>SRSE01000845.1:0-1200000 GCA_005024645.1 Planiliza haematocheilus | reverse complement strand
GAGTGGTCTAAACCTTTTAACAGTTGAGTGGGAAAATATTAAGGCTTAATAAGCATATAAATGCCTGATCTGATCACTGCATCAGGTGAAGCGGCAAGTTGCTAGGAGGGAAAGAAATACGGAGGTAGTAATACAACAACTTGTTCAAACAAGTGCTTGAATAGATGAATGAAGCAGGAGTCACTGTGGGCAGTGCCATTGAAAAGGTAGATCTGTTCAAGTCATCTTTTGTTACTGAACAAAATCAGTGTTGTCAAAGTTAAGGGAAGAAAATGTTTCCAGCAGATTTAATGCTCAACAGCCGGTAGTACAACTTGTTACTATTTATCGTCCATATAAACAATTTATTTCAAATGAATTGAGGACAAGTTGTCCATACAAACTATATTGACTATAATTCAAGATTTACAACCATAAGAGAAATGTGCACAAACAATCCAAGAAGAACTGAATCATAATATCAAACTATCATGAAACTGCTTAATGCTCCCATTATGCATTTCCCTACGTCTTCTGTGGCAGATGCACAAACACTAATACTGACCTTGGAGAGGACCTGCGGCACAAAGTGCGGTCTGTGTATGACAAATGGGAAGAGGGCAGAGATGTTGGTGAGCACACAGGACAAGATGAGCGGATCTTTGGTTTCGTAGTTCAGCACGGCCTGCAGCAGCTCCATGCTCTGATCTATTGGCAGCTTCTACACAGAGGGAGGGCCAACCTTTACGTCAGTGTAAGACCGTTATGCAAGTTGTTTGGATGTGTAACTACAAATTGATTCTCTTACCTCCTCTCCCAGACTTCTGAAGATCTGTGAGACCACACACTCCATGAAGACGGTCATTGCATCCCATCTGACCACTGACGGAGACATGAGGGAACACAGACCCTCTGCGCTCTTAGCTAGAGAGGAGCAAAGTAAGAGGTGAAGCTCAATCATTGCATATAAATATTCACAACACAATTGCTTCCACATTTCAGCTAACCACATACACCACTAATTTGCATAAATCAAGCAGAGGACCAAAACGGCTTTAAAAAGTCTTCAATTATTCACTCTGAGGACTACGTACAAATACTTACATGTTGTATCACCAGGGTCAATGGGACTGGCAATCTGATACTGCAACCATTCTGCTGCTATCTGAAAAGCCTCTAGAGGAACAAGGCGACAAGCGTGCCTCAAAACCTCACCCTGCTGTGCTCGAAAAGCTGCGGAGTATGAAAACACACCATGACGCAAGACCATGAAGGCATAAAGTACCGACTGTGACTGAAGTGAATCTGAATCTGTAACACTTACCGTTAAAGAAAGAGTTGAAGTCCTCATCACTGTCAAAGTCCACACGAGAGTAAACACAACTTGGGTTATCATCTCTGGATGGAAACCCAACCTGGAGAGAGAAAAACATTTATTAAGACCTTGATTGGCTTTCATTCACTCTGAAGTACATCTCTGACACCACTGCCTCACCTTGACTAGATTGGTCATGCATGCTCTCATGAATTTGATGGCCATCTCCACAACGACCATGTCTTTTGACAGAATCTCATGTCTGAACAAAGCTCCCCATGTTGCCTGCGTGGATGACTTTAAAAACTGCAAGGAAAGAGGAGGGGAAACCACAAGAGAAGGATTCGTATTCCTCGTATACTCGCACACAGAGGAATTTGGACGACAAGCCTTGGAGTTAACGCCACAGAGAAATTACTGTCACCTCACCTGACTGGAATGTGTAGTGAAAGCTAAAAATGCTGCCATGTACTTGCTGAGATTTGCAGGTACCTCAACCTCTACATCTGAGCCCTGCGGAAAGAACATTTTATTTCACCACTAGACTGCTAAAAATTGCTGCTGTTGTATTTTATATCATTCATGTGTGGATAAACATGTGAATACAGGGATTTGTGCGCGTTCAGAGTAGGACAAACTCACCACTAACGAGCAGAGCTGCCCTCCAAGAGCGCACAAGACCTGACAGAGCCTCTTCAGGAAGACGTAACGCCGCTCCACCACCTCCACTTCTCTGAAGGAGTAACATAGATGGGATATAATTCACAGCCAGGCGTCCTAAACAAACATCTGTCTTTGAGTTCCTAAATTAGGCAACATATATGTATCACACTATTTACCGTGATTCAGAGAATTTCTTACATATCGCCAGTCCATCAGCTGACCTGCAAAAGACACACAGACCATTTTTAATAGAAATGCTAGTCTTAAGTTTGTATAGAGAGGTGAAGAGAGAATCAGTTACACTCACTGGGCTGCGGAAAGGATGTAATCGATGGCCACGTCATCAAACAGAAGCATGAACGGCTTCCTCTCCTCCAGCTTGCCCTGTGGCAAAATGAGCACAAAAATCTATCAAGCTCACAGTCGAGCATCTTGTTGCATTATATAATGACGATAGGCTGATGGTGGATATGATTTTTCTCATGAAGACATCAGGAACTATCCAGGGATGGTTCGACTAATTAACTAATATATATATGCTGACTAATGTGGTCACATATGTGCAAGGCATTCAAGACCAATCAATGGCAACTAAGCCACAGCCTCCCAGTTAAAAATGAGCTAAAGTAAGAGGCCAGATGGTGGCGCTATAACTCTAGATCCCTACTCAGCTGCACCAATCTCCCCCATATAAACTAAATCTAATAAAAATAACATTGGGTATGGTGATTTTAGTATATCATACACTTCCAATTAGTTTACAACTCAAGACCAAATAAGTGGATATTTGCAGAGATCGAGTTTTTCAGGTGTTCCCTACAACTCACCTTCCGGCTCATAGCAATAAGGAGACACTCCGCTGCCTCCAGCTGCAGCTCTGGTTCACCCAGCAGCAGGCACAGCATCTCCAGCAGGTGACAGTTTCCGGAGGTAACGTGCACAACAGACACCCAGTCTATGTAGCCTGCGAGTGTGTTTAGAGTAACCACAGCGACCCGGCAGTGAGCTCTGGCCTGCGTGTGCAGAAAAATGACAAAAAAGACTGAGTAGTCTGTGATGATGGAGTAGTCAAAGTAATTCATTAGAAGTTCTTGTGAGAGCAGAGGTGCAGGGATGTTTTCTTACCTGACATTCGTGTTCAGGTAACCCTTTCTGGATTTAAAAATAAATACACAAAAATTAGCCAATTTCCACTTTCAGGAATTAAAATGATAAAAGTTAAGACCCCACCTACCAGTTTCCGATAGTCCTCCACATTGATTTGCAGTATGGCCATCATGAAACTGAAGATGCTTTCCATGTTTTGTGTGAGTGTCTGCTGGATGTCTCTGCGTCGCTGAGGGGGCAGCGTCTGGAAAGTGATCACATCCTCCGCCAGCCGCAAAAGGATCAACATGACCAGCTCAGTCTGGGCCTCCTGTTACATGGACAAGTGAATTTCAGTTTGCTTGAACTGATTAAAAAGTCTGTATCAGAAGTTTTAAAGGGTTGCCGCATATTTTATCTAATTAAAAGTGCCTATAAAAGTCAGGAACTGAGTTTGCGCTGATAAAATAATAAAGTACAAAATACATTATTCAGCTCAGTAGTTCAGAGATGACGACATCTAACAGTGGTCAGATCTACATGATGAGATCACACGAGAATGACCAATGCTCCACTGGTGCTTATTTGCATGTGAGTTGTTACACAAATCATATTCTGCCTGAATCCATGCTGACTTAGGAAACAAATGATATGCACTGACATACAAGTTACTCACCCCTTGGCCAGTGAGCGTCTCCATCTCTTTCAGCATATCTGGCCAATTTTGGGGCCATTCTCTCTTTATCATTTCTACTACAATTCGTGACAGGACATCTTTGATGTGGCTCTCCTCCTCCAGGATAGAATGAGTACCCTGAAAAATCAGCAGCAGCAGTTGTCAGATAAGTGTCTCTGACTGTGACAGAAAGACAGCTCTTTACTTAAAACTATAAAACCCATTTACTGCCATACTTACTTTGGACAACAGCTGCATAGAGCACTCCTTCAACTGGACTTTCTCTTGTTGTTGCATGTTGTTCCATCGAAACCTGCAAGGGAAAGGTCAAACATTCATCTTTTATTATCATATACATTTTTGTTTTATTTAATTTAAATGTAGCCACTCACTTGATGACGTGCTCCAGGATTTGCAAACCAAAGTGTCTCACTACAGCTGGCTGGGCTTTGTCGGCTAGTTGTAAGCCACATGGAACGCATAAGGAGCTTGTCTCTTTAAACTCTTCACAAAACTGTTGTGAAACACAAACATTGTCATTTCACAGACATATTTTAAAAACAACTCCTTATATTTCCCTATACATATGTATCCAACAGCTAACTCAGAAACATCACAATAAGCACTGAAATAGCATAAAGCTAACTAATTAGCTAGCTATTAAAGATCCCTAGGCAACGCATTGTCAGTTAACCTTATTAAACTGATTTTTATCTCCCACAGCCCTCTACAGGACTAATAGTACTGAACCAGATGTTAACTTTTGTATGAATGGATGAACGCGAGTCGACAGTGGATGTAGATATGAGGTGATAATCATGAACACCCAGCTAGCTCTAAAAACATATGGGCATCATAACTGCACATCTAGCTAACGCTAGCTAACGTCAACGAACCATTGCTAAGAAACAGCTGATTAATGATTATTATTTATTCGGCGAAACATACACATTATTCTTTCACAACAGCACCATTACATGTCAAGCTGGGCTAACTAGCAGCTAGCTAGCAGCCCAAAACGATGCTACCTTTAGGGCCTCCAGTCGGTAAATTTGGCTTGTTTCTGCATCCATGATCACATTCACAGCTTTCACAAGCTGATCACACATGGCAGCCACCTGGTCGGCCATAACTTCAGGTAGCGACTGGCACACTGTTAAGAAGAAAGCGACTTGCTCCCTTATGCAAAGCACCTGCACTACAGCGAGCTGCGTACGCGCAGGGAGGTACCGGTTTCAACTCTCTCAACGTGCACAGAGCGTGCTGCTGGCAGGATTGAACTTGCGACTCGCCGTCGAATGGGAATTCTGGGAGTTGTAGTAGTTTTCTTAAAAGATCGTCTGAAAAATACGTCACAGTTTAAAAGCGACTCCACTGTGAATTCAATTAAGATAATATTAAAAGGTAAACGTTACAACTGAATGTCACCGTACTGTTTTGTGAAGCACAAAGGGGACCATTTTTTTTTTACACAGAAAGAAGACTCTTGATTGTGTCCACCAACACTTACAATGAAAATACTATACAAATATCTAAATTTGAGTATAGTTACTCTTGTGAGCATATCCTTTAAGATGTCACAGAAATGTTGCAGGCATTGTATGTACTGTAGTAACTACAGAAGCTCCTCCCAAAAAAACCCCACTTAAAAAGTGAAGGAAGTCAATTATTTATTTGAAAAGTTATAAATGAATTGTGGACCCTGTCAATCAGTTGCTGCACATGAGAAAACTGCCATGACCTCTTACTACTACATACCTACATACTACATGACCGATAGATAGATAGATAGATAGATAGATAGATAGATAGATAGATAGATAGATAGATAGATAGATAGATAGATAGATAGATAGATAGATAGATAGATACTTAATTTACGCCAGGGAAAATTCGGTATACTACTTTTATTTCGGTATGCTGCTAAACTTTGTTATCAAGTTGAATTATGTGGCTTTAGAGTGGTAAACTAATTAGCTTCTAAGTAACTCAAAGGGGTGCTGTTTCATATTTACACAGGACAGGTCCGGCCGGTGGGCGGGGTATTTGTGCTTTGTGCTCCAGAAGGAGGCGGAGCTTGAATTCCAGACTGGAATGAGTTTCCTCCCGCTACGTCACTCTGGGATAGGCAGCGAGCTAACGAGCAACGCTGTCAGTCAACGGGGTTTCGAGCTGATTACCTTCGCTTCCTCCGGTAAGTAAACCCTGGAAAAGAATGTAAAATAACCTCCGCATTGACTAGAATGTGTTTTGTTAATCTCTTAGTCACCTAACGCCCTAGTTTTTGTGGTGCCTCGCGCTCACAAGTAGTCGTCATAAAGTTCTAAAGCGATGCTCACACAACTACAACGGAAACTTTTGTCGTGAAGGCCTTGTTATTTGTAGCAACAGGTCCACGACACAGCTTCTTTATTAACATTAGTATGGTGTATTTTCTGATGTGTTTTTGTCGAGTTTATAAAAATAAAGACGCGCTGTGTGTGTTTTTTTTCGTCATGCAGGACGGGAGCCCGAAGCAGGAGAAAGTAGCCTTGCCTGTCGTGGGTTTAGGCTCTGGGATTAAAGTGATCGCCAGTTCCACCGCTTTCGTCGAAACAGCCAGCGGGGATTCATGCTGTGTTGCGTTAGCTAAATGCGGTACGAAGCTAAAATGATGCCGGTGAGTTTGTTTTACCTTCAAGTTTTAACGTTTTCTAGTAGCGTAATATGTCTGTTGTCGACATTTCGTCGCCACACAAACCCCGCAATGCCACCATTGTGAATTAGGAGGGCATTTAAATTGACGTGGCAACTTGATGCGGTTACCATTACCATGTCAACACAGGCTGCAGTTATGAAGTTTAATAGTTAAGTGTGATCGGTGCTTGTGCTTATACTGTAATCTGTACGCTTCATGGGACATTGCGCACGTTGTTTTACATATAAACAATGAGTTACGTGGTCATCATACCTTATTATATGGAAATATCCAGTGGGAACCTATACACATTCTCATTATTTTACAGAATTTAATTTTTCCTTCTACTCAGTTGTGCACTTTGTTAGTTTATACACATCTATACTGCTCGGTATACACAACGGGCAGGAGGCACCTGCCAAATCTTGCTGGCAGTGGGCTAAACCTCAGCTCTGGATTCCTGCCATGTCATCACCATCATCTTCATCATCATCAGAGGTCTATTGCTTTTGCTGCAGTGCAATGCTCTATCTCTCAGCACTTCTTTGATGAGTGTAGTGGAGAGTACAGTGAGCAGTGGTGTGCCTGCATGTGCAGAGAAATAACCTTCCCAACAAATAGAAGTAGTGACTAACGCAGTTTTACTCTGCTGTTTTGACTTTGACTGGTGAAGGAATGACATTCAAAGAATCCACGGCTGGATAGGAGATTAGTTAACAAGCTTCATTTTCTGCAGTTTATTTAATTGAAAGTGACAAATAGGGTTGCAACTGACTATTACACTCACGTTCCAGTTAATTAGTGACACCAGAGAAAATGTATTAATTCTGACAGCCGTGCACTAAATCTTAGTTTCTTGAAGGTTATGGTATTCAGTGTTTGTTTAAAATAGAACAGTTGTTTTTTTTATTTTGAAAGCTGCTGTTTGTAGTACTTTTGAATTGTATTGTGCTGCACCCACACATATTTCTGTTATTTTGACAGCCTCCTACTGGACAGTGGTCATGGCTAAATAACATAAACTTATTTGTGTTCATTTCAATACAGTTCAACAGCACCACATCTACATCATTCAACTACATCATTCAAAATCAGCCATACAGCTGAGTCAGCACTTTTGTCTCAGTTTCAACATAAACTGAACAACACAGCTGTCACAAAATGTGATTTAGTGCAGGATTGTTACATGGGAATGTTTTGTTTTTCACTTGTCAACCTATTGTTTTGTCAAATGAGTGTATACTGAAAAGTGTCCCTCATAATTTACTAGATTTATACTGCTTGTTTTGAAGATGGCTCCACAATTATATAGAGAGGAGAGAATAGCAGCAAGGCATCGTATTTTAAAAGCTAAACAGTATTTTGGCTTAATAATGTGGCTGAAAAGACTAATCTGCTGTCAGAATATTTTTCTGTTTATTTTCTGCTGCTCCCCTAATTGCATAATAAACTGCGTCTTACTGTTTCTTTCAACAGCAATATTTAGTTGTAATAGGAAACTAAATATTTTGTGTCTTCAGCAAAGAATTATATGAGGGCACACACTGTACTACTCAAAGTTAAAATTTGTTTTACATTCATAGCCTACAGAAAGTTCAGTAAAATTCTCTGTATACATAGGCTCAGGTTCAGCCAATATTGCCCATCTGTCTTCAGACCTGTGCTCCTCGTGAAAGAGCTTGATCACTTAATTAATCATCTTAGCAGTTCAGACAGAGTCGTGTTTGGATGACTTCTGTCTGGTACACGACCACAGTCTAGCTCCTGCATTTGTTATCTTGAAGCTCAGCGCTTGTACCAAATCTTTACTGGTCACCTGAGTAATCGCCCTCTTTGCTCTATTTCTGTCACCTCAGCATATATATCTGTAAATGTGTTTGAATGAGATACAACTCCTGGTGTTTGCCTGCCAAACACAATGTGGCCTCTGTGTAGCCATGAGAGGTATTGTCTTATAAATTACGCCAATAGCCTGTGACCCTACTTGTCCAGGCCAGGGGCTGGGGGTAGTCAGAATGTAGTGTCATAATTGCTGGCTGGGATTGTAAATAGGGGGTCACTGTTTTCTGAACACAATGAGCTGCAGGGACTCTTTAGCAGCATGTCGTGGAGAGCACATTGTGTGTGCCTGTGCTGTGGCAGCCGCCTGATAAGGGATGCTCACCCTCCATTGAACCATAGCATTGTATATCTCATTTACTCCTGATTTACTGTTATTTCTACTAAAACCAGCCTTTGTTCTGTAGACACTTATTAATGACACATTAAAGTTTGAATCCTCTCTGGGTTGATTAGGCCATATATCTAATCTAATTGTTTTTTTTTTGTTTTTTTTTTGGTCAAGATAAAGTATTCAATAGGGCTATTCTGACAACACAAAACCAGCCGAAACCGATCTAGAGAAAACGTGCCTGAGGAAAGGTTTCAGTATGATTTTGGTTGTCAAATGTTACAGCCACACATTCCACATCACTTCCTCATGCCTCTCCCATGACACATACGGCTTGTGGTGTAGATTTGCAGGAAGATATATCTTTCTTATGTGGCCTGTTGGTTGGTTTTCCATTCTGTGACCGCATACATTGGTACCAGGTCTTGGTCACGCCACAACAAATCTTACTGTTGCAGGACTTTGTGGTGGTGTTATGATGGTGAGAAAATGAAGTGATCCTCTGGGAAGCTTGATTTTTCTGTGTGTCAACAGAAACCTGAGTCGTCTTTCTCAGGGGCCACCACAGGTTTTGTGTTTACTCTGTGGGAGAGTTGTAGTGGTTACATAAATATATAAGTCACAGAAGTGATGGACAAGGACATTCAAGTACCATGTTTTGACTTTTATCTCAAGAAGAGGACTTATCAGGATGGCTGTATCAGCAGCAGTATAAAAAATATCGTAGGCTTATAATTACACTTTGGTTCCAAGAATTTGAGTTGTCACAGGACATTTTCTGCGCAAGGACTTTTTCATCGCAGAGGAAAAAATACTGTCTGAAGTAAAATGGAAAATCGTGCAAATAGCTGAAGGCTTAACTGAACCCTTTGTTTACAATCAGTAATCTTATCAAGTGGCTGAATCATTTTCTTGAATTTTAATACCAGAGTGCCACTGTTTCAATCTGGTCTCTGATAGGAATTACACTGCAGCCATCTGAGCTGCCATACACTTACAGCCCTGGAATATTGAGTGGTTTGCATTAGTGTGACATAAGTGATGCAATTCCAGAAAGACCCACTTACACACAGTGAAGACATTGTGTCAGCATTGTTTAAGGTTGATCTACTAGTCTACTGGTCACAAGGGGCACAGAGGTCATGTGGGACTTAGGTTAAGTCAGGAATCAAAAGTTCCTTTTGTACAGTCATGGCTGCAGCTCCACCCTATTTCAAGAGCCGCAACGATAAGGAAAATGTGTCTGACAATAGACAGCAATGGCTTTTTTAAAATAGGATATTTGCATGTCAATACAGACTGCTGTGTGGGGCATATGTAGCCTCACTTATCTGTTTATACACTAGTGAAAAACAGTGCTTTATAATATAACAGTCCTTTACTAAATTTAAACTTTATGAAGGGTATGGTATTCAGTATTTGTTTAAAATAACAGAGGGCTGTTTATTCAACCTTCTTTTCATTTCAGAGGCTGTGGTTTGTTTAACAATTGTATTTTAGGCCATACAACAGAAATCCTATCTGTTTAATTCAAAACCATTTAACAACACCACAAAGTACATCCTCTAAAAATGATCAAACAGCCGAATTATCACTTTTCTTATGCTGTTTCAATGTAAACTGAACCTTATAGCAGCCATGCAGTATGTAGGTAATGACATTACCTGCTGGGACCATCAGGCTTCTCTGTAACCGAGGGAGTGCATTAGAAGGTGAAGTCTTCTTACGTAACTACAACCATAAACTTTAAAGCTCTGACAAGATATTATATGTGTTACTTGTTAATATTTTACCCACCTGAGGAGTTGGTTGAATTAGTGTGTGAGGCAATAGGTTGTTAATTTATGCAATACAACAGAGCTTACAAGCTGAATGAACACTGGTGCTTGAGCAGTATTTCTTATCATTAATCTTTTAAACCACAAAGATGATATGTTTCAGTTTTGTCAAATAAAATATGTAACTGCAACAACTATATTTAAATAGAAAGAAGAAGAAGCAACGATTCTTGTACAGAAGATGTGGTATTTGAATGGCTGTTCATTTTGTTGACATTTAAGCACTCATAGTTCAAATGCTACTGATGAAGTGTTCCACAGTTTCAGGGAATTTTGTGGGGACAGGAACAAGTTTTATACCCCAGTCCTGCAGTGGAAAGGGCTTTTGTACTCTGCCTCCTACAGTCATTCAGTCTCCTGCTTATCCGAGGTCTCTTTTGCATATGACAGATTAAACAACACAAAGACATCATTCAGTGCACATTTTTTAGGAAGCCAATTAGTGTGCCACATTTTGAAGCGCTACCTCTTTCTTATTAGTTTCCCACATGTAATAAGGGTTTATAAAAGAATTTTGCATACATTCCCACACTGCTACAGTTTTTTGCTGGTGTAGCTCTTGTAGTAATTTAAGGCTACGTATATTTTGTGTAAAGGCAGGAAGTAGAACTGCCAAGCTCCTGTCTCAGACCGCTTAAACTGGCAGTAAAATGGACTTGGAAAAGGGATACATCCTCTGCCTTCTAGTTAATTTTGACTCTCATTTCCTTTATCTCACAGATAAGCACAAAATAGGAACTGTCTCATTACGTAGACCAGGAATGGAAAAGTATCGCAAGAGAGTAGATTGTGAAGTGATAGGCTAAGTACTGCAGTGCAGACAGAGAGAAGAGGGTGTCCTTATTGAGGAGTCACAGACTGCTGCAGCTTCAGTGTGTTGTAAAAGCTGCTGTTTTTTTTTCTTAATTGTTGCAGCTGAATGAAGCTGCTGTGAGTTTCCATTCCCCATGCGTTTTGCTGTTTGTTACCCCTGACCTTTTCTCCCTCACCCCTCATCCCCCTAATGCAGCACAGAAAAAGAAGAAGGGAGTGAAAGAGACACCAAGAGAAATACTGTATATAGCCAACAGGGAGTTTCTGCTGCCTTGTCTTTCTGAAAGACTGCTGTGCTGGATCTGTGTCAACTCTTGAAGCTGTTACGGAGACCCAAGGAGCAAAAACAGGAAGATGCTGCTGCAGTGTCTTACAAACCTGTTGTAATTAGATTCAGAGGTGACTCTGTCAACAAGACCTAGTTGACTCATTCGCTTACCACAGCAATATCTTTAATTGAAAGTGTGTGTGTGTGTGTGTGTGTGTGTGTGTGGACAGAAGGCCCAGGTAAAGACCCCTCAGGCATAGTTCAAGATACAGACCCTGTTATCTTCTGCTGTTGTCACCTTGCCACACTGTCCACTTTCCCGGCTATTCCTTTCCCCCCTAGGCATTAGAAAACATGTCATACACAAGTGGTAGTCAATTTCCATGTATCATATCAAGCCTGTCTGACGTTCTACCTTATTTGTTGTGACTACATTCGTTCTCCTCCAAGGACCTTGTGCTTGTTACCTTTGGATAATAGGTTTCAAAATATGAGTAATTGATTAATATTTATGTGCGTTTGCTATTTTATCAGCAGTAACTTGTAATCCTTTCTAAGTGGGACAACCCTATGACAATTTTTTTTGTCATGTCTATTTTCTACTATTTACTACAGACGAAAGGTACTTTTTCTCCATACAGTTGACCTTGAAGTAAGAAATGCCATGGTCGAGCTTTTATATTGGCTGATCCACATCCTCAGCAGTTAATCCTTCTCAGCCTTTGAAAATAACTACTGAATCGGGGGAAACATGAGATCTGACAACTAAATTTAAGCGGCAAAATTATCAAGCTGGTTCGGACTTATGAGTGTGTACTTCGTTTGCAACATATTCAATTTTTGATTATCAACGTGGGAGATTGTTTAGTTATTTAGATTCCTGCGTTTTGAAGGGGGAATTTGTATATATTTGAGCGTATTTAGATCCTTAAAAAAACGTCAAACCATAAGTATGAAGCCAAAATAGATGCACTGGCAAAGCTTAAAAAGATGGAAACCATGTGGATCAAAACGAACTACTTGTTGACTTGCCGGTACATGTCAGAGCTACGTGTTATTGTCACAGAGGACGTCAGCAAAGATGTTTAATTTGACCAAATTAAGATAAAAAATTATCTCAGATGTTGCTGTAGGTGCTTTTACTTGCACTGATATGAACCGTCTTTGACAACATGGACTTTCATTTGGTAATTATACTGATATTGTGAAGTAATTCCATTATAGCTAATCCCTTGTGAGTTGTCTATTATTGGAAATGGGAAACTGCAGTGGTATACAGATTTGATCACTCTTAACTCAATATGTGGCCAATTGCATTTAGGCAATGATCTTGAGAGAGCAGTGCACTAAAGGAGACGCTGGTAATTCAAGGTGGGACACAAGGATTTATATGCTTTTAGGACTTTTTGAAGGAACCTTATCAAATGATCTTTCTTCTAACTTGATTTTCCTTCAGCCTGCCCGAACACATTTGCATCAAAACAACAAATACCTTAGAACGGCTCTGTACACTGGTCTGTTGCTGGATGCTACATGCGTTGTACGTAATCTGAACGATCAGCGGGAGTGCCACACACACCAACACAGCATTCCTTTCTGTAATTGACCACGGGTACAGTGCTGATATTTAAACTCAAGTCAGAGTCCTCTGTGTAAACAACTAGAGACGCTTCAAGAGCCTGTTCAAGTCTGCGATCAATGTCATCTCCCTTATTGCCCCTCTGGCTTTAATGGGAGAAGTGATCCAAATTACACTGCAATGGGCAAAATCAGCATCTCAAGACTTTATAGCTGACATCTTCAGTATACAGTATTACAAAGAATAGCTTGGCACCTCCACCTCCTTGCAGCATATTTAACATCATATGGCATAGAATCACAGACGAAGAAGCCAGTTTCCATACAATAACCCAGCACTGCTACTGTATGTGTCTTTGTTTTGTCAAGTCTCTCAGGCCTTTTCTACAGGCCAGGTCAAACACTGCCAGCTGCAGTCACTCTCCTACTCTTAGAAGTGTTCTTATTACAGTGTGCTTTGTCCGAGGGTTTGATGTTACTGTCTTTCATCTCTCACAGAAACACAGTTGTGTTTGCATTACAGTGTCTTGGACAGGCGGTCTTACGGTCTGTGTGGTTCTATTTGTATTTGAACATCTTAAACCAGACACTGAAGATGTAAATCTGATGATAAAAACAAGGGCCTCTGTACTGTTTTACTATTCTGTAGCTGCACTGCATGCTATTGCATTTAAGCTTGCTATTGTAATACTGAGCCAGTAGACTGTTAAAAGGCTATATTTTTTTATATACCGGATTAACTTAATCCCTGAGATATGGCCCCAGTGACCTAGCCTTATAGCTGCTCTGCTGTGAGAATATTTTCAGTGCAGACTACAGTATTAGTTACCACATTTCATTGCATTGGCCAAATGTCAGTTTGCATTTCTGAGCTGTCACAACCAGCCCAAACCCTGGGAGTCTGATATGGTTGATGCTATGATGGAATTAGAAATCTGTCAGTATAATAATGAACCACAGCAGGAGAGGCAGCTTGTCCCCTTCTCCTTCCCCAGGGCAATCTCTTTGCCCAGTCTCAGGTAGGAAAGAAGTGCAATTCAGCAGCTGCTTCTCTCATCCACTTTATATCTGAAAGGCAGGACAAGTGGAGCATATTACTTTTGTCATATACAGCTTAAATTGGTACTGCTCGGCTCTCTGACTGTTTAAGTCTACCTAAAGCCAATACTTTATAGTTACCTGTTAATCTACTGTTTGTTTGTTTGTTTTTTCACTATGGACCTATTAGTCTGTTATTGAGCTGTTTAATTTTACCTGCTGTTAAATCTATGAATATTTAACAAACTCGCAATTTGTCTTGCTGAGTCAAAATGGTGTACACTCCATCCGAGGCTCTGCAGCATTGTTGTGCGTCATGGAGTAAACAACATATAATAGGAGATGAAAACCGTTTTAAATGCATTCCCTAGTCTTGTTTTCTATTTTTGAGTTCCTTAAGCAATATGAAAATGAAACTTGTCCTTATTAAATCAATAATGTGTATATAGCACATGTGTGCAATAACATAAGCCACAAGCAGTGACCATATGCACTAGGTGGATGAAGGTCAGCAGCAAACTGCTAACTCATCTAGATGGATGCTAGGACTGGGTACTGGTGGCCTTGGATCATTAACTTTAGTGCTGAAGAGAATTGGCTTTTAGTGTAGGCATTGCCACCCCCAAGACTATATTCCCCTCCCATCAATGATTCCGTCTTTTCTTTCCGTCCTCTCTTTGACTCTCCAAATATTAACGGGGTCATTTGAATGTCCTACATTTCTGGGCAGATGTGATGATGTCAGCTACTGTGTGCTGATCTCTGAATGGCTTTTCTGGCTCTGCTAAAGGCAGACTACATGAAAGCAATGCCAGTTAAGGTTTTCTTTTAATTACCGGTAATGGCGGTGTCATTTGTTACGGTAAGTGGTTTTAGTCAAGTTGCCAACTACAAGACAAACTAAAACTATTGGCCAGAAGAAGAGAAAGGTCTTGATTTCAGCTTTGTTCTACATGGTGGTCTTCCTCCACGGAGCTGTTAGGTTAGGAAACAAGGGCAATGTCTGTTTACAACTTTCTGTGCTGTAGATTACTGACAGGATGACTCACAGCTGATTTGTTCTGTTGATGGGATGTTTAATTTACATCCCAATGGAACAGACCCGTTGAGTAAGGTCTTCTGAGTCAGACCACTATCCCTCGCTTTCACCCTCGCTTCGTCACCGTGCAAAGACAAACCGTCCCTGGTTGTGTATGAGATGATATTCAAAGGGAACTTATCACCTGCCCAATCACACAGAAAGCTTCATTTGAAGAAGAAAAGGGGGATAAAGCCACTTATCTCAAGGCTGCTGCACTTTTGCTCAGTGCACCCCATAGTGAAAAAGCAACTGAGATACCTTTGTTTCTACACCATGGCTGCAGCTGCTCAACCCCCTCAAGCTCTTTGTGCTCGTGACCCTAATGACCTGATATTCCCACCATGGACCCTGTAGCCACAGCCATTCACCGTAGCTCAGAATAGAAAAAACAGACAGCCTAACCTGGAGGTTCAGGGCATGTATATCAATACTGTTCTGATAATCATACAGTACTCGGGTTATTCTAGGTATGGGTCTGCCGCTTTTCAGTTTTACCAGTGTTGAAGTCACCATGAAGATATTATGCTGTGCCAAAACCTGCCGTTGTAACAAACTCAGTAAGTTCAAATGATGCCATGCCCTAGGCCCTCGGTTTTATTACAGCCTTATCTAAGTTCTTACTCATGTTCTGTTATCAGATTACAGATGATGAGCATATTACAACACTGCTCCTAGCCACATATCTTTTTATGATTACATATAAAAACTGTTATTTTCACATTTACGGTTTATTATGTCACTTGTATTGATTTAAATTTCTGATGTGTATTTTTAATTTGACTGTCAAGACTTCGTCAGTTAAACGTCTCGTGCGTGTTGGAGACAGGTAAAACAAATAATATACTGTATAAATGTTGATTTAGTAGGTAGGCAATCATGTGATGAGAATGTCTACATTTGCGTTCCTGTCTGACAGACAGCTCAATTTTCAGCTTAGTTTTCATGTTGTTTTTTCCCTGATAAGCTGAAGGCATTCACATCCCATCTCTATCAGGGGCAGCTTCTTTGAGATTGCACATTTCAGGCTGTTGTAGGCCAGTCTCTAATATCTGTCAGTCACACACTGACATACAAATCCAGGAGTCCTCAGTGGTCTGCTCCTTTGGTGTGGTGGCAGGGGTATTTAGTGAGTGTGTGTTTGGATAGAGGGATATCTCACAGTGGTGACAGCAGTAGTTAGCAGATATATGGTGTTGGATGAAATGGGATTCTTGGAGCTGGCCTGATTTGTCTGTTGACACAGAGGAATGAGGCCTGGGAAACATACTGTTATCAGTGAAGTACACATATACACGAACACACTGAACCATAGGGAAATAAGACGCCAATTACAGAGAATTATGATGTTCATGCTGCAACTCCACCAGGATAATCTACCTTGTGTTCTTGTTTAACTTTAATCCATCTAATCTAATCGACTATCTTCTCCTGTGTTCCACAGATGTTCCTGACTGTGTACCTCAGTAACAATGACCAGCATTTTACTGAGGTTCCCGTTACCCCAGAGACGTTGTGCCGAGATGTGGTGGAGTTGTGCAAGGAGCCGGGGGAAACGGATTGCCACCTGTCTGAGATGTGGCGTGGATCTGGTGAGTAACATTGCCACCGTACCAGGTGTTATCTCTATCCATGTACATACCTTTCAGAACATACAATCTTCAGTCGCATGCTGTTTTCACAAAATATCCTGAGCGACGGGAGTCAGTGTACGGCTTCCTCCCTTCTTTAGAAAGGAATTGTTTTTCTGAAGTAGACCATACGTGGAGATTAGCTGTGTGGTCATCTGCTTGGTGATTTCGGTTTGAAGGGCTTATCTCTTTTGAGTCTGCAATGCAAATGAAGTAGAGCCCATAATCCCTGTAACATCTTTCAGGTGCGAGGTTGGGGAGGTTGGAGAAGTGGGGATTGCGATTTCGTGCCTGCTTTATTTTTCGAGTCGAGAAGCATTCAAAATCAGAACTCAAGGAGTCAGGATTCATAGCTGTTTCCATGGTGATGCTGCCATAAGAGTGATGGAAGTGCCAATTATTGTGTTTGAGTACTTCCACAAGTAGTCTGAGAAAAGATTGCTAAATACTGAAAAGATTGTCTCATTTGGCAGCTGTACACTGCAGGCCACTTTTGACTCTCCTTGAATACTAAATAGTGACATGACAAATTTAGATATAGAGTTTGTTATCATCATTATATTGTTGTACATACAGATGTATTTTGCAATTCTGCCATTAATGTGAAGAGAGCAATTTTATTTACCTCTACATGACGTTAATGTGCGAGTTAATTTGTGTAATGTAATTAAATAAGGTTATGTCTGTTGAAGAGAAAATGTCTGAAGAATAATTGTCTTCTTCTACTCGTTGCCAGCCAGACATCGTAGTTGGTTTCCCTGAAGTTGTTGTTTAGAAAGACAAATCACATTAATCACTGTTCACTGTAAGTTAAACAGGATTCACAAAGAAAACAGCACATGCACACTTGACCGACATTCATGGGGTCACACCCTGCCAAGCCAATATATTAAAGTTTCAACATTCAGTTTCTGGGTGTGTTTTAACAACTCCCCCGAGCGTGGATCTCTTATTTTGTACTGTCTGTCTGCAGAGAGAGCTGTCGGTGAAGGGGAGAGGATGCTGGATGTGCTCCAACGATGGGGACAGCACAGGGCTGAAGTGCGCTTCTTTCTGCGTCACAACCGAGCCCCTAGCAGAGAATCGGGTAAGTGTCGGCGTGCAATACATAGCCCAATTAAACATTAGTACAACAGATAACACAAAAGAGCGAGTGTTTCCATGGTCACTTGACTCACATAATTGGTAATGGTTGTCCTCAGAGATGAGACATTTGACACCAACATAGTAAACTCCAGAGATTCCTGCAGCCTTTAAATATGTACACACTAACACCATGAAACACATCTACAGACGTTTTGAACTGGTACTCTTAAGACTATCTTTATCCAGGAAAGGGTTTTATATTAGCGCAGGCCTTATTTAGCTGTACTGTTGGAGGCCGGGATGAAGGCATGGCGTCTCAGTCACGACGTCATAAGCCTGTTACTTTACTGTTTTCTTAGGAACACAGAAAAGTCTAGTATTTTGGTCGTGTGCTATCCTCTCAGCCCCCAGTTGTGTAACTAAGCCCTTTTACCCCTCAGCTTGAGTCTGGCCTGGGGATTAGATGGCTGTTTTCCTTTCCTGTTATCTTAGCGTGCTGTTGTTTTCCTACACCGTTAGCTTAGCTCTGCTCACACTTTGCAACACTGTTCTGTATTACTTTATTCTATTACTGTATTTTTGTTAAAGGCTGGTTCATTTGGGTTTCTGTGTCTGTGGTGTTCATATTAGAGAATAATGATTTCACTCAGTCCTACCCATAGCAAGCAGTCATTTTCACCTTTGCTTGATGGTGTGCAGACATGTTCGTTTTAATCAGGTCAGAGGATAAAATTTGTTCTTAATGTCAGCTATTAAGCTTAGCATGGCTTTATGTTCACACTCGCACTTATCCAGTATATATTTAACATGCATGCTGTATATCAAAAGGGTACCTAACACCATTATGAAAGCTAAAGGGCATGATCTTGGGCCAGTGCTTTAAGCCCCCCCCCAGTAAATGTCAGATGCAAGGTTGGACATAAGTTCATGTACACATAGCACGCTCACAGTTGTTGACCCACCCACAGACGATTATGTATTACGTTAAATCCTGAGATTATTGCAAGTCACAAAGAGCACTGATCCCATTTGTTTCCCATAGGAGTAAAGATCATTGAGCACTAGCCAGTTGGTTTTTTTCTAGCTTCCTACTGTTGTACACTCTCCTCTGCAGAAAGTCCAGAGATACCTGTGCACCTAAGCGTGTATGTGTATGTATCCCTGTCACATACACTGACAGGGAAAAAGGCAAAAGGGAGATACAGCCATCTGTCACAGCTGTCTGTGAAGGTCAATGATTCGCTGTTTCTTTGTTTGGTCTAAATTGGGCTAAAAACGTCACGTTCTGCAGTAGGTTGCGATGTCTGATGAATTCTTCATTCATGTTGTTTACTCAGGAGGGTCAAGAGGCCCAGAGCCGAAGAGAAACGGAGTAAAAGGTCCCCCAGACAGAAGGATGGAGAATGGGGTAAGTTCTTAACTTCTTTCCAGACAAATATTTGAAATATTTTACATACGTGCATATAATACATATTATCCATACTCAGTTATTTTATTATTTTGATTTACATAGAAGAACTGAAATCAAGGCATTGTTGTCACTTACAAATGCTCCTAATTTGAATAATAATGTTAAATTTGCAGTTTTTGTCCATGGCTCATTTCAGTTAGAGACTTTTTTGTTGCACCCTAAAGATATTTCCTTTTTATTTTTTTTTGTAATAACATAAATTCAGTGACCTGGCATATTTTTTTTTTTTATATATTTGACAAGCTGACATGATGATGTGCCAAGGGGTGCTAATTAAGTCAGTACAGTTCACATACCCTGCCGTGCATAGATGCAAAGTAAAACGAATCAGTGCCTTGTAATATGGATATGACTGTTATTATTAAGTCACCCCTTGGGGTAAAAGTACAGTATTGTTATTTCTTAAATCACAAAAAGGTATACATTGATCCTCTTTGGAGGTTTGAGTATGAAGATAAATAGTCTTGTTTTAGGCTTTGACTGATGAAAATGTCCAAACCTTAACAGCACATTTTTTTTCTTTCGTCTCGTGTTCCTCTTTTTATTCCTGCACAGGTGGCGACACCGCGGATGGACATGACGCTGGCCGAGCTTCAAGAGATGGCTGCCAGACAGCAGCAACAGATAGAAGCTCAACAACAACTCCTCGCTTCTAAGGTACATGAATAAGTGCAAAATGAAAGAATAGATGGGATTCAGTAGATAGATCAGTGGATACAAGGGATGAAGGGGTCAAGTGGTGAAAATGAAAGTAAAAGCCAGAAATGTATAATGGAGAAGACTAGAAAGGGGTTGTTATAAGAACAAAGCAAAAGGTACAACTCTAGTGCACTTACAGAAAAGACAAGACTGAGAGTGTATGTGAAAACTGTAATAGACAGGAAGATGAGTAGTGAATTGCTGCAGGTGCAGTGTTTATAATTTGAGAAGCCTGAGACAGCTTACTGCCTCGGGTTCTCACTGTGCAGAGCTCATATGGTATTTGAAGATTGCTTGTCTCTCGCTCAGGATTTGTTTCTCACTTTGCCTGGGATTTATTGAGGACAGTGAGAGACATTTGACAGAAAACAGGGGTGATATAATGAAATATCTGAGTGAGCATATTCCTTCCTATGCATGTTTGACTTTTGCTGAGGCTTCTTAAAAGGTTTCCGTTCTGCTGATCTAGAACTATATACTGTATTAACTTAAAAAAACAAACTGGCGACTTTTTCCTCGTTTCCCTCCTTAAATATGCCCCGCAAGCTGCAATCTATGTCCTTGAGCATCTTTAGCATTCAGTTCTAAGCACTGTCTATGGCCGAGAACGGAGCAAGCCAAGGAATTTGACTTCCAAGCAGTCAAGAACACTTGCTTACACGTCAAGTAAACAAACAGGAATTACAGTCAGCACACATCACCTGAACAGAGCCGGACTGAGGCTGTGTTATGCTCATCTTGGGGCCTGTTTAATAGCACTGTCGGGTTTATGGCACAGTGTGCCATAATTCAAGAGTGACAATTGATTTTGAAAGTCCGCACAATGTTTTCTCAGTCCTTGTTTAACCAACCAGTGTTTGCTTAAAATGTATTCATGCTCAAAGAAACAGGAAAAGTAATTTTATTCTTGAAACAAGCAACAGCCCTTGTTTCATTAGGCTGCGAACTACTCTCACTAGACTAAATAGCACAGAGGCATGAGGATGATTGGACATAAGCTGTTGAGAAAGAGCACACTCAGCCATAGAGTATCCATGAATGGAATTAACTTGTTTTTGTTTAATTATATTAGTTAATTTTGCTTCATGCTTCCATTCTCCCCTTTTGTCTGCAGGAGCAGCGGCTGCGCTACTTGAAGCAGCAAGAGCAGCGTCAACAGCAGCAAGCCTCTGAGCAGGAGAAGCTCCAACGCCTCAGGGAGAACATTGAGAACCAGGAAGCTCGGCTCAAAAAGGTCCGGGCCCTCAAGGGCCAGGTGGAGCAGAAACGCCTCAGCAATGGCAAACTGGGTGAGCTCAATGACTTTGTAAACTTCCAAAAGAATGCTACCTACTGTTGCATGACATTCTTTCTTCAGTATATTTTTTTTATCGCACTCCTCATTGTTATTGTCACACCCTTTCTCTCAATTTCAGTGGAGGAGATAGAGCAAATGAATAACTTGTTCCAGCAGAAGCAGAGAGAACTAGTAATGGCTGCTTCCAAGGTGGAGGAGCTCAGCCGGCAGCTGGAATTGCTCAAAAATGGCAAAATGGAGAATTTCCATGATAACCAGAGCTCGGTGGCAGAGCTAGACCGCCTCTACAAGGAGCTACAGGTGTGCAGATGTAAACTAAATTCCAAAGATAATATTTTAAATCTGCACAGAGAATAACTCCTCTTTTGTCTTTGTCTTATTTTTTGCCAACTGCTTTGGCGGTCAGCTGAGGAACAAGCTCAATCAGGATCAAAACTCAAAGTTGCAACAGCAGAGGGAGAGTCTGAATAAGCGCAATCTCGAGGTGGTTGCAATGGACAAACGGATCAGTGAGCTCCGAGATCGACTGTGGAAGAAAAAGGCAGCCCTGCATCAGAAAGAAAACTTGCCTGTGAGTATAATCACGCCACACCAAAATCAAATCGCTGGTGTAGCCTTAATTGACATTTCAACTCTAACAGTTTGTCAGGATACCAATATTTCTATCTACCTATCCTATAGACATGCTTTTGATCAGATCTCCCCCTAGTGGCCCTATACTGAGGACTGTGTGTATTTCTCTTTATGTCCATAAGTTTCATATCCCCTGGCATTCATTGCTGCGAAGTTGCTGTCCTCTAAAACAAAAATAATATTTGGCCCCCAACTCTAAAGAATCACTTCCTATCTGTCTTATTCCATTCTTTTATCTTCTTTCTTAGATAGGTAGTGGGAATGGATGTTCTGATCGTATAGCAGAGCTATATGCGAGTGTACACTCCCACTTCTTTGTTTTGCTACGTTTTCAGTCCCATTTGGCAGGAACAAGTCCTGAAGATGGGAGAGGAGTAGTGAGTGTAGACAGACATCAGAGACAGGCAGGAATGTCAGCAGCGATGTTATCTTGTCTGCTTGCACGCTTGACATAAACAAAAGTAGAATAACCAGTTTTTGCCAGTTTTGGCCGAACAAACATGTTACTAAAATCTTTGGCTTTTTAAACACATTTTATAATTAAAGTACATGACAGGTTTTGGCTTATACCAGAACTTAATAGCCTGATAGAGCTACACTTTGGTATTAATTACTTATTTATGGTTTAAACGACAGGGGCAGATACAGTATGAACAGACAAACTGTAAAGTTGAAACTGTGGTGAAAAGAAATGAAAGTGAGTACAGTTAAGAGACAATAAAGCTAGATATGACTGAATACAGGAGGGTAAACATTTAAAAAACGCAGCCAGTACTTGTTAATGAGTGTTAGGGTTTTGTATCTGAGCTCTCTGCCTGCTCCTCTCTCACCTTTCCAGGATTTGTTTTGTACAGAGGTTGCCATGGGACCGTAAACACGCGTCAACAGACAAGCATATGAAACATGAGGAGGATAAATTAACATGTTCACTGCTTGAGGTTACATGCTTGTGTAGCTACAACAAGGTTGCGAGGCTGGCCATACATATTACCTTATCATCCTGATTAAATGAAGTTTTATCATTTTATGCTTTAATCTCTTTAAAATAACATGAGAAATTTTCCTGCAGTCCACTTCCTTTCAGACCATTTTATTGGCTTTCATTATTAACTTTATATTTTTATACAAATTTAAATTAACCACAAAAACTAGTTTAAAACTAAGTTTTAAACTAATAATGCTGCAATGTTTCAGTGGTCTTTATACAAATAACTTGAGAGCTCCCAGAATTTACTAAGGAAACGCAATGTACAAGATCTAAAGTGGTATAAATTAGGACATAAATAATAAATGATTGAACATGTCCTTCTAGTGCTCTTCAAGAAGTCTTTTTAGATAAATGAGCAACTTGCTCCCTACTTTAAAGCGCCCTGACTTCTCTTTTAACATCCTCTGATATATAATAAAGTCGTGCACAGAAAGGTGTTTGCGTGTGTGTGTTTTAGAGATGAAGTTCTGAATAGGTCTTAGTGAGGAGGTGATTTACCCACACCCTGCCTAGAATCATAATGAGTGAGCCTTTTTCACTCCAATACAAAGACACACTCCATCCAAGCTGCTCTCTCCTTCAACCAAACAGCAAGTGTCCAGCTGACATCACCCAACAAACACGTATAACCATATTGACTGAAGAGAGGTAGTCTGAGAGCTGCCAGCAGAGAGTCACCCCACACCATCTTAGTCACATTTTCTGGAAACACTGAGAAAAGGCGAATACTACATTGGAAAGGGGAGGATTATTTGGTATTTTGAACTGCTGTTGCATGTTTGTTCTTTTGTTTTCTCAAGAATGGCTATCCTGTTAAAGAGAGGGCTTCAAAAGACACCCATCTTCAGGTAACTAAACTAGTATTGGAAATGCACATATCCATCTGTTTGTTTTCTAATTATACCTGTTACTTCAGATTCCATTTTTTTGCATTTGCTTTTTGCGAAGTGCACCATGTGCACTTGACAGTGACAGATTGTTATATTGCCGTCAGCTGGGGATAATTTAAGGCAAGTTTATAGTAAAAGTTAATATAGGCTAGGGGTAAATGAGCTGAATGTATTGTCTTTGAAATTTCTTAAATTAAAACTCATACTTTTGTTGTTGTATTGTCTGTGGGGATGTTATATTGCTTGTGCATTTATGTCGGTTCCACCAGTATACTACAGTACATTAAAACATGCAGCTACACGCACATTTTTCTGTCATTTTGGCCCAGAGTGACATAGTAAATATTCGTCAATCATTCGTGGGTAGTTTTTGTATTTGTGGCCTTTTAAAGACAGTTGTTGCTCGTACAGAGCAAATTCTAAATGCTCGTATTCCTTGTTCTGTCATCAGGCCTGACCAGCGGGTATACAGCTTTCAGCTTATGACAGTACACTTCAAAAACTTGCGTGATTTGTCTTACTGAAATAACTGTTCTTCTAGCACCACCCACAGGACAGAAATTAGGAAGACAGCTTTGCAAATCTTTGAACACTTGCATGCTTTCCATGTGATTTCAGTAAAACATGGCCTGATTCAGAGTCACCCACCGGCCACATTTTATAATTTACCCAACAAGTAGAAATCATCTGAGTATATTACAGTTACTTCATTATTTTTCATCCAGCATTTATATTTAGTTATTTTATTTCTCACTATTAATAAACTATTCATGTTAGCATTCTCTCAAACTCTGCGGTCTTGGTTACTGTTTAGTCATCTGTATGTTATCAT
The DNA here is from genome assembly GCA_005024645.1 of Planiliza haematocheilus. Classification (NCBI taxonomy): domain Eukaryota; kingdom Metazoa; phylum Chordata; class Actinopteri; order Mugiliformes; family Mugilidae; genus Planiliza; species Planiliza haematocheilus. Next base: position 1,175,294 of record SRSE01000845.1, on the reverse strand, counting down.
TGCTGCTCTAACACCCTTCTTTTTTCCTCCTCTCCTTATCTTTCACTGTACAGCTGCCCTCTGAAGGCCCAGCTGGACAGCAGTCTGGTCCGTCTCGCGTGGCAGCGGTTGGCCCATACATCCAGTCATCCACGATGCCCCGTGGCCAAGTGAGACACGATCTGCTTGTAAAACCAGCATACCCAGACGGCACTGCCACCCTACCAGCCCACGATCCACAGAGCAAGGCCGGGACAGGTGAGCAAATGGAGACAGCACCCGTCTACAGCCTTTCACCTCTCAAATCATGCCTTTTCTGGTGATGACTCAGATCTCTGCCGGTGCTGACTTGGCAGCAGTACGGCACTTGTATCGTTTCACATATAATTTAGTCAGCTAAATTTGGCATTTGCTGAATCTGCAATAGCTCACTCAGCAATGAAAGTAAGAATACTAAGCCTAAGTTTACTAAGTTTTCATATCACAAATATATAAAGAAATTTCAGTTCAAGAGTTCACTGTGTATTTTGTCATTCAGCTGGGTATGTTAATCTACTTTAAATATGACAACACTGTCCTGCCTCCAGCAGGAGCAGCGGAGTCTGGGACACCTGCTGCTCGCGATGTCATGTTGAGCTCAGAAGGTAGCTAGTTACCTCCTGGGTGGTGTGCTGTGCCCTAGCATTGATGTTTTTGCAAAAAAACAAATAATGTTTGCAGTGAAATCTGTATTTTTATTGCTGTTGTGTGTCTCTTAGTGCCTTTCTTCCTCCCACTTTACTGCGTTTGAAGGGAGCTATTTAAACCCAAGGAAATTAGGAGATGTATCGAATAACGCTAATTGTTGGTACCCTAACTAATGAAAATCAGATATTGCTTTTGAATTGGGGTTCAACACAATCATTTTAAAAATCAAACTAATGAAACTGTCCTGGACAAAAATGATGCTATTTTGGTCCACTCTTTTGGAGCAGACTGCTCCAGCAGTCTCAGGTTTGAAGGTGCCTTCTCCAGACTGCATCTATCAACTCCTTCCACCGATGTCCGGTCAACAGGATTTAGACACTTTCTGACACTAAGCAGCACATTTTGCTCCAGATTCAAAACCCGCTGTGTCAGATGCGTCTGTCCAAAGGACATTATCCCACAAGCTTAGTGGCTTGTCAATATGCATTTAGGCAACTTCCAACCCAACAATGAAGTCCTCCTCTGTCGTCTTACATTAAGTCCTCTTTGACTCAAACTCAGCGATGCATGGTCCGATCTGACGGAGTTCACTCCTAATCTCTCTGGAAGTTGTTCTGCACTCTTTGGTTAGTATTCGTATTATCCATCTCTTCAACTCGTCATTACTTTTCCTCTTGCACCCATGTCCAGGCAGGTTGGCTACAGTCCCGTGGATCTTAAACTAATAATAATAATAATAATGTGAGCAACTGTTGTCACATACCATTATGTTTTGTTTTAATTAATCTGTTGAACCACAATTTGTTTTCTGACATAAGTTAATTTTCAATTAACTTTTATTTATTATTACGTTAGTTTTAAGTGGGTTTTTCTTTTTTTAGCATAAGGGTACCAACAATTTTGTCCACATTTATCGACAGAGAAATATGACCTTAAATATAGGGTTTAGGGTTAACTATTACACGCGGTAGAGAGTAAAGTCTTGACCACTGTTGCATGTATCCAGTGCATGTAGAGGTGACAGTCTAGCCAAACCAATGATAGAGCTTTTAAATATCTTAATTTTTCCATTCTCCATACTGTAATTTTTTCTCACATACACCATCTCTGAGTTGCTCATTTAGCTTTAAATCACTCACTCTGTGGATAGTGGGTCAGCAGCGTGCTTTGTGTTATTAAAATGTATTATCTGACACTAAAATCAGTCAGTACAAAACAACTGCAGAAGGGATCCCCCCATCTTTTGTTCCTCTCTAACCTTCTCAAAATCCCTTGTTACCATGTTTTAAAGCAATTCAACATACAGGTTTTCCACAGTCTGACATGTTATTCCGTGCAGTTATGTCTGCTGAGTTGATTGCAATATGGAAAGAAGCGAGACAGGGATGGGCGGGGAATCTGAGGAATCTGCTCTAACTATAGACTCATTCCCAGTGTCTCTCCATCAGGAACGTTGTGCATAGGATCAGTTAGGCTCCTTGGGGTTATACTGGTCTCTGCATGCCCCCCTCAGGGGGGCCCCTACATGGGCCCAACCAACATCATGTCTAGAGAAATCTGGAGCTTTAAGGCTACTTTTTTTTCTTGTCTTTCGAATGCATCTTCCTCAGAAGCCATGTTCTTGTTTAAGCCTCTGAAAGAGCTGCGGGCTAAGAGAAAAGGTACACACTTGTGTTTTTGTGTGTGTATGTGCTTCTCTGTCGCTTGGATTCATTTTCCATGACAGTTATCTTTACTGAAAGAGGTAAAAAGATCGGTTTGTGTAATTTCCTAGCAAGGAATTTGGTCCCGTTTGCTTGTTTTGCTGCTGTTTGCTAAAGCGTGTTGTTAAGCTCAGTTCCGTTTCTGCAGCTCTAAGTGGGTCAGTTGGAACAAACACATAACCTTTAGTTGAACTGACATGCTGTACGGACTGTGACCAACCCAATCTGATCTTTTCTGCAAAACGTGTGTTTGTTATGGCATTTGTACATTTAACTACAGTCTGCAGTCAGTGGGATGAAAATCATCACATTTTCACCATCTTTGATGCAGTGTTAATTATGCTAGTGGCAAAAGACACGTGCTTTTGTGGCTCATCTGACTGTGGATGTCAGCAGACATGCATGGCCACTGGCTGGATCATAGTCAGCCAACCAGAAAAACAAACAATAAACAAAGATGAATAAAAATGCTACACAGTCTACATTTTTTTTTCCAAATATTCTTAATGATCTGTGCTGTGTGATGTGTCTATTCAACACTAAGCTCTGTGGACTTAGTGTTTATCTAGTTAATACAGACTAAAGCTGGTTCCCACGCTGTGTGTTGATGCTTCATTTTATCTGCTTGTCTTTATAAATGCTTATGCTACGCTGACATTTAAATACCACACTTCCATTATACTTTGCTGGTCCCACAGGCCTTCAGCCATCAAAGCTGGCAGACTGGAGCTCTTCAGGTCCAGAATCTAACACCAACGGCCATGGTCCTGCCTCAACTCTGCCACGAATGTCCTCTCAATCCAACTCTAACACAGAACAAGGTGAGATACATATACACTCACTAACAACACATGCACATACAGCCTTTCCATAGAAAGTGAACTGCACTCCCTTTATCTACAACTGTAGATAAAGCAGAACAAAGGCTCCAAAGGGGCTTTTGTTCTGTCTTTTTATAGAATCAAACCGTATCTAAACATGTGATGAAACTGAATTTTTTGTTTTTTTTTAACCTTCTGCTTGTGCTCTGGGGTTAGATGAGTCAGAACTGAAGAGAGACAGGAAGGTGCGTCCATTTTCCATGTTTGAGCCAACAGAGGCTCCTGCTACCTCCCTCCGCAAAAACCAGAGCAGTGATGACCTGGTCAGGGATGCTCAGGTGAGAAGGAATGAAAACACACTATTATTAACATCATTACATCAAAAGAAATTCTCAGGAGACTTGTTTATTGCCAGGAGAAATTAACCCAACCTCATAATTTGATGTTTTTCTCTTTTCTTGACTCAGTCTGCTCCCAAGGCTCCGGTCAAGGTGCCTCCCCCTGTTCCCACCAAACCGAAAGGCCCTGGTGTTGTGCCCTATGGCAAACCGGGCTTCAACACAGGCACCTTCCCTAAAGCCAAGCCCCACAGTCAGCAGCCCCCAGCCGTCCAGGGCCGCAGCCCTCTCACACCCTCACAGAGCCAGACACTCCCACTACCCTCCAAACAGGACACTCCACCTGCAGCTACGGTACGACCCTTCACCCCAGAGCTGCCCTCCTCCAAAGATCCCAACCTGACTAAACCACAGACCTTGGCTGCCAGCTCCATTTACTCCATGTACACACAGCAGCCTGGCTCAGCAAAGCCCTTCCAGCCTGGTCCACAGAGTGTTCTCAACAGAGCCCAATCCCGCACCAATGGATTTGTCAGTGGTAAGAATATCTATGTTGACTTTTAATTTAGTGGCTGAACAATGCTGACAATTGAATTCTTGTTTAGGTTCCATAGTAGTCGTTTGTCTATTCATAAACACATTTGGTCTGTGATTATGTGGAAGCTCACATAATTTAACCTACATTTATACAACCAAAACCATTTCAGATTTTCTCCTGTAGTTAGTTTTGTTTTACTTTGTCTCCAAGTTTACATTCAAGATAATTTATCTGAACATTTTTCCAATTCCATCCATAATCAGTATAGTGGTATATATTCTGTATCAATGTTTGTTATAATTACTAATGAATAGAAAAAGGTTGGTGCTAGAGGTTTTATTTACAGCTGTAACTGGTAAAACTCCCAGGTGGGTTCAGTCAAGTGAGACGGTTAAATACAATCTTCAGTGCTTAATTAGTTCAGTGATTTTCATTTCATTGTGTTGTGTTAAGAGCTGCGGTAATAAGGCTCCATCTTCTAATTACGCCATGATGCTTTTGTCAGTCGTAATTAGTTTTGCATGTTTTACCAAATCATTTCATTACACTGACTAGTTAAAATCAAAGGCAGCAGGGAGAACAGCACTGAAACACAAGAAACTGTCATCTTTATCCTTGTTTCCTGTCTTTTGTTACAGTGTATGGTAAACCAGTGATTCCAAGTGGAGGCTCCCAATATCTAGAGAACCCGTACCTAGACCGCCGCTCCCCTGGCCCAGAATATGAAACTGACCACAGTGGAACCAACAATGTGGGCCCCAGTCCATCCGAGGGTCCCCACCCGGAAACGGAGCGTATCCCACGACCCCTCAGCCCTACCAAGCTGCTCCCCTTCATTTCCAACCCCTATAGGCATCAGAGTGATGGAGACCTGGAAGCACTAAGGAAGAAGCTCTACAATGCCCCAAGGCCCCTGAAGAAACGCAGCTCCATCACTGAACCCGAGGGTCCTGCAGGGCCCAACATTCAGAAACTCCTCTATCAGAAAACCACACTGGCAGCTATGGAAACTGTAACCACCCCAACCACTCCCACTTTTGCTGGAGAACCAGAAAAGACACCAGATTCTTCTGCAGGACCGAGTGGTCCGAGCCCTTTCAGTGGTTCAGAAAACCATGCATCCGAGACAGGACAGACTCTGGAGGGAGGACATCTCCCATCCCACATCCCAGGTTCTAATATCCCTGTCCCAGCTTCTGCTGAACTGCACAAACCACATTCAACCATACCAGAGAGTGAGGAAATTGTGCCCCCTCCTCCGCCAACCCACCCAGCCCCCAGACCAGAAGATGCCAATTTCCCACTGCCACCCCCTCCTGGCCCAGAGGACACAATGTCCAACCTGCCTCCTCCCCCTCCAGAAGGCTTCCTGGAAGAGTTCCCCCCATACCCACCACCTCCGTACCCCAGTGGAGCGGAACAGGACAGCTTGGGAGAAGACACCTTCAACATGAAGGCACCTGAGGTCACTGGACAGGTCACTCTTCCACCGGTATGAAACCCCATCTTAAATATCTCAATTATGTTCACCACGTGGCTCTAAGCCGTTTATACAAGACTCATTTAAATGACCCGGGTCACTGCAGTTCACAGCAGACTTTAGAATCTCTTCACATGTTTGTTTGTTAGTTTCACAGGAGCATGTCATGAGTTGCAGTTTTTATACATTGTAATTCTTAACAACCTTCACGTCCACAGCAATGACCTGGTCTGGTGTTATATAATTGAATAATCCCTGTCAAGCACAGCTATTGTTTCTGGAGAAAATGGGTCTTATTCTGCTTATTCTAAGCTGATACCCACCTCATTTCCCCCCTTAGGCGCATTGAAAATAAACACCAAGAACACCGTTGTTCTTAAGCCCTTAGTGAAACTCCTTAAGCGGTTTTGGTGGTGAGGTAGCAGGTTTTACCCTATAAGAACAAACCAGTGGGAAATCGGTGTTATGACCCATTTTCCCCCTGGCTCCCCCCTTTTGTGGTCTTTATTTAGAAACTAAAGACCTTTCTTTTACTTCACTGGACAGTCGTTGCTCCTAATCAGGTTGCATAATCATGGTTTTAGTGGAGTTTCTAAGAGTTTGTGCACACAAACTGGATTAGCACGCGTCTAAGAGGTTGAAAAACAAGACCTCTGCTAGAGGTCTAGACGGAGCACAGTTGAGAGAGGACGCTTCAGCAGGACAGACTTTAGGCTCGAGCAGACGTACAAATTTCTTCTCCATTATAATGGAAGTTTAAGATCATTTTAGTGATGTGCAATTATAATTGTGTCTTCAGGGAAAGAGAACCAATTTGCGGAAGCCTAGCTCTGAACGCATCGATCACAGCATGAGAGTGAAGTTCAACCCACTGGCTCTACTGCTGGACTCCTCTCTGGAGGGAGAGTTTGACCTGGTCCAGAGGATCATCTATGAAGTAAGACATTTGCTTTCTGTTATATTATTTGTTATTATTTGGTTTCTTCTGTGCAAGTAATCTACCGTGCTATCATAGAAGTCCTAGTTTAAAGTATGTAAAAGTAGTTCAAATGAAGTTTTTATCAAGTCTGTCTCCCTTCACCTCTTCTTTTCAATCACAGGTGGAGGATCCCAGTCTGCCCAACGATGAAGGCATCACTGCTCTACACAACGCTGTCTGTGCCGGGCATACAGACATTGTGAAGTTTTTGGTCCAGTTCGGTGTCAACGTCAATGCTGCTGACAGTGACGGCTGGTAAGTTCAGTGCTGACTTGGTTTTCAGCTTGAAATAAGAACTTGAATACGTGACTCTGATCAAAATTGAATCTTAATATTTCTCTCTCTTTTCATGGCTGGTTTAATTTAGGACGCCTCTTCACTGTGCTGCATCCTGCAACAATGTACAAGTGTGCAAGTTCCTGGTGGAGTCTGGCGCAGCAGTGTTTGCCATGACTTACAGCGACATGCAAACAGCAGCAGATAAATGTGAAGAAATGGAAGAGGGTTATACTCAGTGCTCTCAATTCCTTTATGGTCAGTAAAAACTACTTGTTGTAATTCCTTTATCTGTTTTTATCCTCTTGTCTGTGTTTGTTGCGTCAATGACATAATTATTTTCTGTGGGGTGTCTTTCCTCAGGCGTGCAAGAGAAGATGGGTATCATGAACAGAGGCGTGGTGTACGGTCTGTGGGACTACCCTGGTGACAACCCAGATGAACTCTCTTTCCGCGAGGGAGACTGCATGACCATCATCCGCAGAGAAGACGAAGATGAGGTCGATTGGTGGTGGGCACGCATGGGTGACACCGAGGGTTACATCCCCCGCAACTTGTTAGGGGTGAGTTATGAGTCACAGCCATGTAATGATTTATTTTATGTAGAAGCGTTCATGTATAAAGGTGCAGTTTTGACATGTGCTCTTTTTCTCTCTTAACAGCTCTACCCCAGAATAAAACCAAGACAGAGAACCCTGGCTTAAAACGCAAGGATCTCTGCACATTTCCAGTCTGGCAGAACTCAAAACGCACACAGGCTTTAACAGACGGGGGTAGAAAAGGACATTGCTGAAATGAAGACAAACAAACAGACCAAACAATATGAAGGAAAAACTACTTCTGGCACTTTTCTGTATACATCAGAAGGATTCTCCCTCGCTTATTTTTCTTGGCCACGCTGTGTACTTGAGACACTAATGGCCTTGTTTTCCTTTACTCCATTGTTTTTATTGTTTTTGTAATTAGTGTCTGACTTCTGTTTCTAAAGTGACAGAAGCTCTAATGATGGGATGTAAATGGAACAAGCAGTATTTTTTATCCCTAAAAAGTGATTTTTACACTTTTGAGTAGTCATTTAAAACATTGCTGTCTGGGATTCTGGTTATTTTCTCAAACACTATATGGAGCTCTAGATCGCATGAAGTGAATGAGCTGGTGATGATGATGATGCTTTTGAAATGCTGTTTCCATGACAATCTTTGGGGGCTTGTTTCTCATCATCCTTGTTGGGTGACCGGTCCTCTCAAGTCTCCGTGACCATTACTGCTCTGGATTAACAGAATGAAATGACTGGTGGGAATAATGGTGACGAAGCTTTCGACTGATCTATTGCTGTTCATTCTGTGGTCAATGATACCCAGAAGGCCAGGCTGCTTTCATGTACTGGCTGCTCCTGGTTGAGATGCCATAGATACTGTGTATACATGTATTTCTGTCACAGAATCTAGTGTAATGTGACCGTAGGACTTATAACGTTATGAAAATCGACTTTCAAACTCTTTAAGAGGCCCTCTGACCTAGACGGAGACGCCATGCAGTATGAATTTCAATATTTTATTACAACCATTCCATGACAGTGCAGCAATATAAGAAGGCAATACCAGAAACTATTTTGTAGTAACCACTTAGAGGTAGTAACCCACTATGTTGTCATATCATGTCTTCAGTGCAAAAAAATCTAAATCAAAAAAAGATGAAACCTAAAACTCATCACTGATCTGTCAATGCAGATGTATTTATTTTTGTTACTTTTTTCTTTAGCCCTTGTGTCAGAACTATAACCACAAGTGTACTGTAGTATTTCAAATATTTACAATAAAATACTTTTTACTAAGTTTATCTATTCTTGTTGTTCCTTGTAGTATTAGTATTACTACAGTACTTCACAGTAACAAATGTTTTAATACTGCTAGATTAAATTTAATCACCAAAAAAGATCTTATTCAGTTGTTGCAGTATGTTTGCTGCCCTCTGCTGGACAGAAGGTGAATATTTGTCCTGCTGAAACACACTCGTCAGTTATTGGGGTACACTAGTTAAACAATTTAGTCCTGCACTAAATCTGTATGAAGGCTGGTATTCAGATTTGTCTAAAATACTTGAGAGAGCTGTTGATTCAACTGTGTTTTTATTTTGGAGGCTGTACTTTGAATTACTATTGACCTGCACTGTGTTGATACAAGTTTATCTTATTTTGCATCAAACTCCAGGTTTTTGAAACCGTTTCAAAGTGAACTGACCATTATAGTCGCAAAGGGGGATCTAGTGCAGGACTGTTATTATTGTACTATATTACACCTAGTCAACTGACAAGGGAGTTGTACAGTAGCCTATGCCACGTAGTGTGACCAGGTTATAAGACACATTAAAGTATCGCAGCACAGCAACTGAATCAGTCAGGCTTTAAAAGAAATGACACCTGTCCACCTGCTTTGGTCCCATGGAGTTGTAGACTGCAGCTTCATGTTTGCACAATAATTAAAGAATATGTTGGCTTGTTTTATTAGATCACTGTGTCATTTGAGAAAGAAGCTGACTCTTCCATTCACCATTATATTAATCTTTATAACGACAACTCGTTTAATATGATGCAACTTCCTCAAATAGCACAACTTACACTTCGATCAAGATGCCTGTTGAACGCAAACATCTTCTATTGTGTGTTGTCCACGGGTCTCCCTCTCTCTAATTGGATGGGAGAGCAGGTGAGTCAGGAAAATCCACAGCACAGTTTCTTTGGGTACCACTGTTGCCAGGGTAACCAGCTATAATGGCTCTTCTCCTTCCTCCTCCATGAGCTTCAGTGAAGTTCCTCTGTGGTGTTCACTGGTGAGCTCTACTGGGTAAATGGAGCTGAGTGTTGGAAACAAAATCCGTGTGCCACACAATTCCCCCGCCTATGTGTAATAAGGAGCAGAAATAAAAGGCTGAATTCAGCGTCAACACTGCCCACTGAACATGACTAACTACATTCATAATTAATGCCAACGTTCATAATGGATTATATGAGAGAGGCAGTCACTCGTGGTGTGGCACATAGCTCCTGTTCTTTCCTTTCGTAATCAGGGCTGTTGTCGACCTCCACGGTACACTTTCTGTTTTTATGAGCATGCGCACAGATCAAGGTCTGAGGTGTTTACTGTTGCCTTGTGCAGTGTAATAACTAAAGTCACATGTTCTGCATCCCTTCAGGGGATTTTATCTCACTGGGTTTGTGCATCTCTGGGAAAGGAAACATGCCAGAGTGAAACAGCTCCTTCATTAATAGTTACTCTTCTGTGCGCACAACGTCCATATTAACCGATCTGAAAGATTTACCACGCTTAGAATGCAAACATGTTTTGAACGACAGATAGATAAACAGACAGATAGATATGCTTTATTGTCTGTCCCAAATGGCAAATAGAGACACGAGGAAGAGGCAAAGAGACAGATGAGGAGCTGTATGCTCAATTATGTCTACATGCCTGAATGCAGTCTGCAGTGACATCTTCAGTTTATCTTTCCACCGTCTTCTGCGAGCCCTCAGTAAATCAGTTTATACGGATCTTTAAGCCTGTACTGACTTAATTATTCAAGAGGCTGTGCAATTGGAAAACTTAATTATGCCATCAAAGTATACCAGTAGACAGTATAAATTAGAATATGTGATCACAGCTGGTGGGTGGTTTCACTTCTTCAGCATTAAAGGCTCCATAAATAAAAATAAAAACCTCTATATCCATTAGTTTAGTTGCATACGTTTTAAAATTTAATGTAAAGCAGCTATCATCAGTGTTTTTATGTTAACAACTGACCAAATTACTGCTTATAGATGAAAAGAGCTGTCTGCCAGTGATACACTCTCAAGCTCCACTCAGCTCCACAGAGCTTTTGTGGCATCTTTCAGCTCTGTGTTCGCTCTCATACCACTACAAGAAGAGTTTGTGTGCGTTCCTTTTGTGTCTTTTGTCTTGTATGCATTGTGGTGCAGCTGTTGACTGACCCTGATGAAGACCACAAGTAGAAACATGTCAGTCTAATAAAGGCACTTCTACCAGTGCTGCCCTCCCCCCATGCTGCAGCAGGTGACAGGACACACCTGATGCCACTTGCTCATCAAGGGAGAAAGTATAAAGGCTGAGACACTTTATAACAGAGTGAGTGTTATATATCTTTGATGCATAGTTTTTCATTAAGTCTTCTGCTTTCATTTTATTGAGGGAATATTTATTTGTTCATCTTTCAGTGTCTTTCTTATGGATGCTACTTTTTCCCTTACCCCTTCTTATGGTGAGGTTCCTGACTCTTTATTTTTAATTGTCGCTTTCCTCATCCCAGTACCTCATGGGGTAAATAAAAACTTCACTCGAAACCTTACAGTGTCACGATCAGCATTATAAGGGCCAAACGTGATGGAGGTCTGTGTGTAATAGTTTTTTTTTGCTTGTTTTAGGAAGACACTGGCTTTGATCTACTTATATTAAAATTTTAGATTTTTGTTTGGGGCACGTCTGATGCATCCACAGGAGGTCATGTTTGAAAATAGATTTTAGTGATTTGAGCAAAATGGTTTGGCTCCAGACTCTACCCTCAGTATGGTGTTGATAACCAGTGTTTCATAGCTTTAAATTATTATCCTTTAATCAGATTACAGAGAAGAACAAGTACCATTAAAATGCAAGGTGTTAACTTGATTGAATCATTTATTTTGCCGGAAGAAACCAAATAAGATGGAGATAAAAAAAAAAAAAAACCTCTGAATTCTGCACTTATTGATAGAAAGACTTGAAACAAGCCCTCTGGATAAATGGTAATTTTATATTTACCATCAGCTTAAAAGGCTCTGAAAAAAAACATCTATTTGGATTCTAGTGTATTACAAATATTCAGTGTAAGGAAAGTGTGACTTTTCTTTGTCTTGCATTGTTTTCTGATGCATTCAAGGGTAAATCAAATGGTTGTCTCCTACTTTGATGGTTGCGTTTTTAATCTTGGGTTATCAAGAAAATAAGCCAATTTAAAACCAACATTTTAAAGATTTAAAGGCGATATTTTTGACTGAATTACAAAGTAGAGTAAACACCCCCTAAGCGTTTGCTTGATTTAATCTTTTTCTCTTTTGTCAGACAAAACCAAAACCTGGTTTCAGTCATTAATCAAAAGCCAGATTAAAGACTGATACTAAATATTATGAAAGTATACAGTGTGTAAATAATTCAGATTTTTATCTGAGCGATTTTTAATGTTGTTTTTAATGGTTTTGTAAGTTAAAAAGTTACTAATTGTAAAAACTGCACTGTATTTTATATATTTCTGTTGTAATCGGCTGCCTGTAATTCCTCTCGTGTACGCTAGGTGTCAGTGTGACGCCACCCTCCGGCATTGAATGGGACAGGTTGCTCTATGTTGCCCACCTTTTTCACTTCACCTCTTCACTGCGACTCCCCGCTCATGCAGCACCTCACAACACGTCCGAGGAAAAAAAAAAAACTAAACTACGAGACAAAGAACCGGGAGGAATCTCATCGTGAAACTATAATAAGCCGGTGAGGAGAATGGGAAGAAGGCTGCCTCATTCAGAGATTGGTGGAGAGGAGAAAAAAAAAGTGATCGTCGTGGGAGGGCGGGCCACCTGTGACAGCAGAGGAGTGGAGGATCTCCTTTGCCACTGTTAGTACTGTGCCTCTCAGTCTGTGGGTGTTTGTATGTTTGAGAGTGTGCACAGGCGTTTAAAGTCCAGCTGGATTATCTCGAGCACGAGGAAGCGTCTTTATTTTTTTTCCGGGAATTTGTCCGAGAATTCAGGTAAGACACTGAACACCACACGACTTCTCCTTAGAAGCTACAATATCTAAAACAAAATACATACTACTTATTGACAAATGAGAGATTTTAATTTGTTAAAAAGCGTAATATTCTGCCTCGTAAGCCCATAGATTATTACTAAATACTAAATATGAAATGATTGTTTCATTTTCTTTTTATATTTGTGTAATGTTCTCTTTAAAATCTGAGAAAATCATGTTATGTTCATGAGTTGTATACCTGTCTATTTCAGACAGGTGTAAGAGATCACAAGCTGTAATCACCGAGAGCATAAGTGTGTGCGTAAATTAGGATAGTATCTGTACTCAGATCACACAGTGTCAGGTTATATAAATATATGTCTTCGTCGTTACTGCATTGATGCGTTGTAACTGATCTCAGGCTGCATCGGTGGCGTGACTTTCAGTATCAGCAGAGATGAGGAGGAAGTCTGCAGTTCATATGGAAATGGCATGGGAATATCACAGCCCTGATTAAAGTGAATGAAGCTGGAGCTGCTTTGAAGAGCATGACTGATCTTTAAAAAGAGGAGTGACCGGACATCCCCTGTCAATGAGGATGTGATCTAATCATTAGGCCTGTGGAGAAACACATGCAGTCAACCTGCTTATCTGTACAAATTCAGAGGCACAATTCGTAAAGATGTGCCAATATAACACAAAGTGAGTTACTGTTGTGTAGCGCCTTTTGTGTTGTTTTATTTCATCAAATGAGTATCATCCTGGTTTTCAGCTCCTACATTATTCAGATGTTTTCCAGTCATTTATTATCTGACCTCAGCTTTTCATTTAGAGTAACTTGGTATTCTGCTGCCGACTCTTGTTTTGGATTCAGCACGGTCCAAAAGGCCAAGTCATGATAAAGCGTCATGAAAACAGGAAGTGTGGAGTGAAGCGGCTCCATTTACTCATCAGCTGTATCTTGTATTATCATCAGATTCCACGTGTACGCTTGTAGTCAGATATCTATGACAGATGTATGTTTATCTCGTTCCTCCTGTCCTCTCTCTCTTCTCCCTCTTTCCTGCCTCTGCCCCGGCCGGCCTCAGGCAGATGGGTCCCTCCACATGAGCTGAAAGGTTCTACTCAAGGTTTCTTCCTGTTAAAGGGGAGTTTTTCCTTGACACCGTCACCTTCAGGCTTGTTCTGGGGGTTTCAGACCGGATTTTGAGACCATTTGTATTGTTATTGACGCTATAAACGCTGCAAACATACTGCATGTTCTATGCATGTATAATATATGTTTGGATGTTGCATATCTTTACTATTGCGAGGCCTGTTTGTTCATCTGTTGCACGCCTGTCAGTCCTGGAAGGGTGATTCATCCTCCTCTGTCGTTCATGACATTTCTCCACTTTTACTGTAGATGTTCTTCTATTATAGTTTTTTTTTTAGCAGGGCTTTCTCATAAAATCTCCTCAGTATTGAGGGTTTAAATGCCATTTTGTCTCATAAACTGTGAATAAAGGCCTCACTTTAATTAAGAGACTGTGTTTTAAGACCTTTCTTGTTAAGAGAACTAATTTGTTCTAGTATTCGGGCTTCCACTTCACCCTAAATGCTAAAACTGAAGAGAGAGATTCTCGCAAAACCCTCTGCAATTATAAAAGACAACAAACCGAATACACAGCTTTATCCTTGTTGTATTGTCAGAGTAACTCCAGTATGAAAAGTTGGTAAAGAGCCCAGTGTTCCATTCACAAAGCGACTGTACAAAGTGTAACGCTACAATCCTGCGAACAAACAGAGTTCAGTTCACTTGGCTTCCCTTTGTCCGTCTGTGAAACAAGAGTGTTTTAAAGCGCTCTGTCTTTAGTTGAAGCACAGCTCAATGGCTTTGACTGTAATTCTTTCTACCATTTATAGATATCAAACTCAAAGAGAGTCGCGAGTCTTTTGGGACAGGCGTTTGTGTGTGTTGATGGCGCCGTCACCGCCGTGCTCCAATCTCCTCTATTGAGGCAGGTTCATAGACACTTTATAATTGCCTGATAGAATCCATTTCCGTGAATGAATGTCATGGGACAGAGAGTCGGCATTGAGATCAGGAGGAAGACAGATTAGAAAGGTTAGGTCGTGAGTGGGAGAGTCGCTGTGATTTCCTCTGGGTCCGTCTCATGTTATTTTCTGTGTCTGTCTTTCTACATTTTGTCAAAGTTTTGACTTGGGTGCTCAGTGGCCAATTAACAGCTGAAAGCTTCGGCATTCGGGGGGTTCAAAGGGTACTCAGTGCGAGTCAGGAATAATTGATTTCAGATGATTTGGGAATGTGACAATCACCGGCTCTTTCTCCGCTCTGCTGGACCGTCCGTCCGTATTATACCGCCTCACTTGGCGCCTTCTCTTTCATATTTTTCTTTATTGTCGTCTCGCAGTTTCATTTCCATGTGAATAGACCCCGTCTTCCTCTTAAGATTAAAAGAGCACATCAGGACCACTGAGGCTGGCTGACAGAGAGGATTTAGACCATGACAGCGCCTTTGAGTGATTCGCTGCGCATGAATCAGATACATGACTAATAAAGAGCCTCTCCTCTGGCACCTTTAAAGTGGCGTTAGACCAGAGTGGGAGGGCGCCTGACACACCTTCACAGAGTTCAACCGGCCCTATGAGAGGCAGCACAGCCTCAAAGAGAATACGCAGCTGAAATAATTGGTGTCCCCAAAGTACATTTTGCATTTCTGTGAGTGTGATAGGGACATGAAACCGTATAAAAGGTTAGTGCAAATGTAGCTTCCCGCCCCCATTACCCAGAGTACAGATTTAGTTTTTTTTTTTTAATATATATATATATATATATATACATACATAGACACATACATACACATACACATATACACATATATATACATACATACATACATACATACACATACATACATACATATACACACATACACATACATACTCTTTTTTTTTTTTTTTTTTTTTACATTTGACCTATTACAACAGAATATGAAAGCATAGCTGCAGTTCAGTATAAGACAGTCAAAAACAGATTACATGTGTGTTCGCACATTGTCCATATTCTTCCGTCATTAGTGCACCGCAGTCCTTTAGGTACATTGAGTTTTTTGTATTTATTCTTCATCCCGTCTCAACAACTGTCTGATGACCTTTGTCAGCTCTAACTCTGCATCGCTGTATAACGGTCCATGGTTAAGTTAACAAATTTCTTTTTGAAGACACTCAGTGTTACTGAGTTCTTGACCTCCTCGTCCAATTTATTCCACTGTTTAACCCCTGTAACAGTTACAGAAAAGGATTTTAACGTGGTTCGTACTATTTTACGCTTGTATATTAGTTTCCCCCTTAAATCATGCTTCGTCTCTCTCTCTTCGAGTAGTAATTGCAGATTGTGAGGGAGGCATTTCTTTGTGGCCTTATACATTAGCTGAGCTGTTCGAAAGTTTGATAAGTCATTGAATTTGAGTATATTCGATTTAATAAATAACTGATTTGTGTGTTCCCTAAACTTGGCATGATGTATGATTCTCACTGCTTTTTTTTGGAGTATTAACAAGGGATGTGTGTTGCTTTTATACGTGTGTCCCCACACCTCAATGCAGTATTGTAGGTGAGGAGAGATTAGTGCGCAATACAAAAGATGAAGTGCTTTCTGATTTAGTAGTGTCTGTGCTCTCCAAAGTACGGACACACTCTTGGCCAGCTTACTTCGTAATTGTTTTATATGTGACTTCCAACTTAACCTATCATCGATGATCACACCTAACACTTTGTTTTCGTTAACCCTTTCAATATTTATTCCGTTTATTTGAATGTTAACGCTGGTGTTTCGGCCCTTTTTTCCAAACAGCATGTATTTTGTTTTCCCCAGATTGAGTGATAGTTTGTTTATATTAAACCACACATGAAGCTTTGCCATTTCAGTATTCACTGTTTCAACTACCTGGTTCAAGTCATCCCCCGAGCAGAAAATATTAGTGTCGTCCGCGAATATTATTAGTTTCAACATATTTGACACTTTACAAATGTCGTTTATATACAGTATAAACAGCTTTGGACCCAATACTGACCCCTGCGGGACCCCGCAGACTATACTCAAACAAGTTGATGTGTGTTCCCCCATCTTAACATACTGTGATCTGTTATTTAAGTAGCTTCTGACCCAATCCAATGCTACTCCTCGAACACCATATCTTTCCAGCTTTTCTATAAGAATTTTGTGGTTAACGGTGTCAAATGCTTTTTTGAGGTCTATGAAAATTCCTATTGAGTGCAATTTTTGGTCAATAGCATCAGTGATGATTTCCACAGACTCAGTTAGGGCCATAGCGGTAGAATGGTTCTTTCTGAATCCATACTGGCTGTCGTAGAGCAGATTGTGTTTGTTTATGAAGTTGTCTAGCCTATTGTTAAATAGTTTCTCTAGTATTTTTGACAGTTGTGGAAGTAATGAGACTGGTCTGTAATTAGTAAATTCATGTATGTCACCACTCTTAAACAAGGGTACAACTTTGGCCACTTTCATTTTGTTGGGGAATGTCCCAGTTTGAAATGACAAGTTGCAGATGTATGTTAAAGGTGAAATGATCCCGTCCAAAACAGTCTTGATTAGCCTCATATCAAGGTCGTTAACATCCGTAGATGTTTTTGCTACGCATGTGTTGACCAGGTGTCTAATCTCTGTTGTCTCCACTGGTGTGAGAAACAGTGAGTTTGGGTTTCTGCCTCCCTTTTTATCAAAGTGGTCCCAGTGCAGGTCAGTGTAATCTGGAATGTCCAAAGGGTGAGCGCTTAGACATTTTTCTGACCACCTAGAAGATTAAGTAGCTTTACATATCCACAGTAGATATATCTCCATGCAGATACTTGAAATCCGTAGTTTTACCTTTAAGTCAAACTTTCTTCTTCTCAAAGTAATGAATCTCCCGTCAGACACTGTGTTTAATAGCTTTAATTTCCAGTGTATTCTGGAAAAGTTTGACATGGAAGACTCAAGAGTCGGCTACCGGGAATGAATCACTTTAGTGCAGATAACTAAGTCAGCCTGTTTCTTATTTTTGCATTTTATCACAGAAATAATCGATAATAATCTAATTAAAGTTAAACCAAAAAAAAAAGAAGCAAGAAATGACTCTTTTCCAGGAAGTTAACTTGTTGTTTTAACCTGACAACATAACCTGTAGCTACAACACTTTCTGGCATCTTTCCCAACACAGATTTATTTTTAAAACTGCCTCAACCAGGAGACCATTACGCTTTCAGTTTTATTAAAATAAATACAAAGTAATAAATGTCCCATCTAAGGTATTAGCTGTCTCACCTTTATTTAACCTGCTGTACGTCCCGCATAGGTTCCCCATCGCTCCGTTGAGTTAATATCCCCGGGAAGCCAACCAAAACCTGCTGTTTGTTTTGGAAAACGTCCAACAATATTCAGTGAATGTGATTCATGAAAGGGATGAAACATTCAACAGTTCTTTTAAAATGTTTAATAAGAAGAATAAGAGCAGAGAAACACACCTTAAGACGCTGTAATTTAAAGTTTTAGATTCCCATACGGCCCTAATATCCTGTGGGTGTAACCCCATGCTGTATACTGTATGTCTCAGCGTATAACTGGAGCCTCTGATCTCCGGCCTCATCATTACCACTAACTGCTACAATCACAGTCTTTCTCTTGTCCACACCTGCATGCTGCTGCCTTCATCCGTGACACTATGCAACACTCAAGCTAGCCGTTGTCATGGCGTCAACCCTGAGGGACTGCTGGGACTCTCTCTGAGAGTGCAGTCATGGACACTTGTGCTAATGGCTTCACCTTTCTGCCTTCTGTGTTTTTTTTGTTGTTTTTTTGTTGGATCTTTGTGCGTAAATAGATTTGTGCGTGTATGTGCTCGTTATAGAAGGAACAAGCCGAGCTCTTTAGGGTGCTGCAGGCATGCTTTGTTTGATGGAAAGCACTAAAGAGTGTGACTGTTTACATTTGGATCTGGGAAAGCAGCTTGAGCGTGTGTGTGTGTGTTAAAGAGAGTAAGAGAAAGAGAGATGTCAACATTCCTCCAAATAAAGCTGAATAAGGTTGGGTGACGCTCCACAGAGGCGGTGTGTGGACTAGTGCACCTCACCATCACTCCAAAAGAGGCCCTTATTCTGCTGGAGTAACATTTGCATTCATATCACAACACACTTCCCATGTATGATCGTGTTTCTTTCCACCCGTGGATCTGGCTCCTCTCAGGCACATGTGCTGTTTGAACTGGTTTCACACCTTATCGATCTGGATTGCTCCACATCGCAGTTTAATCCTCAAGTGTTTGCTCGCCGTATCGGCACGTAGCTCTGTTTGACAGTCATTGTTTGGTTAATGATATTTTCGGGCTGGTGTTTAGACTCGGCAGCTGCTGCGCACACTGCAGACTACCAGACGTGTGGAGTCAGCCCGTTCTCGCAGAGCGCCGTCGATCTACAGAAGCCCTCCAATGTTTTATTGAGTGTATGCGCTTTGTATCTCTTTCATATCTGTGTCGTCATCCTCGTGAAACCATCCACATCAGCTGGTTTAATGTGTTTGAACTCGGCGGCTCAACTTCACCTTCACTTTCAGCTTCTCCTCTGACTTCAGCCACATGTGCCCACATGTTTGTCACTTTGTGTTTTGTCCTACGGCAGATGCGATTAACTGCGGTTGTCTTTGTGTGTTTTGTGTTTTCAGGTTTCTTCAGTCATCTGTGAAGGAGATTGTCTGTCAGAGTGTGTGTGTGTGTGGGGGGGGAGTGTGTGCAGAGGTGTACGTGAGTCACAGGGTGAATATGTCAGCGTGAATGCCTTTGTATACACCCTGGTCGGAGAGTGTTTGTCCCATGACGCGCTCGGCGGAGATGCGGGGAGCTCGATCCTTTGCGGTGCAGCTGCCGGTGCTGCTCTGCCTGTGTGTGGCGGCGGCCGGCTACCCGTTCCGAACGCCCCTGGACCTGGACGTGACTCCGCGCGTCACCGTGTTGAGCAGCGGTAAGGACGCACATGACTCAATATGTTCACAAATCTGGTATTTTTCCCCTCAAACAGTCAAAGTATTTCCTATTTAAATACCTGAAGATCACTCGTAACTCAATATTTGTATAGTCCTTTTCTCTCTTTCTCTCTCTGTTATACAGCAGCCACTGTCTTCTTTCTGCATCTTGTATTCTTTTAAGTCCATCTTCTCCCTCACCTAAACTCATCCTTCATTATCCACTCAAACACCTCTCATCTCTTTCCCCACAGCTCCCTTTTCACTCCTACCAGTGTGCATGCTGATTTTAAACACTAGCTCGCTCGCCTCTTGTTTTTTTTTTGTTTGTTTTTTTAAAACAAGCCGTGATTATTATTTACCTACCTTGTGAGTGATGGCATGTAGCATGATGTGCTGCAGAGAAAGAGGCAGATGAGCGGATCCCTCCCGAGCATCCTCGGAGTCTGACGCCACTGTAGGTAGTTGAAAAGCACAGTAACCATGACAACTGTTGTACTATGGCGCAAGATGGTCGTATACAGTATTTTTCTTTAATGCGTGTGTGGGGAAGTGTGCATCCCTTTAGCTGCTCTGCTATCTGAACCTGGACTTTATTTGCAGACGTGTGAAAGACATCTCCTCATGTCTCCTCTTTGTCTTGTGCCAAAAATTTGCTTCTTGATCTCCTCGGAGAACAAAATCCCGTCTCTACTATCTCTTTTTCTAAACTGTTGTCTTTTCTTCTTACACTGATTATCCATCTTTTTATTTCCCCACTTACTCTTGTTGATTTGAACCTCCCCTTGATACCCTTATCTCAGTTTCTGTAAATCATGAGTTAGTGCTCCATCCAGCCCACAGGTCTCCTCCTACACAGCTCACATCCATGTCTGCCGTCCCATCACTCTCTCGCCCACCTCTAACTTTCCATCTCTCTACATTTGCACGTAAGCGCTGTCTCTTTGACCTTATTTTTCTTTGTCGTTTTGCACCTGGACACAATTGCGCTTGCCCTCGCTTTGTTTTCCTTCACCTCCCGCCTTTGTTTCTTTTGCTTGCCTCTTCCAGATGAGAAGACTTGGTTATGTAAATGTTCCTCTAACCCTTGTAATCTCTGTGTTCCTTAGCAACCTCAAGGCAAAGCCTCCAAACCTGTGTGGGGTAGAGAAATTGCACGAGGTTTTTCACACACAGTCAAACACATGGGTTTTCATTTTAATGCAACTTTGATTTTTTTCCCCCCCCATTGATAAAAATTTCAAGGGCGGTAAGCAGTTAAAGTTTGTTAATTTTGTAGAAATAACACTTTAAACTTTTAGAGCGGCTGAAGGCGAAGGGAAAGGCGCCAGTTGTTAAAATGAACACAAACTGAAAACACATCTAAACACGCTGTCAGGTGTTTGGAGAGCATGTCGACAGTCTGCAGCCTTTTTTTTTTATAGTCAGTACCGTTTGCACGTCAGAATACCCTGAACCGTAAACAAGGACTGACGCTTGAGTTTGTGTGTAAGGCTGTCACGTCATAGTCCAGTGCCTTGAGGTTCAGTGAGTGTGTGTGCATGCTGGTGTGTGTGTCCCTGAACACAGTGTACTGTGCTGATCAGCTGAGGTCTCTCAGAGTGTTTGCTCAGTAAATAGTATCATCTGGGCTCCTCTTGCTGCCTCGCTCACACCTTTTCTCTCCCTATAGACTCTTACCTGTTTTAGCATGATCTTGTAAGATGAGGCTAAAATGTGCTTTGGGATGTTATTTCATTGTAATATAGCCCAGATAAATCATCCTTTGCTGCGTCACTCTCTTAGATAAGTTGCTTTGTGTTACTTGGCTCCAGCTTGGCCCTCTCTCTCTCTCACACACACACACACACACACAGAGAGAGAGGGTATTGTGCATCCTAATTCTTAGATTACACAGAGGAAATGTAGCCATTCTCTCTGCTTTGTGTTCACCCACAATGACACACTCACATCGCCTAGTAAAAGTTATCGTTCGGAAAATCCCTCACAGGTAAGACACTTTATTCCTCTTTCAGTGAATGAAGGAAACGAGTAGACACCTGATTACACAGGGGCAGGTCGGGATTGAGCTGACTGCAGCTGCAGAAGTGAGCAGAGTGGATTGTGTTTTGGCAGAAGCTGATAGGAATCTTAATGACAGCTTAGCTGATAGCCGTGCAGTTTTCAGGAGGACGTGGATTGGCTGAGGAAGCAGGAAGTCTGACACCTCTCTGTTTGGCTCCTGTGCTCATTGATATTCATGATAATTGGGTTGCTGTGGCGTTTCCGTGGCCTAATTGCTGTCAAAACTCTGCAGTAGTTAAACCTGCTCAGTCACCTCAGATATTTTAATTAGACACTGAGCTACAACATAGCTGTGCATCACCGTGGTGGCTGAAATACACACACACACACATACACGCACACACACACGTCATGTTTACCTAACAGCTGAGTGGACTCTTGATAGATCGTATGTCTAGAAGTTATATAACACTCCAGCATAGCATGACTGCTGAGAGCGGCTTTATAACATGTTTTGTTAGCGTGTGTGCGGGCGATGTACAGTATGTCTCTACGCCGAGTGTTTGTGTGACTGAACCTCATTAGTATCGTGTCCTGTCAAACAGATGCATCCCAATATAGCTTGGAGAACGGGCTGGTGGACATATAAAGCATAGAGACCTTGAACCGCAGAGATCCACGGAAAGAAGTGGAAGATCGTAAATCTCATCTATAAACTGTGCAGGATAAGAAGCATCATTTGTGTTGTCTGCAGTGGACATACAAGTTAATGTCTGATCAGTGCTGCCTTTTAAAACCAAAAATAAACCTTGTATGTTTAGGTACCTTAGTGGTGTGACTCTGTAGTTTGTTGGTCAGTTTGTGTCGATCCAAACTGAACTTTCTTGTGGCACCGCTGTGAGGTTTGTATTTTCTGCAGATCTACTGTCTGGAAATTTTGTGAATACAGTCATGATGCTAGTTTTGGGTTAAATGTCTTCCCCTCAGGATGATTCTGAACTTCAGTGACTTCTAACTATTCACACAATTAGTCCAGTGCTCTGGCTTATTTCTCATATTACAGTTATTGCAATTACTGCTAGTAAGGCAATGTTATCATGCTAATAGGCTAACCTAAGGTGATGGCCACAGTAAACACAAGCCGAAACCTGTGGGAGTGAAACATGAACATTCTCCAAAAGTGAGTCAATCCCTTGTAGACCTCCCCTTTAAAATGCCAGACTTTACAGCAGAAATAAACAAGTTTACAGTCTGGTCTTTGTAGCTGATTTCTCCATTTATGGCTGTAGATGACTTTTATATAACTGAACTGTTTAACTTATATCAAGTCTTAAAGAGGTGGTGCCTCAGGTTGTTATCTCTCTGCTTTCCTGAGCTTCACTTCTCTGGCCACTTTGAATTACACCTGGAGTGTAGGTGGAGTCGGGCGCTGGCAAGATGGCGGCGGTCACAGCCACCACACCGAGCTTCAAAAGAGATCTTCTGAAATGTTATGGGTGATGTCATGACGGGGTTTTGTCCCACTTTCTATGTAGTCAGTGGGTAAACATCATGTGAGCATGTTGATCGTTAGCTTTAGCATTTACCTCAAAGCAAAGTTGTGCTAATCAAAGACATTGCATTCATATCACAACACACTTCTC
Organism: Planiliza haematocheilus; assembly: GCA_005024645.1. Classification (NCBI taxonomy): domain Eukaryota; kingdom Metazoa; phylum Chordata; class Actinopteri; order Mugiliformes; family Mugilidae; genus Planiliza; species Planiliza haematocheilus. Next base: position 1,152,063 of record SRSE01000845.1, on the reverse strand, counting down.
ATGTATGTTCGTGTTTCCTTCCACCCGTGGATCTGGCTCTTTGTTCTCAAATGTTTTATGGACAAAACAATTAATCAATCAAGAACTTACTGCTGTCAGATTAGTCAGTAGTGAAGAAAATATTTCATCAGTCACAAGAATTTAACCAATCAATCACTGGAGCACTGAGATAAAAGAAGGGAAGCACAAAAACAATAGTCGTATTGTTCTTTGTGTTTTCTGTTTTGTTTCTGAATCAGCCGTGAGTCCCCATAAAGAGATATTCTGCTCTGCCATGACACAATAGCGAAGAAGAACACATTTTCCTCCTCGCAGTCTATAAAAAGAAGCTCACATTTGAAAGGAAGTCCCTCTGAATCAAAGAACGAGGCTTCTCACCACTTTGCACCCACCTTTGAAAATCACACACTTAGAAATCCTTCATAGGAGATGAAATTGTGCTTCGGCCTTTATTGTCGTACTGTCAGGTTTGATTGAGAAAGCTCTCGCTCTCGAGCTTTTAACACGCCGCAGCCTAATGCCTGTGACTTTCTAAAGGCATTTATTCATTTATAGGATGTATTCCTCCATGTGAATCCACTGGCATAGATTTTGCCGTATTTTTTATTTATTTTTTGTTCATTGGATGTACATACTACATTCAGGCTTAAAATGAATGAGCTGCTTTCCTGGACTACACCTGTTTTTTTTCAGAAAAGTCTTATTTATGAATTGTTCCCATAGCAACCACAATCAATAGAAACTGCAGAAGGTCTTTCTGCTGAAATGTGACCAGGTGGTGATGTTAGGTTTGTGTGTGTAGCCATATGAAGTAGAATCTGTCTGTTTGAACCATCACTTGTGAAATTTTGAATGAACGATACAGAGTTGTCGTCATTATTTTTGTTGTCTCTCACTGATTTTAAGTTCGTCATCCATTGCATGGCTCATTATATTGGATATATTTTCTGCTGATAAAGAGCATGCACAGCATACAGGTGTCTGTGATGTATCTTTAAGGCCATTAGCAGTTTTTTTTGCGTGATTATAAGTCGCAGAGGCATCGTCAGAGTGTTACAGAGGGTCACCTACATTAATAACTAATCCTCTCCTCTCCTCTCCTAGCACTCCAGGGCTGCAGGCGTTTCCATTCCTCTGCAGTCGACTACAGCACCATGTATCTGGAGGCTGACAGTGAGCGTCTCTACGTCGGGGCCCGGGGGGCTGCGTTCGCTCTCAATGCCTCTGACATCTCAGCCAGCTCTGCTCTCACTGTGAGTTTGTTTGTTTCTGTGCCGCTGCATGTTGTGTAGCCTCCGCTGCCACATCTTTAAATCAACCACGGCTTCATTTGCATTACAGGAACCTTTTGAGGCAACAACATTTCATTTTGAGGCAAAAAGAATTTATTCCCCTGTCAGTCTCGGTGTGTTTGTGGTTGTATTATTTTTAACACAGTAAGTCACAGATACAAACACAGGAGCATTGAGCTGCATGAATTCATGTATGAGTGGGAAAAAAGTTAGGGACCACCCTGACTTTAAATATATACAGAATTTATATTAGCATATTCAGCATATGTTAACACTGAAATAGTTTATTAATGCACAAAGATTCATAAAGTGCTCCTCAGTCTAGTGTTTACCATACTCATTAAACTCAGACTTGAAGAACTCTACATGCTCATTATTTTACACACATTTCTTTAGGGTATATGAAGATTTTTAGACTGTCGTCTAAAGTGCAAGTTTGCGACCCAGTTTTTTATTCTGCTAATGGCCAGAGTTCATTCAGCCCTTTGCACTAAATGTGGCTAGTCTCATTAGTTACCTCCATTATGCACAGACCTAAAATATTCCTCATGGTCTTCTTCTCCTTGTGCTGCTGAAGGCCAAGCTGCAGAGAGAAATTAAATAGAAAAAGAAAGAGGTGTAACTCTGAAAACACGTTACTGAGCTGCAGTTGATGTCATGGCAACAAATGCTGAAATCAAAAAGACCATGACTTGACCATAACTATCTACCACCTCAGCTAAAAACTCATCGTTCTGCTTTCTTTAAAGGTGTATAGTTATCGGTGTGGCGGTGTAGGATGAAGTCATCAAAGTTGACAGTTCTTTTAGCATCAGTAGAAAGTGTTTTCCACGTGTCCCGCTGCTTTGTTTGTCACCTGGTGACAACCCTACCTGACATTAAGCTGTTGTGCGTCTTATGTTAATACAACAGTGCTGAGCTTCATATGACGTTACTGCTGGTGTGTGTTCTTTGTTACATAAGATTTCAAAGAAAAATGTTGGTGTTCTGTAACGCTGTAAATTCAGAAGACAAAATCCCCCATATGTGAATTATTTAAGTAAAAAACAGATTTGTCTGTCTGCTCTCAGATTGTTGGATTTATGTTAGTCAGTGATATGAAACTCTTTATATCTTGCTGTATGTTGTTTGGCGTGTTATAGATTGAGTGGGAAGCCTCCTCCGAGCAAAAACGTCAGTGCCTGCTCAAGGGAAAAGACAATAAGGTAGGCATTTAGTTGTTCACTCTCTGTGCTTTCTTTTCATCTTTTCGTGCTTCTCTCCTATGTATTGGACTCCCTCAACGTGGTTAATCTTTCTCCCTCTTTCTCCTCAACTTTCAGACGGAGTGCTTTAATCATATCCGCTTCCTCCAGAGGTTTAACTCCACTCATCTCTACATGTGTGGTACTCATGCCTTCAGACCGCTCTGTGCATATATAGTATGTCCATGCATAGCACATTTTTTTTCCAATGGCATTGCAAGTCCAGTCTGTTTGCTGCATGTACTGAAAACAGTTTAATATCTGGAGATTTGAATATAGTTGTTAACCTTGTTACTTAATCACCTTTTCCTTATAGGAGGAAAGTAGGTTTGTGATGTCGTCTCAGCCTGAAGAAGGCAGAGAGAAATGTCCATACGGCCCAACAACGGGTTACGCTGCCCTTATTATAGGTAAGCATGTCAAAACAATCACCTGTCACTTTCGCAGTTTTATTTGGCAACTGAATGACTTTGTAAATTGTTTCTCCTCCAGACCAGCAGATGTATACGGCTTCCCAGTACGAGTTTAGGAGTTTTTCAGATATACGCCGCAACTCCCCGTCTCCCACGCTGAAGACAGAAGATGCTCCCACACGCTGGCTGAATGGTGAGTTTATCTCCTGGTGTGATCTCTTTTTAAAGCGTGTTCAGGTGGTAGGATTGTACAAGTGGACAGAGGTTTGGTCCGACAACCACGTAACATTAGGTCAAGCTTCTTTATCTACAAACATCTGCTTTGCTGCATGACACTCTGTATCTTACACATTGCCTCAGCTCCAGTGGATCAATAATGCATTATCACAGCAACTGCACTTTGATACAGGCTTCCAGGAACTTAATCACTTTGTTCCTCCACAAACTTTTCCACAAAGTAATTATTTGTGTATTTGAAAGTGGATTGTCATTAATTTTAGTTTAGACGTTTCCATGAGGATGTACTGAGATCCACCGACTTTTCAGCTAACATACTTATCCAGTAAAATAAGATGATATCCACCTTTGTTAGTCCCTTTTAGGAGAAACTCAAAAACGGCACACAGAGATTTAACATAAGGAAGAAATTTCTATAAACATGTACAACAAAATGAATTTACAAAATAAGATAAAACTGAAATAATAGAAACAGCCGTACAAAGAAATAATCCCAAATAAATGCAAAAATGTGTATATGGGCCGTGCTATGATATCTGTGGTGACAATTAGACTGTGTGTGGTGTATGTGAGTCACACTGGATGTTGGACGTACTAGAGTCTAAATGGCTGTTGGCAAGAAAAAGCTTCTTGACGCCTTAAGCCACGAGGCTGGATGAGTCCTCAGCTCGGCATAATCTTAACCTTTATTTGTCAAAATCTTAATTAATAACCATTTCATATGAAGTAGGCAGGTGGTTCAGTGGTTAACACTGCTGCCTCATAGCAGGTTCAAACCTGGCGGCCACCTGGGGCCTCTCTGTGTGGAGTTTGCATGTTCTGCCTGTGTGGGTTTTTCTCCCCCATTACCATGACATGTCTGCAAGTTTCTGAATTGTCTGTAGGTGTGTATACAAATAGTTGTTTAGTAGTTCTGTGATCGACTAAGAGCCTATCAATTGTGAGCCCCAGCTAGCTGAAACAGGCTCCGGGCGCCTGGACCCCTCTACAGGATAAGGATGAATATGAAATGCAGGAGTTTTTACATTGAAAATCCAAGACATTTCAGAGCCTTTTTTTACATCTGGGAGCTTTTATTTTGAAAAGTCAGGTATAAAGACTTAATATTCTAGTACTAACGCAATGTCCATGTTAGCATGCTCGCATTAGCACTTTATTAACCTGACAGGACCACGTATATATCTGCAGAGTCTTGTAGATCCTCTTTGTGTTCAATTAATTAAAACCTGGCTACAGGTCGACAAGATTTTATTACTTTAAAATCTCACCATCCCGTATCGAAGCTAGAAATATTTCATAAAGGTGTCTAACAAAATTCGAGCATACAAACAGGACATTTTTAAAAACATTGCATCCAACATTACAAAAGTATCTTTGTGCAAAAAATAAATGGGGAAAATAGCATACATTACCATCCTTCATGGTATTCGTGGTTCATGCTGAATGTAAACACAGTCAGCAGTTAAGTGCTTCACACGAGGTGAAAAAGTGGTTTCATGCAACAAAGGGGGAAAAAAAAACGTAGCATCAGTCGAGTCGGTTCATCTCGTTCTTCCCCTTGCAGAGGCGAACTTTGTGGGGTCAGCTCTCGTGAAGGAGAGTTTGGGCAGCAGCACTGGTGATGACGATAAGATCTATTTCTTCTTCACCGAGAGGAGCGAGGAACAGACGACAACCTACAGCCACAACAGGGTGGCACGAGTCGCTCGGGTTTGTAAGGTGAGTTGAGATTAAAAAGGAGATCGGAGAGATACACCGATCAGGCATTACATTATGACTCTGAATATTGTGTAGGTCTCCCGTATTTACCTCTCCTGCCAGTGGTTTTAATGTTGTGGCTGATCGGCGTATTTTGCAGCTGGGAGTGAAAGCTCGTATCAGGCTAACTTGAGTGAAGCCTGAGCTGATGATAGGAGAGGGTACTGTAATAGATGAGGGGCTGGATGGGGAATGCATTTGGAACAAGGCCCCGGTGTAATTAGAGGAGCAGACTGTGTAGCTGATGAATTGGTTGAAGCGTCAGTGTAGCTCAGAGTGAGGGGGATGGATGACTGCAGGTGAGACGCAGACTGCTCAGTAACCTCATCTGCCTAAAATGTGAACGATTTACATTTCATGCCGCTCAGAAAGGAGTTAAAGATGACAACAGCCAGCTGTACAGCCTTCCAACCCTCTCCTCCCTTAAAATGAAGTCAGCTCTCTCCTTGAAAGCGCGACGGCTAATTGTTTTTTCATCTTAATCGAAATGCCTCGAGGCGGCGAGGCATTTGCCACAAGCTGAATACATTTAAAAGTTGAAATCAAAAGGCAGTCTGTTGTATTTCCTGTGTCCTTTTGCACTGTGAGAACTTTTCCATCCTGACTGGGAGTTGACATGTGTCACATCCCGTTAGAAACTTGCTCTCTGTTTACCGAGGATGAGCACATAAACAAACCTGTAGATTACCTATGGCAAACGTCGACCTTATTAAATACATCATTATTGCTTCCCCTTGCCATCTGTTGTGCTCTTCAGGAGGTTTACATCCACACTGCGCCGAGTGTTCAATCTGTTTGTCGTTTTATTCAGGCCCTTACCTCGTATGACCCTGTCTTCTCCCTCCTCCCCCTCCTTCTCTCCTTTCTCCTCCACCTGGCCTCCCTCAGGGGGACAGAGGAGGCCACTTAACTCTCCAGAAACGCTGGACGTCCTTCCTCAAGACCAGGCTGACTTGCTCTCTTCCCGAGTATGACTTCCACTTCAACATGCTGCGCAGCGTGTTCACCATGCCTGGCCAGACGCCGCAGGGCACGCTCTTCTACGGCATCTTTGGCCTGGAGTGGTGAGTGGAGAGAAATTGTGTGCTGTCAAGATCTCCGGCTGACGCATGGCTTTGAGGATGCAAATGTAAATGAATGAGGCCAAGAAGAAAGGCAGCGATCGATAGATTGAGACAATCGAAGGAGACAGGAAGGGGTTAGATGAAAGGGAGGGGAGAAACAAAGCCCCTCTTATCCAAATGATGAGAAAAGAAATTGGCTGGAGGAGTTTTGCAGAGATTTGAGAAGAGAATACTAATTAGAAATCCTTGCTGATTTAGCAAAACTTGTGATTACTGTCATGGTAACAGCAAGTGATGTAATGTATAGTGTTAGTAAAGTTGATTAATAATAACTATTGGCACAGTTGGTTTCTTCTTCAGCCTCCCACCTGTAACTCTTCAACCAACTGGTGGTTGCTTCAGAAAATAATTCAAAATGATTAATTGAAGGAAAATGCAGAGAAGCTTTTCATTACCTCATATTTTGATCAAACAGTCACGGTTTGCTAAAGTCAGTGATAAACGTAATTTATTATCTGAAGCTGCTTCCCGGTAAAAACCGTTCTGGTGCTCTTCTTCTCCTCCTTTTTTCATTATTTTGAATCTAAAGCCGCAGCAGGAGGAAGCGTGCATAAGCAGTGGCTCAGATCAGCTCGCACATGCTGTAAAGAAAGCAAACAGTGGGGCTGTTATCAGTGCGATAAAATCACACAGGATTACGTGCATGGAGTCCCTCGTGCCCGTGATAGGAATCTGGATCGTGTGCATGGGGCTGCTGGTATTTGGCATCGTTGTGGAGAAAAACAACTACAGAGATCTTTACTGAATGTAAATAAAAGAGATGCGTATTGCAGAAACGCTTGGATCAGTCATATTGAAAATGTACTTTGTACTCATACGCATCAACAGAGAACTGAATGTAAAATCTTTTGTGATGGAGAAATCATAAAGAAATGATTATCCTTAGTATTTTGTTCTGTTATGTTGGGATGCTTCTCTCCAGCTTCTCTCCTCATCAGTTCCTACTACGCGTCTCCAAACCCCTTTAGTTCTCGCCTCCTTCTAATCGGCTTCATGCTGTCTCCCCTCTCTCCTGTGCATTCCTCCCATTTATCTCTTTCCATCGTTTCGACTAGGTGAGCCACTGATCTACTGTACTTGTACTGCTGTCGCTATGGCAACCCTGGGTTTACTGCTGTTATTGTTCGTGGTTCGCGTTCTGGTCTTTCTCACTGTGCGAGTTGATGTCTTTAGGAAAAACGTGAAGGCATCTGCGGTGTGTCGGTTCTCTCTGTCTGAAGTCCAAGACGCCTTTCAAGGACCCTACATGGAGAACCAGGACTCTGGCGCTAAGTGGAAGGAATACACTGGAAAGATCCCTGACCCACGACCTGGAACGGTAAACACACATCGGCGCAGAAGCGGCGCTGCTCGCGTAAACATAAAATGAAGCACAAAAATATAGATGAATTAAAAATGATGACGCATAAAAAGAGGAAGTGCGAGAGAAGATAGCGGGGAAACGATAGAGAGGATGAGCGGCGGCTTCAAGGATGAGGCTCAAGACACGACCAGCTTATGTCACTGAAACCCATTTCCATGGTGATTAACTCTTAGCTCGTAGCTTTGCCGACAATGGCTTAGAGCAGCAGCCAGGGCCAAGGCCTCGTTAGCAGGACCAGACATCATCCAATGCAGTGTCACGTCAACGCTTCGCAGGACCTAATTTTAACTAACTATTCAACGGAAAGGAGAAGTGGTCAAGGGTTTTAACTTGGGAGCGTGAAAGCCTCTTAGAGGAGTTGGCTGAAGTCATTGGAAAAGGACAAAGAGAGGAGGAAAGTTGTCGCCGTAGTCAGGTGCAGAGAGAGCTGAGTCGCCTGCGTGTCAGCACAAGCCAGCTGCTGAGCTCACACTGGCTCATTGTAATCTAAGTGAAAAGTAAAATTTTCCCTAGACGTAGCCATGCATTTTCCTCGCATCCGTTCATTTTTCCAGTAAATTGTCTCCCTAAGCCTCTCATGACGTCCTCTCGTCATCGAGTATTGGCCAGAAATCTCTCTTTCCCCACATCGTGCCTTCTTACTTGCTCATCGTCCCTGATTTCATTTATTTTTTTCCTCCTACAGTGTATAACTGATGCTCTGAGGGCCAGGGACATAAACGTGTCCACGTCCTTGCCTGATGACGTGCTGGATTTTGTCAGAAGACATCCTCTGATGTCCCAGCAGGTCCAGCCTTTAGACAGGCGGCCCCTTTTGTTTAGGAGGACCACAGACTACACGCACATGGCCGTACACATGATGCAGGGATTGGATGGGCAAACATACCATGTATTATACATGGGCACAGGTGTGTATCAATTTATATCAGGTATTAACTTCTGTTAAAGATCCTGTAGCTTGTGTTTTCCATTTGTTGTTTTGTTCAGATTTGTTCCCCCATTAGGGTTAGATAAGATCTCAGTAGTGATATTGATTCACATTATGCTAAGTACATTTTTTAGTCGGGACATTTCTGCATGTCACTACCAAAGTGTTGCTCCTGTGTACACTAAAAACCTGCCTACAGCACACTCAAGTGTTAAAACAAAATGATCTGATGCGCACATTGACCCTGACGCCGTACAAATCCACATCCACGCAAAATGTATTCATTTGCAGCCCGCCCAAACACATTATTTTCACCTATTCAGATACCCACACACGATCGCACGTTATCTTTGTTTCTCATTGTTGGATTCCTGGAAGCAGGAACAACACTCTGGATGAGCCTGGTTTTAAATGAATAACTGACGTTTCTCCTCTTTTTCTTTGTCACCCAGATGAAGGCTGGTTGCACAAAGCCGTAGATGTCGGAGGTCAGCTGCACATCATTGAAGAGCTTCAGCTGTTTGAAGACCCGCAGCCTGTTAACAACCTACTGATATCTGACAAACAGGTAACATGTCTGACAATCGCGTACGCGGACATTTATTTGAGCTCTGCGCTGCAGCACTGAAACCTTCCCTTGTTCCCTACAGATGAGCGTGTACGTGGGCTGTCGGTCGGGCGTAGTTCAGCTGCCGCTCTCTACCTGCGGCAGATACACTTCCTGCTACGACTGCATCTTCGCCAGGGACCCTCACTGCGCCTGGAGCGGAGCTGAGTGCGTGGATGTAATGACACACGCAAACAGGTGGGTGTCGAATTGTGTCCGCGTGTTTGGATCAGGCGATTCAAGAGCTCCAGGTGCCCTTTTGTGTGTTTGAGTTCAGTATCACCGTGTCCTGTCACAGTGTCAGCCCACAGGACTGTTGTGCAATCACGGTGCTGGCAGAAACCCGATGCTGGCCGTGATAGTAAACATGCATGTGGCTGTTTACTTTAAGTGTACTGATTAATGTGAAGAGATACACTTACCTGTGAGATATAAAGAGATCAGAATACAGCAAGCTTGAAATTGGAAGGAATATAAATCTCAGTATATGTATAATCTTTTTTGTTGCAGAGATTTGTGTTCATTCTTTGTACTAATATGACTATTGTTATGTTTTCTCCTTCCTCGCAGATCCACTTTAATCCAGGACATCCAGCGCGGCAGCATGGGATGCGAGAACACACAAAACGGTACGCAGAAATCTCATCTTCTGCTGCGCAACGAAACTTTCTTTAAACGCTTGAAAGGGAGATTAAAAATAGAGAATGCCAGGAAGAACTCGAAAGATGCATAGTTGTCGTCAGATGGCATGAAGGCCTCTTTGAAAGTTGATTATGCGCACTGTGTTGGCAAAATCCTCTCCTCCCTTCTTTAATCACATTTTTTTTCATCTCTGGAGAGAAATCTGTTTGATATTCAAGGCAGGCAAAGGCCTTCTCTCACTTCTCAGTTTCAATCTGATAAAATGTAGCATCTTCTGCCTCTTCGTTCTCCCTCCGTTCAAGACAGTGTGAAGGCAGGAATTAAAAGATTTGTATTTGCAGGTCGTGGCTCGACAACGTTGCCCCGCCCCTGATAAAGATTCAAGATTAGCATATGAAATGAGTCGGAGACTGTTTAGCTTTAATGCTCATCGCTGTGTTTCAGATGTCGACCAGCGGAGCCGCTCTGTGCGGGTGGGTGATGACGTGCTGCTGCAGTGTGAGCTCAGCTCCAACCTGGCGTCGCCTCTCTGGACTCTGGACGGCAGAGAGGTGCAGGGCTACGACCTCAACTCTGGCTTCAGGACCGGCACCGACGGCCTGTTGATCATCGAGGCCCGCCAGGAGCAGAGCGGTCTGTACACCTGCCACTCTGTTGAGAACAATATCAAGGTCGCCGTAGTCACCTACAACGTAACCATCCGCCTGGACCTGCCCGTCCCCCCACCTGTTGAGCCAACTAGGGAGTCTTTCAGTACCACCTTAACAGCACCCTCCTCTGAGAGGCCCCAACCACCACTGGAGGCTCCTCTCCTCCCCCGCTCTGAGCTACTCTCCCCCAGGAACATGGAGGCCATGTACCTGTCCCTCATCACCATCCTCGGAGGCCTGTGTGTGGTCCTCGCTGTGGTGCTCGCCTACGTGGGCTTCTGTTTGCGAGTGGGAAACAGAGGGAAGTACTCAATACGCGCTGCAGCTGCAGCCTACCCGAGCAGCAAGAGGACAAACAAAAACAGGAAGCACAGAAACTCCTCCCACATGGAGCTGAAGACGATCTCCAGTCACTGTAACGGCAATGGCGTTTGTAATGGAGTTTCAAAACTGCATAACGGCGACATCCAGGACGGAGGCTTCCTACAGATAGTCCCCGGTGAAGGTCACACTTCCCCTAACAAGGAACCTCCGCCTCCAGCCCCACCTCTCCCGCCCACCCCTCAGTTTTCTTCTCCAGAGTGCGACTTCCCCAACGGTCTCTCAGCCACGCTGCCCAGCGTCCTGAGGAGGATGAACGGGAACAGCTATGTCCTGCTGAGGCAGAGCGATTCTGTAAACACGTCGCCACTCTGCTATTCCTTCGCAGACGAGCTCAACAAGATGTTGGAGAAGAGGAAGCACACTCTGCTGCTGCCCAGGCCTGATGAGAGCTCTGTGTAGAGATGTAGCTCCCCCTGTAGTGGGCGGACTGCTGTTCTTACCTGGTGCCTGTCACATGACTCATCATTGTCGTGGACTAAAACAATTAAAGAGTCTCATCATTATATACTTTTTTTGGGATTTAGGTCCACACTCAGACATTCCTGCTTCTGTAACTTTCGTCAACATCATTTCCCAAATCCCCCAACACGTAACAAATCCGAGAGAAGCTAAATCTACCTCACCTCAACACTGCCCAGTAGGACATGTGCAATCAGACTGTAGTCTGGTCCGAGTATCACGGCCAAGACAGCAGCCACTGGAAAGATCTCTGACCCACAAAGCACAAAGCAGACTTGAATGAGGAGTGGAGCTGCATGGTAATATAAATACATGTGAAGAGGCGATTCAGACCGGAGGGCAGCTAGCCAAAGTTTGTTTGCACTGACAAGTGCACAGATGGCCTATGCATTTTTAAAACATGACATTCTCTTGTTATAAATATGGAGAGAGGTGGACGTGGCGAGCGAGGGAATGTGGTTTGCAGTGTTTTCGCTTTTAAAACTGGCTTTAACCGATTGCAATAACCAACACGAAATGACAAACAGAAACTCATGATGGCACACAGCAGCCATCGGTGGGACATGGTGAACTAATCATTATTTAATATTACTATGAATCCTAAAATAACTTAACTATTATGTTGTTTTACTTTAATTAATTAACATATTAACAAGTTATTCAATTATACTGATCACTTTCTATGTGTTACAATTGGTTGGTAAGCACAAATATGCATTACTATACTGAAGCTAATCAAAGTATATTGAAGTCACATGTTGGCTTTTATTATGTTTCAACTTGTGTCTACTAATTCCTTTAAGTGAATAATACGTGAACATACATTTACGTAAATATTCCTGTCATGTACCAAGTTAAAGAAAAAAATTATATAAAGAGAAACTTATTTTATTATAAACTAAACAACTGAGATAAGAGCTTAAATAGTGATTATTTCACCAAGTTCCGACACACAAATGTGGGATATTTGACAGTATTATTGATTTTAATGCACTTTAAACACCAGTTTTTAAAGTGCTTTGTGAAACTTAATGGACTTCTGCAGTCAGTGGACCAGAGGAAGCTTTTGGCCGTTTCTCAGCGTGAAGAGCTGCAGCAGTGGAGGCCACAGCTGTGCCTGCTGGACCTTGTTTGACAAGGCAGATCAGAGGAAAAACACTAACTGTGTCTGAGCTGAGCCTGAATCCACCACTGAGCGACGCCCTCCGTGAGACGGCAGCGCAGAGCAACAGACTGTGGAGCGCAGCGTTGGGCGAAAGATTTCAAGGTTAATAGTTTTTATATCTTACCAACGCATCTCCTACGCAGGCAGTTCGCCAAACAAGCACTTAAAGATGTGGATCATGGCGCTGGAGCTCGCTGCTTGACTGAGAGTGCAGTGTTTTCTCAGAATCTACTGATTTTATGTCCACTCGTATGCTAACAGCTTGTTGATCTGACAGCTGGGTTGTTAATAATTTGTGGAAAGGTTTAGGTTCGGAGATTTCTAAGTGAAAACATCTGGTTCAGTCTCATTCGCACATACGCTGTGTCACCTCAGGCCAATTTACAGTGTGACAGGATGATTCATTCATTAGACGAAGCAGCCGAGGGAGATATTAAAACAAACTGAAAAATATGACCATTATTTTCAGTCTGTTAATGGGGAAATTATTTGTTGCAGCTCTATGGTTTTAACTTGCATCACATATTTTGGCATTATCGCGCCTCACACCCCATCTGTTTTATTTTCCATATTAATCTGCTCACTGCTGCATCACACTGTTGTTCTTCTGTCAGAGTGCAGCATTAATTAAACACTCATCCAATGACAAGGTTAACCTCACTGGAGACGGAGAGTGAGTTAGAAATCCCCCCAGATACATTCCAAGCTACCAATTATTTTCCTCGTACTCTCGGGTTTACCCCGCCGTACACACACACACACACACACAGTATACAGAAAACCGTGACAAACATATGTATAGCAGTCGCACATAGACTACCTTGTGTAATCGCACATTTGAATTCTGCAAGCCTGCAATGTCAGGGTGTGAGATTCTGTACGTGCCCGCCGTGTTTCGCAAAGCTCCAAGAGCCAAGCTTTCCAGTCAGTGGCACTGATCAAAGGCATGAAAGGAGACGGATGCAGCCGCTCACTTCACACATTAAAAGCCTTCATTAAAGCCTTTTGACCTATTTTAAAACACAAGGTGAACACAACACCAGTTATCTGCAGTTTACTTTGCAAATGCGTAAAACCAGTGCGGCTGTAATGGAGACACATTGCCGACATCTGAATATTTTTCTTTCTCTCTCTCTCTGCTATTTGCAGGTCTGATGAGCTCAGGTCAGTTTAAATCCATCTTAATTTCATTCCTGGGAACACCGTCCTCCAACCAGAAGGCTGGCTGCAAAGATGTTCTTTTAATGAGCGGTGAAATAAAACTCGCCCTCGTTAGTGGACGGCGGAGCCAGAAGCGAGTCTCTGCACCACCAGCTCTGCCTCGCCACAACTGGAATGAAAATTAGTGGCTGCAGTGTCTCAGCCAGCAACGTTTGTTTTTTTCAGACGGCAGCTCTTCGTGCGCAGAGAGCATCCTCACGTCTGTTTGACGCAAACCCAACAACTGAACACGTAATGACATTTTTTTTCCTCCCTGTTTGCTGCATGAATTGTGTTTCAACTGTTTCAGTCAAGGAAAGGACAGCTCGTTTTAATGTTTAATGAAAAAGTGCTATTGCTGATGTTTGAAAATAAAAATAAAATGCTTTGTGAGCCAATTGTATTGCAAATCCAAGAAGAATTTTCCTGAAGGAGGGGAAAATGAGGCGTATTTATTTTCTAATTTTGTACATTTTGTTTCTTTTGGAAATTATTGTCAATGTTAAAGTGCCACTTGTGAGACGCTCTGACAAATCGGACGGTCACAATTTGCTTGTGTTGCACAAGATGTGATGAGTAGAAGCACGGTAGCCAAAAAGCATGCAGAGGCTGCACCAGCACCACAGAAATGAATCTTTCTCACCCACTAATGGGAGGAAAAATACTAAATGACACGTAACCCTCACCATATTCCAGTAAGGGATTGTTGGCTTTTTTTGTAGCTGTAATGTTCACATAATAGTTCTGATCTCTGTTTGCATGTTACACCATGCTTTTGTACACAGCAAATAAAATGCTTTACTTAACTAACACTAAGTGTAATAGGGCACTGGATTCCTTCACATTTCAGTAATGATGAATTCAAATAAAACTTTGTACTTTAAACACTTCGCCTCCTCACTTTTGTTTGTGCGTATTTACAGTAAGATGAAACAAATCTTCCCCCTGTCAAAAGGCATTGGAAAAGAGCCCTCTCATTTGATATGAAAGAGGAAGCACAGGGTAAATATTGTCACTGCAAGAAAAACTAGGCGTCTGCTTTGTAACTGGAAGGTGGCCCAAGTTCCTGCAGCATGGCACAGATTGGTATGGAAAATTTTGATGTCCCAGGACTGGTTCGGAGCCAAGAAGACCGCGTTGACGACCGAACATACCGTGCGTGTCCTGCATCCCGTGAACACATGAAAGGAGCAAACGTGCCCTCGCTGGATGCAGGTTTTATAAAAGAGCAGCAGCTCTTTACCTTCAATCTAAGCCTTTTGAACTTATCTTTCAGAAATGCCAGAGTCGATAAGTGCCACCCACAGATTTTTCCACCATCCAGATGACCTTTCCTCATGTTTCAGAGTGAGAGGGCAACACCCAGCTTTCAGACAATAACTCTGTTGTTGTTATATCTTAACCAGCAGCTCAACAAACCAACCACAAATAGGTCGACCGTGTCATTCACACAGTGCTGTGCGTATGAGTGCCAAGTACCTGTGGTGCGTACAGCTTGACATGTGATTAACAAACTGCCATGGTTGGTGTGTAATGCTGTCGTGGATTAAACAACAGGAAGAGCCTGTTCTGCTTGTGAATGCCCGACTGGAACACTTTCATTTCGTTCACCCAATACGCAGGATGAATAAAAAGTAGCAGCTCTGTTGAGAGACAGACACACAAGAGACACACAACACAACAATATATTTTAGGTCTAATGCAGCTTTAGTTGTCGGCTGAATGCAGAGAGGCTAAACGGGAGAGGTGGGTCTGCAGAGGAAGTGATTTCCAACCTCTGGGACCCATATCGGAGGTCACGTGATAAACTGAGGAGTCATGAGATGACCACGAGAGAGAGAAAGAGACTAATTCAGGACTTTTACACAGTTGGTGCACAGTTAGGTTCATTTATTTTTAAAGATATTTGGTATGGAGGTTTTTTTGTAGCTTTGCACATCTCTAGGAATGAAAGCATCGATCCAGACTGAAATATTTCATCAACTACTCAGAAACAGACTTTGTAGAAACATTCGCGTTTTCTAGAAGATCGATCCTACAACAGATTTTTCGGTTGATTGGAACAAGATAGAAATCTGTGTCACACAATAAAACTGACTGAAAACTAGTATTAATTAAGAGGCAGCCTAATTAAATGTTATAACGCCAACATGAAGTACACAAAGACTGAGATGTCTGCCACACTGATTAGAGCTGTTTTGCTGTTATTCCTGTGATTTCTCTGCTCTCCAGCTCTTAGAAATAACCCGTCAGGTATCTTAATCTGACATTATAACATCGATTCTATTCCTGGACTGATTTGCACCTCAGAGGACGTGATTTCAACAGATCTGTTTTTTTTTTCTTTGAAAGCCGTGGATATTTGATAAATATCACCCTGGGAGAGAGAGCGAGGGATGAAAGGGCTTCCAGTGATAGACGAGGACAAAAAATAGATTTTTAGCTTGAAAACATCAGTCATATATCAAGGTAACTGTCAGAGCAGAAAGCGCGGTGAGGTGGATGAGTCCCACTGTTCTTGTTCTACTTTCTTTTTTCTCTCTCTTCCTCTTAGTTCGTTCATTTGTTTTAAATTCTTATCTAAATGCGAGCGCCGGGGCATTTGTGTTTGTGTGAGAGGGCTGGATAGACACAAGAGAGAGACACACCCAAAGAAATCACAGTTGAATCAGGGAAGAGGACGCATACAGTAGTTTTTACAAAGACGCCTGTTTTGTCTGAACTCAATTTTACAACGAGGGAAAGCAAAGAAATGAAAAATATGAAACATTCTTCAAGGTTTGATATCTTATATATGGCTTTGCTCCTCTACTCATCGACCCACCTCGTCTAAATTATCCACCTCTCTCTACTTGTTCTGATTATTTTCTGTGATATTGGAAATACTAGACCGATAGAGCTATGTTATCTTAGGGTTTTAGTCTCTTGAGCCTCAGTGAAGCACAGCGTAGACAACGCTGCTGTGTGTGTGTTGACTAAATACTTCTCTACATCCACAAAACCGATTATTAAGTCTATTCATTTAGTAGATTTAATGAAAACACTGTTGGTGCTCAGGGTAAACTGTCATGTCTCTGTTCACTCCTTGTGTAGCTCTGACAATAATCCACATAAACATGCCCCTAATAATGCTTTTTCCACTCTGAAATGGTTTTTGTGGGTGTCGCCATTATAAAAAGCCTTTCTGTTGACAATGGCAAGTGTGTCATGCTGCACTTTTCTTCCCCAAAACAAGCAGATACTGTTGCTGGTTCACTCCAACAAGCAGCTCCTCTATGGTTTCCTCCTCCTCCTATTCCTCCTCCTCCTCCTCCTCCTCCTCTTCCTCCCGGACCGGTTTGACGCCAGAAAAGCCACGCGTCTCTGCTGTCACACACGCCACGCTCACATATCAATCAGCTCTTTATCTGCTCCTACCACTTCACCCATCTGGCTCATTGCCTGTCTGTCACATGGCTATCAAAGGCAGACAGGTTGACGTTGGCAGATATACCTGATAAACCTGCGGGGAGCTGCAAATTTTAATCTGAAAGCCCTGTGACAAACTGGGTTAATAATAGGTGATTAAAATGATTGCTCAATTACAAACTGGCATTAAAAGCTTATTGGTTATACTGAAATGTGAGCTGGGCTGACTAAACCACTTCTGGCTTTTATAGCAGTTCAATAGCTGCCAAATTGGGGATTTTTCTTGATAGTAGCCAAACAAAATCAACACAAAAGGAGCCTTTTCCAAACATTTAAAGATGCCTGGTGGTTTATGCAACAGTAAAGTAGGAAGCAATAGAGAGAAAATCTTGTCGTAGCCAGCAGGTAGGTCGCAGACACACCCAGGTGACTGTGTCCCGCTGACACGTCACCTGGACGATCAGTTTCTCACACAGTCACGCTGCATTCTCACCCACACACACACAAAAAGTGTTGCAATTTCTTCTGAGAAAATGCTGTCACTCCAGGTAGATGTTGTGATAGCAGCTCGATTGAGTTTCACTCGAAACTTTCTATCTAATCACCAAAACTGAATCCTAGGCATGACGTTTTCTTTTCTCTTCATTAAATAGTACTTATACAGATTTAACCAAACACGAAAGCTGCCGCTGCACAGCCAGGTGATGTGTGCTCATGTAGATGTAAAGGGGATCCTCACAGGCAAGCAGCTGATGAGACAAATATCCTGAGGCAGCGGAGACAAAATGTCTGATCTTTACCCTTTGGACTTTTGAAATATTGACAGTGTGTAAACCAGCTCAGGGTACATGTCTGCGGTGTCTTTGATGTTAAAAACCGGACCAACAGAAAGCACCGCTTGTTTAAAAAATGTTACAAAAATAAATGATTGTGTGCTCTTTGCATGTGTTTCAGTAATTAGTGTGCTTCTTTTGTGTGTATTGCTCTGGGCGGACTGGTCTGCCTTACTCACTGGACTCTGAGCTCACCGGCTGACACGTTTTACTCTCGTGTGGTGCCACCTAGTGATTTTCTCCTCTCAGTGATGTCAACTGCACTGTGTGCTGTTTACCACTGGAGGTCACAGACAGTCTGCTAATAGAAAAATCTCCATATCTGTTCTGCCACAGCCGCTACAAACCAACATACCAAGAAGTATTTTCCTGTTGGCTGGAGCTATGCTACACTATAATACATATGAATTGGTATTAACAACGTGTCTGTGAATCATCCAGATCATGGTGGATGGGACAGGACACCACCCAGGTTAATCTAAACAAATTCCTCTGAAATGTAGGTTAGTGGCAGGTCTTTAACAGACCTGTTGGGACAGGCAAAAAAACAAAAAACAAACTACTGAATACACCCCAGTTATATGAGTTTAAAGTATATAATCTGGACAGATTTAAAACACTTCTCCGCTTCAGTTTAATTTTGAACTGAAGAAGAAGACGTGTGGATGAGAGCAGCTGAAACAACTTTTTTGATATTAACAATGTGTTTCTTTTTTAAAAAACTATAAAGCTTTCAGTTCCTCCATGCTGATGACACTGAGACTGCAGCAGTGGGATAAGCTCTCTGTACGTTAAATGCACAGGCAGCCCTTTAGAAGTGATCTCTTTCTTAACTCAAATGGACATCGAGAAGTTTCACAGACACATCTGCGCAGTTTTTCTTTGATTGACTCTCATTGGAAACACAACTCACATCCAAAGGGAACAGCGAGTCGAAGGCTGACCTTGACCCCAAAAAACCTGGCATCAATCCTTCATGTCAGCAAGCACCCAGACCTGATGAATGTGTTACTGAACAAGAGCAAGGCCGAATTCCTGCCAGCTCCAGAGGCGCTGTTCCATGGCTGTCCGTGACCCCCAACCTTCCTGTGCAAAAAAAAAAAGTTCCCCCGATCAAATCCAAACACAACATAAAACAGATTACTGTCCTGGTGGTACACTTAGATTTGAATAGATATCACTCACACACAAACACAGAATTCCCTCAGTTTAAAAAGAATCACGTACACCAGCAGCTAAGAGTCAAACAAGCAAACTTTGGTTACAGCCCAAATACTTTGTGCTACTTTTACAGCTGAGGCTATGTGATTACGTCAGGCTGCAGTCAGCGTCTTGACAATTGCATTATAAAAATCACAGTAAAATGGTGACACAAGTGCTGGAAGAAGAGTTCAGATTCAGAATACCACAAGGCTCTGCAGCAAGTAAAAGTCCTGAAATATGACCTTAAATAAAGTAGCATCACACACTTACCTAGCTAAGGCCCCCATCCCTGGCTCTTCTTTGCTTCCTGTTCCCTATTTCATGATAGTTAGGGACTAAAGAAGCCAGAGCTTCCTCAGACATACCCCCACTCTGACTGTCACTCATCTTCCATCTCTGCATTCAAGCTCACCCATCCCTTCCCTTTGACTCCTCTCATCCCTTCATAATTTTATTATATTTATTTGTATGCAACTGCCACAGATGATGTACATGTACAGATATAGACAGATGTATGAATCAGGTCAACAAATACACCCTGTAGAACGAAAGTCTTTTTCTAGGACATGTAAAGTATATGTTCCTATTTCTACTGGGTCACTTTTTCCTTTAGGGCAGTTATCAGTGCAGGTATATCTGGCAATGGGAGGTTTCAAATGTTTTAAGATTATATATCACCTATATTTCAAATGATATTTGAGCTTGTGTATGACATGTAAACTTAGTATCTGCTACTACCTTCAGTTGTCAAACATATGATGCAAGAACGCCAACGTTTCCCTTTGAAACGTGGTCAAGTTGAAGAATAACATATCTAAAAATGGCCCTAGAGTACTTGACTAAATGTCCTTGGTTGTCTTCCAGCACTGAGGAGCACACGTGAAGTCAGCAAACTGAACATCTGTTGCAACAATATCTATAAAAGCATCAGCCAACACAAGCTGCAGGACACACGAGGCCCGGCGGAGTGTTTTGATCAGAGCGAGGTTTTGTTTAACTGCTTATAAATTCAACTTTGAACGGTAACTTGTGAGCGGAAGGCTGTTTAATTTCTACTTTCAAAAGATAGCGTACATTTGATTGTGTGCGTTGGCTGAAGGCCTCGTCAGCAGAGGACAACAAAGAGGACAGCTGCGCAGAGAAGTTCTTACAGGCAGAAGGAGAGACTGTAAGGAAACAGCGTTGTAGATAAATTAATTAGCAATACAGCTTAACCTCATTTACAGCCTTGTGCAGCCACAGTCAGAAATCAGCAACTGTAGGAGAAGTTATATTGGCAGCTGGTTAACTAACCGGAAACAGTCCTTTGTTGAATACGACACCCTCGGTGCATAAATACGACCTCACACCCAGAATATTAAATCACCTTCAAGCTGATGTCAGTGTAACACAAATGACTAAAACTAGACGCACATTGAATGTGTCTTGAGGTCCCAGCTCCTGTTTCAATGTGTGTGAAACACAATCAACGGCAGGAAGGAAAGGCAATTTCAGGCTTCAGCGACGAGAACACTTGTCTGTATTTCAGTGTCATTCTTGTTTAGGGTGGATGGAGGACTCAGATGTGTGTGTGCGTGTGTGTGTGTGTGCATGTGTGGGCCCGTGTGTCTCATTTCTGCTGACTTACACCATTTCCTACGTCTTCCCGTCAATTTGTGCGTCCATTTATTGGGAACACATGTTGCCAGCGCTGTCTGTGCATCAATACGCTGTCAAATTATTTCACCGGAGCGATCTTTGCTGCTGACAGTAACTGCTGCTTTTGCATAACCCTGAGGGTGGGTGGAGGGCACGCTGACCTGACAGAGTGTCTTCTTCATGTGCCACATTTGCATTTGTTTGCAAGGATTCATTTATTAATTTATTTTTTTAAATGTCCTTGATTGACAAGAAGAACAAAAATGAACCGTACTAACTCTACTAAAATTAGGACAATAATAAAATCTAAAAACAGAAAGTATTCATGTATAAACACCTCGGCCAATAAACATTGCCTAATTTTTGTAGCTTGGTCCTCTGAGTTCTGTTTAGTCCTTGCTAAAAATCTTTGTTTTCCAAGTCTTATCAATACTTTCTTTTTCTCTGAACTGGGTTGCAATTTGTACCAAACATCTAAAAACAACATCTTATTCCTTTCTTTTTTTGCAGGACTAACAATACATTTGGTTGCAAGAAAGTGAAAACTATTGACGATATTAATTCTTCAAAAGTGTAGATTCTTCATTTGGTGTTTTATCCATTTAATTACTATAAAACTTCTAGCAGCATGAATGAACTATATGCACCCTTGGAGTTTATGTGATATTCAGACAATTTAAAGTCATTCCAGTGAAAAATTAGGAATTTATGAGGCTTTACTGTAAAACACTGTGCAAAAATGATTACATTTAGCCCTGAGAGCCACATACCATAAAACTACAAAGGCATTTGAAGGAGAAAGATGTTTGCGAGACAACTTAACTATTTTCGAACTGAAGTGACTGTTTAGTTTGTCATGTGCTCTAGTGGAGCGTTCACATTTCAGTTGAATTCATAATATATCATGAGTCGAAAGCACATTAAATACTAAGGCTATTTAGATTCTTCTTTAAAGCCAGGGCTCTATCCACGGAGGATCTTAGGATCCTAAATGGCACTAAAAGGTCAGAACTACGAGTTTCCGCTTGAGAGCGTTTCACAAAGCGGCGGAGAACAACTTCCAGAAACAAAGAACGGTACAGCTTCGAGATGGGCGGTTGGTGGTCGACTGTTGCTGCGGATGACATCATGTGACAAGAATGGAGTCGCTAAGTAAAGAAGACGGGAGCTGGCTCTTCCAGATGCACAAAACCAGGAAAGCGGCCGGTCCACATGGTGCTCGCTGCCGCCCACCCCCTCTTGTCTCGGGGCCTGTGCTGATCAACTGGCTCCAATCTCCTTTCAGATCTTAAACAGATTCCTGTAGCATTGTGAAGTTCCCTCTGGCTTCTAACGCTCCACCATCATCCTGGTCCTCAAAATACATACCAACACTGGACTGAATTACTACAGGTTTCCTACTGTATATAGCAACGTATCCTGTCTCATATGATTTGTATTTTCCCTGTATGTTGTGCATTGGCTTTTATGTATATGTACATTGTTTTGATTAATTATAAGACATACAATTCATCCCATTCCTGAATGGTGTATTAGAAATCTTTGGAAAGGGGAGCCTGTTGTTGCTGCTTGTTAAAATGACATGAAAATTAATTCTTTATAGAAGAAGAAAGAGGGCATGAAAGCAGGCAGTAGCCAAAGTTCACAATGCTATGTCACTTTTTATTGCTGTTTGTCAAAATAAAATGTCTGTTCTCAGTTGGCTTCTTCAGCTTGAAGTAACAGACGGAGCAGGAGGCTGCTCCAGCTCAGGTCACAAACTGAGACATTAACTATTCAGAAACTGTGAAATCTGTCACATTGTGCATCAAGAGAGCAGGGAGGATGATGGAGCAATACAGGAGGGAGACAATAAATGGCAAAGTAGGACTCAGGAGTGTTTTGACCCTTTGTAATAAATGTCATACTGTGAATTTTACCAGGCCTGTTTGATCAAGTGGATGTTTTCCGTTTCAAATCTTTTTTTATTATTATTTCACAATGAAACACACAAAACAGCGATACATTGCAGATGTACGATATCACAACAGTAACAGAAATGCCCTCCACAAAACACCCGGAGGTTGGGCTAGTGTAGTTTCGAATGGTATCAAAAAACTGTTATCCCACAAAAATGTACATAGAAAAAAAACCCACCCGCTCAACCCAACCCCCTACCCTAACCCTGTCTTTAGAGAAATTAGGTAGAAGGCACGCAAAAGGAAGAAAACAAGATTGCGGATTGCCTTTTAGTTAGAGAAAAAAAAAACGCAGTCGGCTTATTAAAATCAAAATCTTGAGGTTCTCGAATGACAAGGGTACGTAGTATTGACGCTCTCATGTTATAATCTATGCTGTATAAGAATCCAAGTGGATGTTTTCCAAGATTCAGATTCAGATCACATACAGCAAACTCATTCATTCATTCATCCTCTGTAACCGCTTGTCATGTGAAGGGTCATGGGGGAGCTGGAGCCCATCCCAGTCACAGCAAATTCAGATAGATGCACTGCACGTGCACGTGAAAGTGCAATGCAATAAATACAGTTGTGTTTAAATTGCATTCAGTGGTGATTAAATTCCAAAATTAGGTAAAGAGCAAACTCAATCAGCTGTGTGATGTGGTCAAAGGCTGCAGACCAAACAAGTGAGCTGAGTTGGGAGTCACTTTGCTCCACGTAATCACTTCTTTTGTTTTAATATCACAGAGAATCAGACAGAAACATGTAAAACACTGTCAGTGTATTCCTGTTATTAGCAACAAACACATAAA
Source organism: Planiliza haematocheilus (assembly GCA_005024645.1). Taxonomy (NCBI): domain Eukaryota; kingdom Metazoa; phylum Chordata; class Actinopteri; order Mugiliformes; family Mugilidae; genus Planiliza; species Planiliza haematocheilus. The sequence goes on along the minus strand of SRSE01000845.1, from coordinate 1,128,763 downwards.
ACAAACACAGTAAAAGCAGTAGACATGAAAATATATAATATGTATGTTGTACATAGATACGGATTCTGTATGTGTGTCAGTGTTTGTGCATACTTGCATTAGGTTGTGTGATTGCGACATAACTCTGATTACAGAGTCACACTGTGGGAGCCTGATCACCATTTTGGGGACAAAATGCAAATTACTGTAAAATAAATCATTAAATATGTGTGTAAGCGTTGGGCAGGTAGTCGTTATAGTAAAATCCCAAAGAAATAAAAGTAAGGTATATCTACTCTTTTATGTCCTCTGACTCTTTCAGAATGCTAAGTTTGTCCGTCCCCACAAATGTTTGAGGGCTAAAACCTGTTAAGACTCGAATTTAGGCTAAAGGTTACAATTAGATTGGGGTTAGGCTCTTCACTGAGATGGTTAGAGTTATGCTGAGAGGCTAGGAAACGCATTACGTCTATGGAAAGTCCTTTCAGAGATAGAAACACAATTTTGCATGTGTGTGCGTAAGACAGAGATGTTTAATTGAGTAAGAGGATCCAGCTCCAATCCTGGATTAATATCCCAATGGACTATCTGAGAGGCAACCGAGGGGTTTGACCCATTTACACTCACACAACGCAGCATCCCGGAGGCAAAAGTACGCAAAACTGCTGCATAAAAACGACGAGGAAACCTGCGTGGGTGTCACTGCTTTGGTGACTGATTAATAGAAACAACAGTGGCAGGTGTCCTGTCAGCAGGGAGCACCTAATGACTTGTTACCTTCACTTCAGGCTCAGTGATGCATGTTCCTGTAAACATTCTGCATTGCAGCAGTCGAGTCCATCTAAACCCCTCCCTCCGTCCCTCCACCCCCTTCATCATCATCGTCAATACCTGGTTGAATAACCGATGATGCAGTTAGTGAGCTGGCTAATGGGAACAAGCACCGTGCTTCACTGGAGATCCGTCTGTTTTTATGAGAAAAGGAAGCGAGACGCTATCAGCTCTAATCACCTGGATCTGTGGGGAGGTCTCACGTTGCACGGCTCAGATTAAACATCGAGGGAGGAAAGTGCAAACAAGCAGCTTGTCAAGAAATGTCGGGAAACTCCTCTAAAAGTCACATTTCCGAGGCTCTGCTCGCTTGTTTGTTGCTCTGAAAGTGAAGGTCAGGCTGTCTCCAGGGTTGATATTAGTGCAGTTGTGGACTTTACAGCACAACAGAGACTTTTTCTTCTCTTTCCTTCCTGAATTCCCTTCTTTCTTTCCTTCCTTCCTGATTAGGGCCGGTGTAAGTTTTAATGGTGTTTAGTGTTTGTTATGAGCCCTGGGTTGACCCAGGGGCTCCAGTTAAAGCACAAGTATGTAGTTTTTTACACTCCCAGTGCTTCTCGCGAAGTCCCTGTGTGGAATATGAAACACGATGAAGATGAAATGATGCAGTCATCCGGAGAGGCCACTTGGAGCCTTCAGCAGAGGAAAATAGTTGTAAGGTTGCGGGGTTCAGTGAAGGACATGGGAGGAGCACAACAAGCTTGTTTTCAGCAAATTCTCCTCCGTTGTGCTGGGGAAATTAGAGGAAACATGCAGAGCTCAACAAGAAGGGGGATTTTCTTCTTTTCTTTTTACAAAGAGCAGAGATCAAGGGGCTGAATTCCAACCAAAATCAAATAATCCTTAAATTATTGAATGATGTTGTGTGATTGAGGTTGATTGACCTCAAATTATATCCAGATTTCCCTTTTGGATGCCAATAAGAAATAATTGAGGACAGAAGACTAAAATCTCCCTTCATTCCTTTCCAACCCTTGTTTCTGCATCCAGACCCACCCCGCTCCTTCCTTTGCAAATGCTAATCTCTTATGTAATACGGTTCATATACACACACACACACACACACACAAACACACACATGCTTTGAATTATATCTCAGGCCCTCACTGTAATAACAATTCAATATTATTATAGCCTTCTGCGATTAAATAGAGCAGCCCTGACCGACCCTGAGCCGGAGAAAAATAACGACGGCCTTGCTGTCTTCCAAAGCCTCTGGGACAAACTCCTGGTCTTTACTTTTCAATGGCAAAACACTGGCTGTTCAGATCGTACCGTGGGCACAAACACAAACTAAAAACAGAAAAATGGAGTTGTTAAAAAAAAAACAATAAACAGAGGGGGTCAGTGAGATAGACGATGGATGGGGAGCAGGGTGTGTAGACTCTAAAAGCAGATGCTCCCTTGACTGGTCCCGTCTCCCCACATTAGTGAAGTGCACTTTCTTTCCTCCTCTTCCGTCCCCCTCTCTCCACCGGCCTCTCACATGTACCTCCTCGCTTAAAAGGAATCTATCAGCGCCTTTTCATCTCTCTGATGCTACTTTTATTTTGCTCAAAGCCGTCCGGAAACATTTGAAGAATAATCTGTAAAGGAAATATTGTCCATGTAAACACAGCCAGTGATTATCTAGACATTAATTAAGTGGAGAATATATTTTTTGACAGCCATGGCCAGGTATGATCCATAAATATTTTCAGTTTCTTGTTGAAGAGAAGGGTTTATGTTAGACTCCTCCCTTTTTAAAGGCCACCTCCGCTCCCTATCATTACAGCACAAACACATATTAAGACGCACCATGCTCATCCTTTCACGGTGGCAAACAAAGAAACGGTGCATGACTCATAAGGTGTTGCTCTAAGTTCAAGGATTCTGCACAAACAACATTTATAGCTCCAGTTCTGACACGCTGTAGTATTAGCAGGGCAGGCACCGTATAGACGGCTGTCTGTGTGTGTTCATGCACATCTGTAGAGGATCCCGGGACAGTCACGCCGTTAGCATCCGCCCAGCCAACGCAAACATTTTTACAGCTGCTGTTTTAGACCAAGACCCCTGTGCTCTGTTTTCCACACACTAAACACACTAAACGTCCTTCCAGGTCTTCTTTGTGTGTTCACACGTGTCACTGAGAAAAAAAAGGTGAGGCGATAATTTAAGAGACGTGTCGGCCCGAAGCAAAGTCCTTGACCTGTTTTGATATTAGAAACATGCTTGATGTCACGGCAGGAAGCAATATCTCACCCGCTCTCAACACGTCACTGTTCAACCTCCAGTATTCTCAAGTACACATCCTGTAACTGCATGTGCCTATGTACTGTAAAGACTTTCAGGTCATGAGACTTTAAATCTAAAACAAAGACATACTCAAAGGCAACTGGACAGTTGTTTGAATTTTCCTGAGGACATTTCGCCACACATCCAAGTGGCTCATTCAGTTTTAAATGACTAGTGGAGAGTTAAGGATTTCAAAAGGAACATCAATCAGGCATAACATTATGATCCTAATATTGTGTAGGTCTCCCTTGTGCCTCCAGAACAGCCTTGAGTCATCAGAGAATAGACATGGGTCTTCTGAGGGTGTCCTGTGGTGTCTGCCAAGTGTTAGTGGGGACCTTAGAGGGGCTTCTGTGGATCATCCCACAGATACTTGATCAGTTTGGGATCTAGTGAATTTGGAGGCCAGGTCAACACCTCGTGCTGCCATTTTTGTGTGTGTGTCTGTGTCAGGCTGCATCCTGTTGGGGATGGCTGCTGCCATCAAGGAGTGTCATTGCTATGAGGTGGGGGTGTCTGGTCTGGTCTAGGTGGGTGGTACATGTCAAAGTAACATCCACATGAATGAATACGAGGTCCATATGTTTCCCAGCAGAACACTGAATTGTCAAAAGATGTTTCAATGGTATCCACTTCACTTGTCACTGATCATAATGTTATCACTGTTCATGCGGTGCCCACCTGAAACTCACATGACTAGGGCCTCTTAAACACACTTCAGACCAGGATGTTGTTCAAACTAAACTAGGTGAGATCCATTTTCCCCTATTAACAGTTTTCTCTAGGGTCACGTCATGTAATGGGAGGAAAGGGAGCACCTGAGTGCAGGACACAGTCAGGAGGGGCAGGAAGAGCCACTCACAGTCAATTTAATGATGACTTACTAAAATGTAGAACAAGAGGTGCTGCAGAGGTAAGCGGGTAATCCAAATCCAACAAAAGGTGAAATCCACTCAAAACAGAAACAGGGTAATCCAAAGTGAACGCAAAAACCAAGGCACACAGAATCAGGGCAAACAGGCAGGATGGCGAAAGACAGGGCTACATGTTGTATAACATATCAGGGATAATGGGTTAATGAGGCAGAGGTGAAAAAAACACACAACAGGTGAGAGTCATCACAGGGAAGGGAAAAGACAAAGACAGGAAGTATAAACTGGAGAACAAAAATGTACCAAAACACAATATCATGACATCCAGATGTGAGTTTATGAAACTTTTTGGGACAGTTATTAAGAGCGTGTTGTAAAAAGCTGACATATTATGTCTCTGTCCATCTTCCCTGTTCACGGAGGGGTTTTACAATTTGAAATAGACGGCTTCCTTTATTCCCCCTACAAATCATTTGTCTTCTCTACCTAAAATGTGGACTTTGTCATCCTCAAAAGAATGTCCCTCGTCCTCAGATGTAGGTGTACCGCTGAGCCCTGACCTGACCTGTTCTGAGTGATGTAGTTTGTGAAATGCTTGTTTTATTGTTACAATGCCTGTGCATTCCTCAGAGCATTCAGCTACATGCACAACGTTTCTTTGCTTTTGTCCTTGTTGTAAACAAGTTTCTGCCTCGGTGTGTTGCTGCACATGGATGCAATGTTTATTGAAAATGGACGGATTTATAATAAGATGCAGGTGAATGAGGAAGTTAAAGGTCTGGAGTTGAATGCATTTGGTTCTTATTCGGGCATTTTAAAGGTCAGTGGACTTGGAGTCCGACAAGGTCACTGAGCCACAAAATGCTTTTGTTCGTGAAGTGCCGCGGGCGATGAACAAAAAGTTATTACGAGGCAGTCAGAGTGTAAAAACACAACTGCTCGGCTGAGTGTTGTGTAACATTAATAGTTTTCTCCAGTGTTCTCATTCATCAGTTCACAAATTTGCAGTAATCTCATCATTAACCTGAAGGGATGGAGCAGATTTACACAACATGACAGTGCGCTGCCTGCAGCATTTCCCTGACTAAAATAACCATCTGCACTGAAGTCTCTGCGACACGTGCAGCGTAATTCACTGGCGCTCACTACTAACTACGAACAGAGACACATGCACGCTCTAATCTGGGTCAGCACTCTCACTGTACTACGAGAGCACATCATTGTATCGTTTCACATAAAACAATACAAACTACACCTTTTTGTGTTTGCACATCTGGCCGGCTCACATGTTTGCATGTTTTTGCAAGTGCATCTATGTGTGTGAGTACTTGTGACACTGGTGACATTTATGAACACTCCATAAGGAAAGGTTAGATTATTCATTCTCTGTTTGCCCGCTATGTATGTGAGATGAGAACAAACACATCCAGGAGGCTGCAACTCCCTCAGCAGCACTCTACAGTGTGCATGGTGCTGCATTGTGTATCTGAGCGGACACAGTGCATGCAGAGGTGTGGGAGGAGAATAAATCTTGCATAAGCATCTGAGATTAGGATGCTGTTGTGTGAGACACTGCAGCAACTTTGGGGCTCAAATACCTATGGGCTCCTAAATGTGAGTATGCCTCCTGCATCCATGATCATAAACTTAGTAGTGTTGTGTGTAATTCTACTAAACCTCAGACCTGGCTTCTCATTTCAAACACAGAAAAATGTTTAACCTGCAAACTAAAAAAACTCAAATTCAGCCCGTCCGAAGACGTCTGTGACGGTTCCTTTGACATGCGCTCACTGGTTTATCCCATATCAATAATGCAGGATTATAATTGCACCCCTTTGAAGTGGCTGTTAAAATAATCCAGGGAGGATTGCTCCTGGCATCCCATTTTCAGCTCAGTAAGAAAAAAAAAGTGGAGTAAAAGGAGAAAAAAAAAAAATCCTGAATCTGGAGGTTGAAGCTGGGAGGAAGCGTGAAGCTACTGGAGGTAGTTAGCTTTAATCTCGCTGGCTGGAAAACGTGCTCAGCGGCGATTACTGTGCTCGCATCATGAGGGGATCCAGAAAAGAGTTTTTTTTTGTTTTTTTGACGGGGCGTGACATAAAAGAAATGTTTGTGCTGGCGCTGTCATTTATGAGCTGTAGTGTCCACATGTCGGGTTGAGGAAGCAGTAGTGATGCAGAAACCTCTTGCCGCTTACCAGGCTATTGTTAACAGGGAGACAAGAGTGGAATCTCTTTTTATGGTTTTTATATGTAGAAATGTTGAAAGAAATTATTGGGGATTGATTGTAACTGATGGTTTTCTATGCTTTTAGTTGAACTTCAACATTGTGTCACATAATTTATGGTTAACCAACCAGCAAACTACAAAATAGATGTGTATTTTAAGATGGGACCTTTTTAAATAGGAAGGACATCTTATATAACTTTTTTTTTTCTGGTCAGAAAAACTAAATTCATGCATGCATTCATATATTTAGGGTGCACAAAATGGACGATAAAAAGTCAGATTTCCATTTGTGCGGTCTTTCGTAAAGCGTGTTATTACATACTGTATTTCATGTGTATAATTATATATTTCCTGCATGCAGGGGTTTTGTGGAGGTCAGAGTTCAGCTACAGTGCCAATGAAGCAGGGGGGTGGTGAACATATGGGATGTTAATTAGAATGTATGAAAGTGCATCAGGATGGGGAATCAAAGGAAGATCAAAGCGACGGCTGGTCACTGAATAAATTGCCAATGAGGGGGTTTTGTTGCACAGACGTAGTCCTAATGAGTAGAATAGCGGCATTAAAAAATCATCTTCAGAGCGTGGCTCGAGTGAGTTTTCACTGCCATATGCCCCGTCTGCCACGGCAGCAGCAAAGTATTTCACAGAATTAGACAGAAACTGAGCTGTCATGACGGTTTACAAGACCAACCTTGACAGCAAAGAGATGAGAGGCTCCGAACAGACAGCGGTATCAAAACAGAGATGAAGCTGTTTTCTGCCCCAGTTCTCTGCTTCCCAGACGCACAGATTCTGCTTGTAGACAAAGAATTCAAAATTGGATGAGCTCGCAGGCTCAGACCACAGAGTGGAATCTGAGGGAATAAAGTGTTTCATGCTACGCTGCTTCGCTCCTGCTTCGACCATTATAGAAATATGTAAATAAACCCCCGCATACAACAGTGCTGGCCGTGCAGGAAAACTCTAATTGGGAACATGACAAAGATGTCACAGTGCTTGATGAATTTTTAAAGGGCAGAAAACAAAAGACAATGGCATTATTCAAAATCCCCTGTTGTTGATGATGTTGTTTTTTGTGTTTTCTTTGGCAGATTGGCCTTGGATGCACTTTTGAGCTTCATTGTTTATTCAACAGCTAAAATTCATCCACTTGGCAATTGACTGATAAACAATTTATGAGTCGTTACACACAAAGGTTGGACCAGTAAACTCAACTTCATGTTGTAACTGAAGAAAACAGAAAGATGTTTTTGGTTTTTAGGTTGATGTGAATAATTTTGAAAGCACTACTGGAAGCTCTTTGATATTTCCGAATCCTTTCGAGGCCGAGTCTGGAGCTCTTGTCAGGTGTCTGCTGTAGGATGAGGACCCCGAGGGGACAGAGCATGTGTGAGTCATATGATCTCTAGCTTTCGGCCTTCACACGGGCCGCCACGGCCCGACCAAAGTGGCCTGGAAACAAAGGCTTGCAGTGTATTATTTCTGCCAAGGCATGACTGTGAGGAATTCTCCATCAATCTGTTTCATCGTGCTTCATGAAGCTGTTACACCAGACCATGTGTGCAGCTTGCCGGTTGTTTGTCAGAGTCCCCCCCGGCTGGGACCCCTGTGCCTGTTCTCAACATATCAGAGGCGCTTGGAGGCGTAGTGTACTTTAAGGCGGCATGAATATCGTGGCACATATGTGTTTTACTATAGCTGCTGATCAAGGAGACGAGAACTCAGTTGATGTCAGAAGCTTGTTGTTACATCATGTCGGTGCAAAACCTCAACATCCACTGCTGAATCAATGTGTGGAAGGCTTTCGTGTCTGCTCGAACTCATAATTGGTCTGAACAAGAGGAAAGATCTAAGAGAACATATAATATCAATAGTAACTTGCTAATGTCTAGTCTATGTCTATCTCAGTTTAGTGTGTGAGCTTTAGCACAGACCTGAGACTGGCCAGGATATCATTAGTTCTGCTGGTTAATTCTTGCAAACTAGAACCTGGACAGGTTGAAATTTCAGTTTTTATTTTCCATCCTGACATAAATGTTATCATGTGACACCCTCTGGCCTTTACCTTTAAGGAAGGCAGTGGGGTAAGGCGTGTGTGATGTAAGTGTATGTTATGGGAAGTTGTCTCAAGGGGAAGTGTGCGAGCGCTAGCAGGATGAGGCTGCAGTCGCTGCGATTTATCTCCACAGGGTAGAAGTGTTTACATACCACGAAGCGTCTGGATTCTTTTATTAATGCTGAGCAGCTAACCAGATGCTTTTACTGTTCTGAGTCATGAAATAAAAGGCCTGCTTGACAGTGTCTCGCTCCTTCTTTCTCCTCCTTCACTACTGACTTTGCTCAGATGTCAAGCTACAGTGAAGCCGCTAAAGTCTAAAAACCAGAGTTGTCCCTGTTACGTTACGGGGCAGCAGATCTGAGAAGGCAAAACACTCCAATCTCCAATAGCTGCTTGACCCTAAAACAGTTTTTTGGGAAAAAAATGCAAAATTGGGATTTATCCTCTGGGGACCATGAATATAGATACAAAAAGGATTGTTATTAAGGCATTTCACTAACAAGAAAACACATTTCGTGGTAATGCTGGGATAAGAGGATGTCCAGTACTGACTGCTCTCCACTAATCCTCCGGGGAGCATGAATTCGCAAACAAAGTTGAAGGCGATTTTATCCAAAAAGTGTCTATCTCAGTCTGGATTCACAATGAATGTGGTGGATTGCATGACTGTCATCCATGCGTATAAGAAAAACAGCACAAACAGGCCTTTTCTTAGTGTTCTCAAGCAAAACCCACCTCCAAGTGATTGTGAAATAAACAGACTTGCACAACCTTCACGAGCTGCCAAGGGCAAGGACCTTTTTGTGGTTATACAAAGCACAAACAGTCACGCACGCTGCTGCAAATGTACACATACTGAGTAGAAAAACTCACAGTGGTGATGCAGTAAAAATAAGTGATGCTACAAACATACAACCCAGAAAATATTCAACTCTAATCTTCTGCAGTTAAACTCAATTGTCTGAAAATATATATATATATAAAAAAAAAATCTCGGTCTAATGAAGTGGACTAAGATGGGAATCCAGTGGGGATAAGGAGAGACTGTAGCACATTTGCACGTTTCATTTCAGCTGGAAATAATATTAGCATCGCAGGCTGGCGAGGCCTGAAGTTGAATCGAACCATGGAGATGATTTAAAGGAGAAAGAGACTGAGGACAAGAAGGGCTTTGGTGGTGAATGGGGTGTGTGGAGGTTGAGATGGAGCTAATAAAGTGCGGCGGATACAAGAGGGGATGAGGAGGGGAGGTTGTTGGATGGATCGGGATTAAAGGGTGGGTGACAATCGAAGGGAAAGATGAGCGGGAGGAGGAGAATCGGGGCGGAAAAGGCGGAGGGGGAGGCGGAGGAGAAGCTGAGGTGGGGGATATGTACTTGGCGAAGGTACAGGAAATAAATTGGTATGTTGTTTGCAGAGGAGAAGAGGTCAGTTGGAGTTCAGCAGTGACAAGTCCCTGAATATCTTTCTGCTCAAACACAGGACGGTGTTGTGCAGAGTGCAGTGCAATAAAACACGCTGAATATAAAGGTTCTTATGATAAAAAGATGAAATATTGTGCAGACTTTTGTGTCCACTTGTTCTTTTTTAGTTTCCTTTGATGACAATACTGTAAACAAATAGTGAAGTCACACGAAAACATACAGCTTCACTGCAGAAGAATCCACATTAATGAGCTGTTTAATGCCACAGAGACTCATAAAATATTCTCCAAAGAAAAAGACACAACATAAAACACTTTTCTTGTATTTTAGATGCTCTTTCTAACTTAACAACTGAACCGGCACCACAAACCTCACAGTAAATGAGGATAGATTGAGAGCTAAGGACATTACAATACATTCTTGCACATTAATGCCTCTGGGCTGAATAGGCTCTCCTCATTTTCTTGATGGTAATAGAAATTCAATTATTATTACAGAATAAATTTCCCTGGAAACTGCAACTAGTTATGTACAAAATACAAGAATACGTATCTGAGACAGATGCTCAAACAGAGATTTTTTTTTTTTTTTTTTTTTTTTTTTTACACCTGAAGACCTCGTGGACATCAATCCATATGTTCTTCCAACAAATTAGGTCATTCAGGCGTTCCTGCGGCTCCTCTTTCATGGATGAATCAGGCAGGTGGTGGTCTATTGTGATGAGAAGAGAAGACCCTAGATTGTGTTTCCAGGATGTGTGGGTGGACGGAGGGGAATGGGCGGGAGTCCCTCCACCTGAGAGTTCAAAGAGCTCACCTGTAACCGCCTGACTAACATGTTTTCGATGTTCCACACCATCAGGCTTATTGATGTTAAAATTATATAGTATACTCTGCTTTTGTTCTGCAGTGCATCTGTTAGATGTCCAGCTTGCATACATCTGGACAGTGCAAGGACGGCACAAGGACCCAAGCTGAATGTAGGAACAGGCTGCAAACCAAAATCCAAGAGTTGACTCCGGTAACTTTGCTCTCTTCTCAGGGCCGCCGCTAGGGATTTTGGGCCCCATGAAAAGAATCTTTACAGGGCCCCCCAACACAGCGGCGAAAATTCTTGATGCTATTTTACAAACAATTATGCATTTTAATGGTATTTTTGACTATCATACCATATTTGTGAAAGAAGAACAACATTTCCGTCTCATTTACCCCCACTTTTTGGCGCCCCAGTCTCTTGAAAGTAAGAAAGTAAGAAAAAGAAAATACAATAAAAGAAAATAAACCTCAACCTATACACATAAAATATAGAATAAGAGCAGATATATACACCAAACCAGGGAAAAACAGCAGCAAGCACTAGAGAGCACTGTACCGAGGTGTCCATCCGCAGCACCATCTTGGATCTTATATAATATCTGATGGCGTAATTTAAAAAAATGGGGGAAATGACGGATGGTTGTAAATGTAGTTTTAAAATTCTAGTGTAGAAATAACGCAACTGCTACAAACACACAGAATAAAAAAAGATCCCCCTTCAAAAATCTGCAAAGCTTACAGTCAAATATGCTTACACACAGAAAAAAAGTACATGTACATGAGCTCTGTTCTTCTTCTTCTGTTAAACTCTAAACGATACCATTAAATCCACTTCTCTTCTTGGTGATTTACCCTGGGAGTCAGAAAATGAACCCTCTTAAAAGACCCAAGTGGCCTGAACAGGATGCGTTAACGCGGTGTGCACTCTAAACACAATCCATCTTGTTAGAAATGACCTCATCGGTTGTCGCAGCCCCCCCTTGCGGAGCCCTTGCCCTTCCCTCCCCTGTCCTAAACCTTTTTTTTTTTCTGTTGTGGATCAGTAGTCGAGCCCCTGCTGCTGGAGCAGAGTGAGCCCGCCTCGCAGAGCAGCAGACCGGGCTCTACCGGTGACAGTACCAAACACACTAACAGAGAGAAGCAGCCGCGGATCAGCAGAAGACAGACAGACATGCAGAGCCGGACGGGTTTGGGAAAAGGAGCAGAGCTTAACCACTCAGAGTCAAGAAGAGTCGTTTTTTTCTGTTGTTGTTGGCGTTTCTGAAAAGTTGTGTGTGCTTTTAAAGAGCGGCCGGATACACTCGAGACATTTACTGGTGGAAGAAATACTGCTGTACAGGCTCGTTGTTAAAGGTGAGTGGATAACGCAGCGTGCAACAGTGATTTACTACATGTTTCTTGGAGTATTTTTAACAAGAGAAACTTTGTAAAGCTTTCCTTATGCATCTGAGCTAGAACACGAGTAAAGCATTTGTTGATGTGAGTGTTGATTTTCCTTCATAAACAGCTTTTTGTTTGGTGGTTGGTTGAGAGCTGCGTTTGAGTGCGCATGGCTTACTCTAAGTGCGTGATTAATTGATGATTAGTAGTTTGATTTGTCTGAGGGATTAAAGTCCTACTTGAGCACTGTCTGTGGTTTATTCGACTGATTGCACTGATTTCAGTTTTTGAAACCGTTTTTTTTTTTTGTGTGTTTAATGAATTCAGTTGTTTTTTCCTCAATAGCTGGAATGTGATGTGTGCGTAAAAAGAGTGAATGGATGTGAGACACTAGAGGATGAGCACTGCTCTGTTATCTCCATCCAGCTATTTCAGTGAATGGGGCACTAGCAGCTGGCACACACGCACACAACTGCATTTGCTTGTTTTCTTCTTATTATGTTCTCTGTTTTGATATCATCAGCTGGTTTGTATGATACAGGGAGAAATAAGAGGATGAAGGGAATAAGATAAAAAGGAAAGGTCACGCTGAGAGAGAGAGAGAGGAACGAGACCTAATGTCCATTTGTTTTATGCTCCCAAGGCCTGCTTTAATTTATGGATTGGTTTTGAGTTGAATTGGAAACACCCAGGGTCTGATTGGACCATAAATAATCCCCCACAGGGGCAGAAATAAATGCTGAAGGAGCAGCATGCCGGAGATTCTCTCCATCTCTTTCTCATCTGTGGTCAACTCCCTGCAGATGATTGATGGGCTTGGATGTCATGCTGTCACAGCTATAAGATGTAAGCTGAATGCCAACTGCAGATGTGAATTTGCAAATGCTCCGTCCACTCCTGCACAGATGTGCTAGCACGCCGGCTCCATGATGTTGGTGCTCGAGCATCATGTCATCTCACTGGGCGACCCTATATCATCCTGCACTGTCACCACAGCACGGCACAGGCTTACAGAAGAGGGAGAGGGGGGAGTCGGTGGTGGTGGTGGTGGTGGTAGTGGGAGGTGATAACCAAGCTGTCGCGCCATCAGGATTGGAGCAGTTCAAGAGGCGGACGGAGTGGAGGTAGGGGAGGGGGGCATGATGCTGAGGGATCATTTTTATCACATGGCTTCTTCACAGGACGAGAGGCCCTGAGGGGGGGGGGTGATGTATGAGCTGAGCAAGAACATGGCCAAAGTCATGGTCAGTGTGCATGTTCTCCTCCTCAGTCCTCTTTTTATTTCCTTTATTATATTTCTTCATTGTGTCTGCATTAAGTTAACAGATAAGTGTGAACAGCACCACAGCTGGTTGCAAAACTGCTGCACAACTCGAATATGCTGAAACATGAAAAGACTTAATTTGCTCATATGATAATCTAAGACGGAAATAACACGTCCATGTAGCGCACACGGGCCACATCTGCGCCCTCAGGAGCACTCTTACATAACCGGTGCAGGAAAATCTCCCGTGAAGCAGCATACATACATTACGTCCCACATTAAAACGATGCATCGAAAGAGAGAAATCCGATCCACACCTGGGATGCTCAATTAGCAGAACGCCTCAGCAGCTCAGGGAGCGAGGCGATGACATGACATTATTTAAATCTGCTGCAGCGGTGGTGATATCATTGGGAGTGATTAAAAACATGCAAGCAGCCTGTCAGCATGTTTAATTCGCCGTCGCCCGTCTTGATGTCACGCAGACCCCAAAAGCCTTGCACAACAGCAACCGCACGGTCCTGCTCCTATTACTGAACTGTGTCTGAGAGAAAACAGGAAGTGTCTTCATCCCCTAACACTGAGCTTTCATGAGAAAAGTCTTCTGTGTGGATGGAATTCCTCTGAGGGAGTCGTGTACTCAAAGGAGCTCAACAGATTCTTGGTTTTGTCTTTCGTCTCACCCATGTAACCCATTTCAAGTCTTAAATTACATGTCAGAGGCACGAGTCTGTTTGATGTTATGCTGTAGTTCAGCGTCTAGTATGTGTGGTTTTGTTTTCTCAATATGGTTTGTGGGAGTAATGTTGTCTCAAAGATTCCGATTCCTCTCAGCTGTGATGTTTCTAACGCGTCATTGAGATTTTCTGTCAGAGTTTCTCACCGTCAGCCCATTAAAACGAGACGGAGCGAGAGCACAGCAGGGGACGGACAAGCTGTCAGTCAGACTCGCAGATACACACAACCACACACACACACACACACACACACACACACACAAAGACTGCCCTTGTGTGTGAAACTGTAATTAGTAGCTGCCTGGGTTTGCAGTGACCTTTCCTTTCTGCTTTGAAAGGTTTATTCGGGGCTGTAAGTGCAGCAACATCAGTAATGGCTCTGCTTACACAGACCGTTCGTGCACTTTTAAAGACGCTCGCTGAGATCTTAATCGTCAGGTTAATTATTCGCAACATTTTGAACTCGTCTCCTTGTTGTGGATCTGTCACGGTTCGTGCAAAGCGGACTCGCAAGAAAAGCTGGCAAACGAAAGAGAGTTCTCAAGAGTCGTTTGAAATGAAGCGCTCATGTGGTTCATGTGTAAATGCTTGTCACCGACTTGCATTCCAGAGATTTTACTGTGGTCAGAAATAAGCAAAGCAACATGGATGATTCCTCATGTAGAAAACACTTAGAGGAGAAGAGGAGAGGCTTCTTTTGGTTCGTTTCCAGTGATCAGTCATCTCTTTCATGCAGACTGCTTTCAGATTTTAGCATTTTATAGTTTCTTCTTCATCCAAAACCGATTTGCAGAACATAGACTATAAACACTGCACTGTAAGCCAACACTTATCTGAGCTTATCCACTCATATGTCTTATTGTTTTACACATTTCATACGCCAGGAGAAATTAGTAATTAAATCACATTTATTTTTAATTTGATTGTCAGCACTGCAGTGTTTTTCTCTTGGCATCGTGTCTTCATCTGAGTTTGTTCTGGTCAGATCACAAAGCAAGTGCAGATTTCTGTTTCTGCTCTCGAGCACTGAACACTTAACTGTTCTCAAATTACATTATGGATAAAAAAAAAAAAAAAAAACTTTTTAATACGCCCAACTATGAATCCATAATATCATTTCATTTCCTCATTAAATATTTAAAGACATCTGAGGATTTTTTTCCCCCCCCACTGTTTAATTTGATTTTGGGAGCTTTTGAGTTAGTGTTCAGTCACGGTCAAACATTAATCCTCATGGTAGCAGTACACTGTGAAATGTTTTAACAACTGACTTTGGATCAGAAAATCATGTGGTGACTGTTTCTTGTAAACAGTGCAGTTAGAATCTCAGCCTTTAATCCCTCTCTCTGTAAATCTGTTCTTGTTTACACTATTTTTTTTATTATTTTTTTGTCTTTTGGTGCATTGCAAAAATGTATTTGCATTTCTGAGCATGTATATGAAAAAAAAGATGAAAGCAGGTAACCTATCCTGTGTACAGTGCTCTATAAAAGAGTCAGATCCTTGCATGTCACATGCATACTGCAGTTTTCTGTTCCTTCTTTTCCACTTAACACTTTTCAGACTGTATAATTATGATCATTAGGTGAGTGATTGCGGCAGAGACCATTATTAACTGTAATTACCAGATCTGTTCAGTGCAATCAAAGTCAAATATAGTAATCAAAGAAAGAAAAGATGGAGGAAGAAAGGATAAAAAAGAGGAAGATGTGAAAATTGAAAATGAGCCTTTTTTTAAAAAAACTCCAAATAGCTGACATTTGTCAAGTCCTGAATATTTGCAGAC
This sequence comes from Planiliza haematocheilus, assembly GCA_005024645.1. Taxonomy (NCBI): domain Eukaryota; kingdom Metazoa; phylum Chordata; class Actinopteri; order Mugiliformes; family Mugilidae; genus Planiliza; species Planiliza haematocheilus. Next base: position 1,113,108 of record SRSE01000845.1, on the reverse strand, counting down.
GCCTATTCAACAAGCTACAGGCGGTCAGGTCAGACCTGCGGGCTGGGTGGACGGGTACTCCAGTGATTTAGTATTATGAAGCTGTGGGACTTGTTTATAAAAGATAAGCAGCAAAGATATGCTGATGTATAGGTCACATACGGAAACACTAGATCCTTGAATTTCCCTCCTCCTTCCTGCTTTGCTACTCAGTGTCATTTAATTAGACCCTTTCTGCCTGGTAAATGCCAACCGCTCAGGCCCAGTTCGAGATAACCCTGATGACATTACTCAGGTTATTTTTGCAGACCTGAGAGTGCTCCCTTCAGCTGAAGATAAATGTTTTCACAGGCACAGTGAATGAGTACACTGACCTTATGCCACTTGAGGCTTGAGAATATGGTTGCATCAACTGAGGAGTTACAGAGGTCACAGGGAGGCATCTGTGGCTGCACAGACTGGGATGAGCCACTCCTGCTGTGGCCCTGTCTCAGCTTGGTCTCAGCTTGTCATTACCTCCTTTGATTTTTACCCAGCAGTAGCCATAAAATGTCCCCAAAACTGCCTGTCTATTATCCTTCTTGTATAGAAACGTTTTCAACATGGAGGGAGACTCAAAATCTTTTTTTTTTTTTTTTTTTTTTTTTTTGTAAGTAGACTGCAGTTCAATTAAAGTGGAATCTGAGATGGCAAGCGGAGATGGGCTCTGAAAGCCCTCGTAGTCTGTAAGAAGAGTCGGAATCGATGCGTAGCGGAGTAAGTCTGGGTGTAATGGACATTAGCGGGCAGAGCTCTGGCACAGATCACATTAGAACCAGGAGTGCTGAAGTCTGCCAAGTGACCCAAACATCCATTAGCAGACCAATCAAACTGTGTTTGCTCAACACTCTATGTTCAAACCGCTCCAGAGATACAGTGGAGACACTTCTGTTAGTCACCAAATTTAAAGTTTGATGTCATCGTTATATTAAAGTGCGAGAAAAGTCTCTGTTATTATCAACCATAAGTGCAGCAGCTGTCCTTTGTGCCGTCATCACATGCTGAAGCGGTTTTCATCCGCCTGCGCACAGCGCCGCCGCTCTCCCTTTCTCTTTCCGAAGAGAACGTAAAGTGGCCTCATACGTCTCGAGGTGTCACTTCACTGCTGTCAGGAGTTTGATGTATGAGGACCAAAATGGCCAGTGCTGAAACAGCAGACCACACACACACACACACACAGAGAAACACATAAACACAGGATTGATGGATGACACGAGCATTAGGGCCAGAGCGGAGGCTCATTGCCCGGTGGCAGATTTCGGTAGCTGTGGAGGTGATGACCTCCACCTGCGACAATTACATGTTTTTATTGGTAGCAATCTTGTCTCTGTGACAAAACGCACTCTGGTTTCTTAAGGTTGTTGATGTCCTCTGTCTTGAAATCACAAAAGAAGCCCTCTGTCAGTGCTGAGCTGCTTACGTGAGTAACAAAGCTCCACAACTTGTGCAGCCATTGATTAAGTCGCTGGTTAATTTGCCTCTATTGGAAACCTGATTTGTGCAAGCAAGGGAAACAATGAATTATTGATCTGGTCCATCAGTCCCTGCAGGTGCGATTCAGCTGTGTGTGTTTCAGAGGAGACTGAGATATGATTTTTGTCTCTACAAGAGCACGTTTACTTTTCTCAGAACGCTTTCTGTCGAACTGAATCATTGCTTTTTTCATTGTGTTACAGTGAGACACCTCTGAGCTAATAACATAAGCAGAGATCTGTTGACACCCAGTTGTTTGGACATGTGTTGGATTTATAGATTAGATTTCCTCCGCACTCTTGGCCAGCTTCTCCCCCCTGTGTGTTTGTGTTTTTGCTCGGCGGAGTGAAGCCAGCTTGGAGGATGCATCTGCCAGATGACCCCTCTGCGCCCCACCCCCTTCCTGCATCAGCTGAGTATCTCGAGTAAGCTGTGGTCGGCTTGTCTCGTTGCAGTGGAGAGGAGAGGAAGTTGGGTCGGGCTGGGAAGTATTAACCATGAGAAAAGTGTCATGACCCCAGTGTGCATACTGTATCTCTTCGGTGTAACCTTGGGATCAATGCCTCTTTGTTTTAATTGGTGACAGCTGTCTCTCCCTCATGCATCCATCTCTTTCTTTCTCACACACACACATGTTGAGCCCTCGTGTTCCCAGAATTCTTCCGGGAACTTCTGGGATGTTGTCCCAAATCTCAGTAACGCAACTCCCACCGCCCTCGCGCCGGAGCCAGCGCTCGTCTCTCAGTTTATGAAGCTGTCCCGTCACAAGTGAATTGCCAGGACTCAGCTGGCCTGGAAGTTCTCCGGCACTTATGAAACGTCTTGCAGATTTTAAACATGCTTGGGGTTCGTGGAGCAATGCCGTCGGTTCGTTCCAGATCGGTTTCATCATGGTCAGGCTGAGCTGAAACCTGGTGGTGTTGTCTGCCTTTGTGTCACGGCATCTTTGTCCGCTCTGCATTATCCTGCCGAGAATTGGTTATGGAGGATTGGGTCCATCTGCTAAATGAGATTTCTTGGAAACAAGAGACGGATAAAAAAGAATAAGGACGGGGTTTTTCTTGTGGCTGATCAGCAGTGAAGTAAAAACCAAGTCCTCAGCATGAGACATATAGTGTGTGTGGGACTTGGTGTGTGTGTCCAGTTGAATTTTAAATGTACTGTATCAAACAATGAGACCAGTCTTTCTTTCATTCTTTCTTTCCTCGACGTGCACGCGTCCTCAAGCCATCCTCCGCTTCCCTCTCAGATTTGACATTGAAAAGATGTATTGTTCAAGCAAGCCTTTGATATTCATATTATTATTATTAACAGGCAGGATCAGCATGGAGCTCACTGTGTTTGGGGTCTCTGTGACTCAACCCCCTCTGTCCCAGGCCCCAGACTGATGGCAGACAGAAGTAGGTCAAAGTTTAGTGGAGCGTCCTGTCTGAGCATGGATTGGAGAGGTGGAGGGGGGTTAAAGGGCACTGTCGGTGCCAAGGACCTCCTTCCTACAGACTGAGGGCCTCTCTGTTTAGTATCATAACACACCAACGTAGGTTTAACTATTTAAAAGGTCGCAGCTTCAGTACTTACACCGGATTGCTAAGTTGTTAGAGTTAGTTGTGATTTTAAATGATGACGTAAAGCAAACATTTTACATTTTTTCTGTGATGTCTCCCTGAGAAACTGTAGTTTGTGGCACGTTTGACTGCATTTCTCACACCTGGAGGTTTGGTGGTTTCCTGGGCTTGCAGTTTTTTTTTATTCACTTATACATTTGCACAAATATACATACAAGTACAGAGCAAGTGCTGAATTCTTATATTTCCATGCGAGAGAGGATCTGATTTATGTGCTTTATTACCGGTATGAAGTCTGGCATTAATAAGCTGACTCCGCTGGTCACGTTGACCCTTGTGAGCGAAGCATACCTCTACAGATTAGGGTGTCTGGGAGACTGAGTTTGGGAGAGGTCAAAAGGTTTGGTTGGAGTTAAGAAGAGTGTAGCTGGAGAGGAGAGTGGAGGAGCTACAGGCCTTAGCTTCAGGTTTAAGACACAAAAGATTTCTGAGTTGGATTCTTTTATTTCCTTTCTTGCCGTCCTGGTTGAATTTTGCCCTGTGAGTGATTTTGTGAGTGTAAAGGATGAGGAAGGGCCGCAGTTTTTCTTTTTTTCTAGGAGCATCTCCACAATTAGATCATGAATTATATAATTGCTTATCTACCCGTGTCTCAAACTTATGCTCACTGTCAGCACAGCCACGATTCGCTGGTGTGTGGAGTTTAAAATGGAGCTCTGCTTCGCTGTCAAAGATCAAACAGATAGATTAAGGTAGAGACGGGGCGGTTTGGAGGAGCGGCGGCGGCGGCAGATGCTGGGATGAACGGATGAAATGAGGCCAGTGTCATCCTGTCTCATTTACTATGCAGGGTTGGGAGGGGATTAGCCTCACTTACATAACTCCATCTCTCCTATCTCCCCCCTTAACTAGCCTATCTCCCCCTACACTCCCCCCCTCTATTCTGAGATCACAAGAGTGGTGTTGGCCTATTTGTTATTCAGTTGATTATTTTTTTTTGTCTCTTCAAGACAAAAAATGGAGACAGAGGGAAGATGAAAATACTGAGATCACAAGGTGGAGAGATGATGAAGAGAGCAATAAAGGAAAATAGAAAACAAAAAAAACAGCTGTGGTAATAAAGGCCTGAAGATAAATCAAAAGAAAAAGAGGAAATAGGAGGAAAGAAAAAAGGGGATGGGGGTGGATGAGATGGTCTATTTATAGTTTATCCCTGCTGTTGGGTTAGATCGCCTGGCCCTGTGCTGCACAGCTCAGCATCCATGTCAGTCCTCATGTCAGTCTCCATTAGCTCTATACACACACATGACCTTTGCCACTGGAGCAAGAGTAAAAGAAAATTACACACAAAGGCAGATCTGTGTGTAATGTGTGTGTTTGAGGTGATCGAGGTATCTGACGTAAACACGGGTTAAACTGTGTGCCGCTTGACTTCTGAGACCTTTACAGAGCTTCACACAGAATCACGTGACGACGTCTTGATTTGAGGAATAAATTAAGCGCATCATGCCCCGTGTCCTTCAACTTTTCAATCACATTTGCATTGAGCGCTTCTTCCTTCTTTTTTTGTCCTCTCTTTCATTCGTGCAGCTGCGGGCACACATGCAGGTGAATGCATTTGTTTCACCGAGAAGCAGGTTCACTCACCTCGGTCTAACTGTGGGCTTCCCTTCTGGCTGACTTGAATAACATCAGTGCGCTTGTTTATTGTACCAGCTGCAGGCAAATGCACTCACACAAGCTCACATTTATATGACCGAACTGAGTCACAGCCTTACAGTGTTTAGATTTAAACTATATATAGATGTTTGGTATCTCTGCAAATATAACTTCATTTGCAGATTCAGTGCTGGATTCATTTTTATGAATCGGCTCTGCTGCACCAAAACGAGATTTATTTTCTAACATTAGGTCGATATCATACAGTCTGACACTGGCCATTTATATTTGCCTGAGTCTTTTGCCGAGAACAAGTCTAAAACCAAATGGGGTTCATTTTAATAATCAGTCTACTATGTGACGTTATTAACTGCAGACCGAAGGCTGTGAGAACTGGCCGACTACTGTATAAGTTCCTGGATGAATCATAAGACAGTCTCTGGGTTGCACAGGGCCTCGTTTGTTTCTGCTGTGTCTGCCCCTGGCTTTCCCTGCACCAATAACACACTCACTGTGGCCGAGGCAGCGGACACACATAAATGCAAGCATTCATAACATATGCAGGCATCTGCAGACAAATAATATACGCTCACCCTTGCATTTTCTGTAGCTCTTGAGACAAATATTGCCATTTGATTTTCCTTTAAAAAAGTGTTTTTCTTCAGTAATGGACAGATAGTCAAACATTACAGAAATTAACATCTATCTGTTTTCTGTAGATGACGTGCGGCCTGACAGCCGCAGCAGTCGTGCCATTTGCATTTCAGCAGACTCTGCATTTCAGTTCAATGCACGGTTAAAGTGCAGTCAGATGCTGACAGGTGCTTGAGCATGTTTCTGAGAAATATGCGCTGATCGCTTGTCTGGCAGAGCCCCCCACACCCCCTTGCCAGCAGCAGCTTTAGCATGCTCACTATGTTCCCTCTGCTTTGAGCTGCAAGAAAAGGGAAATCTGAGCAGAGAAATGTGTTTGAAGTAACGTCAGGAAAGCCAGAGACAAGGAGGCCGAGAATAATAGGAGAGGAGACAAAGTATGTGAATGAAAAGAGATCATCCACATCCTCCAGACAGACAAATTGTTGCAGCAGCAGTGGCAGGCTGATAGAGCTGGAAACAGACAAAAGCCAAGACAAAGCTTTTTGCTCTGGCTGTGGTTTAAGCACTGAAAAGGAAATTGTTCCTGCGGTCTTTGTTAATTTTCCCCCTGCTCACTTTATTTCCTCTGTGCAGTCACCTTTTGCTCCTCCCGCTCACGTCCCACTGTTTCCCCACAGAAGACCCTCATTAGTCACCAGCTGTCCACGGACATGCAAGCTCACCATTTTTTCGAGTTAAGATTTTCATAGCAGAGGTTGATGGCGTGCAGCTGTGGCCGAACATCAGCTGCTCCTCTTAGGTCGGTTACAGAGATTGGGCTTTAGTTTTTGCTGTTGCCGCTGCTGATCTACTGATCACATGTCATCTAATCTAATCCAGCCGCCCGAGGAACACGGATCTTATAGAGGAACATCACGGCCTTGAGAGAGAGAGAGAGAGATGGAGAGAGAGATGGAGAAAAGAGCATTGGAGCAGGAGACTATCTGTTCTCTGTTTCACTTCAGGGAGGACTTGCACGTGATGGAGTCAGAACAGGCCAAAGAATTAGTGTAAAGAAGAGTTTTGTGTTTTATTTGTTCCAGTTTTCTTTAAACATCTTGCAACATACAGATCTATCATTTAAAACCACCACTAGTGACAATAAAATAGAAAGAAGTCACTGATATTGATAGGTATGCACCATAAGCTCTCTGTAGTTCTTCTACAGATGTCTTCTGGTTTTCTATTTTTTCTTCAAGGTGTCCATGGCTGGATAAAGGTGAATCTGATGATCAAATTAATTAAGACAAAGCAGAAAGGTCCCAGTTTGGAGCAGGTGTTTCCCTTCGGTCCGAGTATAAAAATGAGTTCCGAGGAGAAAAGCCAGACTTAGAGATGCCGCCCTCTAGTGGAGAGTATCAGCTCTACACTGAGCCTGCCTGAGCTCCCTGATCAGAAGTGAAGTGCAAACTAACAGGACTGGAGTTTAATATATGCAGCAGATAGATCTATCAGATCAGAACGGGCGAACACAGTCCCAATTGTTTTTTTCTTAACCTATAAGATGAATGTCCCTCATTAATCATGGCCATTTGTCTTCAGTTGTAAGTCTAGAGGTCAGTGATTAAACCTTGTTCTCTGTAACGTAGCCAACTCTCTCCCTCCCTCTCTCTCTCTCCCTCTCTCTCTCTCTCTCTCTCTCCCTCTCTCTCTCCCTCTCTCCCTCTCTCTCTATTCTCCTCCCTCACTCAGAGGATCAGAGAGGGAGGGTTGCGTTTCGTCGCTGCTCTGCTTTTTTTCGTCTGATGTTGTCTGCCACCAAATCCCAGCTGAATAAAAGTCAGAAATTGAAGCAGCAAATCATGTTTTATGTATGTGTGCTTACACAATGAAAGCAGACTGGAAAGTGGGCCAAGCACCACACAGGGCATATTATGGTAACAAAGCAGCTTTCCACTTTCTTGGAAAAACGAGAGCGGCAGCCGCCAACGTGCCGGGCACGGGCTATGATACGAGCGTCTGGCTAATGACGGAGAAAATAGAGAGACGGATTCATAGAAATTGCATTACCTGACTGCTTTATTCCTGGGAAGTGCTTTATTATTCTCATTGATTCTGTTCTGGTGTAGAAACTTGCTGTTGACTTGTCGGCTCCATTATTTATTGCAAACACTGGAGTGTGATTAATATGACAACACTTTTCAGGCCTTATCAAAGCAAAACTACATCTTAAATGTTTTTTGTCATATCAGACTAGGGCTGCAACTATTGTTTATTTTCTTAAACTCCTCTCGACTGGGTATTATTGGCTGCATTTACAGGGATACTAGTATCTCATTAATACTCAGAATAAAAAACGCTTAATTTAACAACATCAGTCTGAACAGACTGGACTGATTTCTAAGGCCTTTTATATCTGATTAAGAGCGGTGATGTAAACCTTGGATAGTTAGTAGGAAAACTAATACATAGCTCCTAAAAGCCATTTCATGAATGTAGGCCTATTGTTTCTCCACACGACGCCCCATGTGAGATAAACGTCAAGTGAAACAATGTTTTTCTAGAAGGGACAGAGTCCTATCCTGGTTTATGTTTTGAGGCATACATATCGTACGACTTTAAAAATCATTCAGTTCCATATTTGGTTATTACGTGCAAAATTGATAATCGCTAGCAAGACTAGCCAGATTTGCATTTGATGCGTTTTTGCATTGGGGTGATGAAGCTGACGACATAATTTATGTGGCATGTGATAAAGCATAGATAAAAACAGATTGCCATATAACTACTAACTTTACTTATACTTTTGATGCTGGTGACATTCTGGCTCCCTTGCCGCCCCGAAGATACGTCTAATGTGTGTGTTTAAGGAGTGAGTTCAACACTTCACGTCCTTGTTCTATTCTGCAAGAGTCACCTTGGCACCGATTTAGCCACGCCTTTCGTGTGACGGCAGCCACTTCTCCCTGCACCCTCCTTTACTCTCCCTTCAACGGTACGGCTTGCCGTCGCTCTCGGAAATGAGGAGGCACAACGGCGACCCGAAGTAACCCAATAAATATAACGTTAAAACCCCTGTGATTAACAAAATGAGCCCAAGGCAGCCGGAAACAAGCTGCGTAACCTTAATAGCAACCTCAGCTCGGAGTTAATACCGCAGCACCCTTTGGGACTGCAACCCTGAATCACAGTGTCATTGTCCTGACGTGAAGTGTCGGCCCTGCAGTGAGGACATATGCTGCTATTGCGATGTAATCTATCCACCAGTGATCTAAAGGATTTATAATCTCTATTTAATCTGCACCCATGGGTCTCCATCAGCTCATCATACAGAGTGAGATCTCATCTCCTGATTAAAGAGTGCATGGAGTGGAGGTTTGATGTATGTGGGTTTCTGCACGCGGGACCGTGTGCGTGTGTTTATGAGCTTTGCATAGATCATTATAGCATCATGGGTCATGTCTTTTCACTTTGCAGTGGGTTTTATGGAAATTAAAAGTCAGAATGGGTCACATCTACGTACTCATGTGCTTACACATAAAAGTCCAGTATACACAAATGAAATCCTTCGTTGTTATGTTAGACACACTAGCTACATTTGGGACGCCGTTGTACGTTAATCTCCATATCTCTTTCATTTGTGACGTTTATGTCTGCAAGATAAAGAAGCAGTGGGTGGAGCATCTGAATAAACATAACCCCCACCCTGTTATCCGACCAATTTCACCCCCAGCCTGACCTTTGTGTCCCTCTGGGAAGGCCTTGACTCCCCTTGTTAGGACAGACCTCCCTGCCCCCTCACAGCCCCCACCTCACTATATGCTCCACAGTGCTCATAGTAACAGCCACAAGGCACGTGGCCATTAAACTAGGCCTCAAACGGCACAATAATCATCTAATGGCAAAAATCCCAGATCCTGATTGGCACTTTAATCAGTCGTACCTCTCCGCCTAAAGCCTAACAGACCTCCAGGTTTCATGGAAATCCGTTCATTTCATGTTTGTTCCACACTGACGCTATTGGAGCTTTAGCAACATCGAGGCCGTAAAGAAACTTAAATGTTACATCAATGATTATATTAAGCTTAACACTGTTTGTCAGAAAAGAAAAAATATATATAAAATATGTAAATTGTGTTATATTTTCTGTCTAAAGTTAGCCTTTTTTCACTCTCTTTGCATAATAATGGTAATGATGATCCCTCTGCCTTAATAATCTGCAGTGTCATTCAAATATAAATGCATATACTGCATCTTACATTTATGTTATTTAGGTTTTCATCCTCTGTTGATCCAACTTTGACCCAAATAGTTGACTTTCTTTGTAGCCTACAAGGAAATATACACCAATCAGGCATAACATTATGACTATTATGTAACTGTGCAGGAAGATTTTAAATCATACGGAGGAACCTTGAGAGAGTTAAGAAATTATTATGATTTTTTTTTTAGTAGTTAGGCATAAAGTAATGAGAGTTCATTACATCTGCTGTCTAAACATAAGCAGTGCTTCTTCTGCTAAACAGAAAGCCCGAGTGAGGCTGAAAACATTTGGTCAAAAAGTGGTAGATGAAAGATGAATCTATCCAGTCTGATGATTAAAGAAACACTCTCTGGTCAGCCTCTGTTATCTTGAATGTATTTATTCTGGGTCGCTCCATTCCCTCCCCATTGCAAACAGGATAAGGTCATGTTTGATATCATTGATCCGAAATACACATTTCAGTAAGAACAGTTTACAATAAGCACATATGAGACACTAACACTGCAACTCTACTGACTGGATAGCCTGAATCTTCTTACAACAACTTATACATTAAATTACTTCACAATATGCATATACACATCAGCCACAACATTATGACTGACTATAATATTGTTTAGGTCTCATTCGTGCCTCCAAAACAGTTGCGACTCATCAGAGAATGGACATGGACCTCCTGAGGGTGTCCTGTGGTGTCTGGCAACATAATGATGTTAGTGGGGGGCTTTGGGTCCTATGGGCTGAGGGGAGGGGCCTCTGTGGATCAGGCTTGTTCCAGTGCATCCCACAGATACTTAATCAGTTTGAGATCTAGTGAATTTTGAGACCAGGTCAATACCTTGAGATGTTATTCATGTTTTTTTGAGTTCCTAAACCATTTTTTTGTGTGCGCCTGTATCAGGCTGCTGTCATCAAGAAGTGTCACAACTGTGGTCTGGGGATGCCTGGCCTGGTCTAGGTGGGTGGTCAAAGGTTTCCAGCAGAACATTGAATTGACACAAGATGGTCAATGTGATTTACTTCTACTGTCAGTGGTCATAAGGTTGTGGCTGTTCAGTGTAACACTACTTCTTTCCTACTTTGATAAAAGTAAATCTGCCGGTTTCATCGTCCACGTTCTTCTGTCTGTCCGTTTGTGACTACCGCCGTGAAAGAGCGCAGTCAGCATCAGTTTCTGGTTCCTGAAATCAGCTCTGGAGCTCAGCCTGGCAGCCGGGTGATGTGGCAGGACTGACCCCTGCACTGGGACACGGAGGCCAAAATCAATAGCCGTATCGTATCACTTATCAGACTGTAACAAACTGACTGGTTACCTCATTGGCTGCCTGTGTCTGAGTGGAAGGGAGGAAGCAAAGATAAAGAAGGAGCTGGATCACAAGATTAAAGTACAAATGGAAAACAAATATGCAAAAATGGAAACTGTGTTATCATTTTGGGAAAGGATGAGAAAACTGTCAAGTGTACAAACAATAGAGCTGATGTTTTTGTTATTGGACACCAGGGGGAGGCAGTACTGATGCAACCAAATCTTGACCAAATCTTTTGGGACCACAGTATTTACAGAATGTGCAGAAAATGCACGGAGGCATTCACTGCTTACTTCGCATATCTGAATAAGTTCTGATAAAATACTAAAATCAGTATGTCACTAGGATCCATTGTTAATTTTCGGTCATAATTTCCTCCTACCTTTTCCTCTCCTGTCTTGTTTGTGTAAGCTGCAGTGAAGTTATTGTTGATTTTGCACAATTGTAACCTTATTTGGAAGCAATAAGCACAAAAACACAATCTCCTATTCACGTGTGCTCATTTTTTCAGATTAGTGTTTGCATCAAACATTTCATTCCCATGTGTCATCTCCGGTCCTTGATGATTGTGGATGCTTGTTCTGAGGCAGCGTTGTCAAAGACTTTGGTAATAATGTGATAATCAGCTTTTAGATTATGTATCCAGCACCTGCACAAACCTGCAGGCTTGACTATGTTAAGCAGAACTCATCAAGTATCCGTACCAAATCACTGCACTCCGTTCCCTCTATTAGAAAGGAAAATGCCTTGTGGGAGAATTCAGCTTTTTTACGAGGATATTTTACTGGGTGAATTCAGCATGGAGCATAAGTCTCAGAGCGGTGCAGACATTCAGCAGAGCTCAGATGCTTGGACTCCAAAGAGCTTTATAGCAGGTTTCAGCTCACAGTTTAGCTTGAGTGCTTTGGTTCAGTCTCATCACTCTTACTGTGACGTTTTCAGCAGCATGCCGCCGCTGAGCTGAAGAAAAAAAAACCCACTGTACACCAGCATCCAAGCCTCAAATGGTGGAGTGTCGCAGCTGGCGACTAGTTAACAGCCACTCATTGCAAATAATGGAAATGTAAGTGCTTTAAAAATATGCTTGGCTTAGACTAAACTGCTTGCTTTGTGTTTTCCATCAGGACAAAGTGCAAGGAACAAACCCCTGAGAGAGAAGTGAGGTCCTGGGATGAGAGGTCTCTGCCGCTTCCCTGTCTCCCCCAGGCCTCCAGGAGGAGTACGCTGGGCGACACACTGAGGTAAAGAAGCACACAAAGAACTAAATAAAACCCTCTCCGCAGACAAAACCCTTCTCTGATGATGCTGACCTTCAGTATTTGCTGACTCAAGCATCCCCCCGCTCCTCCTACCGCTCTCGTTCCTTCTCTCTTTCTCACCCTCCCTCGCAGCCGGTGCCGCTCGCTGATCAATGGACTGACTTGGTGTGGGCTCAGTTTAGACTGACCTGCTGTGGTCACTTTGTCACACAGACATGCACACATTTATGGAAACAGGGCTCCCAGCCTCTTTGAAGTGTCCGGTTGGGGATTAGTTTTGGAGATGGATAGCAGTTGGAGTGTGAGACGTAGGGGGGGAGGAGCAGGGGTCGAGGGGTCAGAAATTTGCAGCCCGAGCCCGTTGTTGTTCCACACGGCACCCGAATGCTTCACATAAGGCAGGAAAGAAAGTCTGTTTACTTATATTAGATTTTCTTACCAAGCAAAACCAATTTCCTCCGCACTGCACCTTTTATTTTTTCACACACTTAAATGCACATATGCAAGAGTCTGTTACACAAGTCTGCAACATGTTTTGTTTGTGTCGTATTCCAGCCAAAGGCGGTCACATAACACTGAATCCTGACACGAACACCTTATCTTTTCCATCAGCTCAAGGCCTCGCAGTAAAGGGCAGTGTTTGTAAGATATGTGCTGTGATAATAATGTGTGGTCAACATAGCAGCAGCTGTCTTCCTCTCTTCTTTCCACCGTATCCATTTCAGATCTGCTGTCTGCTCTGCCTTTCCGTCTTTCCTCCAGTCCAGCTTTGTCTGTCCCGGCCCAGCTGTCCCCTTCCTTCATTATCTGTCCCACAGTGATACTCACCACCTGTGTTGGAAGGTCACTTTCAAAATACAGCGTTTTGGTATAAGTCTTCTTCCAAGTTAAAGCTGCATTAATCTGTATCTTAATCAAATGAATGTGTCGATGTACCTTCATGTTAGGTTAGTACCTGCACAGGATTATCACTAAACTCTGACGCTTTCCTCATCTCTGCAGAATTTTCATTCCATTTGTTTTGGTTTAAAAGTTTCGAACATTTGAGTCCTGGCTGATCTGGCAACATCTGTAGTCACTGGTGGTAACAGCTTACAGATTTCTGAGCGCAGAAAAACAAGCTGTTGTTGTTTTTTATTACAGAGCAATAATTGGCCTTTTACCATTGTTCTGTGAGCACCCGTGATCTGATTTGTGTGGCACACGTCATGAGTCTGTGAACAGCAGGGCACGACGAAAGGAATTGGTTACCTCTGCTGAGGAGACGGATGAGCGCAGCCTGTCATCTGCAGCTCTTTTTACATTAATCCCTGCGATGTTTCAAACTGATCTGCTGTTTAAAGAAATGCCCAAAAAGGCAGGGGCATTTTCGATTAACGCTAGCGGTAAGTGCTAAGCTCACCGACAGAACACATCGTTTTGCCTTTTAAATACTTGTCATTCTGCAGCAGTAGGAGCTACTGTACTGTCTGATGATGATTTAATGTTCTGTCTTTCATTCTCATATCTTGAGATTAAAATACTTAGTAATTAATGCATAATTTATTCTGCGAAAGGCACCAAAGACACCCAGTTCATTCTTTAATTTATTCATTCATTTGCTGTAACCACTTGTCCTCTGGAGGGTCGCAAGGGGGCCCAGTCTATCGCCAGTCTATCGCAGGGCTAACACAGAGAGACAGACGACCATTCACATTCACACCTACGGCCAATTTAGAATCACCAATTAACCTGGTGAGTGTGTTTGACAGTGGGAGGAAGCCGGAGTACCTGGAGAGAACCCACACAGACACAGGGAGAACATGCAAACTCCACATAGAAAGGCCCCGGTCGAATGATGGATTCAAACCCAGAACCTTCTTGCTGTGAGGCATCAGTGCTAACCACCACGCCACTGTGTCGCCCACTTAACAAACATTTTAAGGTGCAAGTTCAGCACAATGCCCGGTGACTGGTAGCTAGTGGATAAATAAACAACATTTATCTGTTGTCAAGTCTGGGTCAAAAGTCTTGCTCTGTATTGGTTCGCACAACCTTGAAACATATGTCTTCATTTATGACACTCACTGCACCAGAATAAAAATCCAGTGCCATAACATTGCACAGATGTTTAACTTGTTAATAAGTTATTGTTAGTAACTTAAATTATTTGTAGTTTCAGCCTCTCTCAGTTTTCTCAAAGGTCGCTCTCCGTGCCGACTCATGGAGGTCTAACATGTTCCACCCAGTCGATGCACTCCGTCTGCAGGTTATTATTACCTGTTCAGAGGACGAAATAGGAACTCTTGCTGACTCACACTCGGTGTCGCACACGTGTACACAACCGAAAAGCTTTCTGGTGTTGTATTTTCAGCCTGGAGAGGTGGGCCGTGTTAATGGCAGTAAAGTGCCAAGTCAGAGAGCAGAAGTGAACTCTCCCCCTCTCTTGTTAAACCACCGTGGGACTCATAGGGAGGTACGGGGAAGTTCCAGTAAAGACAGGGAGGACACACACACACAACACACACACACAAAGACTATCCAGCATTACTCAGTCCTCCTACTGGTTTTCCATGGCAGCACATAACAATAAACCAAGATCAGTAAGTGCTGTGTACCGCACAACACAGCAGTTTGTGTGAGCTGTAAATAAATTAACGCTGAAACAGAATTATTGATTTATTTAATTATGAGTTGATGGAAATAAAGTGTAACTTGGTCAGTTAAGTTCAAGTTATGCTTGATTTATTTACTGTGGTGGGCTGACGATAACGTCAACATGCTGACGTACTCAAAGTAACCGTGCCTTTGTATTATCGTGGACGCCACCTTAGTTTATTACTTCGCTAAAATTTCACTTGAAGAAACAAGTTTTGACCTCATGGTGGCGCTGTGGGAAATTAGGGCATCAACAAAGTCACCGGGATTCATTAGGTGTTTATATTATCTACAAAGGTTAATGGAAATCTAGTTGTTAACCTGTTATTAGAGGTAGTTTCAACTCAAGAGATGATGAGTCCAAAGGTTTGACCATCTCACCACTAGTCTAATCATCTGGTTCACTGATGATAAAAATAATCCTCATTAGCATACTTTTTCCTCCACCATCCCCTCACCTCCAAAACATCGCTTATCCCGTGTGACTTTCCGCTCCTTCCCTCCCTCCTTTATACCACCTGCAGAATAATACGCACGCAGGCTTTCATGTGCACAATAGATCGGGACGAGTGTGCGACCACAGTGATGTGCAGAAACATGTTATGTAATTTACCCCATCTGAGTTCCTCCCTCCGTAGCAGCTGCCCTTGATGTAGTCAGTGGTGTTTGATAATTGCACAATTGTGTGTGTGACTGCATTGTTATTTAGCCGGGGTCTGAGGCTGAAACCTGAGGTGTTCCCTTTGATGCTCGTGGGTCATTCTGCTGGCACATCCACTGGATAGTATTTCCAGAAATGTTCATCTGATGCGGGATTTTGTTGATGCAGAAGAGCATGTGTGAACGGGAAGGGGTAGATGAAGCTCAGGCTAAAAAAGAAAAGGGGGAGGAGAGAGGGAGAGAGAGAGATGAGAGGAGTGTGTGTGTGTTAAAAGAGGGAAACTAGAGGCAGAGGGGCTGGCAGACAAAAGTGGGAGAAGGGAGGGAGGAATGAGGAGGAGGAGGAGGAGGAGAAGGGGGAGGCGGTGCTAAGGCAGACAGCAGGGAAGGAAAGCTGAGAAGAGGAACAGTGGAGGGAAGTGAGAAGAGAGAGGAGGACAGGACAGGAAAATAAGGGGGGCATTCATTTGAAAATCCTCTTGTCAGGATATGAAGTCTCGTAGTAGAGCAGAAGGAAGCTGGAGCACTAGAGAGAAGAGGTAGACAACAGGAAGAAGCTGGAGGACAACCTGAGCCAACACAGAGCGGAGTGATTTTTATTTATTTTTTTAGAAATTTCTTTTTTCCACAAGAGACAAGTGGAGGCAGCGATGCAGGGCTCTCATTGGGGTGAGTGTGGAGGGAGAAGGAGAGCGTGTGCTGCTGCATGTGTCTGCATAAGCGTTTGTGAAACATGAGTGCACGTTTGTCTTAAATTCTTAGTCTTTTTTTTTTTTTACCCCCGCTTTCTCTTCCAGTTTCACTTTGTTTACTTGAATGTAAATTTGCTTTGAGGAGGAACAAACCTTCTATGCGGGAGCACCTTGAGTCAGTGTGAAAACATTTATGAGGGTGTCAATTGTGGAAATTACTTTCAAAGTTGCCTGGCAGGCTCATTTACACAGAGAAACGCTGACGTTAACGCGACTGGAAAGTAGTTTAGTTAAACAAAAGTTGATGATGACTTCTAACATCTGAATCACAAAGGACGATTTAAGGCGACTGGAGGATTCAGTCAGCTGACCGGTACTAGCTTAGGTTTGTTTTGTTAGCTACTCTGAAAGAGTTTTATGCTGGAAAACGGAACCGGTAGCCTGGATTTGTTGAGGTTGGATGATGAGTTTCTGGTGGTGTCTGAGCCCAGATTTCCTAATCCTGAACCCGGGTAATCTGCTCATTACAGACTGTTGGGGTATTGATTTGAAATTTCAGCCTTTAGAAAAGCTGTTCCACCCTCAGGACAGTTGGGAGAGGAAGGAGGAGGAGGAGGAGGGTGTTATTCAATCTGTCTGAACACACACAGAAGATAAGAAAGACCATGAGGCAGCATATAGGCTTCTACCTAAGCGCACAATAAGGCTGCATCTCAGAAGTGTGACCCGCACAAAACATGTTTCTATCCAGTTGTCTCCAAGGGAATCTTTGTGTTTCTTTTGATGATGAAGCATTCCGGGAAACAGAGGCTGCTCCTGTTCTTCTTACGTCTTCCCTGCGCATGTAATTACAAGTCTTCTTGTGCGCCCCGGGCCACATATTGTAGTTTCTCATCAAGTTTGTTTTGGCCCGACAGTGATGTGTCAGCAGATATGTTTATAGACAGCACTCAAAGGACCGTCTGTTCACTCCACTCTTTGTAGTATCTGTCTGTTTGACCGTGTCATGTAAAGGTTTCGTTTGAGAGCACACAGAAGAAGGCTGTAATTACCCAGACTGGATTTTGGCAGGGTTTGGGCGAGTGACGTTTCACTCTATAAATGCACAAACGTTGACGTTTAGGCTCGAGGGGTGAGGTGGAGAGTTGGGGAGGAGAGAGATGGAGAAGATGGGGTTACCTCATCTGCTATGAACAAAACAAATGAGGTAAATGTGTGTCACATGTTGCAGGTTACATACGTAACCCTTTCCAGGGGTGTTGACTCATGCTTCCTGTGTGTGTACATACCATGTTAAGAGGTAGTGAAGGTAAAAACACATGTCTTCTTTCTTCTATTTCAGTTTCAGATCCAGTTTCAGTTTGATAAAACACTTGGATTTGTTCTGTACTCAACAAACAACGTCGCTAATTTATCATTCATAAACTCTTAGGTAGTCTCTCCAGTCACAACCTGCTACAACCACTAACTTGACTGAGCACAGGAGTAGCATCTTAATCTGCTACCCCTCTGTGACCTGCAGCAGCGCGACGATTGGGTGCACCGTGCATGTAGAAGAATCAACCATAGCTGCTTCCTGAATGACAGCAGGATTAATATTATTTCCTATGTGCTATTTTTATTTCTGCAGCCGTAGCAGAGCCCTCCAGTGAGGAGTTGTTTTCCCTCGCAGCAGTACGACAGAATATGTGGCGAAGGTCTCTGTGGTGTAGGTGTGATCCCGAGTGGGTGAAAGTGGTAACGTCTTCATCAAAAAAGATTAGATGAAGGCTTCCAAAGGATTCAGACTCTATTCCCACTTCCCATCCTCCGCCCCATTCTTTTCCAGCGATCTCGTTGAGCTAAATCTCATTCCAGGTGTTTATGTAAAGCCTCTAGTTTAGCTCAACGGTGGAACTCTGAAGGAGGGAGACTGCGAAAAGAGGAGAGACAGAAGCACAGGAAGACGGAGAGACGGCGAGAGATTAGAAGTCGGCCTTGGCTTGTCTTCAGTTTGCTGAATGCGTATTTTCCACGCCAGTCCGTCCCCCCCTTCCATCTTTCTCGAGTTTACAGCGGCACGGACACTCTGTCTGAATACGTCTGCACATGTGCTTCTTTGCCATGTCAGATATTTTCTCAGATGAGTGGAAGTGAATTCTCCATTGAGGCTGGCACAGTGAAGCTGAGGCGTTGCTGCTTATGTAATAGCTGCTGTGGAACTCATTTGCCTGGCTGATTTTAGTAGCGCTGTGTGTGTGTGTTTGTGCGAGCTGCCTCGTGCGTGTTTTCTATTCTGCTTCAGCTATGATCACTCTTGACACACAAAAGCTGTGACACCTTTAGTGAAATGTTAAAAAGCAAGCGAGCCATTTTAGGTGTTGTGGCCTACTTTTCCTCCGATGTTGGTACGCAAACTGCTTCTGCTTCAGTAAAAAGTCAGTGCTCCTTCTTGGCTCTGCCTCGCATTGTGGGTCACGTTGTCAGTTAAAGTGTGGCTGCTTTCAGTGCAAGATAACAGGCCTTTTCTCTCTGCTCTCTGCCCTCTGTTAAACTGAAACAATGGCCCTCCGCTGTTCATACAGCCAAAGCAGCAGGAGGGGAAGGAAGGAAAGTTTAGGAGGGAAAACTTTACTCTTCTCTCCTCTGTCGGGACAATGAGAAGTCAGACCAGCCGTAGCTCTAGGATCTACCAAAATGTGCTCCATTAAACACAATGCCTATAGTTAAATAAGAAATCTTAGCCGCCACCGAGTACTATTTTAATTCCAAGTGAAAGAGTTAAGCTTGATCCCGTCATTGATCCTGACAAACAGTAGTCCACTGGCCAGACTAATCCCTCTGTCTCTACCACCGGCATTCTTGGTATTTCCAGTGTCTGTGAATCTGACCACTGACCACCGCTGGATAAGTTTCAGTGGCTGGAAAACCTCCTGGAAAATTCAACAATCGGAGCCATCTTTGCCTTTTTCTCACATACCTCAGTTTCCTCCGGTGCCAGCTGACTGTAGCGCTGTTAAAGGCTCCTCAGTCATTTTTGGTGCCAACTGAAACGGGTCCATTTAGCCAACGGCGTGAAGAATTCATAATCTTTTTGACTCTGTGTTTGTCCCGGTCGTTCCTGATTTAACCAGAAACCGCCTGACCAATAAATGTATAACGTTGTCATGAGTAAGATGCAGGAAGTGCTGGTGGACTGAATAATTAGTCAGAATAAGAGACGGGAGGAGTGGAGGAAGCACATAAATGTATATGTGCGTCCATATAGAGCACACAAGCTGCATATAAGCATGATATAAACTACAGTAGATGATACTTGGTGCATGATGCATGAGACTGTTTATAGATGGAGCCATCATTCACAGAATTAACTGTCGAAAAGCTTAGTGCGCTCATAAAGTTATGAAGAATGAACAGTAGCACAGAAACAGGCTAGATGCTAAAGCTAAGCTAACCCTCTGCTGGCGGTAGTGACTTGTTATGAAACCTTTTCTTTTCAAGCACAGCTTCCTTTCATTTCTTCAGTGTTTCATAAAGTTTGGACACTTTTGTAGACAATGGGGATAGTTTGAATTTACTTGGAAAGCAAACTAGAAAAAAGTTTTTTAGTCGTCAAATGAAACACCAAAGAAAATCCATGTGACAGCTTTACGTTTAATGTATGCAGTTATTTAGTCTTACACTGTGGCGAAGCTTGGCATTTTGTCAGGTCTACTTTGACAAAGTGAGCCGTTTTACTTACTTTTACTAAAGTTTTTTTTGTTTGTTAGCATCTGGCCTTCAGACTCTCACGTCCGAATTGATGCCAGATGCTTTGAGATGCTAAAGAGCCAACCTGTCCGCTGTCAGACTGTCACACGCCGACTCATTCACCTTTTCACTCCCCCTCTTTCTTCCTCCTTTTTCCCACTCCGCCCGTCTTTCTATCTCACTTTGCCCCGCACATGAAAAATGTGGGCCTCCGCTGCCATGGAAACGCCTCCAAACAGAGCGAGAGGCGAAAGTCTGCAACAGCAACAAGTTGGTTGTAAAAGGAGAGAAGGGGGGGGGGGAACTGGATTAAGGGAGGACCTGTTGCCAATTACTCCTGCACAGACATTTTTTAGAAACCTTATTTCTCCGTTTGTTTCACCGCAGAAAAAAAAAAAACTGGTTTAATGAAGTCAGAGCTCTGCAGCAGCCTGTCCAAAGATACAATGTCAACCATGCTACTTTGCCAAAGAGGACAATATCTTCCCAGCTTGAGTGAAAAGAGATTTGGCACCGAGGCAATGGGTTAATGAGAGCCGAGGACGTTTGCATGCATTCAGCAATCTCCAACACACACTGAAAGACGTTAAAGCCAAGCCATGTGGGGGAAGGTGACAGTGAGCGACCGCTCAGACAGACAGTCACTGTGCAGGAATGGAGGCAGAAAATAACCCTCAGGTCTTTTGGCAAAACATTAAAAGGCTGCTCTCGTTTTACAGTGGAGTCGGCTGACTTCATTACAATACCATTTTCTTGGCCGTTTGATGTTTTATTGCGGAGTTTCTAAGTGGATGCGTGACAAATAAATGTGTGAGTAGATTAGGTGTGGACTGATTGCCTTGCTGAGGTATTGTGTGTGTCAGTGTACCGCTGCCTTGTCCGTACTTGTGGATGTGCTTTTGTGAGCAGCCATCGAGGATTATTGTGACTCACCTTGTCTGTTGATTTACTCTCCATCTACATTGGATCGCTGGTTTCAGGATTAATCACGGCCACCCAGGCTCTGTATACGAGTGGCAGATTTTCTACGGGTTTGGACAAGCTCTTAACTTTATACTCTTCGGCATTTCAGAAAGTATTTGCTGAAACTCTACTGTGCAGTGACCACCCATCAAAGCAGAGGAAACATTATACAGAGGCATTTTTTAGGAATGGTTCTTATTACCACGCGCATACTGATACTTCTGCCCTCGTCTGTACACTTTTATTCTTTCCACCTGTTGCTCCCATCTTCACACTGGCTTCGCCTTTGGTTAGTCACGCTGTGGTGTTGCACTTAAGTAGCGGGCAGAGGAAAATCTAGCCGCGTAGACCGACGAGCAGCGGGTTGAATGAAAGGGGGAAGGAGGGTGGAAAAGAAAGAGTGACAGGAGAGCAGTGGGGGGAAAAAAATCCGACACAGGAAAGACGCAAAGGAGGATATGGGGAGGGACAAAGATGAAAATAAGGAGGAACAGGAAAGAGGATGAAAGTAGAGGAAGGAGGTGCAAGACCAGGAATCGGGAAGGTGTCACATTTACCAGTGATTTAACAGTAGTTTACTCTTTCTTTTTTATTTTTTATTTTTTTAAACAACAGATTAAACTTCTAGTCTCACCACAGCTGTCATCAGTGAAAAAGCTCACAGCACTTTACAGCAGACAGATCAAGTTAATGACCAGCTGGAGAGACTAGTGGAGAATTCATCGGATATTTAGCTCAGCTGTTGGTGGAGACGGTGATAACGGGGAACTTACTGATGAATGTGCCGTAGATATTCATCAGGAGGAACATATCAGGTTGATTTGATGCAGAAAATACTACTATTACTACTGTACTGCATTTTTGTCTTTGGATAACGTAAGCTCTACTTTGCTAGTTAGCACATAATCCAGGTTTAAACTTCCACACAGTTATCTGCAACAACAGCTACTACTGTACTGTACAGCCTTTTCTCTTTTTGTTTTACCGCATGCACTCATATACTAACCTGGTTTGACAAGACCTGGGGAAGCTTCAGCTTGGTTTTGTTTTCACCATGATATTCCACATCGACTGAAACTCCTGCAAGTGCAACCATAGTCAAAGCGTCAAAATGTAGATTATATATCAGAAAGAAAGAAATGTGGAGGAAACCCATTTAAGGTGGCATTTGGTTTGGTTATAATATCTATAAGGTGCTCAGACCACAGCGTCTGTGCTTGCCAAATAACGATCAAACAGGATTATGGGCGCTTGCTTTTACCAAGCGCTCAGGCCTCGTTGGTCGTCTTTTTGGACTACCTGTTATTGGAAAATCCCCTAAAACCCCATCCGGCACCCCCACCCTGCCTGCCTTTGTGTCTTCGCCCCCGAACCCGCTTCTTTTCTTCCTTGTTCTCACTTTTCTGTCCTGAGCCCAGCAGAGTCTCCGGAACAGCTCAGAGTTTGCGTGTGATTGCGAGGGGCGATTTGCTGCTGCAGAATAATGGGCTTCCTCTCCTGGGCAACACA
This sequence comes from Planiliza haematocheilus, assembly GCA_005024645.1. NCBI lineage: Eukaryota > Metazoa > Chordata > Actinopteri > Mugiliformes > Mugilidae > Planiliza > Planiliza haematocheilus. Next base: position 1,090,797 of record SRSE01000845.1, on the reverse strand, counting down.
GGCGCTTTTAACAGACTTATCATAACGGGATTATTTCCCAGTCACCGAACCTACTTCTGGATCTTGTTATAAAGCTACCTGGGAACTCCTTTCTTCTGTCAATCTTGTTCTTACTCATCTTGGGCCAGTTGGTACCATGTGGAGGGTAAACTCTCATAACCGCCCGTTGTATTTCCAGGCCCTGCTGGAAGCGGTGAAGCTGCCTTTAAGCGATTCAGCATCATTTAATAGTTTCATAGTGTCAGGAGATGCGGTGTGAAGTGCCCCTGTGTTGACCCCATAATAGCTAGCAACAACACTATTGGAGTTTATTTTTGCACATCGAATCAAATGCCTCACAAGAGAAACAGCTCATGAAAGACTATCAGAATGATTTCAGGCACTTGAGATGTTTTCTATTTTTAGCGGCGACGGCTGGTTTTTCTCTTCCAGTCTTGTGCTGCTGACAGCAGAGGAGGCTGCGTGTAATGAGGAAGGTGGAGGAAGCGATGAGGGCGGATGGTGGGATAGTAAAACTATTTTCACTTTCTCAGAGGAATGCAATCAAGAAGAGGAGTTGAAGAGGGTTTCGGTGCCTTTTTGAAACGGCCAGCGAGCAACATCAGAGGAGGAAATTAGCTTTTGAGATTTGTTGCCTGAGTAGCCAGAACAAAACCCCTCCCTTGGAGGTCACAGGGGTGGGAGGGTAGAATCAGACCTGCTGCCCTCCACTCATCAGGGGGTCGCAGAGTAAGGGCTTGGGGGGTCACGGTTGACGGTCGCAGAGGGTTGTTAATTCTATTATCCCTGCCTGAGAGGTCCTTGTCAGGGCTGGGGGCAAAGAGGAGGCGGGGCCGGCCGCATAAAAGGTGAAAGGAGGTTGTGAGGCGTGATTATTTTGGCATGGGAAGTGATCACATACCACACATATCTTTATCTCCTTGACTCATGTGTACTCACAATGTCTGTCTCTTTTCTTTAACTTCCCGTCACTCCCTGCCACGTAGCCCTCAGACAAGTTCACAGTTTAGTCAGTATGGAGTGAACTGGCAGAAACTGAATCACCCTGCTGACTGATCATTAACGAATAAGTGTCCCGACCAAGATAGAGTTTGTAATACATCAGCGTGTGATGTCTAATCTCTCTTGGTGGCTTACCATTGTTAGTGTGGATGCAGCTGGACCACTTAGGGATTCATTTCACGTGTATATACCCGTGCATACTTCGTTCTACCAGCGGAGTAAAAGCTTAGAGCCACGCGTAAATGAGGATCATGTGGTCTTGCAGACAGTGTCTCCTTTAAGGCATAAAAAGGTTTCTCATCTCCTCACACCTCGACAGTCACTACCTGTAACAGTGTTGGTCGCTGGATTAAACATCCTCCCCTGAAAGCATTCCAGTTTCATAACAGGTTTTCAGTTGAAGAGATGAGATGAAATAAATCAGGATATTTCTATTAGCCTTTGTGTAAAATACATAGTCTAACACCTGAATGCCTTCTAGGAAGCACCGTCTGTCTACTTAAAGCTATCAGTATCATAATGTCTTATCTAAGGTGTTTGCATATGTTGTGAGATATATTTTAGAGGACTCTAACAAAATTTAGTACCAATGTGCACCTCATCCATTTTGCGTGAATAGACGTCTATGCAGATGCCTTGCACGTCTATGATTGTCAGCCTGTATGATTGTGTTAGTCCTGGCAGACTGCAGCCACAGCACCAAAGGATTATTCCACTTGGCCAGACGGGTTTGAGCCCGGCACGACAGGCTGAGGATACGTGTCCCCTCTGTGTCCCCTGAGCAGCTAACACTGATAATACTGTCTGCAAACGGGAGACTTAATCTGCTGCCACGTATTGTGTTAATAACACGGTTCTCTGCCTAAAAATAGTGCAGCAACCGAGTGAGGCGTTTTAATAGGTGTGAGCGTCACAATGAGGAACCAGAGAAGTGCCTACAGTTCAAATCCCTGGAGAAGTGCCACACCGGCGACTGGTTTACAGGTTCAAACTAGGACATTCAGGAAAATCACAGCAGCTGCAGATGGTGATGACTGTGACTCAACCCCTCTCCCTCTGTCTGTATTGTCCTCAGTCTTTACTAAATCCATCCTCTGTTTTTCTCTTCCTGTTTTGTTAATGACATCAGAACTGGAGATATACTATGTGAGCGAGGTACAGCTCATAAAGTTATGGGAATGACAACAGGCCTAAAATAAGTTGAAAGGAGGATTAATCATAATACGTTTGTATGTAAAGTAATATAACATTCGTTTGTTTGTTTTTTGACGCTGGAAATTACGTTTCATGTAGACGTTAAAGCCTATTACATTTACAGAGGGGAAGGTTTTACGTCACCTAGCCTGTTGGCACGCTAAGCAACGTGAATTGCAATACCAGGAGTCCCTTACCCTCAGCTGCTAGCTTGTTTTTTATTAGTGGCATTTCTCTCCAGCATAACATGTCACTTGTTTCATTGGGTATTTCATTAAATAGCTCAGATAGTCTACATTAATAACAAATGGCAAGCAATAAATTAAACAAAACTGAACCAATCTCCGTACTTATTACTTACAGTTGAATTAAGTTTGTCATGGACAGAAGGTACCGATCATCTTTATGAAAATCATGTATATATGTCCCAATATTAACAAAAAATAACTGCGAGGATCTAATGAAGTGTCTCACGTTGCTCACTGTCCCAGCTGTATCCCCTTCTAGTTAATAAGAATATCCTGACACAACGGAGGAAAACACTGGTTTTGCTCAGAACGTGCACACTTCCGTTTTCAAGCTCTGAGTTAATCCCCTGACGTTTCAGTCAAGCGACGTCTCTCCATGTAATATTTAGAATATTTAGAATTTATTTTCCAGAAGTTGTCAGTTTTCATCATATCGTCTCTTTATGCGTCAGCATGGCTTCAGTCCATCCTGATATAGTTTCATTGGTTTCTCTACTGTGCAACTCAATGCGTCGGTTTTTGTTGTGTTCGGGTGCCAGCTGGCTTCGTGCATCATGGGAGAGGATTTCATGCTAAATGTATTTCAGTATAAAGCACGTAAGTTGTTTTTTGTAGGACTGTATTACATTTTAGGAGTCCGTACGTTTTATGGTAGTGTCATCAGCAGCTTGGAGGATTAGGAATATACTGTCTATTGGATGCTCTAACAGAACGTAACTACTAGTCACCTAGAGTATGAATTTCTAATTTTGTCTTCATTTCCTCTCTCATCAGAGTGTGTGGTGTGTCTGACGCCGTCAGGCTGCCATGGCTTTGGTTCAGGCACTACCTGTGACCGTGAGTGACCACCCCAATCCAGGTCTCGACGTCCAGCAGTGCCGGCCACTATCATCCCACTCACCCTCCGCTCCTTGCTCCGTCACCTGTGGGCCCTGTAGCTCCGACACAGCCATGGGTTCTGTCAGCAGTCTCATATCAGGCCGGACCTACCAGGAGAGACACTGCAGGGCTGCCAGCGAATACACCACCAAGCCACGGCGCTCCACGCCAGCCACCAGCTGCTTCCGGCTCCAGGATAATACCCTCCGCAGTGGGAGCTCCCTTGAGCAGCTGCTGGTTATCAGCAACCAAACGCAGCCTCAGGCCCAAGTTCTGCCTCCTCCACTGCCCACCAAGAAGCAGCCCCGGCCTGGAAAGTCATCTGGAACAGCTGGGAGTGGATCGGTTGCTGGGGCAGTGGGTGGTGGCGCTAATGGGAACTTTGGGTATGTGAGTGATGAGCTGGTGGCTGGAGATTGGAACGACAACCTGGTGCTGACAGCTGCAAGCCCCTGCAGTGACTCGGAGGACCAAAGGGACAACAGGACTCAGAACGGAAATATAGGTGGACCTCCTCCCAAACTGATCCCAGTGTCTGGACAGTTAGAGAAGGTAAGAAGGAGATTTAAAAAGAAAAATCATTCAGGTATGTTGGTGCAGATATTATGTTTGCAGAGAAATAACAAGAACCAGCTTGTGCTAAATGCCAAAAGTGTGTTTACAGCAAAGTGTAAAGTTCCTTGAGCTGTCCATGAATACATTGTGATTGTTTTGAGGTTTGAAAACTGCTCCTTATAAAGTTTGATTCAGTTGAAAGCTCTTTACAAAGCTATTAATAATTTATTTATTCTTAAACATCATCCTCTTTACAGGCTGTAATTATGATTCACTTGAGTTTAATATTTTGGACGTGACACACAATGTGGTGTTGAAAGCAGAAATACTACCTCACAGGAAATCTTTGATACCTTTTTTTTCTGCTCCCCCTTGGCTACATACCGTAGCATATCTGCGGCCTGCGTGGACGTGTTTTACAGCAGATTATCTCAGCTGTCTAACTCGGTATTTATTTCCATCGATCCAGAGGGAAGCTTAATCACTGGCCTGACAGGCTCAGATGGATCATTTGACGCTTTCTCACCTTGCAGGCACATCATGATCCGTGTCGGAGCTCACTTACGTCCAGTGACGTATTTAGTGAACCCTAAAGAAGATCATTAAGAAAATGCTTACAATACAAAAGAAGCTTTCTCTCTCCCATGTCTTTGTCTCCTCCTCCGCTCTCCTCTGTCCTCTTTGTTTCTGTGCCCTTTAATCGGCTTTCTCGTCCTCTCCTCTTTCACTTCTCCTTCTCTTGCCTGTCTATCTATTACGATAGGAGTATCATTAAGAAAACTGCTTAATGAAGCTCATGAATATCAATTAAACCAAATCAAACATAGCACAGCCTTGTGGGGTGACCGGCCAGCATTTCACTCACCCCTGTCTAATGAGTTTTATTCAGCAGTTGTTAATTAGCACAGCTTAACTTTTTTATTATTTTGTACTTTCAGAACATGGAGAAAGTGCTGATCCGTCCTACAGCGTTCAAACCTGTTGTGCCCAAGAATCGCCACTCTGTGCACTATCTGTCGCCACGGCCAGGGGGCGGCGGTCTGTCGGAGAGCCAGGCCAGCCTCAACCTCCTGCTGCCTCTCGGAGGATCCAATTGTGCCAACAGCACAAACGTTAACGGTGGATGCAGCAGCTCCGGCTCTGAAGTGAAGCGCAACTCCTACAGCAGTGGTCGAAATGCTCGGAGCAGTCAGTCCTGCTCCATGTCAGATTCAGGGAGGAACTCCCTCTCCAGCCTCCCCACTCATAGCAGCACAGGCTACAGTTTGGCCCCCAGTGAGGGCTCTGGTTCCGGGGGCCAGCTGGAGCCTGTGTCAGGCCTGGGTAGAACCACTACCAGTGGGAGCCACGGTCACAGTAACTCAGACAGTGGACGATCCTCATCCAGCAAGAGCACAGGCTCAGGTTCGATAAGTGGGCGCGGGCAGCCCCTGTCGGACAGCGGGTCCTGTGGCCACTCGCCGCCACCTGTGGAGGGCTACGAAACGGTGGTGAGGGAGCTGGAGGAGAAGCTGAGGGAACGAGACCTGGAGCTCCAGCAGCTCAGAGAAAATCTGGATGAGAATGAAGCTGCCATCTGCCAGGTGAGAGGGTTCACCCCACCACACAGACAAAACGCCAAATAAACAACTTTGTGTGGCGATGATAGAGATGAAGTATTAACGTCCGACCTCTCGCGTGTGCTTTGAAAGGTGTACGAAGAAAAGCAGCGTCGCTGTGAAAGGGAGATGGAGGAGCTGAGACAGAGCTGTGCCACGAAGATGAAGCAGACGTCTCAGAAGGCTCAAAGATCACAGCAAGTGCTACAGTTACAGGTATGAAACATATTTAATATTATGAAAGCAAATATAATTCAGTAAAGCCATATTATCATACGTATCTCAAGTAACACAGAACAGACTTTTTAGTCCACTTGCTAATAATGTGTCTACTGGTTCTCTCTTTGAGCATGTGTGTCTTTTTTTAGATTTGCATATCTGTTTAAGTATGTAAAATGGGTTGTGGCATCTCTGTGTGTTATCAGGTATTTCAACTACAGCAAGAGAAGAAGAAGCTGCAGGAGGACTTCTCCTCGCTGTTGCAGGACAGAGAGACACTGGAAAGGAGGTGTGCCACCATCCAGAGGGAGCAGACTCAGCTGGGGCCACGTCTGGAAGAGACAAAGTGGGAGGTGGGTGAGATTCAGACTTTGAAGATTAGGGTGCAGTGCAGTGATTGTGTGTTCTGACTGTAACTTCATTTCTTTTGTTCTTCAGGTGTGTCAGAAGTCAGGAGAAATCTCCCTCCTGAAGCAGCAGCTGAAGGAGCTCCAGTCAGAGCTCAGCCAGAAAGCAGGAGACATTGTAGTCTTGAAGGCACAGCTGAGAGAAGCTCGTTCCGAGCTGCAAGCTAGCCAGGTGCGATCCCAAGAGGCCCAGACTGCCCTCCGCACGCGATCTCTGGAGCTGGAAGTCTGCGAGAACGAACTTCAGCGGCGCAAAAGTGAAGCCGAGCTGCTCCGAGAGAAGATGGGCCGCTTGGAAGACGAGTCGTCTCGGCTCCGTGACACTTTATCCAATCACAGTGGACCCTCTTTAAATTCAACTATGAAGGGGCAATGCATGAGCCTTTCCATCCAGCAGGGTAGAGGTGTGGCGGTGAGGGGCGGTCCCAGCCCCTCTGTGTACCGCGATGGAGAGGAGACTCACCTGGTGTGGGGGGGGGAGAGCGACGAAGCTAAGGCACAGAGGCAGAATGCAGAAGCATTGTTGGGGCTCAGGCAACAGGTACAAGCTGGTTTTGTATTTGTTTGTTGAGTTTATATTTATTTCAAGGCCCATCTGGAGACTTTGTCATAAATATGCTATTCAAGAATTTTAAATGACCAGGATTTAGTGAGATGTAGATAACACATCTTCTAAATTCTACACACTGGTCCTTTAATGAAGGCTTTTTAGTGGAGTATGTTTGCAAATCATCTTTCACGACTTAATGCGTACAGTTTCTGTTTTTTTCAGGTGGATAGGCTGAAGGCTGAGCTCATGTACGAGAGGAGGACTAGTGAGGAGCAACTGTCACGGTTTGAGGATGAGCGGATGGTTTGGCAGGAGGAGAAGGAGAAGGTAAAAATCACCTTGATGACTGACTTTTTATTAGTTTCATTCATTGCTGAGATGCGTTTCAAAGCTTAATCTGACCGTCCTTGCTGATTGCCTCCATACTGTTCCACCCTCAACTCAGGTAATCCGCTACCAGAAGCAGCTGCAGCAGAACTACATCCTGATGTACCGGCGCAACCGCGATCTGGAGCGAGTGATGAGGGAGCTGAGTCTGGAGCTGGAGAACAGGGACATGGAGGACTATGAGGTCCACAGTGGTAGCAATGACATCCACTTTGAGGAAATCACTGCCACAGAAATCTAAACCCACACGCAACAATTATCTTGTGCACACAAACATGGAAACAGAAACCAAACTTTGAACTCCGAGCCAAATGCTGCACTATCTTCAAAATGGCTTTACCTGGACCACTGAGCAAGCACTCACTCGTCACTGTCAAAAAGGGAGATCTCCCAAAGGTGCATTCTTACTTCTTGCTTACAGAGATGTACTCCAATAAATCCTCATAAGATGTCTCCCGAGGCGCCTTTAATGGGATTTATTCCACCACAAAGCCAGCACAAAGACTTCGCTCCTTTTGTGGGAGCAAAAGCAGCAAGAAAAAGTGTTTCCTTCTCAGACCACGTTGAAATCAGGGTATTGAAAATCAATTGGAACTTAATGCAAAAAAAAATCTTTACCACACGCAGAGCAATCTGGTCAAATCACAGTCACAACTTTTTATTGGTAGCACACAAGGTTAAACACCCAGCCACCAGCAAGACGGCAGTCTAATTGATCATCACCGACACTGGCTGTTAATACCGACCTCGATCCACATCCAAACTCGGCTCATTGGCAACTCAAACAACCACTGGACCAGTCCTCCGTCTCCAAATATCACTATTAACATCTGCTCTTTGTCTTTAATAGTTCAGAGTGTCAAGCTTTCGTTGCAAAAGACTCAACGGTGTGCAGACGAATGTATTGTGAGGAATCACTCCGCAGACATGCAGTATAAATAGCAACGAAAGAATCTGCTCGCCGTGAGAAACATGGAATCATTTTTGCACAACTTTTCGATCTGTTTTTTGTCTGAGATGCTGCAGTTTTTTGTGTTTTTTTTTCAAATCATTAATCTCGCACAGACTCATTTTGATTCTTGGCCCGCATACATGTGGACATCCTACTCTGCCGTTTCCCGGGCCGCAGAGGACACAGAAACCAATCGCTCAAAGGAAATGCTTTATTTGAACTCCGCTCATGTTTTCCAGACCACCAACAGCCCCGCCGCTTCACTCGATCAATGTGTCAAGCCGTTCAGACAATGTGGCGAGCTCTGACATAAACATTTATATTATTTAGCACTAGGTAGCAGACTGTAGCATGGCAGATATTACCGGGAGACTGCTGATTCCCCCTCTTTCTTTTTTTCGTCTTCATGTCTGCTCTCTTTCTGCTTCTTACTCAACTATTTTTATAGCACCTCAGCGGTTGGTCAACTAAAAATAGAGCATATTTTCAGTATTACAGTTTGTTTTGGAGATTTAAGCCAGTGTTTGAACTGTAGGCATGCTTGTTCAGAGTTTCCGTTTATTCCCCTCCACTCCCACTCTTTTTGTAGCTCTTGGCAAACCAAAGTCAAGTAACACTTTTAAAGTCTTCCTAGCCCCCCCCACACACACACAGAGACTGTAAACTTCACTGACTGCTATACAGGTAGTGTGACTGGCATGTCTGCATGTCTGTGTTGAATGAGATTTCAGAACGAGCTGGTTCAGGTAACGGTGAGATGAGTAGATGGAGTAGATGCAGTAGCTCCAGCGCTGAGTGTGCTCCGGGGGCAGGTTGAGGCCCTGAATATAAACCAGTGAGGAGCATGTTAACATTTGAAGCCGTGGGGTTTTTCTTAACGGCATATGCAGGGCTGTGTATGACACTGAGCATGGCGGAAATGGGCTGCTGAGAACTTTTATTTTGCAAAAGAGTCTATATCGAGGAATAATAGTCAAATGGAAATCTATGTAATGGAGGAGATGTTGTATATTTTTCTATATATAGCACCCGAAGATATTTTGTTGTAGTACTGGTATAACTGTGAGTTAATGTATATCGCATACCAATATATTTCAAATGATGGATCAATTACAAATGGAGGCAGCAGCTTAGGAAGAGTGCACCTAATACTGTAATGCATGAAAATTTAATGTTTACATTATATAATCTGTGTGTGGAAAATGTTCTAATGACCAAACTTTGCAGGTGATGAATACCGAAGGGAAGCTTCTTACTTTAGGCTCAGTTTCGACCTGTTGTCTCTCCATTTCAATTGATCTTTCACTTGATTGTCAGTATCATACTATCACACCGATTCATGTCGTCATCGTTGGGTTTTGCCTTTCGTTTATAAATGCATGAGATATATACCAGTTTGAGAGACTTCTTCGTTAAGTTGAGGTCAGACTCGATGCAAGCCAAGAAAGTGTTACGTTTCCTTCACTCGGAAACTCGACTGAGTCGGATCGGGTGGATACTTTGCATGACAGCGCCACATTAGCTGTGGTTTGTGAGATTATAAAAGTCTGAAATGTGCATAGACTGTTACGGTAAAGCCATGGGAAGAGACTTAAAGTGGAACACTCACTCTGCTAACCAGACATAGACTGTTACTTACTCACCACGTATTAACCACAAGCACAGGTCTTGCGAAACAAACTGACTCACTCACCAATGGTGTGCATCTTGGATGTCCGTTACTCTCGTCATGTCTCGGTTCTCTTCGTTGTTACATAACCGTTTTCTTTGTAAATATGTAAAACACTAAATAGTATAACAGAGTGACATTGTCTTTTATTTAGACAAAAATATCTATTTCAAATGTAGCCACTGTGACTAGACCAAAGCAACGTAGCACATTTCTTCTCTTTTTTTTTTTTGTGGCATTCTTTTTCATCCTTTTCGTTTGTTTACGTTGTGTCTTCATTAACTCATACTGTATGTAGTTGTCCATGTATATTTGTATGTGTACATTTCTTGTACAAATTACTGTGTTTTTAATTAAAGAACAAGTTGTCACACCTTAAAGTGGCTGTTGATTGTTTACCTGAAACCCGTATCCGAAGTAGCAGTAATACCATTGACTCTTCTTAATATCATGCCAGGATATAAACTATTCAACTTGAGGTTTATTTTAGTGCTTATTCAACCAAGATTTAGTAACATTTCATCATGGTTTGCAGAAGTAAGGCACTATGCACACTACATTCTTCGTATATCTCCTCTGTCCTGCTTTGATTCAAACTGTGCCACTGGCATCCATGTCCCACGTTGCTCACTGACATGTTTTTCCAGCTCCTCCACATGTCTGCATAAGCTCCGTCTATAGCATGGTGTAATTAAGCCTCTAAAGTGGCGGATTGCTCCAGAAGCACAAGCACTTCTGCCAGAAAAATACAGCACAAAAAAATACTGACCAGCAAATTGTAATAATCCCCCCTGACATCCTCTAAACCCAAACTATCAGTTTTGACATAATACAGGGGTTTAATCTGGGTATAAATCTATAAATCTCGTAGTGCAGGCTGGGATAATCTCCCTCTGGCGGGGCTGCGGGGCCGAGATGCTCCAAGTAAAAAAGTGCAGACCACTGGTTCCACTGTCGGGCCGTGCTCACAGGTCACGGTGAGGTTGCCACGTGTTGGAACAGTGGCACAATTTCAACCAAGAAGGAGGTCATGAACCACATCATCTTTTCATAAAACACCTTTTAGAAAACAGTTTTTGTTTATGTGTTCATTAAATAAAATGAGAATGTTATAAAAGTTATACATTTGGAATAACTGGGCTTCATCCCACACGTCATTGTAGCAAAAAGAATATTTATCTTGATAAATATAATACTTACATATATGAGGCTAAAAAAACTGTCTGACATATTTAATTGTAAGTCTCCTCTCCATCGTGAACAGGGCTCTATCTGTCCCATGTTTCTTCTCCTTGGGTGAATCCTGCAGTTTATTCAGACCCACAGGAGGTTTTGTTGTCCTTCATGCCCGGGTAGCAATCTAGCTGTGAGGCACACAAAAGTTTAGTCAGCGGTTCTCTTGGGGCTGGTGGAGGTGGTAGGGACCTTAGGGACCTTGACCACAAAAACCATCGGGTCTTTGGCTTTGTTGCTGAACGCACGGCGAATCACGTCCACGGCGTGTAGATGAGTCACTCCGTGCAGAGATTCTCCGTCCACGGACAGCAGCTCATATCCCGCCTGCAGAGACACAAGTAAATGAGTAATATGAACATGAAAACGCACAGATTAAGATTTTATATTGTTTATATTCAGTGATTATTTTAGTTTTTGTATGTTTCCATCCCTCTGTATCCTTCTGCAGCAGTCTGTACAGACAGTTTCCATAAATCTGCAGCGTTTGTGTCCTTTAGTGAGAACATCATTTATGCCACAGTGAATTGGGGCTCTCCCATTACTTTATTATATTAACACTGAAGGCTGTCACTAGTGCACATATAAAGTTTCCCCTTCAGCACAAGGTTATTGAAAAAAAGAACATGCACTGAGACAACCACATACACACACAGCCGGGGCCGTTTGCTCGTTGTTTCCTGCAGGATGCGAGCAAGAGAGTGGCAAATCTTTGGAGCCCCGAGGAGAGGAACTTCCTCTGATGTCATCTGCGTTTGCCGAGGATGCACCTGCCTAATGTGCTCAACCTCAGCGAAGGTTAGAAACACATAACACAGAAACGCACAAGGCCGATGGCCATTGTTGTATCTCCACCTATCGCGTCTCTTTTTCCTTTCCCTTTTCCTTTCCAGTCATTTGACACAAATAGATCATGTTCCCCGTCATTCTTTACCAGCCTAGTCTATGTAGCATATAGGAGGAGGATGAATCTCTGCTGCCTCGTGTTTGTCCCAGCTGGTTTTCTTATGGCTCACTAGACAGTCTGATATCCACCAGTGACCTTAAAGCCTTCCGTGCGAGCAGTATCAAAAGATTTAGATCCATTTAACCAAAGAGGAGATTAAAAACTGCTTTTCATTTTTGAAAAGTAATTTATCTGAATTAAATAGATCACACCCTAATCTGTCCCATCCTCTTTACGGCCATTTATGGAGAGCATTTACGAGGTTCCCTCTTCTCCCTCCAGTCGAAATCATGGCCCAAAATTAACATGGCCTGTAAAGATTAGCACCACTTGCATGGGAGGATGTGTGCTCACATAAATTCAACCGTAGCAGATGTAGAGAGAACCACTGCCTCTCTGTTAGTTACTATAAAGCATGCACGCTCTTTTAAATCTAATAGGATCTCAACAAGATGAGTTGTTCCGCTATGTGCTCTGCTAATGTGCTAACTTTTGCTAATTAGCACTAATCATGAGGTACAGCTGAAGGGAATGTCCATATTAACTAAGCTGTCACACACATTTACTTTGCCCTGTCAGACAGCCGGTTAAATACAAACAGGCTCGTGTTTGTATTTCTGCTGGTAAAGGCAGATAATTGAGTCTGACAAACTAGCTGTACACATGACCTATAAACATGATATATACACAAAACCACATTCTTCAGTAGTTAGCCTAAGGAGCCTAAGCCTGTGCTGCCCTGGTATCACTTCCCTCAGCAGAGTAGCAGGGGGGGAGATAGCCACGGAGCTGATATGGGAAAAGCTGACATGCCTGGTTGTCAGCTGTGAGGTATAAACAACAGATAGCACTAGGGTGCAAGCAAGTATTCATATATCTGTGTCTGAGCCACCTAAACAGCTATTCTAGCCACAATAGCAGCATGAAAATGGATGGCAGTGTCACTGTGCCGCCTCAGAGTATAATATCTCTACAATCCAATCACACATGGATGCATAAAGAAAAATCCTCCAACCTCTGACTTTTCTTCTAGCACCTCCATGTGGCTGATATTTGTGATTTTTAGTGACATTTCTCAGCAGCTATTGAACGGATTGCCATTAAATTATATTCATTTTTTATTTAATGTAATTTATAAAGCATTAACAACAAATACAGGTTGTCTCAACAAAGCTTTAGAGAACCCGAGACAGTTCCCTCCAGACGTTCATGTTCCCTTCTGTGTGTTTGTAATTATTCTGATGGTCCTCAGACCTTTGGCACCACCATCAGGTCTAATCCTTAATTTGTCCAAAACAAAGAGCTGCACTTTCTGTTTTGCTAAATTCAACACAGATCAACATGTCATCGTATTTATTATCGGCGTACAGACAGGGTGTAGCTTCACAGAGCTGCTAATATATTTCTAAACCATCCCCTGCTGTATCCTGATTTATTTTCCATCTCATTCATTCCTGACACTATTTTTTAATTGCATGTTGTGGTTCTGCACCGCACGGAGAAATGTGAGCACAGGCATCAGCGCATAAGGAAGGACCATAACCATCAATTTGAAATGCTGAGCAGACACTGGATCCCTCTGATGTTTGACACTCTAATCAGGCATTATTAGACGTGAGTAGTATTGTCAGTGGATAGCTCGCCATTAGGAAACACAAACTGTCCCACAAACACACATGTACAGCTTAAAAATCAGCTATTCCACGTGTGCTTCCGTAACTTTCAACACCCACTTAACACACACACGTCTATTCATTAGTCTTAATGCGAGTGGTGTTATAGGAATTAGCCTGTGGTTAACGCTAGTGAACGGCCGTGTGCGTCATGTGTGTTTAAGCGAACCAGGCCACAGACCGACTGTTAAGTTACTGTGAAATATATTAGCAATACATTAGCAGACCAGCACCCATGTACCTCATCAATAATGGAGGGGATGAGCTACTTGAGATGGCTCTCCACTCGTCTCTTCTCCACTCCTCGCTGCACAGCTTCAAACTCTCCGTCATAGACATGCTCACTTATAGCAACAACAGCTCATAAGCACAGGACAGAGGGCTGACAGGTACTTACAATACACACATGATGGATGTCTGCTTTAGAGTCAGGCCGTGATAAAGTCCCTTCTCCGGATTTATGATTGGCAGTTGTTTTTAACGTGTTAGCTACCCTTTTCTCAGACTTCAAGGCTGATCATTTATTATGCCAGCTAAAACATTGATGTGTTTTTGGACGCTCACCTTCAGAGCCTCATTCGCAGATGCAGCTCCACCTGGGAAGATTTTCTCAATTTTTATCATGGGCTGAACCCTAGACTCCATACCTCCGGAGATACTAATACCTGTAAACACAGAGGGAAATAACACATTTTAACATGAGGGATTGCTTTCCTTTTGCATCAGAGCCCTGTGTTATAACAAGTCCCTTTGGTCTTCTTCAGCCGAGAGCTTTTAACTCTTTCAAATGGTTTTTAGTTTGGTAGTAAGTGATGCCCTGACCTCTACTGGTGGACAGATACACGTAAGAAACACCTAAAAAGTATTTCAGTTGAGGCACTAACTGGAAATTAAAATGAGTTTACCTAGTGACTGCTTGGCCTTGGAGATGGTCAAAGTGGCGATTTCATACTCCTCCGATGGCAGAGTTTCTTTTCTTTTCTCTCCATTTTGTGAATGTCCATTTACCTGCTGACTACTCCCTCTACCTGTCGATGGGCTCCTCTCTCTCTGGGGATCAAATACCTCAGCCAGAGGCGTTCTCCCTCTCCGCTGTGAAGGAACCCGTACGCTGACCTCTGTGTAGCCCTCTTCCCTGCTCTGTCTGTTGTAAACGCTGTCAGGACTCCCCTCTCTTCTTGCTCTCCCGTGGCCATTGCTCACAGGCGACCTCCCTCGTTCAGGAGCCACATCCCCCCGGTCTGACACGGACAATAAAGAGACCTCGTCATACCGAGACGCGCTGTTCTCTTTTCTGTTCGGGGAGCGATGCATTTGGCGCCCACGCTGGGTGCTGTATGGGGATTCTGTGAGGAGGAAACTGTGTGTGGGCGAGGGGCTCGGAGAACGGGAGCGCACAGTGGAGGACGCATAGCTGTCCACGGGCACATCCAGCAGAGGGGTGAAGGCACGGGATGGTGGAAGATGGCCTGACTGGTGGCTGGACAAACGCAGTCTGTACAACTCCTCTATCAGCTGGCGCTCGCGCTGTGTGTCATGGACCGGCTGGAGGTGGAATCCACCCCTGTAGTCTGGACAAACATAGAGACAAACAACTGAGCTTTAACCACGCAGGGTACAGGCAATAAAAATAAAAGTTTCATACACTGGATATAGAGCCCTCCACCAGTTTAGACATGCATTCCTATAACAATGTAGGGATACGGTTAATAGTCAGTAGTGGAGGGTTTAAAAATGAGTGCAATCTCAATGCAACTCAATCTGGGTTGGAGATGGGTGTGTTACACTAGCAGCAGCACTGAGTGACGGCCTGTCAGCGTCCTTTTGCTTTCATAACATTGGCCTTTCGACCCCTGACTGGTCACCTCAGAAAATGAGATGCCTGAAGTGAGATTAAATTGATTGTGTCTCTATGAGTCTTGAATGAGGTGAACGCTCAAAGCGTCTTTGTATTGTTGAAGTGTCGCAGTCCCTTCTGTAAGCCTCAGAGACGTAATTCAAACCTCTGCTTCAGCACGGGCACAGGGAACCTGAGACATTTTGTGCGTGGTAGTGTGTGTGTGTGTGTTTCAGATGAGGGCGAGTCGGCATGTGTGAATGGTACGCCGAGGACAGGATATGGCAAGTGTGGGCTGTGTGTTTCATTTTGACATTATAGGTATGAGACGAGGCAGGAAATAAGTGAGGTGAGGAAGGGAAAGTAGAGGCAAAGGGTGAGAAGTTTAAACCCTGGGTGTGTCTAATATTCCTGTGAAATAAAAGAAAGGTCATAAAGGGATCCATGTACCTGGGATCGGGGTGATGAGGTGACGTCGAGGGGTTCCACTGCGAGGGGAACGCAGAGCTGGAGATCGCACTGAAAAGAAATAAACAAATAAATTTGCATTGGAAAACATTACCCACTTTCCCAAACATTTTTTTTTACGCTGTCATACTTGTAATGCGTATTTATGCAAAGATTAATGGATTAAGAAATCTTAAAAACTGATCCAGTCCTCCACTTACTAGAGCGACTCTTGAGAATATCGTACGCCTCCAGCTCAAAAGGCATTACCATGCTGTCAAAGCGAGCCAGCTCAGTGGTAGGTATCAGCATTCTGCAGAGGATATAATTAGGCAAATCTACTCACATCCAAATGAACATGTACAATAAGTACGCACACAAAACAGCATCATAATCTGTTTGTCACCTTATTTCTCTGAGGAGTAGCAGCTTCTCTGGCCTGTCCAAGATTGCCAGAAGGGGACGCACTAAATCCTCAATGCCAGTGTCAGACAAAAACTGAGGGAAAGATTTAAGAGGTGCACAAATGAGAGGAGGCGAATAAGAGGAACCTCATCGTGCAATTGACTGAACAGACATTTCTCTGCTCAGTTTACACATGAAGGACTGTTTACTTGGCATAAGGAGATCTACTAATGAGTAAAGCTCAGTTTTGACCAAAAACAAAGATGTTTGAAAGAAGTGTGCATTTATAGTAAGAGGCAGTGGATCTTATAAAAGAGGGAGGTGTGGTGTTTACTATTTTATAGCTCAAGACTAAATGGTGGGATGTCTTCCAGAAAATGTGCATTTCCAGGATTATGACTTGGCTCCTTGATACGCTGCACGAATATTAAATATTCACTCGTCCACTACAGTTTGTCTGTCCTTGGTGTTTAATTACTGTATTAACAAGTAAGTCACACTGTGCTCTAGGTTGACTCGAAATCCTCTGGAGTGAGACAAAGAGCAGGGCAAAGGAGCTGGAATCGTCTGACTGTAAGATGGCTCAAGTCAGACAAAAGGATGAGACGACGGCTGATATTTGACCCTAATCATAAATGACGGGCTAAATCAGGCTTTTGTCGGCAGCTGCTGCCAGACGCATCTATCACAAAAGGACTTTCTGACACTCAGGGAGCAATACTGTGCACTTGAGCCTGAAAATGTTCATTCCCACATAAACAAAGCACACACACAGAAGTCTTTTCGGGTCAAAGAACTCACCCGCCGACAGTGTCTCATCACAGCTGCCACCTCATCCTGGCCGAGCAGCTTCTTCGCCATGTCCTCCACATGCTGCAGGGTCTCGAGTCGGGGCAGTGGGCTGCCAGCACGGGATTCCCTCGGGGAGGTCAAGAGCTGGAACGGACGACCCCGCTCCTTATCTGAGGAATTATAGAAAAAAGAATATGAAGAAGAAAACATGCAGATGAGTTTCTGAAATGGGTGTAGTTAGTCTGTCATGTACAAATGCTTAGAAATATATATAAATAACTTAAAATCCCTTTTTAACAACCAAGATTTTTATAGTCGTTCTTGAAAAGAACTTGAATTAACAGAATTGATTTAGCTAGGCCAGCTGGTCTGAGCAATATGTCCCAAAATCTTTCTAGCAGGGTTACGCCAAAAGCTGAATCATCTCACAAATCTGTCTGATATTTGGATAAATCCTATTCTGTATTGCTAACTTATGAATCCCCAAGAAGAGCAAACAGCTCTTGGACTCAACTTCACCGCGAGTGTGACATAAAAACAGGACAATGTAGTCATGGTTTAGCTTCTTTCATTTCATGGTTTAGTGTAGTTTTTCTGTTTACTGGTTCCTGTTTCATTTTGTTAAGTTCTTGATTTCCTGTTATGTGTTACTCTGTGAGTTTTTCCTTTTGATTAGGTCATTGCTTTCTCCTTGTGTTGTCTTGATTTGTGTCACCCGTGTCTCGTCGCCCCTCTGTTCCTCATAGTATTTATAGCCCTGCCTTCCCATTTGTTCCTTGTTGTGTCATACTGTTTTCTATACCATGTTCTTGTCTTTCACAGTCATAGTTTTTCCTTGTCTTGTTCATGTATTTTTTTTTTTCTTTTGAATATCCTGCCTCATCTGCAGCACTTTTGGTTTGGGTCAGTTTTGTCTTTTTTTTTTTTATTAAAACCCTACTCCTGCTTCAGTCCTCCACGTCCTGCATTTGGGTCCAACCCCCTTTACCCCACAACCCTTCCTGACAAATGCGTATTTTGCTTAGCCTGGTCCAAACCCTCTCTGTATTTGCCTGCATCTCAGATTCATCATCATTAAATGGGGTGAAACAAAATTCAGTCAAAGCCTGTAGGCTATATTTCGTTTTGTGGAATGGAGAATATGAAAGAAAAGAAAAAAGTGACCCTTGCCTTTGTCAGCATGCCGAGATTCTGACTTGGAGCGACTCTTCTCTTTACGATCTTTCTTAAACAACAGGTTGACAAAGGTTTTGGAGCGCTGCAGGTTGGATTTTCCCTCCGTTGATCTCTTCTCACTCTGTTGCTTCTTCTTCTTCTGTCTGTCCTCTAAAGATGAAAAAGAAATAGGAAAATCTGACTTTGGCATCACTAAATTATGCAAACAGTTTTAATTAGAGCTAACCAGCCAAGCAGCAGTGATATGTAATCTTCGCAGCAGTTATTTCTTGTTCACGCAACAATCTTTCACAAGTTGTGCCAAAAACATCTGTGCACAGTGTTGAAAACCTAATTCATTAGCCTTTGTTCTGCTCCATGCTTAACTATTAGCCAGTGACACTGGGTGATACACTCTCTTCGCTATGAGCATAGACCGCTCATTTCTCTTCCAGTCAGCTCCTCTGTTCACTGCAGTAAATCTGCCACTGTGGAAAGTTACACAGTAGTACTGATGAATTGCATCTACACCAACCTGAACACACTCCCCATCAATTGAGAGCATTACACTGAAGTGTCCCTGCTTATATAACAAATGCCCAATCAGCCCTGAGCTTTGCCCCGAGCACCCCTGCCGGCTCCTGGAGGAATGAGTGAGCTGGACAAATTGAAAAGGAAAGGCTAATAACTCAATAGTGCAGGCAAAGCTTGGATGGATATTTCTCCATATGCTTGTTCTGATTCATTTCTCACAGGGGTGCAACAAGTTGGAAAGTAAAGGGCAATAATTAATCATGAGTCTGCCTCAGTGTTGTGCTTGTGTACAAATTCTGTCTGGAGCTTAAATCAGCCATGTGGATGTTCCCGTTTACTTCCTGGAATGATAGAGAGATGAGGGGTCATTAATATGACGCATGGCCTGCAGAAAGATCTCATTACCATAAGGTCATTGCCTGATTGTTGCAGGGCTACTAACCGTGTCATGATTTTGGAAAGGTTGATTTCTCCACTGAGGCAGCGGATGATACTGACACTATGATCAACAACAGCACAGAGTAGAGCCTGACTGGATTTATGAAGTCGTTTTAAATCTGATAATGTTACAACAACTGATCATGACAGATCTGTCTACCACCATCCAGACTGAAATATCCTTTGGCAGAAACCACTTTTATGTACACCGATCAGCCACAACATTAAAACCACTGACAGGAGAAGTAAATAACATTGACTATCTTGTGACAATACAATGTTCTGCTGGGAAACTTTTGGAAGTGGCATTCGTGTGGATGTTACTTAGCACCCACCTAGACCAGACCAGACCAGGCCCCCAACCCCATAGCAATGACACTCCCAGCAGGATGCAGCCTGACACAGACATACACACATAAACGGTTTAGGAACAACTCCAAAAAAAACAAACATGAAAAGCAGCACAAGGTGTTGATCTGGCCTCCAAATTCACTAGATCCCAAACTGATTAAGTATCTGTGGGATGCAATGGAACAAGCCTGATCCACAGAGGCCCCTCCCCTCAACCCGTAGGACCCAAAGACTAACATCCTGTTCCTAGACACCACAGGACACACTCAAAAGACCCATGTCCATTATCTGATGAGTCATAACTGTTTTGGAGGCACAAGGGAGACCTACACAATCATAATGTTGTGGCTGATCAGTGTATATGCATATTGTTAAGTCATTTAATATATAAGAGCTGCTGCAATCTTGTAAGACGATACAGGCTATCCAGTCAGTAGGATTGTATGTGCTTATTGTAAACTGTTCTTACTGAAATGTGTAATTCAGATCGATGATATGAACCATGATCTTGTCGTGATTGCATTTTTCCCCAGCAGGCGGATAGAAGAGGGAACAGATGTCTGTTTCTGCGACCCAGAATAAATACATTCAAGATAACAGAGGCTGACCAGAGAGTGTTTCTTTAATCATCAGACTGGATAGATTCATCTTTCATCTACCACTTTTTGACCAAATGTTTTCAGCCTCACTTGGGCTTTCTGTTTAGCAGAAGAAGCACTGCTTATGTTTAGACAGCGCAGAACTGAACACAGATGTAATGAACTCTCATTACTTTATGCCTAAATATTCAAACTTATAAACTTAACTCTCTCATGTTACCTCCATATGATTTAAAATCTTACTTTAAATAATTCGTAACACTTCCTGCACATTTTGCAGTTACAAAACAAACATAACTAACAGTTAATAATACATTTAAGTTGATGGAGCAGCCTTAAATCTACAGTTTCATTCGCCAGGGCAGATCTCACCTGACACAGTAATGTGGCTCTGGGAACGTCTGATTGGCTTCCGTGGTTTGCTCAGGGCCATAAGCGCCGCCGTCTTAGGTGAGTGTTTCTCCACTTCCTGCTCCCCCGATGACAGCGTCCTTGTCCGCCCGCGTCCTCCTTCTCTGGCTCCTCCCATCTCCCTCTGCCCTTCCCCTTTCCCATGTATGACTGTGTCCTTCAGCAGCACAGTAGCACCAAAAGTCCTGCTGGTCTCTGCTGTGACCTGCCTCTCAGGGTGTGACCCGTTAGGTGACGGGTGGTCTTGGTAGTTTGGTGCTTGGGGGTCAGTCTGTATGGCCGTGTCAGCAGTTCTCTCAGAGCTTCTTGGACGTCGGGAGAGGTCCTCTGTGGAGATGGCGATGTCTACCATCTCAGAGCCAAAGATAGGAGGGAAAAGGACCTGGGAGAGGCCACTGAGGGAGCTGAGAGGGGTGCTGGAGGACAACGAGGAGGCAGAAGAGTTGGAGTCTGAACCCTGTGAAGATGGTGGAGGGGCCCCGTTGGCTACTGTAGAAAACAATGTACAATTAATGAATGTTTAAAACAATACTCTCAAAGTGCAGTACTTCATGCAACTTTCCAACCGTGATATACAGGATACAAGCACAACATATACATATGCTTGGTTACACCGCGGATAACATTTGCACAGAAAGCTGCATTTCCTTATTTTCTACGGTCTGCTTTGTTTGGATGAAAACCTGTCTGCCCTCAGATCCCAATAATCCTGTAAGCTCTATGGAGACAGAACAAGAAGCAGGAGTTCTTCTGTTTCTGTTTTTCTAATGAAACTCCAAAATAACTCTGCATCTTGACCCAGATGTCAGGTCATGCTCTCTTCCAGATGACTGAGCTGCCTTTGAGCACGCTGAATTAATCCCTGGCTGAGTTCAAAAGTACACATATCAAACTGGAAAAAAAAACAGAGAGTTGGAGTTCTGCTCAGAAACTGAATGACGGGGTTTTAGTGTGAGCAGACTACATTTGGCCAGTGTTCCACATCCAGCATGCATGTGGCTTTTGCAAACTGAGACAAATTGTTATTATTTTGTCTTAATGTGCATTTCTCCATCTTAAACATTATCTGGCTTCTGTAAACTTATATTTTGTGCTAAATATTATTTATGGAATCAACATACGTTTGTCGAGCCAGCCATATTCTGCCACCATCTCCTTAAAAGCGGGGTATCTTCCAGCTTCCTGTTGAAGTGCAAAAACAAAAAAATGTTCAACAGGAGCATAAAACAGTCAGACTGATTTACATACGTTCCTATTGTTAATACTGTATGCAATTTCTGTGCAAATGTGACATCACAATAACACTGTTGACATATTAATGGTTAAAACTAGTTCCTTCAAAACATCTGTGCCATCTAAAGTTTTTTTTTTTTTTTTTTTTTTTTTTTTGGGCAAATAGAGAACCACTTTCTGTTATTTCAAAAAAGCATAGTTCACAACCTCAAATTAACCCAGTGGCTTACCTCACTGACACATCATCATGAGTGGACATGTCCTAAACCACTGAAAACACACTAATACATTGGAGAAGTTAGTTGAAAGTGTGTGGGTCTGGCTCTGTAGTTAGAATATGTTGGTTTGCTGCAGGGTGAGTCTGTGGTTTTCATTTTTGTTAATTAACTTCTGCAATATTTGCAATAATAAGAGATATAATTAATCAGGAACAAGTAAAGTAAAAGTGGTTATTTCCATCCCATGAAAACAAGACAAACTGGCAACATATAGCTTCAACCTGCTGACTTCTGTCAGGGCTCTATTATTTTAATAAAACATTTATGTTATTTATATATGGTGTCTCACTGATTAACATAAGATAACAGGCTCCGATGGTTTACAAACATTTAGAAAAAGTCATAAATGAGAAGGAATTAAGATATTGTCTATTTTAAGGGATTGCCTCACTGACACACAGCTTGAGGTCAAAGGGATAAGACTCAAGATTTAGCTCCACAAAAGCCTTTGATGCCCAGGTGTGTGTTTAAGAACTAAAATTAATCCTCCCTCCACTGTGTGTGTCTCTGATCCATAACTGGGTCTAATACAGGACAGAGGGAAGGCATGAAATTGGGCTTTCTGTTGATTATAACCTGATCCCAGACCGCCTTTGAATAATGAACGTCGTCCCTGGCTGTTTTTCACACGTGGAACCTGAGATCAGAGGAGTAAAATGAGCATGCAGCGATGTTGGCGAGCTAAGAGGGCGCACATATGCAAACCCGGGCACGCCGCAACACACATGCTCCCATTCATACACACATACACACTATTCCTTTATATGAACGACGCAGGTTAAGTGGCCGCGGCCTTGTACACATGCATGCACACGCAGATAGACATGAGAAATTCAAGGGCTGTAAGCCAGCTGTCAGCTTCACTGTGCAGGCTCACTGAGAAGAGCTGGTGTTGTTTAACAAGCTAACATTATTTGTGTCAGCATTCAAGCCCCGATCAGCCGTTACATGTAACGCCGAGCAAATGCACTTCAAACACATAAAGGGAATAGTTTTCTGAAATACAACATTAAGTAACTGATTTCTAGTTATACAACAAGCTGTGTTTAGATTTAAAGTGATATAAGAAGTCTAAATTTGTTCTCCTCCAACAACTAAAGGAAATATTTGTCTCCTTAGCCAAAATGTCCACACAAATTACAGGTCATAAACCTGAAAACACGTGTCTCTCACCCTGATGGTTAGCATGATGTGGGTGTGGCTCTTCAGTACCTCCACCGCGTTGCTATGGGTGATGTCATCAAAGCTCACCCCGTTGGCGGCGAGGATCTGATCGCCCATTTTGATGCCATGCTGTTCGGCAAGCCCACCCGGGTCCAACCTGGTGACAGACACAAAGTCAGAGGTGTGAATGAGCAAACTGAGGACGCTTTCAAGGTTTTGTCTGGATTCTTGTATTGATTAACAGATTTATTTCATTTTGATCCTTTGGTTCTTCTGCCAAACTCATTATTGTGTATTTTTTTAATTGTTTCCATGTTTGCCTTATTCCCACTGAAATCACAAGAACAGAGCTGCTTAATTAAGGCCTGGCTGCTTTGATCTAATACAGAAACAGAAAAAAAATAACTCGAAATGAGATTATGATGAGATGTTTAATTAATGTGGTATCTCTAACTCTTTCTAGCTCAAGGACTCTTTAGCAGAGTCTGTTTAAACTGGGTTCTGCTATAAGCACATACTACAGCACCCTGCTGCTCAAATGGGTTTACAAAACCCAAATAACATCGTTTATGTGATGCTGATGGCCTCCTTGGGTCAAAACAAGCATTAACTGAACATGTTTCACTCTGTAGTTTTGTGTTCATACTTAGAAACATAAATCCCCAGTCCAAACTCTTTGCCTCCTCTGATGTTGAACCCCAGACAGTAGTCGTCAGATGTGGTGAAGAGATGTACGATCCTGCGGAGAGCACTGTCCGAACTGGCCTCTGACGGTGTGCGACCGCTCTCCTCCACCACCATCCGCCGGTGAATCAGATCCACCCTGCACACATGTATGCACATGTGAATGCACAATGCTTTCGTTTTCCCTGCAGAAGTCAAGCCTGTCAGTATCTTTTAATCAAATAGCCATAAAGGTCATAGCGGTAATCCATCCACTGCTGCCACATGAAACCAAGATACAGTATATCCCAAAAGAAAGATAATCAGTGTGAGCTACAGTCAAGTGGCAAGACAAAACAAAACAAGAGCCATGCAAAGGTCAGTGGGCAATAACAAGGTAGTAGTCTCTACTTCACATAATGATATATCCAGCAACAAGTTCATAGTCATTCTCAATAAAATATGTTTATTTACTATAGAGTATCTATTTTTAACTACAGATGCAGAACATCATTTTGGTTATATTCCAGCTTCACTGAGCCGCTCGGCCTCACCATGTGGTCTTCTCCTTGGAGTAGCGGATGCCGGGAATCTTGCCCACCCTTCTCACCACCATCCTCAGCCTGTTGTTGCCTGTCAGGACCTTCACGGCACTGCTCATGGTGATGCTCTCCAGGCTGACACCATTCACCTCCACCAGCTTATCTCCCACAGTCAACCCAGCCTGCGCTGCAGACACAAGAGGAACTCAGCACAGTAAACAAGCGTGAACGTCACATGTAGACAAAAGACCACATGTCCAGGTGCAAGCATACTAAGACAAATTATAGACAGGATGATGAAACACACACACTTTCTCCTAACCTGCAGAGCTGTCATCTTCCACCTTGCTGACAAAGATACCGAGGCCATGTTCAGAACCCCCGCGGACGCTGAAACCCAGACGCCCATCTGGACTCTTGTCTACCGTCACTGTGTGGATGTCTTCACAGTCGTCTCCTCCTGCAAACACGACCACACAACTCTCTGGCATGAAAGGTTGGCACAGTCTGACAGCCAACTGTTGACAAGAGTTGTAGCGTGAAAATACAAGAAAATATTTCTGGTCTAGAAATTCAAAACTGTGTTAAACAAACTCATTCAATTTCCATTTAATTTAAGTAAGACAGATATGTTACACCTATAAACATGACAACAACACATCATCTTTTCAAAACTTGAAATCTTAATCTAACTAAACCCATTTTAGAAATTTAAATCATTTTTTGGTGATTTATTCTATGACAGCTGACTTAATTAACTGTGACTGGCATATGTTGTCATGGTAACATGGTACTGTCAATGTGTCCTGTCCTCACCATCAACAGGTGCATTGATGAGAATGACCCTGCCCATAGGCGATGAGGACCTGCGTCTGTGGCGCTGCTGTTTCTTCAGCATATAGCGCGTGGTGCTGTGGGAACCCCCATTATGGCCTCCGCTGTTTAAGTGGGGGTGCCCTCCTCCATTTGTCATCTCCCTCCTGGCAGGGGAGTGAGAGGAGTGAGCCATGGTGTGTGTCTGGAAACTCTTCCCACAGTCATCCAGGCAGGAGGATATCTGGAGCCGGCTGTCAGGGCGGAAGAGGTGCAGCAAAGGGTTCGGGGAGAGTTGAAAGTACGGTGGAGAACCAGACTATTTTAGCTTCGCTCGTCCAAACTGACTTCTAAGATACTGGCGTTAGTCCTCACTGGACCAGTCAATTTACATTTCTGTTAGTAACATCTCTAAACTCTCTAAGCTGGGGCCACACAGATAAATAACCTCACCACATACTCATTTACAAAACGTGAAAAAAAAAAGTGCTCCATGACTGAACAGCAGACGTTTTAACCGCCTTAGTCCCATGATAAAAACAAAAACAAAAATGTCGGTTAAAGAAATTGATATAATCCACTGGTTTGCCTTGCAGCCTCTGAATCCATGCCAGTAGAGTCCACGATGCCTTTTTCACCTGCTTCAACTGAGAGGCTGTGCCTGTCTGCCGAGAAGTCAGTAGTGCATGGTGATTCCTCTCGGGTCATGTTTAATTAAATGGATATCTGTTGTGGGAAGAATATGTTGCGATGAGTAATGTGGGCTCAGAGTTTGCAGATGAGATGATAAAGCCTGCTCCACAACATTGGATTAAAACTCAACATAACAAAAAAATACTCGCTCTCTTTAACTTACGTAATCATAAGTATCTCAGTGAAGTCAGTGTTTTTATATTAATCAGCACCATGGACAGCGACAGTAAGATCCTATTCTGTACATAAATAATTAGTCTAATTGCGGATGTGCATTATATTGCATACAAACTAAACTTTTTTCTTCTTTTTTTCATTGCATTGCTATAAATAACATCGACATCTGCAAAAGCAGTACAACAGCGAACTTAATCTAAACTTATACCTGTTGATTCCTTGACATGTTGCCGTGAGGTAACTCTAACATCGTGGCATTGTGCGTAAAATAACAAAGCATTACCTGCTGTGTCCATGTTGTGCTGGGTGAGCTCACCGATCCGCCTCCCTGACGCATTAGCGGACACCTCCGGAGTATTAGTGCCACCTCATTTGTTCTCCAGGTGACCACTATTGTCTTAAGCCTTTTACATAAGCCCCCGCAGCTGTGCAGCCATTAGACATGATTAAGCACACTAATTACACAAACGTTTGGTAAGAATCACCCGAGTGTTTTGCATATCGTCCCCTGGTAAACATTGTTATTAATGTGTTAATGAAGTCCATATTTCTCTGGTAAAGCTGCAGAGATAGCAAGAAAACAAAACTGAGGAGCAGAACTTCCTGTCTGCATTCACCGAGCCGGTGAGATGGGTAAATAACCCCACCCGGTGGCCAGAGTCGTCACATCACAGCGTGCATGCAGATCTGACTTAATCCCTATTGATCAGTCATATTAATAACAGTCAACACACAGTAGCTGAACCAGTGACCTTGTTTGTACAGAAGCATTGCTGCAGCTTTTAGCTGAGTGGTTTGAGTTTTGTTATAGTATTGTCTTTCCTGTTTCAGGTGCAGGACATGCCGGAAGGCAGAAATGATAACAATCATGTTATAAATTGAACGCTGCACAGCACTGTATGTATTATAGCTTTCAGTTTAGTTTGGCTGGATAATTTCTGGTTCTTAGACTTAGATAGACTTTAATTATCAACAATGGAAATTTTTATGACTGCTGCATATTTGCATACACACAGTTCATAAACCTACATGCAATGATAATATATTTTTTCATGGCAAGACTGCACTCACAGTAGGCAATGTCTCATTTATAGCTGCAGACTTTAAACCCAAACTACAAGTATTCCTCAAAAATTAGAATCGCTGGGCCGGTTTACATCTTTTACAAATTCTTAAAAATACAAAGTTTACTTGAGAAAGTCAGCTGTTTGTTAACCAATCATGTGCAGCCAGAGTCAGACGCCCAGGGGTTTCCAGCAATGAATGGTCTCTATGACGAACACCGCCCCCGGTGTTTCACCGCGCGGTGCTGCTTTCACTGACCTCCCAGGAGAGTTGTTGTTGTTTTTTTTTAATCGAACATTATTGTCACCGATTTCACTGTGTTTGTGTTCAATTTATCACATAGTTTGGCATTTAATTGTTTAATCAATGATTTTATGTTTTAGTAATGCCCTCTGTATTTTTAAACACCACACACGAGAAAGTGGTTCGCATTTCCTTTCTATTTGAAATGAGATGTAGTTGTATTTTACGACACTCCAAAGAGTACGAGAAGGCAGCGTAGATCCACCCGGTGGTGCTGTGATATTGAGAGGTCATACATTTTAGAAAAACACAGAAATCAGAGCAGGTACGTTTTGTTGCTGAGTAACCTCGCTTATTTCCTTAATTTTAAATCACAGAGATATGGTTTACTCCGTTTTAATTTGTTTCCTTGAAACGCTAACTGGCGTGCTAGCATCACTGTTAGCATCTGAACTACCTGGCTAGCTGACTGACAGACGTTAGTTTACAAAGTGGTTTGTTTATATGACACACAGACGGATTATTATGCTGTCAATCTTAACATTTGCATTCCTGAGAATTTGGGTTGCTTTTAATGTTATGTGTGACTATCTCCAAACTTCATTGCGCGAGTTTCAGCGCTGTTATCGGTTAACTTGCTAGCTAGCTTATTGGCTACATTGGTTAGCCACCGCTTTGGTGACAGGAACCAGCGTGTCGTGACTCCCCCCATCCCATCTGCCACTGTCACGCTACATCTGTGCTCATCCACTCAGAAACTGACTCATGTTTTCTCACTAATTAGACGTTTTGAATGTCGTGCATTTGAGGATAACAACAGCTACCATGTGCATGTATCCGAGGTGTGTCCTTGAATCGACGATATCAGCTGTTATCTCTATGTTGTAGGTCCCGGAGTTATTTCCTTTATCTATTTGCAGCCTGCAGATTTTTACCAAAGGTCGTTACGGCCTTGGCATAGCAAGAAAGACATTGGTCTGTGCACTGTTGTGCTGCCACGCTGTTTCATTTATTTATGGCCTTGTTATGACTTAAGCACTGTAGGATTTATCACAGTAAACATTATGGGAGTGATTCATGAAAACACGCAAATTATTAGTTGATGATTAGTTACCTGATCATTATAAAACAGGTTTGATTATGACAGTTGCCAACAACTGAAAGTATGAGACTCATGGTAGGTATTGGGAAACTGTGGTGTGGGTGTGTCGACAGTTTCCTGATTTGTTATCATACTCACTGAACAGAAAAGTGACTGTGGGAATCAGATTTTATTTTAGTCTCAAAAAAATTGGTGAACTGATAACGACAGCACAGAGACTGATCAACTGTTATGTTTTACTTTATCTTGTGCTCACAGCCATGGCTGGAACAAGATGGTTTGAGATTTGGCATCTGTTTTCTAAGAATACACAAACTGAGAAGACAGTTGCGTGATGGCATTTGGTCCAGCAGCAAAAGCAACTAGGACTTTTTATGAAACATAAACTGCATCATCTAAATTTGAGAAAGTGCGGTGGAGCTGGATGTAAACCTGGTCAAATGGTGTTGTTGTACTGGTTGTACCAGGTGGACTGGGCGGTGTGGTGTTTAGTGGTGGGGGATGGGTCCTCACCTTGTGGCTCTGTACTGCAGCACAGCTTTTCAGGGAGGACAGACATGGGCTTGACTCTGCTGTTAACATTTTTAATATAGCGATTTTACCAGCATATTATGTGGGAATCTGAACATTTCCTTCATGTAAATAGAAAACAGTATTAAAAACATTCCCTCTGTCATTGTTTCTTTTAAATATTCCCAAAATTGTACTCTTTTGTCCACATACTGTATCTCTTAGTGTGTACTAACTACAACTGTCCACTACTGAAAAGCCAGGATGTCTGGAGAGCTGTCCCTCAGCATCAACATCAAGGAGCCAAGATGGGACCAAGGCACATTCATGGGGCGCGCCAAGCACTTCTTCATGGTCACAGATCCCAGGAATGTCCTGCTATCGTCTGAGACTTTAGAGGAGGCCAGAGTGACAGTGGAGAACTACAGGTAGAGTGGATGAAGGAGGGGTATAAATGATCATATCAACATATCAACAAAGCATTGATGATGTGGATAGGTGTTCAGTTTCCACTATTTGTTAATAAATACAACACCCCTCTGCTGTTCTGACTGTTTCAGAGCCGGGGCCGTGAAGCCAGGCCTGACAGAAGATGAGCTCTGGAGGGCGAAGTACATCTACGACTCTGCCTTCCACCCTGACACCGGGGAGAAGATGTTTGTGATTGGTCGGATGTCTGCTCAGGTGCCAATGAACATGTCCATCACAGGCTGCATGCTCACCTTCTACAGGTACAGCGGAGGTTTGAAAACATGAGTCACATCATTCTAAACAACAAAATTAATAACATTTCAAAACTTCTAATAATGAAATATGACTGTGTAATCTGACAAAGTGATGAATGAGTTTGATACAGTTTCTATGTGGCTATAAAGTCAGCCTTAATGCAGCATACAGCTGTGTATAAAAATAGAACATTTAATCCCTGCAGAGTGAAAATCCTCTTAAAAAAAAAAAAAGTCACTTCCTCTGCTGGATACTGATAAATCATTATGCTCCGACCTTTTGATGAGCAAGTGAATCAGCAAATTGATCAGCAACAAAAAGACAACCTTATTGAATTTACATTTTATATGATTTAATAGTGATAAATAAAATAGAAATGATCAGATCACATATTTGACCTCTATCTATATGTAACAGCCAGAAAAGTGGAACTATGAGATATAATCTGAAATAAAACTAAATGAGATGAAAGGGACCTGCAGCTGGTATTTCAAAAATAATCAGGGTGAAATGACAGAACAAGGGATTGAGAATTTATTTCACTATTAATTCAGATGAAGTCCATAAATTAATTAGAAAAAAATAAAATAAAAATACATAAAAGCAAAATTAAGACAGTTTGGATCAATATAAACACTACATGCATATCCTGTAATCTAGGACTTTTACTGTATACGTCTGCAAGGATGCAGTCCGTGGAATATTTATACATATATCTGTATATGTCCATTTGTGTATTACTTCATATTGTTTTTATTTGTTTAATATATTTAACTCTTGGATGTCTACATTTTGCATCATTGCAGTTTTACGGCTGGAGGCTGTCTGTCACAGTGGTGGTGTTTTTGTTTTTTTTAACACCACCACTTGATGGCATCAAAGTCTGAAATTTCAAACTCGCAGCTTTAACTTCTAAAACTGCCTCGGTGAACAAAGATTAGATTAGATCTCAAAGGATTTATCAGAGGAGAGGAAAGTGAGAAGTGTGCAGATAATGCATCTAATACTTGTGTACATCTCATCTTTAGAGCGGTATTAACATTTATGTCTAAACAAACACTACGACGATTAAGGGATCAGGATATTTAAAGTAGAAATATGTTTCTCTTTCTAACAACAAGGCCTGAGGATGTGCATTTGTGGTTGTACGCGCTACCCTGCGTGACATGACTGGTTGAGGCATAGCTGCTGAGTCACACAGATGTCATGATCTTGGTCTTTATCTTGATCTTATGCGTGTGAACTTTAAACGGAGCGACTGGGTTGACTGATTATGTAAATCATTGGTGGCTGCATTGAGTGTAAAATAAGTAGGGATTTGAAGGTACAGGCAAAGTTTACATAAATGTCTAATCTGTGCACAGTTTTGAGTGAATGCACCTGCTTTTCAGGGTTTTCATTTCTGTAAATGGTTTGCTATAGCAGTGTTTATGTTATCATCAGACTCTTCAGCTGCTTTACGAATACTGCCACATGCACAGCGTGAAGCCTTACTTCCTCAAACACTCTGCTGTTGTTCCTTCGTGCTTGCAGGACTACTCCAGCAGTGGTGTTCTGGCAGTGGGTCAACCAGTCCTTCAACGCTGTCGTCAACTACACCAACCGCAGCGGAGACGCCCCCATGACCGTGAAGTAGGGAAGACTTCTCACTTCCACCTCCACTCTAGATCATTCCTGTCCTCCCTCTAAACTAGTGTCTGTGAGGAGCGGCTGTCCTCTCCCTCGCAGCGGTATTACGTTCCACTTTTAAGCATGTTCGGCCTCATGTCACCATGAACTCATGCTGACACAGATTCTATGCTCTCAGAGTTGATGTCAGGTCAACATGCATTTGTTTTCATCGTGCAAATGCATCCTCCAGATGCTGCAGAAATGCATCACATGCATGCATTTACGAAGCACTAGAAGGGTTGCATTTACAACATGTTTATTTCTGGATTGAGCATGTATTGGAGGATGTTACAGCCTCTTGTTCTGTTTTATTATTATTTGTGAGGGTGTTTCTTTTGCATATTCATTCATAGCTCAACTTTACCTCTGTAACTTGGATGTGTTCCATCTTAATTTGCCTAATAGACTATCTAGAGCAGTCTTCCTGTCTCGTATATATTTATAGAGGGGGGAGATATTAAAAAAGGAAGTGGGCGCTCAATGCGTGATGTTTGCCTAAAGCATCTGTCTTCCCCTGCAGCCAGCTCGGTGTAGCCTACGCTAGTGCTACTACTGGTGCCGTAGTCACTGCCCTGGGACTCAAGTCTCTAGCTTCGGTAAATACCCATGGCTCACACAGACAACGTAAAACTGTAACTCTGATTCAGCAGCACTAATCTGAGATTCAACGTCAATGGTCTGAATGTGTCTCCGCAGCGTCTCCCTCCCATCGTCAGCCGGTTTGTCCCCTTCGCCGCCGTGGCTGCTGCGAACTGTATCAACATTCCCTTCATGAGACAGAGGTCAGGATCACTGTAACATTTATCACTCAGGGGCTTTTATAAACATTGGCAACAGCTACAGATTCTTTACGTGACTTGTGTTTTTTCCTTCTGCCAGGGAGTTGAAGTACGGTATTCCTGTGACGGATGAGAATGGAAACCGGTTAGGAGAGTCTGTCAGTGCTGCCAAACAGGCCATCGTGCAAGTGGTGGTGTCCAGAATCGGCATGGCTGTTCCTGCAATGGGTAATGTCAGCTTTGTACATGCTGCTTTATTGAGGCAAATAGATTAAATATATATTTAAAAATATATATATATATATTGTGGTGATTTACCTATGGAGATTTTCACCTAAACCTGCAGCTTCTCTCAGCTTCATGAAGCCTTATAGCCATGTAAGATTATTGTTCTCCTGTACACAGAAGAGTATTTAACACCTGAAACAGTCTTTCTTAGAATTTGGTGTAGGTGAAAGGCTTATCATCACCGCCCACCTATAGTAAATGAAAAACTGATTCCTGGCTGTCTCATCCTCTACGTAAACAGTGAATTTCTCACCCTTAAGCGCTCATCTCTCACCTCTGAAGTGTGAAATACTTTTTTTTCTTTTGTGGCTAATGAAGCCGAAGACCTTCTCTGACTTGTCTTTTTTTTATGTTCTGTTTTACAGCCATCCCCCCTGTTATAATGAACGCTCTAGAGAAAAGAGCTTTTATGAAGGTAAGCAGACTGCTGCATTCATGAGCGCTTGTTTTCGCCATCGGTGGATTTAGTGGGTGTGGGAGTATGAGAAGAAATGCCACATTCCACACGTTACACATGCATTCAGTGATTGTGTAGACAAGCATGTCAGATATGCTGTTTGTGCAACTGTTGTCTTACTTGATTTCTTTCTTTCACTGTAGCGGTTCCCGATTCTAAATGCTCCAGTCCAGGTGGGACTCGTGGGTCTATGGTAAGTGAAGCTCACTTTCACAGTTAAATTGTATGAAACTCTGTTCTAAGCGCTTAGACACTTAAACAAATCTCTTGTTTTCAGCCTGGTGTTTGCCACTCCTCTGTGCTGCGCCCTGTTCCCTCAGAAAAGGTACAAACGTTCACCTCATCCTTGCATTATACTTGAAGTGTTACATAACAGCCTTTCAGTCATGCTCAACCATCTCTCTGCAGCTCTATGAGTGTGAGCGGGTTGGAGGCGGACCTGCAGGAGAGGATACGACAGAGCAGCCCTCACACCACCACCGTTTACTTCAACAAGGGCCTGTAGGAGCGGCCGACACGTCTCCATGCCTGCGCACAGAACACTCACACGTACTCATATATATATAAACACACAGGTCTGTTATCCTGTGGGTACAAGCAGGAGGGGAAAAATGAAATATATTTATGGAATATTCTGTAGTTAGTTGTCTGGAATTTGACTGCATGGAGCTGCTCTAATGGCAGAAGATTATTTGAAAAGAGGATTCACTGAAGGGAAAACACTCTGAGAGGGAAGATCACTGGCAGTTCTCTCTGCACATAGATGACACTCCTTAGAGAAGAAAAACTGAATACTATTATTTTTATCTGGAATAGCAAACACTACTGTCAGGGCAAGAAGAACGCAATGCAAAAATGCGAGGTGAGTCAAATCAGTAACTTTCAAGAACTGCATGAAGATGCTGCAGAAATGCATCACATGCATGCATTTATGAAGCACTAGAAGGGTTGCATTTACAACATGTTTATTTCTGGATTGAGCATGTATTGGAGGATGTTACAGCCTCTTGTTCTGTTTTATTATTATTTGTGAGGGTGTTTCTTTTGCATATTCATTCATAGCTCAACTTTACCTCTGTAACTTGGATGTGTTTCATCTTAATTTGCCTAATAGACTATCTAGAGCAGTCTTCCTGTCTCGTATATATTTATAGAGGGGGGAGATATTAAAAAAGGAAGTGGGCGCTCAATGCGTGATGTTTGCCTAAAGCATCTGTCTTCCCCTGCAGCCAGCTCGGTGTAGCCTACGCTAGTGCTACTACTGGCTACTATCACTGGCAGTTCTCTCTGCACATAGATGACACTCCTTAGAGAAGAAAAACTGAATACTATTATTTTTATCATTATTATTACTGTGTCGTGGCGTATTTTCTGTCTTCCGTCGGTCAAAACTGCGTCTTCATGCAGTTCTTGAAAGTTACTGATTTGACTCACCTCGCATTTTTGCATTGCGTTCATCTTCTTGCCCTGACAGTAGTGTTTGCTATTCCAGTTTAAAACGAGTGCTTGTAAATGGGTGTCATTTATTCTGAATGTAGTGGATGTAGTGCTTTGTTTTTTGCCTTGCTTTCCAGTTCCTGCTTAGTTGGCTCAGTCACGTTATTTTATGTAGAAGGGTTTCACACTGCTCGTGGTTGGTTAAAACTGTTGCCACCACTTAGCTGTCATCTTTCATGCAGTTGCACCAAAAAAAAAAAAAAAAGGGTGAATGTTAAGTAGCTCTAAATAGTATAACTTGTGATGAATAAGTTCCTGTTTTGTTGTACTCTCCTTTAAGTGCCCCTTCGTATTCTTAGACCAGCTAGAAAGGTGCTAAAAAGGGGGGACATAAAGTGACATATGTTTAAATCATACTGAAAAAGCACAGCACATTTAATAAGCACGTCTGTGAACACTAATGAGTGTTTTTTATCGGCACAAGTGTACCGCGGCATCTTGTTTTTAATTGACCGTTCAGTGGTTTTAGGTGATTGTTTGGTGGTTGTTCGCTGGAGACAGATGTGTACATGTTGCTAAGAGGAGGGAGGGAGGCGAAACTCGCACAGTTATCTGATCTTATATTCTGATCTCAACGAAGTGCCGGATGGTCAAAACAAAATGAGATTGTCTGCTTTCAGTTCTTTAGATTTGGAGATACAGGGTGTTTATTTGCTCAAGCCATTGATTTCTACATTGTACCAGTTGAAAGTAGTAGATGTCGTGCGACAAAGTCAAAATACTAAAGGCTTGCGTGCAGGTTGGTGTGTGTACACTGAGGTTGTGGTTGCTTTGTTGAAGTGGAGAGTCTGAGCACTTCTGATCAAATGAATTCACACTGTCAACCGTACTCTCTGAAATGTCCAGTGTGGTTGGGGAGTGATGGTGGTGTTTGTGAGGAAACCTTAGCTACATTTATCTCAGTGTCATTCGTCGAAATAATGTAAAAGCAAGTATATTTTTCTTGCATATATTTATATATATATATATATATATATATTGTATGGAGCACATATGCATGAGGGATTTTAGAGATTTTATTTTGTGCCTCGGTGTGTGATTCCACCAGATGGCCCCATATATGCACTGGAAAAGCTGCTTGTGTTGCAGGAGTATGATTTATTGCAAAAGAGTAAGTGCTCCTCTTGCTTTAGGGCTAACAAGTTCTCAAATCAAAGGCGTGCTCCTTTAATCGGACCTGTCTCGGCACAGAGGACAGGGTCACCAACAAAGACTCAGATGTTCGTGTGAAGTGACGTTTTGTGTTTGTGTTTTGTGTACCCTACAGTAAGATTGTATAGGCGACAGTCATGTAAATGCATCTCATCTGAGTTCAGCGCACGTTTTTGAAGTTTGTAGCCGTACCATAACTCATTTAAATTAAACCGATTGTGGGATCTAAGGGACTGTAGCACATTTTTATGAATGACCGTCTGCACAGACAGAAATACACAGTGATTGTACGAGATCCTAAATCAGTTTATTCAAGTGGACGTTTGGAAAATATCACGACCTGAAGATCATTTCATGTTGTCAAATCCTGACACGTGATCCCATTCACTGCAGGACAGTGTCTCAGACTTTGATGTACTACTGTATACCAATGTATGAAGAGCTTGCAGTCATCACTGAAGAGATTCTGTGTTCAACACGAGCTGATGATAGTTGTTTTCCTGCTGACGGTGAAACTGCACTATTTAACCTTTGCTGTGCTGCTGTAGGAGCTAGTTGGGTTTGTGTTGCTTTAAAAGTGTATTTGGTTTATTATTCATTCATGTGTCTGCAGCTTTCATCATTCATAACTAAGTCACTCCTGTTATTTTATTTTTTCCTTTGTGTTTTTCCACTGCTGTAGTGGTGGTGCCGAAACGTCTAGAACAAAACTCACAGCTTGCGACTGTACTGTACCACCATAAAACGTCCTACACAGAGATCCCAGCCAAAGATGAGACGGGAATGAGTTGTGAAAGATCGAGGAGAAGATGAAGGAGCGTTTGTTTTTGTTTCAGCTTTAGCGTGTGGACCTTTTCTTTGCGAGGCATGTTACAGTTTAAGTGGTCCGTTCAACACTCTTCTTTACACCAAAAGTTTATCTCAACGCACATTTCATTTAAATGCCATAGATTTTACTGACATTACATTCTTCTACTGTGTACTGAAGGCACAAATGTAAAGACGATCTATGTTACTGTTACACTCCATGAATGTTTTGGTTATTTCATGTGTGCACAACTTACATACGTGTACACCTGTCAGTATTGGTGCCCAGTGTATTCTCCCTCCGTTTTGTATTGTTTTGAAATATATTTCCTCGATGTGAAATGTATTGTATACTCAGAGCAATAGAATAAAATGTCTAAGTCCAACCATGTCTGCTTAGTGCATTAATATTTATCACTGTTATATATCATCACAGAGTTTAGAATATACTGATCGGCCATAAGATTAAAACCACCAAACTGTGCACTGATTAACAGTGATAATCTCGTCACAGCGAAATGTTCTACCTCGGAAACCATCTAACAGATCTGGTTTCACAATCTAAGTTCTAAAATAAGTCCACACTCTCAAACCAATCAGCATTCAGAGTAACGATTAACCCCTTTTTGTGGCCTATTTGTCTCAAAGAGCCTGTTTTTGCCACAAGTCAAAGACCAACAAAAACACATAAGGGGACAGTGGAGATATAGTGATGAGGTCTTTATTTGTTCATCTGCAACTAATGAGCTCTAATGCAGGTACATTCAAGTTTCTCTCACGCACACATAAACTCAAGCAACGCCTGCACCAAGCACCTCGGCAACGAGCCTCAACATGACGACAGCAGTCTAGTGCTGCGCGTGTTTGTTCATCTAACCTGCTCCTCTCAGCGTCGAGTTTAGAGTCAAGTTGTCATTATCACACACACAAACCACGGACTGTCTGTCACGTCGGAGGCCTGTTCATGGTGTTTGGTCAGGGGAAGCAAATGAAACACTACTAAAAATGTACCACTAACAGACATATATTACTGTAAAATTATAATCAAATGTCAGATCCAGCCTTTAGAAGACATCCATGGTTTTCTAATGGACAGATTTCAAGTCCCTTACTTTTTCATACCCGTGTCAAATATCTAGTTGGTTGGTGCCTGCAGAGGTAAAGAGGAATAATCCGTGACCTA
The DNA here is from genome assembly GCA_005024645.1 of Planiliza haematocheilus. Lineage (NCBI taxonomy): Eukaryota > Metazoa > Chordata > Actinopteri > Mugiliformes > Mugilidae > Planiliza > Planiliza haematocheilus. Next base: position 1,053,273 of record SRSE01000845.1, on the reverse strand, counting down.
AAAGTGCTCTAATATCATTGACTCATAACAACTGCAAATAATTAATGTGCAAAAGACAGAGGTATATTGTGATGTTTGACAAAATCTATATATTAGCTAAATTTCATTAACAGACTCAAGGTGTCAAGTTTTGAACTCATGCAGTGTACCTGCTTTTTGTCTCATGCTACAATACAATTATTTCACTGGTACAATTTTCTTAATGGCCTCAAGGACGTCATCCGTGTCCACTTTATCGCCGAATTGCTTCTCACGGTGTTCCAGGAGAATACCCTGCAAAACAAAACGAGAAATCAATTAACAGTGAATCAAAAACAAAAAAACAAAAACACAGGCCCAAATCTGTTTGTGCGGCTCAGATGTTTGCTGGGTTACCTGGTCCCCTGCTCCGATGACATACACTCCCCCCAGGATAAAGCCCTCTCCGTTCATGTTGCCCTGGTAACCGGACCTCCAGGCCCGTATGAAGTTCTGCCACACTCCCAGGCGAATGAAGCCCAGACCCCCCATCTTCCTCTGCAGCGGGCCGTAGAAGTGTTTCTACAACCACACAGTTTACTTTTAGACACAGCCACATCAAGAGAAATGTAACACGCAGAGTATCACATCTGTCACACTTATTGACTTTGCTTTTAAAAAATACACCGCTGCACCTGCAGCACTGATAGAGCTGATGCAAATCCGCAGCTGCTCACCTTTTCATCTACGTAGATGTCCCCGGCGAAGTGCGGTCTGAAGTCCTGGATCTCTGTGCCGACGTTTTCTTTCACCACGGCGACCAGAGGGACCCCGAGCTCTTCCAGCTGGGGCTTCAGAGAGGACAGCTCGGAAGCCTCCTACAGAGAGGACAGGAAATCATATCATCAGTGAAAATATTGTAACTCAGATTTACTAATAGTTCAGCAGAGCAGCCTCTACTGTCATATTCGGGGATTTTTGATATCACCTCTCTGCACAAAAATCATCCGGGTCGTCGTACGGCCATGACCACAGCCCCGTTCTTCTCCCACAGGCTCTTTGCTTTGATGGCCTTGTCATCTGCAGACAAAATAAGGAGGAAACTCACTACAACAAGTCTCCAGCCGGACACGTTAGTGATAAAATAAAAGTTACACAGATTTTATGGGTTCAATAAAGTGTGAAAGATGAAAGGGACAGCTTTCAAACAGAAAATGCTGACGGCCACGTGGAACATTTGTATGAAAAGTCCACCTTCAGCCCCTTCACAGTGATAAAATCTGTAATACCAGCAGATTTTAAAAAGCTGCTTTTCTTTAAACACTACACAAAACCTCATTCACTGCATGTACAATGCATGCAAACATGCATCAGTGAAGAAAACTACACATGGTTGATTATATGCGATGCAACCTTAATCTCTCTCTTTAAGTGTTAAACAGCTGCCGGTGTTAAAACAAACAGGTGACACTATTAAACAGCAGAAAGTCTAAGTACCTCCTGTAGTGGAGCGCAGGTCAGCGTCTTCAAGGTATTCCAACGATGCACTCGCAGATTTGGGAAGACACAGGTCAGTGTTGGCCAAGAAAATCCCTGCTAGCGCAGCTCCGACTGCACCCAGACCCAGTGACCATAGACCCATATCAAACAGCTCCCCGTCCAGCACGGACCCGGCGGACAACACTACAGAACAACACAAAAGCATGATGTGTGACTGCACCCACAGAACCTGAAGGCAGATTCTGTTAGCATGTTTCAAAGTAAAGTATGTCTCTCTGTCTTATCTTTTACACAAAGGGAACTCAAATCTATCTGACGCCAGGAGACCCACAGGACCCGACATGTCCACTGAGCGTGCCACCGTTAGCCAGCACACTTTACTCTAATCTCAACCTCACTCATGGGATTAAATACATCACATACAAACATACGTTAGCTAATCCTGAGACCAGCTGCCATGTTTCTTGGCAGATAATAACAAATAGTTAATTACAGTTTGTATAGTTTACTGTTTTCCCTTTCAGAAAATCAATCATTTCACAATAAAACTAACATTTATTTTACATTTTCAATTAATCTGGTGATTATTTTCTTTAGTTGTGTGGATAATAAAATGTTACACCATATCTGTTTTGAGATCTGTTATTGATCAGACTAAGATATTATGTTTTCCATCATAGAAAGCCATTTTTTTTTAATTTTTAAAAAGAGTTGCTAATGTTACTGATAGCTCTAATTTTCCTGGGTCATTCAAGCAGAAAGCAGGTGGAAACCGGGGAATCATTGCAAACGAGGCACAACTAAGAATGTTACCACAACAAACTGCACATTTGTCAAAAGTTGTGACAGGGAACAACTAACTGTGTAGGTAGCTATACAAGTCCTTGCCTGAAGCGATCTTGTTTGGGGAAGGACTGGCTTTGGCTTTACTCTGATGAAACTGAGCAGTCTGAGTTCTTAGAAACTGTGTCTTGGCTGTGGTGGAGGGCTGGCTGCTCCCCCGAGAGAGAGCACGGCAGCGCAGGGGAAGTCTCCAGCTCACAGCTGTCGAACATCTAGATACCGCCAGCATCGGGGTAAACTCTCACCCTCTGACTACACTTCAAGATTTCACTGGAAGACACAAAACACAAGTCTCTTCTAAGCGTGTTAAACCAAGCCACCATGACACGCCACGGAGTGTTAAAAACAGCACCTCTGATACAAAACTTAAAAGGGAGTCTGGTTTCACCATAATCTAATAAAAGCATTATGTCTACCGTTATACCAATTAACCGAGTTTAATTTAATTTGGAGTGTGGCTTGTTAAAACCGAAATATAGTAAAAGCACGAAGGTCCTTATTTTAACTGTTCCTCATTTACAAATACACTTCCCATCGTTGTACTTTTAGCTCTCTTGCGTGTAACAATATTAGATTAACATTATGAAAGATGCCAGTTTGCAATATGCTGCACTGCTCTAGTTTATCTGTATTGCTTCAAAGTAAAAATGTCATATACTAACTTGTCTTTGTCGCCGGAGTGTGAATAAATGCTTTCTCTCCTGTGATTTAGCTCATCCAGTCTCAAACTATGAGTCACCCAAATGCATTTGAGTTTCGAAAATTTATGAACTCAACAAAGGACTGAAAAAAAAAGGAGAGAAAAAAAAAACTACGATAACAGCTGCAGCCAATAGAGACAGACACACACGCCTGCAGCACAAGGAAGAGTCTGATTTCTCGAACACTTCTGCATCTGAGCGGTCAACAACAAGACACCAAATGTGATGTGGTGTTGCACGTTTCTTGCAAATAATAGAACTGCTATATCATTATGTTAATGAGATGTCTGGATGAAGGTACAACAAATATAACGATAAAGTAACAAGGCAGAATTATTGTTTCTGTGCAAATTATTATTTCTGTGCAAAGTATGGACTATAAATATATAGTACATACTGGATATTTATAAAGAAGTAAATATTCTGTTAATTGTTCATTATTGTTTTGACTATGATTCGGTGTTTTTGTAGTTATTATCCACCATATTAAACTCTACGTGCACCTGAATACTGTGTTGACGTTTAACCTATTTACGAAACAAATGACAAACAGCCATAATAGCAAATTATACTGATGATGCCCTTGATAATATTCATAAAAACTCTGAGGGCTGTAATGCGTAATTTTGAGAGACAGTTTTAGCACGATCAACTATATAATAAAGTCACACTTTCAGTGTCCTACAAAGTTGCGGGTGGGTTGTCCCGCACGGACGTCTGCGTCGAAGCAAACAGTCGATTTTGATCGCATTTGTTAGCATAGCATAAAAGGTCGGGTCTGGTTTAGTGTGTCTAACACTAAAGCTAACGTGTCTTATTAATTAATGTACTCGTTTCAGACGTTGTCGCCGTGATAATAGTTAATAAAGTCGTTTTGTAATAAAGATTAACTCACCACAATCAATGAAGCCGCAAGTAATGCCTCTACGATTGAATCAACAATCTTCTGCGCATGCGTACTAGCCGATTCTGAGCGCAGGGAAACTAATCGAGCAAGACTGATGAGATTTGAATTTATGATTACCCTGAAATATAAGGAGCAAGACAAAAACGAGCAAGATTCATTGACAGGTAAAAACAAGAAAAGCTGGTTTGTGGGTTTATTGATAACAGTTAACAAGCATTTCATTACTTTAACGATTTATTTTCCTTCATCGTGTCATGCCAAAGTTAGGATTTGTGTGCTGTGTAGCATCAGAGCTGTTCTCTCGGCAGAGTTTGGAAACAGATCGTCATTAATACACACAGCCTAACCATCACACAAACATGCAGGCGGAAGGACAATAAACAGTTAACATCTTAACCATATTTTATATCATATGTAAGGAAATTGTGGATGCAGACAAAATTAAATTAAATTCATGCAGTTGCAGCATGAGTACGGCATAATACGTATGTTGGAGGAAACTTTAGACTACAGACATGCAAGTGGAAACATGCATGCATGCAACCACTGTTACATAATACCACACAAGAAAAGTCCTTTCATCATTCTTCGAGATCTATCTTCCGTCCTCTCGTATTTTGTGTGCTGCTCTGAGTACTGCCAACATATTTACTTTATCTCCAAATTCCTTCTCACGGTGTTCCAGTAGAATACCCTGGTGGAAAATCACAGTCAGTTGTGGCACAAGGAAACATCCAGACACACTTATCATACAATATTTACACTGTCATTTGCATCCTACCTTATCTCCTGGGCCGATGACAAATACTCCTCCCAGGACCAAACCTTCACCTCTCACACTCCACCTGTAGCCCCTCCGGTAGGCCCTCCAAATGTTCCTCCACACTCCAATACGCAGAAACATGGAGAAACACATCCACCTCTGTTGAGGGCCATAGAAGTTTCTCTATGAAAGTAACATAAAAGTTTATTGACTTAATCTGTTCAAACATCAATGTTTCACTGAATAACTTATAGCCTTGTGTCGGGGATGGTTTTGCAAAACCAGACCTGCTGATCCACGTAGACCTTCCCAGAGAAGTACTTCTTGAAGCAGTCCAACTCATTGCCCAGGTTTTCTTTCACCACTGCAAAGAGAGGCACTTCAAGGTCCTGCAGCTGGGACTTCAGAGAGGAAAGCTCGGCAGCCTCCTATAGAAGGAGGGGCACCAAATCAAACAGCATGATTGAAAGTTCAGCAGTTCTCTGTAGACACACAGACAATGCCACTTCATACCTCTCTGCACAGTAATCATCCAGGTCGCCGTACAACCATGACCACAGCACCGGTCTTCTCCCACAGACTTTTGGCCTTGTGTCGCTCATGGACTAAAAGAGATAGTGGAGCATTATTAAATCTAAAAGTTTCAGTCCTATTCTTTTAAACAAATGCTTAATTTAATGATGAGTGTTTGACGTGATTTGTGTGCTGTCAGACACACAAAGCTAGTTATGTGCTGAAGCTAATCTAACTCAATTATAAGAGGTTTAGATGGATTAGAGGATAGCTTTGCAATTTTGACAAATTTGTGTGACATAACCATTCTTCCTGTTCCTATTGGCCGTTAAGAGATCTCTTTATACACTTCCAAAAAACGGGGGACACAACATGCGGCCATTGTTCTGTTGTTCTAACACAAACCTGAGAACTTCATGTTTAAAACTCATGCTGCAAGTTAATTTGTTCAGTTTATTTCAGTTTTCTGACTCACCGCCTCCAGTCGTCTTCAGCTCTGTTTCCCCCAGTATGCCTATGTTGGCCCATGCTGGTTTGGTCTGGAACCAGTCTGTGATGGAGCTGATAAACTCTGCAACAAACAGGCTCACTGCCTTCAGGACCGTGGTCACAGTCACCATGGTCAGGCCTTAGGCCAACTGCAGAGAAAACATGCACGCACATAAAGTTTCAGATATGTTTCTGCTTCACAACCTTGTTTTTAACTTATCTATTAGCATGGCTATTATCCTAATTTATAGTTTTATTTTTACACTCATGCACACTGATCAGAATAATCAACATATTTGACATTAAGGTTACATAAACATAAATGTTATATCGGGTCCAGAAAGCAAGAATTAACATGCATTAACTCTGCATATTAACAAATGGAAAATACCAATAAAATCAAATTAGTTTGTTGTTTTGGGACTCGATATTTAACTCAACAAAAAAAACGTACTCACCGGACCAGCCTCTCTGCTCAATGTGGAGGAATCGGATGTTTTCAAGCCGCCCCTTAAGCCCTCTAAAATCAGATCAGGCCAATCACACTGAAAGCCTTGCTTATGTGAACGAAACATGACAGGAATTTTTCAAAGACCTCTGAGAAACAAGGCTGAGCTGAATTCTCAGTGCCAGGTTCAGCATGGTGCAGAGTCAACTCCTCATCAAACAGCGGCCTCAGCCTCAGCTATGTAACTGCATTCTTGGATATTTCTTTAATCAGTTATGTTGCCTTAAACACATTCAAGCTCCATTAATATAAGGAATAGTGTCCAACTTTTAGATGGATATCAACATATAGTTTTCTGTGTCCTGATTTTTATAATTGAACTTGATTTTAGCTATCGTAATATATTTATATTAATTGCTGGAATATGCAGTGGAGTTCATAATAAATAAGCCTTTCTAAGATTTTGCTTTTTGTTTGCCGGCAGAACAAGGAACAACCGCTAAATAAATGAAGAGACCCTGAGATCAGGTTCCAGCTGTCATGGCTCAGAGCGAGACTGACCTCTGCTGGAGGTTAGTGACATTAGAGATCAACCACGCCAAAGTTGTCAGGTTCAGGTTGCAGATAACATATAAAAACTTTTCATTTCAGCTGATCAATTCTTTTCTAAACTGATCTATATGAAATTGATACTAAAGTCAGTGTGTGAGACAACTTCAAGACAGTGTTTCAATTTACAGTTGCACCGGTACAATGCACTTCACAGAGACTTTTCAGTTTATGCTTAGCTTCTTACTGAATAATGCTGTTAATTTCAGCAGCCCTAAAATAAATCCTAATTTTTTGACAACAGTGCTGTTTTTGCTGAGCTTGAATGTTGTCGTATCCAGGCCATTCTGTGGCTTTGTTTGAATTATTGTGACGTATTAGTTTTTCAAACCATTTACGATCAGAAGTGTTTTTTACAGTTTTCGACAGTGCAAAGGTTTGCATATAAGACTACAGATTGTAGCATTATCTCTGTGAAGATTCAACCAGGTCATTGTATCCATGGTATACCCAAAAGACAAAGTAAAAGCCAAGGCAACTGGAATTGCTGTGCTTTCTTGTAGAAATCTTAAACACATTGTTCTTACATTCCTTTTTTTTTTCAGGGTCACAGTATTGTATTTATATAAAACAAACAAACAAACAAAAACCTTCTGTCTCCATTTTATGATAATTTACAGCCACCAGCAGTGGAGATAGCAACTTTATTAGAGGGACCATTGATAAAAACAGAGTCCGGTGCCGTAAAGGGGGAGTGTGTGTGAAGGAGCTAAAGGTCTATTACCCCTCAGGCTCCTTGTCTAATTGTTATTGTTCCTTAATTAATTTTTTTTTTCACTGCGTATCATTGACTAAACAGGCAATGTGAAGACATTGCTGTGGTTCTGCATGATATCTGTGAGGAAAGAGCAGTGCTAGTGAGATATAGTGGTAATATTTCACTCATTGGTGGCGGCTTCACAGAGGAATGTGCTGAGGGTCCAAAATGGGCTGGAATAGAGACGGGATAGGATGACACTTCACGAGCCCAGCTGCTACTCTCCCTCTGGCTGTTCTGTTCAGCCATATGCTGGGTTGCCTGTCCGCCTGGATGTTAGTCTTTGTTCATTTCCACCCATCTACTATGAAATATAATAGATGACACATGACCACCCACAGCATAAACATGCACAAACTAATACATGAAATGTATTGTGAGGGGTTTGGGGTTGTTTTCCTGCTTGTGTTCTCTTATACAAACAGGCACACATGCAAACGCAAATGCAGAACAATCTTGTCTCGGACCAAAGCTGCTCTAGTGGGGAGTGTGTGTGACCAGCAGCCAATCACAGCTGGAGATGTGCACCCCTCCTCCTGCATGGCCTTCCCGCTCACAGACATTGGTTGACATGTCAAATTCTCATTGTGCGAAAAAGGCCAATCAGACAGCGAAGACGGCATTAGTAAAAGGACAGGGAGCGGGATAATGATTACTGACCAAGTTAATCTGAGGAGAGAGATCTGCTGTTGAACCCGTTTCAAGCATGCCTGAATGATGGCACAGATTCTACGTGAAGTGAACCTATAAACTTTAAAGTGCTATGCAAATTAATTGCTGATGATGCTGTAAACAGTTTTCAGATAAATACAAACAGGAAAAAAAAACATCAAAGGCTGTAAAACATAGAACAATACTGATAAGAAGACTTATCTTTAAACGTATATAAAACTATTTCTTTGACAGGCTGGATTTATTATCTACTGTTTATTGACATGTTACTTATTACATAACAAGTTGTACACCCTAATCATCCCTAACTCTTTCAACCATGCAATAAAAGTTCTCATCTGGCAAGATCCAACTTAATCTGCCTGTCATCCAGATGAAGCTGGTTGGAAACCAGACAAGCTCATAGAGCAGAGAGGCAAGCTACACAGGTAAACTGTGTGTCCTTGAACTTGGGGAAAGGTAAACAGGTGTTAACAGGCACGGGGGCCACCGGGCATTTATCTCATCCTGTTCTGTCAAGTTTGAGTCTGACTGATCCTCAAAGCGACCCAGAAACCCTGAATGCAACCTTTACATTGAAGCGCACTGGGTTTAGTGTGACACACGTTTCATGTTGCCAGTCAGATAGAAGGAGGATATATGTTGATGATGATGTGTTAAAAGTAGACGATGGTGCGTGAAATCGGTTGATCATCAAAATAGATAAGTGAAGATTTTAAGCATACTACTCTTGCAGCAACCTAAATGTCATCAGGTGTTTCTCATTGTACTCTTCATCTTCTGAGTGGCTCTGCGCCCCTGTGGACGAAGGGTCTTGGGTCTGTAGGTTTCATTAATCCACTGCTTCATACTGACCAAGTGAACTCAGAGTGAGAAGAGTGACAGCAGTCACCTACACTTTAGAATTCATATCAAACATTTCCTTCCTCTCCTTAAATCAGTTCAGTCATTGCTGACTCACGTGTGGACATACAGAGCCTTGTCTTGAGTTTCAACCTCGTCACTATACAGTATAGTATATCTGTGTTGTTTACCACAAAATGTAAATTGGCCAGGTTTATTGCAGTTTATTATTTATTACAGGCGGGCTTGAAACTCAGAGAAGACACAAAATGATCCTCGCTGTTAATCATATCTTTGCATTATTTTCTTTAATGCGACATCATGCACCTTACTAGCAGGTGCAGAGGTAGTGGAAACCTACATCAGCAAACAAAAATGTTTGCCCAATTACTCCAAACCACAGATTTGTTTAAATATAGAAATGTTGATCAAACTGGGATTTCAATGTGGTCTTTTTATAATCTATCTATCTATATATAGTCATGTGTGTGTGTGTGTGTTTGGGCTACCAATGATGGAAAAAAACAAGTCATAACACATATTGATCCTTTTCATGTCTCAAGCTGAAGTGCCGCCAAAACTCAGATAGCCGTTATCTTTCGACGTGTACCGGGACAATCTTGTTGGTGCTGAAAAAAAATATTTTCCCAGTCAGTCATTAACATGCGCTTAGAGGCAAACCAACCAAACTCATGGTTCACGTGTGCACACGTAACAAATGTGGTGCCTGTAAGTGTTTCAACCCCAGCAAAGCTCGTCAAGCCAAAACAAACAGAGGTGTATCATCCAGAGGTCACTCCCTGCGCCAGACTGTAGACGGGGTCCATGCTCCCTCTTTGGCACCAGGCAGGATTTTCATGCCTTCTCTAGTTGAAGCTAGTTCATGTTTGTCACATTGTACCATCAGACCTCTGACATTTGTCTCCCTGTAGACACCTGTGTCTCTTTTCCGTAATACATGCCTGATATTTCAAGAGTATATATTTTACATTTTTGAATATGCTGTCACTGCTCCACAGTGAAGGGAGGAGAAAGAGAGGGGAAGTGAAATGAAAGCAATATATTTATTTTATCTGATTATTACTGTTAATCAATTACTTCTGGTTAATTATTTCAGCATGGCACTATAATATCACTGGGCAGTGGGTGAAAGGGCATTACTACACGTCTTTCCTTCCTGCTGCTGTGAGGCTGTTCAATCAAGCCTGCTCCAAGCAGACCACAAACATATAATTACTGTTGTATTAATTTGCTATTTTTGTATTTATTTAATCTTTACTTTTTATGCTGCTGTAACACTGAAACGTATCTGTCTGTTGAAAGAATATCCATTTCAACAGTTTATTATACTTAGCTAATTATTTATGTTTACTTGGCGCTGGCTTTATTTCATTTCGTAACGATTAGTTTGCAGGAATTATCTCAATTTATCTTTAGCTAGTTACAAGTACCTCTACTGGTTACTTTTAGCTATTACATTAATCTTGATTCATTTTCTTTAGCTAAATATTTATGTTTACTTTCAGCTAATAATTTGCAATATTTTAAGTTCCTTTTAATTCCTTTAACCTAGCTAGTATTTTTTGCTTTTAGCTTATTTAGTTTATTTTTTACTTTAAGCTAATTAGCATTATTTCGAGTTGTTACCTTTAGTTGGTTGGTACTGTTATTAGCCAGCTGCTGTTAAATAAATTGGTTACTTTTTTATAGCATTAGTCCACATCTTTATTCACAATATTTAGCCTATAGCTTATGTTCACTTTCAGTTCATTAGCATCCTCTCAAGTTGTTACTTTAACCTAGCTAGTATTATTTACAGTAAGTAGTTTACTTTTAGCTAGCTAGTGCATCTTTAGCTAAGTAGCATTATGTAAAGTTGTGAGCTAGCTACCAGTATTTCAACAGTTTATCATTATGTTAAGCTAACTATTTTTTATATTTTTAGCTAACCACAAGCTTTATTTCATTATGTCAACTGGTAACTTTTCTCTATTCATTATTTCAATTATTTATTCATTATATTTTGGCTAACTAGTGTTATTTCCAGTTGTTAGGTAGCTTTTAGGTAGCTAGAAATATTTCAGCATTTTACATCTAGTTAGCTTGAGGGGTTACATCTAGCTAGCATTAGTTCAGATCTTTATTATTTTTAACTAATTTTGCATTTTTGCTTTTTGCTAAATAGTGCTAATTTGAAATTGTCAGTAATAGCTAGTGTTATGTCAGTCGATTATTAGTGAACTGTTTTAGCCAGCTCACAATTTCTCCACTGTTTCTCCTTTATCCTTTTCAACCAGTTATTTTTAGCTTTCAGGTTTTAGCATTATTTTGTGCTTTGTCTGTTTTACAGGGAAAGCCTTCAGAAGTGTTTTTAATCTTAGATGTGCAAAGTCTTAGATTTGTTTGAATGTATGTCATGTAGTTCGGCCATGTACTGAAAAAAGCACAATCTACCAAAAGACGTGTAAATGTAGTTTTACAAATACTACAAAAAGAAAATGGTACATGGTATCTCAAAATTCAAACTAGACTGTAAAAATAGTCGTAAAAATAGTTATACAATTACTGCTTGCAGAAGTCAGCTTTTTGTTCTTCTGGTCAAATCTGCTTTAAATTTACCTTAAATCAGTCAGGAAGTAATTTTATTTACTACAGAGAGCTAGTTAAAATTCTCATCTCATTTCACTGGGCCAACTTAACACCAACTGAAATTAGAGCCAGATGAGGGAAAGATGGAGAGAAAGGGGTTGTCCCTCTGCACCATCTACGCTCCAGTAAAGAGTGATTTGTTTATCTCTCACTGTGTGCAGAGCTTGTATACATGAAAAGGTACAGAATCTGTGTCTATGTTGTTGACTGTCCCATTGTTTCTCCAGGTGTGTGTTTGTGCATGCACATACATTATGCTTGTGTGTGCGTGTATGTTTGTGAGCAACACTTGCACAAACAGTCCTATGCAGGCCCTGATTTTCTGCACAAACACAGACACAGTGACTCACCTGAAAGGCCATGAGATATCTGAGAGACACATCTTCATTATTTGATCTCGTCCCAGGAAATGGCAAGAAATTTTCTGCAGTTGTGTTCAGAGACAAGAGCCTCAGGCGGGGACTTGGATGGAAAGCAGCATTCAGACAACAGATGACTGTCTGCTCTAAACTTAATTACTAGACGCGAGTGAAAGTAGCTAATTACATTGAACTGTACTGAAGTACAACTTTACAATATTTTTATTTATTTTTTCCTTGCATTGTAAATTTATATCGTCTCATGTTCTAAAGGGAAATATCGTTTTTCTGCTGATTTGTGAATTAAGTCATGGCTGCTTAAAACCCTGATGAGACAACTTACTGGACACTGGTGATTAAGGTGTTTTTCGTTTTTCTTGCCATTATGGAACATATGTCACATGTCATTCAAACATTTTTAGGGCTCCAGCTAAACATTATTTTCATTATCTGTTAATCTGACTGTTATTTAGTTGACTATCTGAGGAATCATCTGGTTTATAAAACAATAGGGAACAGTCAAAAATAGCAAAATGTCACCAAAGCTTCAGAGCCCTAAAATAATTATAGAAATAATTGACTTACAGCTTTAGTACTGTAATTGTCTTACTGGGTTACTTTTCAGACCTACAGTAATAAAATACACCGGTAAAAGCAACAAAGAACCTGAAACTATTGAATGTTTGGTATTTTTTCTTGAAATACTATATGGATTCATCATCAATAAGTGAAGATTAAATTTCCTTTAATCTGTTTAAATGTTTTAATCTATTTAAAATGTTGCAAAGCAACATAGTTTCTGATCATTTGTATGTCTTCTTTCACCACAGTAGTAATTGCATCATTTTGCCTTTGACAACAACTACCTTTTCCTCTCTTTCTCTGTGCATAGGTTGCCACAACTTGTCCCTGTCCCAGCACACAGAGCTGTCCCACTGGTGTGATGGGGGCAGGGGAAGCCCCTATTTCACACGCTCGCGCTCCTTACCCAGGAAACGTCACACCATGCAGCAGAGCGCTCAAAGCAGGTGATAACTATAAACACACACTCAAGCATCATGCTGTACACAAGGGGTTAACAAACCGTTTCTGTGAGCTGAAATGCCCACCCATCATCCACTCCCCGCTGGAATGGACTGTCCCATGGATTCACATGACGTGTGTGTATGCGTGTGTGTGTGTGTGTGTTTGTGTGTGTGTTTATGTGTGTGTGTGTGCGCGTGTGTGTGTTCCCTTAGCCATATATATTGGACCATGTGGACACAGACGTGGAGTTTTGTAGGACCGACTTTGCAGGACTCTTGGCCTCGCTTTCTTCATTTCCCTAGTGAAGAGAACCAGCCGGAATATAAAGCCGCCCCCAGATCTGCCTGGACTGCTCGTTGCTGGGAATTGAGGAAACTGACCCTGTAGGCAAAATGAGTGATACGCTGAATGATGGCTCTTTCATGTTCACCTCGGAGTCTGTAGGAGAGGGACATCCAGGTGAGTCTTCAGTCAACTGTAGATACCTGTGTACACACTGAAAATAAACACTGTAAATAACACTGAAATATTTCAAAAACTTTATTTAACCTTTTTTTTTTAACAATATACAAAACGTGCATATGAGTAATCTGCATGCACGTTGGGCTATATGTCAAAAATAACTCCACAGAGCTGCATCCATTTACTCTCCGAGCATGGTTGGTATTCCATTCACAGCAACATGTGTTTACTGCCCCTCACTCTCACTTTTGGCCTGCAGGAGGTTAATGTGAGTGTGACAGGCTGGTGTAAGACTGGTATAAGATTGCACTCTGAAGGAAAAAAACAGGGTGCAGAGTGACATGCTGGTTCTGGGACACATTTTGTTTTTTGTGTTCAAATAGGGACATGTTGATCTAAGGGGCATGCTAATTGCTGCCACAGAACGATGATGACTGAATAAAACTAAAGACGTATTTTTTACACATAAATTAGGAACTGATAATGATTCACAAAATATTAAAACATATTTAAGCCATGTACAGTTATGTTATAATATGTTGACTGTGAAGATTCTTAGTCACCCGGGTCATAGTATATCCAGAAAAGCGTTTAAAGAAAGGCAACTGGACTTGCAAAGTTTTTTTGAGAAGACTTTTCACCACTCATCCGATTAGCTTCTTCAACTCTGCAAGTCCAGTTGCCTTTCTTTAAACAGGTTTTTTGATTATAATATGTTTATATATTAGTTTTAAATAATAAAATATATATGTTTAAAATAAATGACTGCAAAACCAAACTTGGAGTGTTTTTCAGATGTTCTAGACACACACCTGAAGAAGCTTGTCTTACTTTAACCAAATGGCAAAAGTTAAAGCGTACTCTGTCCTGGACGCTGCTGCCTTTCGACCCTCCACCCCCGTCAGTGTGTTGCAATCCTTTCACAAATATGTAACCTTACAAAGTCCCTGCGCTGAATCGATAATCAGTAAATGCGGCGGAGTAAACCTGTTGTGCAGCCTCACAGATAATGACAGAACGTGGCCTCATTAAAGTTTTTTCATGATTTTTATGGTTGGGGCTGTTTAAAATCTCTTAAAAATAAACAACAATCACATTCATAGGAACAGAGGAGCAAACCAAACTCTCTTCAGTACAATCATGTAAAATGGCTGTCAACATGTGTCTAATTCAGTGGCAAAGAGCCATGTTGACAGTTAGATCTTTCACTTTTTTGTTTATGACAGGCCACATGATTTCCAGATGCTTTTCCCACACGTCACTGTGATGTGGTGTTTATCCATTTATTTATTTGGGTGTGCAGCCTGTCAGCCAATATAAAGCCAGGTTTTAGTGATAAACTTTACTCTTTTTTTTTGTACATTCACAGAGGTGCCTGTGGCCTTGGCAGAATGCAGCAGCACACACCTTCTGATTTGATAACACACACCGAGGTCTGGGCTGTTCCCACTGATAGTGGACAGTTTTTGCTGCTACTCAGACATGTCACTAAGATACATAGATCTGCAGCTGCAGAAAGGAAACTGTAAAGATTAAAAAAATAATAATAATAATTTATTTTGGTCATAGTGTTTTGAAAGGGTCTATATTTTGAGTTCCTCCATGTAACCACAGGATAATGCTGTGTCTGATGTAACATGTGTATTGCGTTGCTTCAGTGGGGTGCCAGAGAAAGATGAATGGGGTGGCTTGTGAGGCATTGTCCTGCTGCTCCACTCAAACGTACAGAACTGGGTCCATTATTCATCCTGCTGAAAATATAAGCTTGTAGCCTTTCAGAGAAGTATACGGAAGCATGGACGCCCAATCTAACCTTGTTGTGTAACATTATGAGAACAGCAGGGATATAAAAAGTTTTAGGAGTACTGTCACAAAAGCTAATTTCTGCCTAATGAACAGGCCTGGAAATGCGCTACTCTACTACTACTACTACACTACTACTTCAGCTTTAAACCTACAGTTTTTGCTTATTGCTTCTCCACAGACAAGATCTGTGACCAGATCAGTGATGCTGTCCTGGACGCACACCTGAAGCAGGACCCTGACGCCAAAGTGGCCTGTGGTGAGTAAACGAGAATCCAGACAACATGATTTTTATTTATTTATTTATTATTATTTTTTTATTCACGGAGAAACAGATGAAGAAGTTTATCTATAATCTCATGAGGTCATCTTCTTCATCGTCGACTTATTTCTTTACATAGTATGTAAGGCAAAGGGCAACATGAGGTCAGTTTAGTTTAGAGTGTCTAAATATCAGTATCAGTACTGATTGTCACAAGATGACCACTGGTGGGACAGCTGACGACAGCAGACAGGCTTATCATGGCGTTGCACCAGTGATTGATGTCTAGTATAATGTGTGGGTCGTATTGACAGAGACGGTGTGTAAGACTGGCATGGTGTTGCTCTGTGGAGAGATCACATCTCGGGCCAATGTGGACTATCAGAAGGTGGTGAGGGACACCATCAAGCACATCGGCTACGACAACTCAGACAAAGGTCAGAGCGTAACACGTAAAGCAACAGAAACAGAGGCCATATGTGCTCTCTGGCTTTGAGTCTTTACGGTCTCTCCTTAACTGTCATCCCGCAGGTTTTGACTATAAGACGTGTAACGTGCTGGTGGCTCTGGAGCAGCAGAGTCCAGACATTGCTCAGGGAGTCCATGTTGACAGACAGGAGGAGGACATTGGAGCAGGAGACCAGGTAGGTCTGTTGCAACAGAAAGAAATGTGTCCTTTGGCTCATGTTGGCTTGAGGGCTGAGTGATACTGACAAACATCAGACATGCGTGACTCAATACGACCACGTTAACGAACATCTAAAGACAACATCTGGGGCAATGCTAATGGAAAAGTACAGAAGTACAATGTTAATGTCTATTATACACATCCTTTTTGGATCAGATAGATGTTAGTTCTCTAAATGGTTAACTGCTTTATTTCCATTTGGTTAGTTTAGGTTTCCAACCTAGGGGTTCATCCACCTTAAACGGTGACAACAATGATTTTACATCTTTGAACTTTAAACTGAGACATTTAAAAACGTAACCCTTCCTTGATTGAACTGCTAACAACTCAAAGATATCATGAACATACCATTTCTTTGAGACTGAGAGACAGAGATTTGAGATTGAAGTACATTATTGCCCTCTGAACTGCATTGGAGTAAAAGTATAAAGTAGCATAAACACCTCAAGATTGTATTTGATTTCAATCCATAGCACCAAGAAAACACGTTAAACAAAACTTGATGGATTAGGATCTTCTTGTAAATCTAATCTCAAATAATTCTGTTATTTTACTTATATAGATCCGTCACAGCTTTTCTGATTTCTGTTCTTGTTCTCTGCCTCTCCCTCTTCCCTCTGCAGGGTCTTATGTTCGGCTATGCCACCGATGAGACCGAGGAGTGCATGCCTCTCACCATCGTCTTGGCTCACAAACTCAACTCAAAGATGGCCGAACTCAGACGCACTGGCGTCATCCCCTGGCTGCGTCCTGACTCCAAAACACAGGTGCGCATTTCTTTTCAACTCCCGAAACAGGAACCGCGCAGGAGTCTGACTGTGAATTGGCTGATTGTTTCCACACTGGACGTCTTCCAAGAGATTATTTTGGTGCAAGCACGCAAAATCGGATCAACAGTGGCTGAGATAAAGCTGTCTGTGCTGAAATAATAGACTTTTGGCAGATTTTGAGGTGGTTAGCTGCTGACTGCAGTGTTGACATACAAAGTGTTTGATGCCTCTGTGTTTCAGGTCAGGCTGCAAGTTGTTAGAACATCAGAGTAGGCTAATAGTAGCTTCATAGATCACAAGATACTGCAGCTATAACCACTTTTTTTCTGTGATAAAATAAGATGTCAGGCCAACAGTTATTCAAGTCAAAGGTCTGTAAATTCGATACTGCAGTGTCTGTGTCAGAAAATGTAATAAGTGAGAATTGTTTCTCCTGCAGGTGACAGTGCATTATGAGCAGAAGGATGGAGCTGTGATCCCCAAGAGAGTCCACACCATTGTGGTCTCTGTCCAGCACGATGACTGTATCACTCTGGAGGAGCAGCAGAGGGTCCTTAAGGAGAAGGTACAGCCTCATAAACACACATAGACTGACTTAGAAGGGTTGTTGTCAGAAGTTTGGCGTTAATGCTGAATTATGTCCATTAGGTGATTGACGCTGTGGTTCCTGCTAAATATCTGGATGATAAAACCGTCTACCACCTCCAGCCAAGTGGTCGCTTTGTCATTGGAGGACCCCAGGTGACCATCACTTACAAACTGCTGCTTTATTTAGAAAGAAAAAATTTTTTTGCTCATCTTCCCATCTTTTTTGCCTAACAGGGTGATGCTGGAGTGACGGGTAGGAAGATCATTGTAGACACATATGGAGGTTGGGGAGCTCACGGCGGTGGCGCTTTCTCTGGCAAAGACTTCTCAAAGGTCGACCGCTCTGCTGCCTACGCCGCTCGCTGGGTCGCCAAGTCTCTGGTCAAAGCTAAACTGTGCAGAAGAGTTCTGGTTCAGGTGAGCATCTGACCTCACCCATTAACCTGTCCAACCATGTGGACGGTCTAAATGTGTGCATAGATGACCAGTGGTCTCCACATCTGGATGTGTTACAGGTGTCTTATGCCATTGGAGTGGCCCATCCTTTGTCCATCTCCTTGTTCACCTACGGTTCCTCAAAGAAAACAGAGTCAGAACTGCTCCAGATTGTCAACAAGAACTTTGATCTGCGGCCAGGAGTCATTGTCAGGTAAACACACAAATCTGGCACATCTGAAGAAATAGACTGAGCTTAGAGTTCAGTTATTCTGAAGAGGGATGTTTTTGTTTGTAGAAAATGTTTCATTGATCAGCAACTGAAATGGGATGATTGATGGCTTCTTTATATCATATATAGTAAATTAAAATCCTCATTTAAAAGACAAATAAAGCAAACTCACAGATTAAAGAAGTGAATGCCGCAACATTGATGTGACCGACTGGTCTGAGCATGTTTCTAAAGGGGGCGCTGGTAGAGGACCGAGTGCTGGCCCTGAATCTGAATAATTTACAACTGAAACATGTTTCTGTTTGGAAGAAGACCTTAAACCAGTAACAGGGACCATAAAGGCATCAAGAAAATGTTCACTGAGATGATAAACTAAGTGAGAAGAAAGGACATTTTCTCACTGACTTCTTTAAAAAAACAAGTGGCGTCGCCCTCTGCTGGTCACTATAAGTAATGCATGCGTGGTCCACTCTGTGTGCACCAAAGTTGCACACAGAGTGGCTTTAATATGATGTCCTACCTACTGCATCTATCAGCATTTACATATTGTATAGACATATCACATGCACCAGAGCCATACACGTTTCTTATCTGATACAAACAACCATTCACATGCACAAATTTAGTGTCATACACTCCTGCAAAAACCCAAACAGGAGAACATGCAAACAACCTGGCCAGAAAATTCAAATCTCCAACCATTTTTTTCTGATAAATGTTTGTAGAATAAAGTGCTGCAATTAGTTTGTCCGCAGTTATGTGAATATTCAGCACAAATAAAATGGGATAACCAGCCTGGACAAGACTCACCTCTGATGTGGAATTTCTTCTATTTCCTCCTCAGGGAACTGAACCTGAAGAGGCCGATCTACCAGCAGACAGCCTCTTATGGCCACTTTGGTCGACCAGAGTTTACTTGGGAGATCCCCAAAAAGCTTGTCCACTAAATACTCCCGCCCGCCTGTCCTGATCCCTGCCCGGAGGCCGGACAAGACGGCGCTTCACGGGCAATAACTGCCAGCTCCATCCACTGATAGGACATTGTTAATAGGAAGAACTAAAGCCAAAGTCAGGGAGAGATAAGTCAGCTTTAAAGAGGTGAGAAGATAATTATAAGCGAGAGTGGTTGTATCCAGCGAACATATGATGAGACAGTCTCCCAATGAGAAGAGAGACAGAGGACATCTCATTATTTAATCTTATTCTTTTTCCTTGTCCACAAAAGGTCCAGTTATTGGTGCTATAAAATATACAAATGTCAGTCAAAGATCTTTTTACCAGTAATGAAAAGGAACACCGCAGCAAATCAAAATACTCTGAACATACACCACTAGTAGAGGAGTGTTGTACCTCGCAGCTGTTAATGTAGTTTTACGTGAAACGTCAGCGCTTCATTTAGTAAAAGTGCTACTGATAACAGTAAGTGTTTCATCATCTTATTAATATCAGGAGTGTAACTATTACTAAGCCAAAGCTTTGGCTGCAGGAGATCTATTCATCATGACTGTGAAATGCATTTTTCCTCCCCCTCCCCACCCTGAGTCTTATTCAGTAATATGCGCCACAGGAAGCTGTTTGCACTATTACAGTCACCGTTGCGCAAGAAGACAGGTCATTAAACGTGGGGAGAGATCTGATCTCTGAGGCATCAAATATGTTACAGTCAGATGTAAAACGCCCTGCAGGTTCACGTGTTCGTACTGCTCTTCTTTTCTGGCATCCTTTCATTACATGTTAAGTTTCTTCAACCTGCAGGCCCGCTGATGTAAATGTGGCTCACTTCATCAAGTGATTAGAAATCAGAGACTTGATTACAGAGAAGACGCATTTCATGGATCACACACGTCCTAAAGTTGCAATGTTCCGACCAGATGTTAGTTTCCTCTCATTTTACAGCCTGCTCTTTCTATATCTATTATTAGATAATTTGTTAATTTCTAACTCAGTGTGAAATGAAAGATTAAAATATCTCAGACTGTTGTCTAGTTACGCTGCAGCTCTATCTTTTAGACTCTTAAAAACATGGATTTAGAGTTAAAAAAGGGAGTGTTTATTAAAAAAAATATATATAGGGCATTTAGAAAATTTAATTCAGAGTCAGGTTTAGTGATAGAGTATTGAATTTTATCTTCCTGAAACACTTTGTGTTGGTGCTGAGAGAGTACTACCAGTTAAAACATAATGCCTGTAGAGGTTCAGGACTTCTGTGGTCAGTGGTAACCACCCGTGCTATGCATCTACAGCCGATGATGTTTGTGTAATAGAGGTTTTGCTCTATTTGTTATCTATCGGTGTCTTCTACTGTCAGCTTTGTTGGCAGAGAAACTGAATGATGTAAATAATTAAACAATAAAAAAAATAAGCTTTTTTTTGCAATTTTTATTTATTGAACATTAAGGCATACATGTATACAATCATTTGACTTTTCATCAAAATAGAATTTACAACCTAAACCTCTTTGGTTTCTCTTTATCAAAACAACACATAAGGCACAGCGAGCTTTCTGCCATTCAGCTGTGAATGGGGTATCATCAGGTTTACAGGTTAGTTTGTCAGAATGCTCTCACCAATGATCTACTGATTGGATAAACGAACTCAGTCTTCTTGCAGATATTTAACCACGTGTGCGTGAGCAGCATAAGCATTCTCACAAGCTAAGACTGCTAAGTGTTTAAGTGACAGACAAAAAATACTCTCTTATATCACAGCTAACCATCGGCCTGACAAATGTGAAAAATCAGATGCACCTACACTACACAAAAACCAATATACACAACAAATTCTCAATATAAACTCCACTGGAACAAAGACGACAGAAGGCAGAAGCAAACGGTCTGCGCTGAATCAAATAATGCAGCTGGTGTAACAATTTTCCTGAGTGCAAATATCAGACAGATCCATGAACGAGAAAGAGGGCATTAAAAACGAAGGGATGGATGTCTGAAAGGCAATTTGAAAAATGTTAGTCTGACTGAAAGGTTTCTCAAAATGTAACTTTTTTTTGAATAGTGTTCAACTGGAAACTGATAATTTTTTACTGAAATTACAAAGTTTGTTGGATGACAAGCAACTGGCATAACGTTTAATGTTTGGAAAATAAGTGTATAAGTAGAACTGAAATCAGAAGCTCTTGCTTTACTTAACAATTTGAAAACAAATGCAGATTTGACCTTAAGCTGAACATTATTGTTCAAGTAAAAAAAACCATGCTCATCTGTGAGTTGAATGCCACAGCTGTGATGCAATAAGCTGTCTGACCAGTAGAGAGAAGCAAGTGATCAGTGGCGCGGCTGGCGTTGTTCACGGCTCATTCCACAATCTTCTCCAAGTCGGTCTTGTTGAACGTACACATTCAAGTCTGATACATTTCAGTCCATTTGGAGCAGATTGTAAAACTGTGTTTTGAAGAATTTACAGTTAAAACACTTTTACCTGGAATACTGGCACCAAGAAAACCCCCAGCCCAACATGTGGCCAGCTCAGTGAATGACCCCATGTCTCATCTTATTGCTTTCATTTACACGTAATCACAGCTAAAAGAGGAAAACGAGAGGATAAGGCCTTTTTGTGTTTTAGCACCGATGACACAGGCAGACTAACATTTGGCACATACTGTACAGTAACACAGAGACGAGACAAGAGCTTTGTCAGTCAGTCGTGTCTTACATTACAAATCCCTCCTTTTCCCTTTATCCCTCTACAACAGCTAGACATGCTGGGAAAAAACACCTATTATGTAGAGATCAGAGCTTTGGACAGAAGCAACAAGAGCTCATTCTCCTCTTCACTGACGGTGAATAATAAGACGCAGACCTCCGTCCAAAGAACCTGAAAACACGTGTGATGCCTCGTCACTAAACTCAATAAACCAGAGCTCTGGCTTGCATTAGCTGGTCGGGCCTCTGGATACCATCACGTCTCATTTGTATTCTTTAGATTTAGTACGTCGCTCTTATTTTCAAGAATGACTTATAAAGTTTGAATTTATGAGGCACTAGGTTTACTGTATGTTCTGTTTGCAGTTAAAATAAGGTTATGACATATCAGTCAAAGCACCCAGACACTAAAGACGTGTGTCTGTGAGATATATTGTTAGGCTTATGTGCCTGGCACATTTTAAAGCTGTATTAAGCAGTTTTTGACCACAAAACAAACAAGTAGAGGCTGTTAAAACTAACACCAGACTACAGCAGCACACAGTATCCTCCTAATGCCCACCTGAAAGTATTTACTTTGTTTTTAGCCTCTGTCAGTCAACTCTGGGTCTTTAGCTTTACCTTTATCTTTGGCCCAGGAAGCGATATAGAGTCGAGAGGGCAGACTGAACAAGTAAAACGGATAAAAGCAGCTGAAACGTGTAAGAGCAGGGTGTTTTGGGAGCTTATAATAAACAGAAATATTGCTTAATGGAGGTTTAAATGATTGTAAAATGCAGATTTCTGACCGTCCTGTCTTAAAGACTGACTACTACATTTCTATTTGACAGATTGTTTCTTTGACTTTGTAGGATCATCCATTCTCTGGTGGGAAACGAGCCACTGGTCTGACTTTACTCCCACTCCATCTTTCCTGACCACTGTAATACTGTCAGCAGGGCTGTCCAGCAGCCTTCACTTCTGTGCGTAGACTGAGATCATCATGGCAGTCACTTAAGAGGAGACGTTCCAAGGCCACACTCCGAGGCAGGTCACAGGACCTCAGACGCTACATTTTCTTGATTTGATTAACAAAATACTCGCTGGTCGCTGACAACAGGACTGAGGGAATTTGGTTTGTGCAAAATGCAAACAAGTTCTTTGGAGCACAACACAAACTGAGTTCTCCTCCGTGGCAGCAGATATAAAGTACGCCCGCACTGAAGCGAACGGTTGCTGCGCTGGCCTGGATCCTTTTAAAGCTTCAGACGAGTGTGGCTGGAGAGGAACTCATTCAACAGCCAGAGTTTGAAGGAATAAACAAGGCAACATGTGTGGCATCACTAGTCGCGCTAGCAGGCTACAGTATGGACATGTTTTCATGTTGATGTGGTTGTGAGTGTGGACCGGGGCCCCCCAGGACTCCCAGAGTTCCCAGAGTGTCCATCTTGTGCTCTCTGCCGGCCGGTCCCAGGGACCCTCCTCTAGCCAGCACCACCATGGTATCTCCTGACATGCTGGAAAACTCAAAGGCAAATGTCCCGTAAAACAGCATGATGATGACGCAGAACACCCATTCAAAGATGGCCGAGGCGTGTTGCAGTACGAAGCTCTCCTGACAGAAAAACACTCCACCTGGAAACAGGGTTAAGGAAAAGAACGGCAGAACAGTGCGAAGCCTAAAGGTGGTTATACATGACTAATAGAAGAAGGGTACAAAATTCAGGAACAGAGTCAACGGTGATGAAAGGACTCGAGGTAATCACTGCACCCTGACAGAGAAATAACAATACATCCATTAAACTGCATTATTTTATTTTTACCCTCTGTCTTTGTCTGGATCAAACCAAAGCTAAAACAATATATAACACTTAAATCTGTGAGTTCTGGAGTTATTAGTAAGTGGAGGTTGTTATCTTAATACAGACTGATTCAGGCTAGCCATGTTCAAATGTTCCCAGTCTTAATGCTAAGCTAACTAGCAGCAGACTGTGGCTTAACTGTATATGACACGAGTGGAATTGAGCTGTTTGTCAAATACCAGGGGTCTGTTGTTTTTAGCCTCTCTTTGTTTCACCGTGTCACATTCAGAAGAGCCCTATGGGGCCTCTACCAGTGAAACCTCTGTCATATTATAAGAAAGGATGTGACGATGTCGATGCCTAGATGAGATAAAATGGTCAGTCCTCTAATTTTAATATTTTCCGGTAAGGCTAAAAACATCAGTCTAAGACTAAAGGTTTCTCAAAATTTAAAACATTTTTTCAGTCTTCATCTGGTTTCAGTTTTAGCTGCCTGACCACCAACTGGCCCATAGCTACTTTTGTGTCAATATCATGCAGCCTGAATGTCACGTAAGAAAATAAACATATCTACCAAAACTATCCCTTTAAACCATTTCCATAAAAGGCTTCACGGCACCGAGTGACGTAAAACAGATCTAATGTTTGACAGCATGCCCTCCACCTATCTCTGAATCATGCACAGCTGTAATAGAAAGATAAGTCTAATAAAACAAAAATAATCTGACATGGAACACTGGAAAGAAACCACTCCGGTGTGTCTCTGTCCTTATTCTTAGCTGGCATTACACTATGTAAAGCATTTGACAGTGCCATCTGTTAGTGGCTGGAGAGGATACTGAGCACCAAGGCTACCAAGGCCAGCAGGGTCATGCAGAGCCGGAGGTGGGCCAAGTTGTACTCCCCCTGGGTCTTGGCCAGTCGGTAGGTCAGCGCCGACTGCAGGCCCACAAACAGCATACTGGTAGGGAAGGCGATGCCCGCTCCGACATAGTGGAGGACTTTGGCATTATCCACCTGTCACAGAGGGGAGGGGGACACAGGGGCAACATTGAAATGTGTAAAGGAAACAAGGGGACACATATTGAAAAGGAAAACACCATGTGGGAACGATCAGAAGGGGGCACCATCAGCCAGGTACCGGGTCAGATCAGTTAATGTTGTGTAACGCTCTGTTTGAAGCCTCTTTTTTAGGCAAGAAGGAAAAGAAGAAACGAGAAAAGAGGAGACGACAGCAGGCTACACAACAGAGGGCCTCCTTTCCCCTGCTGGTCACAAGAAGAAACAATACACAAAAGAGCTGCTCGGGAGCATGTGACTGGAGCTCCCACTGAACGGCGCACACTGACACACACACACACACACACACACACACACACACACACACAGCTCAGATGTACTGATCTGAACAGATAAGACATTCAGTGGTGCATTAACCGAAGCTAGAAACACATCTAATGACTAGGCTAATTTGGACAGATGAAAAAGAGTTGCATTTCCTGGCTAATGCTAAACCGTTAAAGCCTGTTTAGAGCAACAGTGTCCCTCTGCTCCACATAATTCTCAGGGATCATTAGAGCAATAGCCCAGAAGTTATTTAGTTTTGGCTTCTAAGCCAAGTACATGCTGAACATTCTTGAGCAGTGGGCTAATCCTCAAAGTGACAAAGTAACATTTCCAGACTACATGTACATACAGCTCAGATGAATCATGTGACATCTGCTGAGCTGGACGTAAAGAATCAAAGCTTACACAATTTTCCTGGTATTCGTTAAAAACAAGAAAAAAGATTTTTAAAAAGGCTGTTTTGTTTAGAGTGAGAACCTTACACAGTAAACATGATGTTACAACATCCTGTTTCTTTTTTACTGCATCACCTCTGTTTATAGTTACTACATCATACTGGCACAGCACAGGGCCTGAGTGCTGCCAATCCATTACTCACTCGTAATAATGAAAGTCACATATGCACAAACAATAGACCTCATGCTTTCCCTGGCTTATTTTTTATTTTGTTCTGACTGGAGCAGCTTCTCTTTTAGAGCCGCAACAGGTAACCGATTACTATTTTCATTATTAGGGTATATGTTTTCATCTGGTCCAACACAGGGTGCAAACGTTTGTCATTATCATAGCAAATAATCTAAATCAATGACAAATACTGACCAGAATATTCTCCAGTATAACCTTGTAGGTATTGAATGATCAAAAAACATGCTGCGTCCCTTTTGGTCTGCCTTTGGCGAAGGGGGAGGAGGGCTCTCTGTATCAGCTGTGTGCTGGACCAGCGAGTGGCATTTGAGACTCAACGTACTCGGCTGGTAATTCAATTCAAATCGACAGTTAATGCAAATTACTTTGGTCTGGTCAAGCGAACCACCTGACAGTATCCCTTTCTGCTCAAGGAGGTTTGTCACAACGTTTAAGCCATATGGATTCCTGATTTTCCACAACACAGGTTGGACAGAGGATGATAATTACAGAACAAGCGTACATGTGTTAAGGAACATGTTTTAACTTATCAAGTGAGCTTTGCAGACGTAATTTTAATAAATAAAAAGTTTCAGCTTCTCAATTTTAATGCTAAGAACTCCACAACGTGTCAAGGACAAGTGAGAGGGATGTTTTTTTTTTACAGCTGTATCAGGTTAATCAGTAGCTGCATTAAGTGTCTTTTGCAGGTTTAATCCATACACTGTACAATGTTCTGTATGGCTTCACTGACGTCATACACCAAGCTCACACTTCTGAGAATAATCTTCCAAGTAATTGTGCGCACAATGACGTTAATCTGGATATGAGTGAGTCATTGAGGGACCATGTAAAATAAGTAGTTTTACTGTGTGCTGCAGTTTAAAAAACATGCTTTTGAATGATGACATGAGTGCATTGCAGTGATAGGTGTGTAAGGTGATGAGGAGTGCGGGGGATGGACATGTTGGAGCAAGTTGGACTGATCAGATTTTTGTCAGCTTTGGTTTTCATTTACTGTCAGCGGCACTAAAGGAGATAAAACAAAACTCTGTTGACTTTCAGCTGTTACAACACACCTGTACAAAACACCTGCCAAACGTGTCATCACCACCAGTTACAAAAACTCTCTAATAAGTCTTTCAGCAAGTACTGAAAACGTGATTAAACAAAGCACACAAGATAAAGTGTTTTAATTAGAGAGCTCTTTAGCTGCTTTGTTGCTTTTTTTAACAGAGTTAGGCTAAGCTCTGCTTGAGCTTCTCATCTGTCACTCATGAAGAAGGTAGTCCTCCATAGTCTTTCCGTCCTCTTCCTGAAGGCAGTTTTTGACCAATCAGTGAAATACAGCCTAGCAGCAACGTGTGTCTCCATCATCTATTTATGTGCTTCTCTGCCCAAACTGTCAGAGCGCCTGACAGGAAAAGCCCCATAGACCACACCACCACAGCGGTGCTGCCAAAGCCTTATGTAACACACTATAAACTATGAACTGAAGCTGTTGATCCTGATGAGTGTGTGTCGGTTCAGGCGTTGTCTGTCAGACTCCTGCTCAGTCAACTTGTTTGTGGAATTTGCCTCGGGATCTTGAATACATGTGTTTTTGAAACTATGGATTTTCATTAGTTCATGTCGCCTCCACAGCGCCTTTACAACGCGTGTGCCTTCTCCGCTTTGCATCCCAATGGAATTTCCCCGACTTTAAGAGACGGCAGTCTGCAGGGATCAGGCTCATGATTGGCTATAGATGGGGCCTCAGCTACACACACCCTGTCTGCCCAGCTCCTCTCCGTGCATGGCCAGACTTGATGAGTCACTTCCCCCTGGCTCTTCCCGTAAAATTCCTCCCAGTTCAGCAGAGCTAAATCTTAGGAGGAGTAGCGGGTAAAGACAATCTTCTTGCACTCTCATACACAAACTGCCACATCTGGTCCCCACACACCCTTTTTCGTCTTTGCCACGGTGACCTTCAGGCATACACAGTTTAGAAATGCTGAAAGCATTTAGCTAAGAATCTCTGCCACACCTGACAAACAGAATTACTCACATGAAGGAGACCTGGCCATTAGGTAACATTATGACTAGCTGGTTACACTCGCTGGTAAAGTGAATTTCACTGATCATTTGAGATCCCTTTTAGAAAAGGGACAATTTGTGATGTCTAGACGACTGAGTCATAGCTTCTCCAAAACTGCAGCTCTTTCTGTAGAAAGTCTGAAGAGGTCACTATCTATCAAAAGTGGACCAAGGAAGGAAAAGCACTCGACAGGCGACAAGGTCACTGGTGGCCAAGGCTCAATGACTCTGGGAAGAAGGAAAGCCAGTGGAGACAAGGTGACGCTTGGGTCCTGCAATTCTTGTGGATGTTACACTGACATGACGTACCTACCTACCTACTTATACATTATTGCAGACCATGTACACCTTTTCCTGTTTTCTTTTACATGAAATTGCCGTGTTTATCTTGACAACACATGGCACCAGGATGCAAGGAACACCCTCTTGGAGCTGCCATGGTGTAGGGTTTATGCTGCAACAATGTCCAGGTGGTGGTACATATCAAGGTAACATCTACATAAATGCCAGGACCAATGTTTGAGAAAAGAACTTGAGAACATAATGAGAAAATCAATGATATTCACTTCACAGGTTGGTGGTTTTAAATTATATTAATATCAAATATCTTCAGTCACTTGTCCTCGGTGTACAAAACATCTTTAACAACGGTCTGTGAAGGTTCCCATTCGTCCAGGTTTTTCTGGACATTTTTAACAAATGTATCACAAGCAAACAGCCAGACAATAAAACATTGTGACAAGACGTTTACGCTGAATAAAATCCAATCAAATACTTGAAGCTTCATGACAGGTTTCGGGTGAAGAAACCCTGACAGAAAGACTCAGAGAAACATTATTTTTCTTTATATCAAAGCACGTTTTCATTCATTCATTCATCTTCTGTACCCGCTTACTCCTGTTAAGGGCCGTGGGGGCATGTTTTCAAACTAAATAGAAACCTTTACCACGGCATTTTTCTGGGAAACAAAAACTGAAGGAGGAGTTCCTATTATTTCCCACCAACAGTCAGCTATTTCGAAATCTTTCTGAACTAAAAGGTCAACACCACTTTGGCTACTAGATTTCACAGAGGTGTTCAGCCTTTCATCACCCCAAGCTTTTCTAGAAACTTCACAAGAACCTCTCGTAACTGTATCCATTTTAACAAAGAAGAAACACAGTCGTCACTTCAGAGCAAATTACAAAGGCTTACATTTATTTCCTGGAGAAGTACACTAACCACTACCTGCCAAAACAAAGCCCTACGTTAAACTACATCCTAAAATGTAAAAATAAAAATATGCGCGCGTTTTGTGTTCCAAAATAAGAAGTGGGTCCCCACAATGTGACTGTGCTGTGCATTATGTGTGTTATGTAAGTTGAACACACACAGTGTAGGCGTCCATCTAGAGACCCAAATATTTAAACTTCAAGTACAAATATCTGCAGATAAGTATTTCAAGCTGGGTTCTGTATTTGAACACAAAGAGCGGCACTGTGTCTGTGATTGAAAAACTTCAAGGTATATATACTCTAAACTACGAGGTGAGTGATAAGAAAAGTGACACTAGAGGAAGACGAAAGCAGAAACAAAAAAAAAAAGACAAAAAAAGGGGGAAGTCATTTAAACAGACCTGAACATCACTGAGACATTCCAGTAAAATTAGCGTTCGTTCAGCGTCACAGCTAACGGTTACCTTCACTAACAATACATCTGTGTGTGACTGTCTTTATTAAAGTATTGGTTCATTAAACATCAGATTATACAGATTTTATCCTTCAAATTCAATAAATATTCAACTTAATATGTTTTAAGACCTTAAAAAATTAAAAAGAGTTATTTTTTCAACATTTAGAGATATAAAATATAACTTTTTAATAGTTCAGCTTTACATTTCATAATGATGATTTACTATCACAGTCAGGGTCTCTCACTCTCTCATACGCAATAAACTGTTCGTCACTGAATTTGTTTTACTGCGCGAGTAAATGAAAACACCGTACCTGGAAGTTGCCCACCATGATGAGTCCGGCGGCACAGATCCAGCCTGTGGAAAGACTCGCAGTGTTGAGAACACAGTTTTGATGCTTCTCAATGACGTGGGCATAGCGGAGCAGCACAATCGCCATCACTACAGGAAAAAAAGAGAGAGAGAAAGTCTGTTATTCACGTAAACAGAGATTGAAAATCAGTGTAGCAGTGGAAGAGTTGAGCGTCACAAGAAAGAAGGAGAGGTTTAATTTTGCTTATTTTGGGGGAGAACCATGCACTGTGCCTGGCTTCACTCACACGCCTCACTTAGCCAAGAAACACAAGAATGTCTTGGAAGGTGATTGAGAATTACAGGAACTCACAAATTTTCTAAAGAGTGCCCATATGAGAGGCAGGAACTGGCGGGAAAGTGAGAACGATAGACTGTGGTGGGGGTTGGTCCAAGTCTTGCATAAGATTAAAAGGTGAAGGGAAACGGAGTACAGTATACGGGACAGATGAGGGCTGATGTGCTAATGGGCTCTGACTGGGTGCATTGTCAATTCCCTGAGGAGCTGACCCCCGCCTGGTTTCTCTTTGTTCGCTCCCCTCGGCTGCTGCTTGATGAAGGTTGACTGGGTTTGGTGAAAGCCAGGCACAGGGGGTGAGTGGAAAAGAGGAGGCTGAGAGAATAAGAGGGGACAAGGAGCCCCTCGTGGCTCGACCTGCAGCTCAGATATTGTCTCAAAGTCTAAACAGTTGTGTTAATCTCTGCATAAGAGGCTCAGTGCTGCCAAAAGAGAATAAAAACATAGAGAGGAATTAAAAATCTAACACTGAAATGTTGCGGTCTATGTTTCAATGACTTGGCAGATTTTGTAACTTGGTGACAATGTCAGTGTGACACAATATCTGTCATTTATTCTAGGAACATTTTTGTTTTCATAGAAGCATTTTGTGCTGTAGTAAGCAGTAATCTATCTGCCAGGGGTTCACTGTTGAGAAGCTTTCAGCATGTGGGTAAAATTACCACAACACATGGTTCAGCAAGTTAAAGTTCACTGTTACAGCAGCCCAGTCAACATTAAACTGGAAGTATGTTCCACATAATGCATAGCTTACACCTATGAGCCACAACATTATAACCACTGACAGGAGAAGTAAATAACATTGACTATTTTGTGACAATACAAAGTTCTGCTGGGAAACTTTTGGACCTGGCATTCATGTGGATGTTACTTAGACATGTAACACCCACCTAGACCAGACCAGGCACCCCCACCCAATAGCAATGACGCTCCTTGATGGCAGCAGCCACCCCCAGCAGGATGCAGCCTGACACAGACACACACAATGGCACTTTAGGAACAACTTAAAAAAAAAAAAAAAAAAAAGTACAGCACAAGGTGTTGACCTGGCCTCCAAATTCAGTAGATCCAAAACTGTACTTGTGAGATGCAGAGGCTCCTCCGCTCAACCCATAGGACCCAAAGGCCACCACTAACAACATCCTGTTCGCAGACACCACAGGACACCCTGAGAAGGCCCATGTCCATTATCTGATGAGTCACAAGTGTTTTGGAGGCATCATAATGTTATGCCTGATCAGTGTACGTGTTAAAGCTGCAGCTCCTCAAATAACTACTTGAGTCTGAATACAGACGTGGCTCAATCCTTATGGACGTCTATGGTAAAACATTTTTTACATTATTATATAACAAGCCCATTTAAGTTGTATCAAAGTTATGCATAACTCAAGGTGGGGACGCTTACATAACTCAAGGTGGGGCCGCTTTCAGAGACAGGTGGGTGCTCTCACAGGTTGCTGGCTGTCTGCTTAGGCATTGCGCACCCGCCTCATCTCCACTCACGCCCCACCTCTTCGCCCATTTTGGGATTAGATTAGTTCAGAACCACTGTTCCGGAACGTTAATCCTGTCCTAATCTTTATATAAAGAAAACAGATTTCATGGCTCTTCTTTCGTCAGCATCGGCCCAGAGTTAATATTCTTTGGTACTAGTTTATACATTTGAGACACACAATATGTAAAAAAAAATTTAAATGCTGAATATGATTTTTGGAAATACTAAAATCAACTCTAATCTGAATCCACTTTGTTTGAGAAAGACACATAGAAAAGAAATGTAAATTACAGATGTATTACAGATGTATGTAATATATACATGGTGTCTAGTTGAAGCTAATGTAACAGTAATAATTATGTAATGTTAAAAAAAAAAGAAGTTGTAATTCCTCTAGCCTTACCGTGTGGGTGTGTATTTGTGTGAGCTTCCTGCGCTTTCCTCAGCACAGAAATTATCTTGGCAAAGTCATTTCAGTTACAGTCATGGAAAAACTAACAGCAGTGTCTCCAGGCTCGGAAACAATCGTGTTGTTGTTTTCTTACAGCTCCTTTTTAAAACGGAGAACAAACTGTACTGCTGAAGGGACAAGACCGTGAACTGTAGTTTATTTCATTAGATTACAGCATCCCAGTCTCCTGGCTGCAGACTGGCTGGCTGTGGCTGTTTTTAATGTTTCGACAAAATGACTATTTCATCATAACAAATGAGCATGTTCAAACCTGCTGGCATTTAGCAGCTAGCGTAAAAGGATGAAAGCTAAGCCTGAAGGTTGCAGACAACATTTTCCCATTTTCTCTCAAGCACATCCATATTTCTCCTGCATTTCTTGTTCATGTGTTTCTTGCACAATAAAACACATCATGCGGTTTCTGGTATCGTTCTTTGGAAGTATGCTATGATAAGTCATCATGGTTGATGAGTAAGCAGTGTGGCCGACCTTCACCTGGCCTCAGAAGGTTAGGACAAGTTGCTGTCTGACAGCTCAACAATAGGAATAGTTTTAGATAAACATGCCATGTCACAGTCTCTAACACAGCCCTAACTGTAGTCACCTTCTACACCGCTGCCCTTCACAGTTTTTACTCCTTTTTTCCTCTGAAGTCAGGAAGCCCAAGGGAGGAAGTACAGTGCTGACACACACATGGTTGCATACACACCACAGCTACTCTCCTTTGTCAAGTCACGTTGCAACAACGTGGACAAACTGTACAGCATGTATGACCCTGTTGTCTCAAGCCCAGACATGCTCTTGAATTCACACAACCCGGATATGGATCAACACTAAAACTAACAATTGTGTACTCCCGCAAGAAAAGTCACACCAGTCACACCACACCTCACAGTAAAACAAATCCCACCGTCCTCACAAGGGGATATGTCTCAACCCAAACAACCGGCTGCAATTTCTCCCACAGGAGGCATGCGGAGAAAGACTATGTGCATTGTCTTTAAAACAGTGTGTGTGTGTGTGTGTGTGTGTGTGTGTGTGTGTGTACACTGGCAGAAAAGTGGGAACTGGGATAAAAGAGAGAGACGAAATCTGAGGCAATATACAGTTCACTGAGTCCATGTTATCCCAGCCAGTAGTGACACCCTGAGCCAACTGTAGCTGGCACAATCTTCCAAGTAAGACACAAATCAATAGGCTAACAAGCTAAGCACAGATTATTTACAATAGTCTGTTGTACAGCTACATTCCACATCAACTTAACCTACTTTTGTAGAGCCATAATAACTTGCATTACAACCAGTATTAACACATATGGGTTCAGACTGAGTGGATGGTGAAGGATAAAACACCTCAGTCAGTGAGATTAATGCTGCAGCCTCCGAACGTGGTTTAGATGCTAGACTCAGATTTAAACATCATGCAGTTACTTCACGTTGCTATAATTACAATGACACACAACAATGTTACTGTAGCACAATTCGTCCAACCAAGAGCAGTGGAAAGTAGATATTTCACCCGTCACTAAATGTCACAATCTATCTAATAGGAAGAATTTCTGTAGGTTACATGTAGGACTTCAGCTATTAATTAGATATTATTGGTAACTTGATGACTTGCATGAACTGTGAATTTAAAATAGTGCAAATTTAAAAGCTACAAAAAATCCCATGCAAAATGCCATACGTTGTGACAGAGAGAGCTACGACAGACAGCAACAGTCATCACGGTTGAGCAATAGATTCAGTGGCAGAGACAGTTCAGGATGTAATAGCCTGGTTGCTACATTATTTGGTTGCCACATAACTGAACAGATTTTTTTTTTCTGAGCATAATCAGTTCCCAACAGAGCGAGCCCAGGCAAACCTTCTGCCAAAGGTTTCCAGGTTGTTCTGCATTTTAATTAAAAGTACAAATCAAAGACCAGTCCTTAGCCTTCCTCTCTTTCCCTCACACATACACAGTGTCTACACACTGACCTGCTGTGGTTCAGAGGTCATGGTTGGTTAACAGAACTGGTCAAACACACTGAACTTTCACTACCGCCTGAGTGGACTTCACACCGAGATGCAACAGTCTGGTATCTACCCTCAAGAACAGCGCGCCATTTGTAGTCTCGCTCCAGATAAAACAATGCTGAAAGCCTTTTCTACTCTCGTCACGGGCAAAAACAAGAGACGATATTTGGAAAAGCTTAAATAGCTGGTGGGTGCATGGGTAAAAACAATGCAAAGAAAAACTCCCCCCTTTTCCCCCTTTTTCCACATACACACATATAACAAGCCACAGTCTAACCCACAGCTGGGAAACATTAACTTCATCAGGGTATTCAGAACCACCAGTGAATGCAGGGCAACAGCACGTGTAGACTCACAAAGGACATGGAGACCAGAAAATGGGATCTCGTTCTCTTCTTTTATATCACGCATGTTTTCCTTTCCATTGGTCTATAATTCTGTGTGTGAGAATACTCTGAAGCAACGTTTGTTTCCCTCCAAAATGACCACATGCAGGGTTTTCACTGAGTCTTGCTTGATGTGGTTGTACTGTACTGATTTAACTGATTGTGGGGACAGAAATATGCAGTCATACTACCCTCTTTAACCCTCCCCATAAAAGGCCATGAAGTAAAGCAGTTGGTTTTAGTAGGGTTGGATAAGTATGATCTAAGCAGGTGTTCATGTAGTCAGCGTGTGTGTAATGTCCACTGAAGTGACGGATAAGTGTGTCCTCGTCTCCGTGTGTGCACACAATGCCTTACCCATGAATGAGCCTGTGCTGCAGATAAGGCTGAAGAAGCAGCTCTCGGGAGGAAGAGTCCCACATTTACTGCAAGAAGAGGTACACAGAAATATACTAGTGAAATCAAGAATACACACAACAATACCAATAATTCCCTTCCTCTTGTCTACACTCGGAAACATGGATGCATTTCTGCTCATGGAATACAGGCGGGGTAGCACCATGCCTTCTCACATCCTGTCCTCACTGCGTAGCGCCTCTCTTCTAGGAATGGGAAATGTTTGTAGGAGGGGAAGCCAGGAGACAGTCAACACTGGCTGTCTATGCCCAAGCTCCTGTTGCCTATAAAGCCTCCTCAGCTGACTACAGTCACACACACATTCTTCAGTACAAAGATGAAACTGTAAAATTTAAAAGATGTGCATTTCCTCCCACTTCAGCTGATTAAACTGCTCTACCAGCGCTGCATTATTTATGATTACCTTTTGCAAAAGAGGGTTAGAGTTATGTGTTGCTGCCTATTAACAGTATTTATGTGCGACAACTGGCCATTAATGTTGAAAGCTCAGTGGGCCACAAAGCTAAACAAAGGAGCAGGAGTGTCCTGACTTCCTCCCAAACGTAAACCGACTCCTCTGTGTGTGTGTTTACATGGTTGAGTTGTGTTTTGGATCTGAACTGCCACCGTGGCAGGCAGGATATTTCAGCCACAAGTTATTTTCAGAATCTGCACTGCACACGCGGACGCACACACAGGAGAGCTGTCTCCTTCAAGCTCACTCGCTTTTTATCAACACTGAGCCGACAGGGGTCACGTAAAACAATGGGACACTGTTCCTGTTTTTAAATCGGCAGACACAGAGAGGCAGAGGAGAAATAGGATTGGGCAGCTCAGGGCAGGAATCGCACTGACCTGATGAGAGGTACATTGTCTAGCGTGCAGCACAAGGATGGCCCGCTCTGCAGATACAGCTCTTCTTCACATGACTGGTTGTAGAGCCTGGGACAACAAAGACACGAACATGGCAGTGCAAATGGTAAATGTTAAAAAAATACACTAATGGAAATCACATTATCATTATTCACAGTAGTTTCCTTGTTCAACACCCAGGCTTTCTCTAGTTTGTATTTTTTGAATCTAATTAAGGACTGATTACAAGAGTGTGTAGGGATCAGCAGAGGTATGATGATGAAGCAAAAGTAGGAGATATATTAAGCAACATACCAGTTGTCCACAGGGCAGACGTGTTGGTTATAGAGAGCCATGGCGTACCTAAAAAAGAAACAGTATGATTAGCCAAAATGAAAGGGGAGATCAAGACAGCAAGGAAACAGAATATTAGTCAACAGAAGAAAGCAAAACAAGTATAAGCAGGTAATTATCTGTCATGTCTTACATGATGCCTATTATCTATATTTACAGTGTAGCTGCTTTTGTTCAGTGATGGCCACTGAGAATTAAGTTGCAATTTTACAAACAAAGTATCATATTTTGCTACTAGGAGTCTACGTGATCACTGACCTTCACAACAATAAAATCTTCAGTCTACCCACTGGTCCAAATCTGTTAACCCTGTGGCACCAATTGATGTGACATTTGACCATTTCGTATTACTATATCAGGAACTCAGCGGGTCAAAGAGAGAAAATAGTGGTGTGTGTGTTGGTCTAACTTGTACGAATACTACTGAACTCTATTTGCAGAGTTTATTTAGTCAGGTCACTGACCAGCCACATTGCCAGAGAGGTCAACGACCACAGGATCAAAAGATAGAGAGTATATCCCACAAACTCGAGACCCAAAATGCCTGGTAGGGCTTTCAGCGTAAATAAGTAACGGAATTAAACATTTAACACTGAACAAAAATAAAAGCTCTGAGTGTGTCATTTGTTTGAGACTGACCATCGTCTCTTCAATAAGGCTATGAAGATCACTGGTCCACAAACAATTAACCCTAACCCTAACCCATTTCAATTAACCAAACCGTTTTCACCAAACAGGCAACTCAGTAAAAAAGCTGCACTGAAAAGACAGATTTGCTTCTTCCACTGAGTGGGTTGTTTGAGCTGGTGAAGCATCAGTCAGCGTCTCACTTTGAGGTATTTCTGTCTCTGGGCGTAAATGCGAGGCCCTTGGTTGTTCCTCACCATCAAAATGAGCAGCTCCACTGTGTCTGCTCTGTTCACACATGTCAGGGTCTTATGGAGCAGCACGCAGTATGTACAAAAATGAGCCAAATATGCAGACACTAGTACATTTGATTGCTGGCTGCACTGCTGAATATGAAGAGCAGAGGAAAAAACATTGGGACAATCTGGCTTGTGAGGTGTTCACATAAGTCACGCCATGTTGTTCAAGTCAACTGTAATAAACATATACAATTTTGCATGATTAAATATAATTTCAGTCACATTTCTAGGTCATTGCAAGAGGGTAAAAGAGACGTGCAGGATTCAATTGTCACATTATAACCACGTTATTCACACAGTGACAAAAACAATACACCTGCGACTCTGGCTATCTTCAACATACACCTGAAGACAGCCAGAGTCAGACCCCAAGACTATTTGTCCTCATTTCTGAAAGCAGTTACAGTTCAGTCAAAGGTTAAGCACCAATTACGAAGGTTTCCAGGGTCGAAATGATTGGTATAATGTAAATCTGGGACTGACAAGGGGCTGTCAACCCTTGGTTCAGTGACTGAAAGTGAGCATAATGCTCTGTGAATCACCATACACTGAATGTCATATAAGCCAGATGGCACCTGAGTTGCTGTAAAGAGTCCTGCTCTCTTGCATACTGCAGTGAGGGAACCCACTGGTGTGAGCAGAATAAGGCTCTCAGGTAGAACTCCAGCTTTCAACCCTTTGCACCAGTAAAATGACACCAACGCGGCAAAGACTAAATCATTTCACACAAAATATAAAGGAATACCACGGGACCTCATTCTGAAATATATATGGAAAGAAGTAATAACAAACTGAAGTTGAATTTTCCATAACTTTCTGTAGATTTGGTCAGCTTCCAGTGCTAAAATAGCATCAGTGAAGCTCTGGGACATTTCAAAATAAAGCGGACTGTTTTAGCTGCATGTGAAACTAAACCAGTGTTGATTATGTGTTCAGTGGAGGCTAAGTAATAATAGGTTTGTTTATATAATTAGCCTCCTATAGCTCAGCAGTAGCTGTAAACTTTAATAGCATGCCTATGAGCAAAGTAACAGACCATGTTGTTTTGTTTTGCTCTTTAATTCAAGAATGAGCAAGGACTGCTTAGGGAAGACTTCCATGGAAAAATCTGGTTTGTACAGTAAAAATTCCCAGCAGTGCAAAAATAGCTCCACCACAGGCAAGATGCAATAACTATGAATGAATTTGGGCATAGTGTTGCTCCAGTTACTGGGTGGTTACTGAGGCACATAAACTATTTTTGTTCTTACACTCACAGCAAAATATGTACTTAAAAAACAATTTCATATCGAAACGACACAAAGAACTGTGTATGATAGAGACAGTTCACTGAACTCGTAAAAGACCAGCAAAAGAATCTAAGCCAAGACTCGTGGGTGGGCACAAGCCCAGCTCCACCAACCTTCGTACACTGTAAATGGAGACCAGATGCTTAGTGAAAATTCTGCTTACGCTCTCTACTACCCCTTCCAATATTTACCTTACTCCCACCTAGTCACCCACACTGAAAGGAGGAGTTATGCAACACGGCACATCCTTTGACATTCCTCTGGTCTGGAAAAGGACCCTTGACTGCTCTTAGAAACAAGGCACCCTTGTCAAGGTAACGGGAAGGAAATGTGTTTAAAGGGACTTCCAGTCAACAAAGTTTGGCATCTTAACTCAAGATTAACTTTCCACCTCAGAAACAAATGCCAGCACTGGAAAGAAATGCGCAACGCTAGGACCAATTTTCACCTCAGTGTTCTCAAAATCAGTATGTGCCTATGGTACCTTTAAACCTGTGCACCTGGATAAACACGCCTGATTGGGCTGTGCAGCAGCCATGTTCACAGACACTAATTGGCATACAGGGTCTCAGCTTTGGCATCTGATTAGACTGGTTAGTCCCCACAGAACTCATCAGTGATGTAGCACGTAGCCTATATACAAGCCACGGCAATTTGAAATGGGGACATCTGTCTCTCTCTTCCCTTGGGGTTTGAATTCCTCCTCCCAAAGTAATAACAGAACAGAAAAGGGAGCTGTCAGCCCAAGTATAACCAGGAGGTGCTCATTCTTTTCTCACCAATACATCTGCTCTGTTCAGATCCTGTCCTGACAATAATTAAGTTGCGCTGCAAACTGCCATGTCTCACTTATGAGAGTAGGGTGATCATTTCAGATCCTTTCTGGAGAGTGTTAATCCACATGCAATTGCCATGGCTCCCAGGAATTCAGGATAAATATGCAGTGTTACTCTCTTGAAGGCCGGAGAACCTGACGTATCCAAGGGCTTTGCTTTCAATGTAAACAATAGATTTGCAGTTTGTTAGAATGCAGCTTAAATATCACTCCATGGATTGTATGCTATGAAACAGATCATTTAAAAAAATGACATTTTTATTTTGTCATTGTGGACGAAAACATGCTGATGCAGATGCAAATAACCATGTAATACACTCTCAATGCAATACAGAGTGCATCTTAAAATAAGATTATTTGTCTATGCAAGCAGAACATGCACTAACATGCCAGTTCATTAGGTGTACGTAACAGTCCTGCACCAGATGCGCCTTCATGACTATTACAATGTTCAGTTTATGCTGAAGAAGCGTAACAAAATCAGTAATTCAACTGTATTAACATAAAATGTTCCAGTCATTTAGCTTAACAAGCAGACTAAAATGGGATTGTCAAAAAAAATAGAAGCATGTGTTGGTACAGCACAATACAAATGAATAGTACTACAGCTCTCTCTGTTATTTTAGCCTAATCAATGCATACCATAATCTTAATGAAGCTAATATTTAGCACATGCCTGTTATATTATAATGCTGTTGCAACTAGTGTACATAATAAACTGGCAAGTGAGTATATCTGATATTGTTTCAGTTCTGCTTTGTGTAGCATCAATTCTATATGGGGAAGAGACCGTGATACGTTTTAAAATTTGTTTAAAATAAACAATAAGCATGAGCATCTAGACATGAAATAAAACTCAGCATCACAACTCACTGTTGCTGCCCACTATTTTACAATTTCAGTCCGAGTAGACTTTAAGACATGCCTGTGTTTACCCCATACAGCACTACTACATGTATAGTCTACCTATAGTCTTTTTGCTTTAAAAGAAGATGAAGATCACTTACACAACCCATATCCCAGTGATGGTCAGGACTGGGAGGCTAACAGGCAGTATCATCCAGAAAGACATCTTTCAGCACCTTGAACAGCCCCTTTCTTCTTTTTCCTCTTCGGCCAGCCGAGCGATATCTGCTCAAGTAACATTTAACTGAGTGTGGGTGACATATGCATTGCCACCGACTGATTCATCTTCTTGAAGACGGAGGACGGTGGACAGGACAGATGTGTCCTTTTAGCTGGTGAATGAGAGGAGAGGAAGGAATCATTATCAAAATCATAGTAGTTATAGCAAACTGTAGACCCTGGTGTGATTCTCAAAGCAACTTGACGCACAGGCGACTCTGTAAATAAAATCATGTACAATTATCACCTCATGGTGTTTTGTTAAGTTTTAATGTTGTTGTTTTTTAGAGGCTGGAGCCGTATTGCTGCACTGAACCGATAATGATTAATTTTATTTTAGCGGAGATTAATTCATTATTGCCTGCTAGTTTACTAGTCAGTCAGGTTTTCTTCTCACCTTTACGTTTCTAGCTAGCAACACCGACGAGCATCAAAAGCAAATCTGTCTACTCACCTTCTGCCTCTCTGTTAGCCAGCAAGTTTTTCCCAGTTTTTTTTTTTTTTTTGTGTGTGGAAACTTTGCGTACGCCGACGTGTCCCACCACAACTCAGGTCAACTACAATATATGTTGCCTTACTTAAATAATAATTCCTAATATTGTTTCCTAAAGCTTTCGATGTCCAGGTTAGCTGTTGTCGCCTTGAATTGAGTGGGGGGAGGTTTTCTCTAACAGCGGTCTGTGTCGATGCATCTCCGCCACGAGACACTCAACAGTATCCAGCTGTTGGGCCCCGCCCCCACCCCGCGAGTGGGCGGAGATAAAGCAAAAGGCGGGTTCGTTTTTACTGTACTTTTATTTTATAATTAAAAGTAACTCAATTTGCAGTTTAAGGACACAAAACACAGTAACCGTTCAACGTGTTGCAGCTTTTTAAAAACACATTAAACAAATTCACGTTTCACGTCTATTACCCTGGAAACCAAATTACTTAGAACGTAGGTGTTTCCTAGCAACGCGACTGATTACTGTCAACAATAAAACGGCTCTTGATATTCTGAAGCATCTTCCGGTGGACTTTTCTTGTTTCAGGAAATCATGATGATCGTTTACTTCTGCTACTGTCATGGTAAACAAAACGACTTCATATCCAGTGAATAGAGAAGCTTTACATGTCTGTGAGTGGCAGAGAGAGAGTGATAGCAAAGAATTAAACTTGTTTCTGCTGCCCTCTGCAGCTTCAATTTATTATTATTTGTCTACATGCATCCCTGAAGAGATGCTGCTGGTTAGAGATCTCTATCTGTCTAAATGCTCCTTCATGAAATTGAAATATGCTATTGGTTTAAAATGAATAACTGAGAGAGCTGTCCTTTTAACTGTGTTTTCATTAGATACGATTAAGTACAGGACTGTTAAATTACTTTGCATTAGTTCTCCAGTTCATTGGTTTAATAAATCGGCAAATAAGTGTAGATCTCA
Source organism: Planiliza haematocheilus (assembly GCA_005024645.1). NCBI lineage: Eukaryota > Metazoa > Chordata > Actinopteri > Mugiliformes > Mugilidae > Planiliza > Planiliza haematocheilus. Next base: position 1,011,643 of record SRSE01000845.1, on the reverse strand, counting down.
TTTCTGGGAATGAAAAATAACTTAAACATAGAACAGAATAAAATAGAACAGAACAGAATAGAATAGAATAGAATAAAACGTCTTTTATTATCATTGCAGAACACAGATTATACAGTGGAACACGATTTTGTTTTCAACTGTGCAAGATACTCACTATAAACAGTAAATATGTAATCTGAGTATAAATATGAATATGCCCATGTATTTACCACTGTCTTATTTTTATAACTGAAATAAAATATGTTGTGTCAAAACAGTATTAAGTGAAAAATAAACTAATATCAGTGTGAACAACAATAACTCATCAGAATCCAGTTTAGAGGCAACTATCAACATTACATCATATCAGTTTAAATATAACATGCTTTGAGATAATAATGAAAAATATAGAAAATAACAAGAAAATAATTACTTACTTACAAATTAATTATATTATTGTACCTTAATTTCCCCCAAAATGTTAATCAGTGTTCACAACAATCATACAGTTTTTCATACATTAAGAAAAAAGATAAGATGTAGGAAAATATAAACGAGACAAGAATTGATCAAATTGCTGTCTAATGAAGTAAATTACTAGCGCTATGGCATCTCTGCTACAGTTTTATATTCGTACCAAAGCCCCACACACTGAATGCAGGGTACACGGGCTCTGTAAAAGTAGTCCGGATTCTGTACAGGAGACGCATGCCGTCAGAGACACCATAAAATGCAAGTGTTCCTGCTGCATGATCCAAGTAGACGCCAATCCGACTTGACGGCGGAGCTGGGATGTCTTTGCTTTTGTTGTTGTGCACAAAGGAGAATTTGGTGTCAGAGCAGTACAAACTCCAGGACTTGTCGTTCCAACCCAGGCTGCACTCATTGCTATTTCCTTTACGCCGGATTCCCCTGTAGGTGACGCCCACATCTATCTCTGTTCCCTTCCAGTCCACCTCCCAGTAACAGCGACTCCCAGTCACACTGTCCCTGCACAACACCTGGAAGTGGAAATTAAAAGACAAAGCCCATCTGAGTAATATGATTCATAAACTAATGTAATATCTATTGATTCACAGGACTCTAAGATCTTACCTGTTGCCAGTGGTCAAATCGCTCTGGGTGTTCAGGGTAGTTCTTTGGGTCGTTCTTCATTGTGGCTGTTCTGTTCCCCTCAGAAAGATGTAGGTTGGGGTGGACAGTATTGACATCCAGAATCAACTGGGCTGCATCTGGACACAGCAGAAAAATATTAAATATGTGTGCTGTTTGTGCTATTTGAATATCTTATATCTAATACTTCTATGTAAATCAAATGTGTCACATAATTTGCCTAGCACGAGGTAAGTTGTTTCTGCGAGGCTGTGGTGTTTTTTGATCAACTAAACATTTACTTCGCTATTATCTTACACTTAAGTTATTATTAGCCATTACTCAATACTTCATTGTTAGTTTTCCAGAGAAACGTGATTTCTCAGTCTGCCTATTGAACTCTAAAGTAAAATTAGCAACAACTATGTTTGCTTAAGTAGAACATACTGCAAAAGTTTGGTTTTCACCAAACCAGTTCTGCAAGTGCCATACCTTCACTGCAAGTTTCACTTATTTCACTACATTAGCATTTCCTTGTGTATCACAGAGATATTTTTTGTACATGTGACTATGACTTGCCTTTTTTAAAGCCCAGATATTACCAGATACGAGTAATGTCTGTTACCACGTAGCCCTGTCAGGCCGGTACCGAAGGGAAAAATGTAATCACTCACATTTCATGAAATCCTCTCTTGTCCTTGGCTCTTCTCGTATCCTCGGCTCGTCTCGTGCCCTCGGCTCGTCTCGTATCCTCGGCTCATCTCGTATCTTCTGCTCATCTGGTATCCTCAGCTCATCTCGTATCCTCGGCTCATCTCGTATCCTCGGCTCTTCCCTCAAAATTGATTCTCTCCTTGTCTTTGGCTCTTCTTGTGTAATGTACACTTCCTTCACTATAAAAACCAACACAGAACGTGGCAGCATGAGCAGAACAGACATCTAAAAAAAACATCAGTTTCCAAAAGGAATCCCTCTGCGAGAGAGACCTCAGTGCTGTTTGAGAGGAAGAAAGACAAATCTGTTAACCTGCTCCTGAGATTTTGCTCATTTCTGTCTTGCTGACTTCTTCTACTTGTAATTTCAGTGCAGCAATGGCTCTCTTGGTTGAATCGAAGGAGTAATAAGGAGCAACGCTGATGTTGTTGAGGTCTTCATATCCTGAGGGGCCTGACAGAGACTGCCAGCTCTGGTGAAAACAAGAGAAACAAGAAGTTAAATATGAGAAAAATTCCCCATGAAGACCTTTGACTTTCACACCATACATGGTCTTATTGGCATTCTCAGTGCAGCTCACCTGTAGGAAGTGTATGTGATCATCGGTGCGTGAGAGCTTCTCCAGGTCAGTGTGTCTCTTCCTCAGCAGCGTGATCTCTTCCTCCAGCCGGTCTAGGAGTATCTCGGCCCGGGTCACAGTTGTCTTTTCATGGGAAAGAACCATCTCCTTGACTTCAATATACTTCCTCTCTATAGAACGCAGAAGCTCAGTGAAGACCCGCTCGTTCTCCTCTAGGACCGCTTTAGCAGAGTGCTGATGACATAAGAGGAAAGTTTGTTAAAATGAAAACAGTCACTATTCAAATCACAAAAATAGGTTTGATGCCTTGTTTTTAGCCTCATGCCATGCTTTAGGTTGTAATGTGGCTTGATACTTACTTGAACTGACTCAACAGCTTGTCGGAGATCTTGCCACTTTTTAATTCTTTGGTCAATCCTATGCTGGGATTTGTGTAGAGTAGCACCAAGTTGTTTCTATAGAGGAAATGTTGAAATTATTAATGAATGATAACCCTGCAGATAAGTTATTTGCTATACTCAAAGTACTGAAGAAGTGTTTTAACAACTCACTTGTTTCTCAGTCCTCTCCGTTCCAGCTGGGACGATGTCGTGGTGTTTGTGTTCGTCCATCATGCACAGAACGCACACGGATGTATTATCAGTGCGACAAAAAGCCTCCAGCAGCTTGTCGTGCTGTGCACAGATCTTCTCCCTCATCTGGCCCGTCGCCTTGACCAGTTTGTGCTTCATCAGGGCAGGGTAGTCATAGTGAGACTGGAGGTGAGTATCACAGTAAGATGCCAGGCACACCAAGCAGGACTTCTCAGCCTTCTGCTTGTTCGTTGTGCAGAAGTCACACAGGACGTCTCCATGTTTGGCGTGGGTCCTGGGCTGGCTCCGACTGGCTGACCGACGAGATTTATCCAGGCTACTATATCTGTCTAAATCCAACGTGGCAGGGTGGGACATTCTGTTAAAAGGAGATTAAAAAATATATCCAGTAGAAATATCAACAAAATAAAAATCCACAAGTGATATTAGTCAGTGTGTCAACTCCTCAATAAAATTTGTTGAGAACAAAAGTCTTGTCTAAAAATTGTCAGGTTGAGGTATCGACAGAGAAAATTAGTTCCTGAAGTTAACAGCTTGAGCGAAACTGTGTGACTGACGTTGTGCATGACAGAATGTTTGCTATGAGGTGTACTCTCACAGTAGAACCAGTATTCCTGGTTGGACGTTTAATTGTAAAGGGATGGGTGTGAGTGCCGGAAACAAAGAGGGTTGAAACAAAGGAGAGTAAAAGGTAAGACTACCACAAAAAAAAGGAGTAAAAAACAGGCAAACTTCGTAATTAAAAGTTGCAAACTTACTACTAGCTTGATTGCTCAACTGTATTGAAATGTGTTGTTTGTTTGTTTGTTTGTTTGTTTGTTTCAGGATAACAGTGTCTGCTGACCACACGACCAGGCATTGACCAGCACCAGCGGTGAGAAAACAGCAGCATCTTGTGGAACTAACTCGTTACTGCACAAAATACTCCATCGGCAAAGTCTGTATCTATCTTTCAAATATTTTATATTTTAATAGAACTGCAGAGCATCTAGTTGCTAATTCACCTTAAAGCTGTAATTGCTAAACCTGTAAATGTTATTATTCCTGATATGATTTGAACTCTGTAGTAATCTACGTTAGTAATCTTATATGAAAAAAATAATAACTAGCATCGCTTTACATTTAAAATTCAGAGTATTAGACATAGTGAATGCAGAGTGCATGTGCGTCCTTGAATGACCTTCCCAGCCCAGCAGAAGCCCTAAAGAAAGATCTGGAGGGACATGTCAAACCTCAACCATAATCAGACTTTGAAAATCTGCGACATTTACCACAATTACCACTGGATCTGTTTTGGTGGTTTGTTGTGACTTACTGTGGGAGTTTATTTTTCCTTCATTTGTATTCATCCTGTTTGAGCGGGTGGTATAAACAAACCGCTTTGTTAAGTAATTGTTTGCAGTGTGACTTTACTTGACTCACTGTTTTTGTCTGAAATGCTGCGGACTGAAAAGACTACAGTGGAAATATACTCACTTGCCAGTTCATTGGGTACACTTCTGAACACAACAATGCTGTAATATAACAGTCCTGCACAAAATGTGACTTAAATAAAGGCTGTGTTTTTATGTTGAGGTTGTGGTTTGTTGGTTACTATTGAATCGTGTTGTTTCTTTTATTTTGACAGTCCCATTGTAGTCAGTGGACAAGGCTAAGTAACAGAAACATTTTAGTTTAATTTGGTATTCAATAGCACCACAAATATCCTCCAAAGTGATCATATAGTTTAATTACCACCATTTTTGACGCTGTTTAAATATAAAATGAACATTAAAACGTCCATGAAGAGGTATTTCGTGCAGGAAGGAATAAGAATACAGTAGCTTTCACTTTTCATTGTAATAAACAGGCAAGTGGCAATAGTTGTATCTTCTGTGTGTGGTGCAGTGTTGGCTCCGAACCTGCAGGTGGCGATAGTGGTTTCCGTGCTGCATTGAAATGACAATGGTTGCTTTCGCTAAAGTGCGTCGGTCGTCCAACGTTGGCGCCAGATGAGCTGTGGCGCCAGCTACACACAGGCACTGAGAGAGGAAGACACACAGCAGTTTGACGAGGCTCACTACAGCTTGCAAAGCCCTTCTCAACCCGGAGTTTAAAGCATACAAACGATCATCTATTTTTTTTGTCTTCTCCCTTCAAGCTATCAAAAAAGTAAAAGGACAGAAAGGTGGGTGTGTGTATGCGAGGTTTGATGCATTTACAACCGACGTGATCTTTTACTACTGGTGATTGATTGATCGTTTAAAATTCATCTTACTCTATCATGAATAGTAGCAGCGGTGAGGCAGAGGGACGCCTGTGTTCAGGTGACTATGATCTTAGTTATTATTATAGTAGTGGTGTGGGCTTTCTATTAGGTGGCTTCAGTTCGGAACTTTGTGAAGGAAAAATACAGGCCTTAACTCGCACTGGTTGTGGCATTATGTTCTGCTGGAAAAGCAGCAAAGCACAGGAGCACACTAGTAAAAGTGTATTTTTCTGCCTTGAAACGCACCCGTGCTTTTTTTTTGTTATCATGTTTGATGTAGAATCGGCTCATCCGTTATTCTTTTTATCTAGTTTTGTCTTTGCATGCGAGACCAGTCTTAACATGGTCGGATGGGCGGTTTAGGGAAGCTTCCGCTCCAATGTTTTACTATCTACAGCCTCCTACTAAACTGGAGAGCTGGCTGTAGCTGTGCTAGCAAACTGGATTAGCTGGCTTGTTAGCTTGGCATCATGGCTATGTAGCCCGCACGCTAACACAGTCTGGGCTGGATAGCTGCTAACATCAGCAAGGCCGCCATTGGAGTCGTGTGTGTGGTTCGTCGGGAGCTGCCGCAGTAAAGGAGGGCTTTCTGTCTGTAGCCAACAGTCGCCGTGTCCTCTCATATAGCATATAAATAACGTGCTTGCTCGTCATTTTGTTCTGCTAGTGCGTTTAAAACAGCATCTCCGGTGGGATCTGTGTCTTGAGACTGTTCCTGTGTAAGTAAAACGCGTCCTTTCCCGGGCTTTTCGCATAGCGATCGTCGCTTTCATGGTTAGCCATCTTTGTTCAAGCTAGCCAACTCCTGGTGGGGAATTGCGATGTGGCTCTTAGCTTGCTAACAAACTTGCCGTTAGCCTGCAACGCCGTTTTGTATGACATCGTTGCTACACGTTAAAATCGAAATTTAAGATTATAGCCACGGGTTCTCGTGCACATTGGGCTACGCTTTGTGATTACACGGTCATGGCTTCGGGTGTAGCTCTAATTCAATATGTTTTGAATGGCGGAAGCTAACGTGGCTCACATTAGCTAGCGGCAGCCATCTTAGGCGAGAGCGTAATCTTGGCTAGCTGGAAGTGCTGGTGTGGCACAACAAGATGGCCTGTTAATACTCGCACAAGGAGAATTTCCGCGTCGGTCGTTGTCTCAAATTGCGCCGAATTGTTTAATTCAAGTATCGGTGTTATTGTAAGTATCTAAAAGGGTTTAAAACCCTCACTACGATTATTCCGGTGTTGGTTTTACCGTGAAGCTAGTTAGCGGGCTAAATCGTGAACACATTAGCGGCTAACACAATGCTGTTTTGTCGTTAACCAGTCCCCTTCGACCATAGCCAGCTAACTAGCGGCTATGAAGGCTATTTGTAGCTGTTATGGAGGGCTAGCAATCAACACTGGGATGTTTAATAACAAAACCTTGCGGCTGTAATGCCGCAACGCATTTTTAATGCGTATTTAATAAATATACGTCGAATTGCGCACATAAGCTGGTGGTGTAGGCCTGTCGGGGTTTGACTTGCGGATTAAGCCAGAATTGGGAGCTTGATTAGGACGCATTTCGCTTTGATTTTATCAATCGTGTTAGCTAGTGAAGCTCCTCTTGTACGCTAACTTTGCTAGCAAATTAATCATTGCGCTTTTTAAGTTATATTGAAAACATTTTGAAACATGGAGTTTAGTTTTTAGGAGTTCATTTTATCACTGCAGTCCCACTTTTGTGTGCATAATGAAAACTTATGCACACAAGCATAAGCAAACTGAAGTGTTGCATATAATGAACATACACCAGTGGGTGTGCAGAGTAACTTAAGTCTAATCTAATGTTAGGAGGTGCCTTTGTTTCACCTTTTAAACCAACGACCAACCTTATGCTTTTTGTAGTTGTTGGTTATAGATTATTGTCCTGCTCCCAGGGACACTGTGGCTAACTTGAGTTGAACAGCCTTTGCTATTGGAATTAATATTTGCTCAGATTTGCTCAAACTGACTATCAACACCATTGGATACTATATAGAAAGGTTAAAGATTAAACAAAACTCATACATTAAACCATGACTGCATGATTCAGTATCAATTATCCTCTATTGTCTTGTGTAGAGCTGGAAGCATTTTAAAATGATCACATGAATGTGATGCACTAGGCTGAATATTTATATATAGAAAGTGACGCAATATTGCTTGAATATATGGTGCTCACCTCTCCATAGAGATCTCTTAATTACATTCATATTGCACAGTAAAGATACTACTAGCCATGTAAAAATTGTTTTATTTGCCTGTAGAAATTGGCAAATCTGGTTATGAGCTAGGGGTAACGTATCATAATACAAGATTAGGTACCCATCTATGGTATGCAGTGAAAATTTGTGACTCAAAAGGAATGGTAACAAAACTTGCCATAGGCGGGCACATCAACATTTTTATTGGATTTATAAGAGCACAGGGTCTGCACTTTCTTCATTAAGTGGCATCATCCCAGAACAATAAGCTCAACAAATGAATGAAAATGAGTCAAGGTGCTTGGGTTAATTTCTTTCTTTTCTTCTTGTGCAGGTCTGCTTACTGACAAAAGCACCAGCGCGACGCCGCACAAAACAAAGCTCAATACCCCCGATTCTTTCTTAAGTCATCATCCGGCCAGAAAACGGAGGTCGTGGGGCTGGAGTGTGTGCTCATGGCCGAGTCAGAGACTGAATGTGACACACCCGGCCTTGACACACTTGGGTCGGAGTGTGTCATAGCCCACAGCCATGTCGACCTTCACTATGGAGCAGAAACGGAGATCATGACAGAGGAAAAGCGTGGATTAGAGCTGGAGATCCACGGCTCAGACTTAAAGATCCAAGGACTGGGAACGGACCTCGGAGCTGTAGCCTGCGTCGATGCAATTGTAGCCGAGACAGACCATGATTACATTAAGGTGGAACACGGCGAGATGCACTGTTTCACGGGAGCAGAAATCAAGACAACAGGGACCGAGACCCTGCTGGGAGAGGTGCTGCTTAAGACAGAAAGTGAGCATGTGGTTAAAGTAGAGTCTGACCATGGTGGGGAGTTGACAGTGGAGTCTGAGAATGGTGTAATCATACATGAAGCTCATGGTCTGCAGTGCAATGAGTGTGGGGAGATTTTTGGCAGCATAGCAGATCTTCACCAACACTTTGAGATCCACAAGGACCTCAATCCATACATCTGTGTTCACTGTGGAGAGAGTTTCGCTGTGGAAGCCAGCCTCAAGCAGCACATGAAAATTCACATGAAAGAAAAGCCCTATGTTCCCCCTGGAGTTGAGATCATGGGCAAAGATGTTATTGATGCCTTCAGCCTTAAGTCTCATCAGATGATTCATTTGCCAGACAAGCCCCACCGATGCTCGGAGTGCGGTAAGAGCTTTGCAGCAGCCATCACCCTTAGAGAACACATGAAGATGCATTCAGAGGACAAGCCCTACAAGTGCACTCAGTGTAGGAAGAGCTTTGTCCGCAGAAGGCATCTGAAAAAGCATCAGGAGGTGCACGCACGAGAGAAGCCATATACCTGCGGCCAGTGTGGCAAAGGTTTTGCTACAACTTCCAACCTGAAGCAGCACCAGAAGACCCACACCGCAGTTGTGCTCGGAGACAAACCCCACCGATGCGCTCAATGTGGAAAGTGTTTTGCTGCTGCTGCCACTCTGAGAGAACACCAGAGGATCCACTCGGGTGAAAAGCCGTACAAGTGCAACATGTGCAGGAAGAGTTTTGTCCGCAAACGCCATCTGAAGAAGCACCAGCAGGTCCATGCCGGCGGGAAGCCCTATACCTGCAGACATTGCAACAAGGGCTTCAATCACTCCTCTTCTCTCTCTCGCCACCACAAGACCCATCTGCAGAACCCAGTGTTTTCCCCACCACAGCCCGGGAAAACATTGTCCTATGGCACTCCTCCAAAACAGAGGGTGCACCAGCAGGGAGACAAGCCCTACATGTGCAACCACTGCGATAAGGGCTTCAATCATTCCTCTTCCCTGTCGCGGCACCAAAGAGTCCACTCAGAGGGAAAGAGTTACACCTGTGGTCACTGTGGCAAACGATTCAATCACTCCTCCTCACTTGCTAGGCACCAGAGAGTCCACTTGGAGAACAAACAGCAACAGCAGCCGCCGCCGCCGCCACCACCACAGCCACAACCGCAGCAGTACACCACCATCCCCACAGGGAAGGGATTCCCCAACAACGCCTTCCCAAAGCAACGCATCCTGTCTGTTGAAAAACCCTACAGGTGCTCCCAGTGCGGCAAAGGCTTTAACCATTCGTCGTCTCTCTCCAGACATCACAGGATCCATGTGGATCAGTGAGCACCCTCTCCTGCCCTCACATGGGATCCCACACAAGCGCACACATCTCTGCTCTCCCCTCGTTTCTGTTCTATCAGTGGTCCCTTCATCGATATCGCCACACCACAGGAAACATGAGGCCAACTTCTGTAGGAAAGAGGTCAGGACATTTACCATGTTGAAGCGGAGCAGCTGAGAAGGAACAGACAGTAACACACAAGTCTTCAAAAAGGAAATGGCTTGGCCTGAAGGACAGTGCAACCTATAATTCAGAGTTGAACCCGGGCTCAGTTTAAAGAGGGTTTAACAATACATTGTGAAGGAGTCTCTATTCTTGTTTGTGATTGTACTTCACATGCTCCAGGACCTGTTTTGAACACTTTTAAAGGAAAAAAAAAAATATGTGATTTGAAGATCTACATGCTCAAATTGTTACCTGGGGAGGGATAAATATGCTATGCCCTCTGGTTAGTGTTTTTGATAGAAGAATTCAGTTAATGTACCTTCAGGTGGGCACAAGCGCTTTTCAGCTGCAACTTTATTCAACGCTACCAACACAATTGGTGAACAAAAACTTGTAGTTATTTTTCTTTTCACTCACAAGACCCATGTGAAGCAAATATAAAAAAAATAATCCAGTGTAAATATTTGATTTTCTTTTATATATATGTATAGGTGACTAGTGTGCTGTTCCAAAAGATTACATTTTTGATAGTAAGATCCACTTTGTCTCCACCTTTTTTTTCCTTCCCCCTTTTTTTGAATTTAATTTGTTTTAAGTGTTGGAGATAAAAACATGTTGCAGGTGTACTCATGCAGTTTGAAATTGGGCTCGGTCACTCATGAGTTGTCTTGTAAATTTCTGAGGTTGTTTATTCTTTTGTATGTCTTGCGATGGTTTAGTACTGCTGCATAGACTGTACAGAGAGCAATACTGGCTGACACCCTGGGGTTATTATGACATGCAATTTAGCCATAAAGAAGTGCATAACCAGAAATAAAAAACTACTTGGGTAGCATATTGCAACATGACCCGTGTCCTAATTATTTACTGAGCTGTCTCCTCCGTACCCAAATGTACACAAGATGCAACATCACACTATTGCTATGGAGACTAATTACCTGTGTATAAAATATAGGTAACTCATTTTGATCTGCAGACAATTTGAACTAAAAAAGAAAAGGTTGTGTATACTAAAACAAAAACTACATGAGGTAATGTCACTTTTACAAGATATTTCCGAAGTCTAATGGATTGCATTTTATTTACTGTTATGTGTAAAATATCTTTTACAAACTGATGTATTTTTTTAGATATGGCTTGGGTTATATGAAAGGGAATGAGAGAGATACAGCTTTTATGAGAGTGAACATTTTTGGTGAGCAATATTTTTCCTTTTTATTTGATAACAATTGTGCTTCAAACTGTAGCATAGGTTTCTTCCTTGTGTTAGATAGGTGCCTTATTGCATGCTATGTAGAAATGTATGCCGAGCTGTTATTTGAGAAAAAAAAGTTAGGGTTTTCAGGAGTCTTTTGTTCATATTCATACTAACTTACCCTACGTTTTAATTTGTCACTGATTCCTGTTGCTTTTTCCTTTTTTGCTTTCGTGTATATTACCATGTGTTTACACTGTTACGACCATATTGTCTATTTTTTTTTCTCCCCTTCATTTTTTTGTCAATGGCCTCATTGTAGAGAGAAAAATTGTAAAAGATCCATATAGACTTCTCTTAAGGGCGAATCCTGTAACACCTCTTCCCAATTTCTGAGTGGCACATATATGGATAAATAAAGGTTGTTGACTCTCTTGTGGTGTTCAGTCAATGAAGAAGTGGTCAGCCTCATAGATAAGTCTATACTTTTATTAGGATAATCTATATTTGGACAGTGGTGTATAATGGCAACAATAGGTGGACTCTCTGGTCCATGTACTTCCACAGTTTATCCACATGGTGTCATCCTACCATTGACCAAAGCACGGCGACACCAGATGTGGAGCTGCTACTAATCCTCCGGTGTTTTACAGCAGCTTTAATAGGACCTTTATCCTTCCTACAGCTGGAACATTTTAGACTTCACCAAAACCGAATCAGTCTGCAGGAGTAGGAGCAGCCCAGTTAAAAGTGTAATTTCATCTAGAAGAGGGAAAACTCTTGCGACCTGTGCAAAACCATCAACATAAGGTCTCCCACACTTTCGGTTTACATTCCTTCACAGCTGGAGGCCGACTTTAGTAGAGGCAGACGTTCAAGGCTGGCATCCACTGTCACTGTAACCTTAAGAAATGAAGAGGTTATCAGCCTTCCTGGTGCAGAGAGAAGCTCTGGTTTGTATCACTGATATTTACACTGGGCTGTTCTTCACACTGAGACACCTACCCATCTGGGAAAGCTTAAGTTTTTAATGAAATCTAGTGTTTGGTTTGAGTAATATCCTCAGATATAGAATGAAGATAAATTTACTGCTGGATAAAAATATTCTTGGCTACTAATAATAAAAAAAAATCTATACACTTTTTGTTTCATTTTTAAGGAGCAATACCAAGACAAGAAAAGTTGGTGACATACACTTTTATTTGCTACATGACAGGAACAAAAAAATTAAATGTTATCACATATTATTGCTGTTACTGACATTTTAACTAATGTAGTGAAAGAAAACTACATAAACACATAAAAGGCAGGTGATACACCACATGCCATTTAACAGCACACCCAAGGTAATTATGAATGGATAAATCATGACATATTGACATATTTTGTATTTATTTACAAAAGAAAAATATACACTGTACATCTGTACACAGACCCCTGTTGTAATATGAGGAGGTAAGCAACCATTACTAGGTATATTTGGGAGATTCAAGCACAGTTTTGGCCTCGGTAGCCATGAGTTGTGTGAAGAGATGTGGCATCTCCAACAGACGGCTTCGGGCCTGCTATACATTCATGACAGGAGTTAGCTGCAGCAGTGAGCTCTGTGGTCGAATGGCATTGCTCTTCGAATGCATTTTCTCCAGGTTTTGTAAAAAGCCTCTTCTCTTGAGACCCTCCAGTATGACAGTGTTGCTGGAGGCCAGGCTGACACGGGTCCTGCAAGGGGGCAAAACACACCATTTGAATGACACGTTCGTTGGCTCCGTCTTCATACCTGCATACCAGGGTGCACAGCGAGTTCAATGTCAGAGAAGAAGTCTTTTCTTCCTCTTTGATTATAACATGAGGGCTTAAGTGCTGCGCAGCAATTACGCATAATTATCAGAAATGACTCCCTGCTGTCCAAATACTGGATGCTATAATTGGCCACAAGGTGTTTGTTCAGCTTTATTGCAATTTACCTTAAAAGAAAAAAATACAACTTGGGACGAAGGCCAACCACAGGCATGAAACCTAGAGGTTAACTAACTGCGGTACAGTGTTTATTTTCCCTCCAGATATGTGGGAGAAACATTCTGGTGAGGGCCCACAGCAGGACAGATAAGACATTAGCTTGAAATGTGTAAATTAAAAATGTGCATAAAAGCTATTTATCCTGTCAACTCTGTTAGTAACTTCAGCAACAATGAGAGGACACCTGTGGTCTCAGTTTGTGAAAATAGAATATCACAGTTTCTAACTATAACAAGAGTCACTCACCGAGGAGAATCTATACCACTGTCTCCAGTGATGCTCTGGTTCTCTCCTATTTCCACCGTCTCCCCCATCTCTGCCCCTCTGCCTCCACTGGGCATGCTCAGAACTGCTCTGTGGGTCTGAGGAACACCCTTCTCATCAAACTCATCCTCCTGCACTTCCTCTGCCTCCACCGGCCAGTGAGCGGACTCACCGTCACCCTCGTCGGCTGACTTCCGGACGGTCTCCGTGTCTGAGTCTATCTCACTAGTCTGGCAGTAGTCAAAGATGCTACTGTCTGCAACTTCACAGTCGAGGTTAGCCTCGTGCAGTCTCTCCGCCTGGATCAATGTGCCTCGTCTGGGGCTGGATTCACTTTGGGTGCTCTGATGGGGATGATGGAGTCTCCAGCTGGTCTCCCCTTTGATGGGGCTGAGGGAAGCTTCCCTCTGGGCTGCTGGGGGAACTATATCCTTGAAAGTGCTGCCCACTGAGTCTTGAACTAAGCTGACTTGTGGTTGGTGAAAGTTGGATTTGTAGTAGTGACCATGGGATTCCTGATAGTGCACAGACACTACACCTATACCTGTGTGGTAGTCATTTGCAGCATCAATAATCTCATCTTCGTTCAGGCATAATGAGCTACAGGCATCGTCATCCTCTTGCTCAGCTGCTCTTTGATAGAGCCTATAGTCGTCCTCTATGAAGCCATCAGTGTCTGTTATTAAGGGAGTGCTGTCAGGTGTCAGCTCCAGCCGTTCTCCCTGTCTCGTGGCCCTTTGTTCTCTATTACAAGTTGTGACAACTCTCTTTTCCTGTTGGTCCAGGGAGGCTGTGGTGTCAGAGAGGTCTTCAGACCTCTGGACATCATCTCTTTGAGTGTTGGAGAGTCTGAGGGAGTGTTTCCGCTGTAAAGACGGCTTGTGCCAGGGCAGATTTGAGTCGTTTATGACAGCCTCATATGGGTGAGTAGGGGCAATGTGATTAGTATTGGAGTATTGCTGGATATTTGCAAGACTGTTATCTGTATTATGAATGTGGTCTGGTACACCGCTGTACTTGTGTGCATCCTGAAAAGGCCCATTTCTGCCCTCTCTCTCCTTGCTGTTTGCCTCCCTCTGATGTCGGATCTTGTCATCTATCCGGAGTGTACTGCTCTGCGGATAGGCCGAGCTGTAGTCCAGTGGAAGCTCTCTGTTGGGCTTCACGTCAGGTTGGGGCTGGTGATTAGCAGTCAAGTCCCTCTCTTGGGCACAGTCATACCTGTCCTCAGATGTGGGGAATTTCACTGCATTCTCGCCATCTGCTGCCATCACTTTGGCTCGATGCGGGTCCCAGGACTTTGAACGGTGACTCGTCCGTTCCTTTCTCCCGGGGCCCGAAGCTTTGCCCTCTTTCACCTCTCGCCTTCTATGCTCTCGTGTGCCGGGAATTACGCTCTCGGCTTCTTTGACTGGATGAGTCTGGAAAGGGTTTTCAATGCGTTTCTTATAAAGAGATTTTCCCTCAACAGTTCCACCTTCTTCCACTTGATCTGGTTCATCAACAGGGATTTCCCCTCTGAGCCGAGTAGGGATCAAATCCTCCCCCTCTGGATAATTGTCAGCACATATGGGAGCCTTACTCTTAACCCTCTCCCTTTCCTTTTGCTTCTCCCTGGAAGAATGGGTCCTCCGCTTGCTGCGAGACGTCTTCTGTGCAGATCGTTTCCCTGCCACTGCCTTAGATGAGTGATGATGCCTGGGTTTTGAAAATGCTAGGATCTCAGTAGACATTCCCTTGTCAACACCCTTATCGTCTTTATCCAGACTCTTGTCCAACACTCTTTCTATGCCCCTTTCCTTTCTCTCCTCCAGCTTTTTCATTAGGACAGTGTGCCGTGTCAAGTTGTCCACAGTCAGTTCGGGGTTGATGCGTTTGATGATGGCATGCTCCAGGTCCCGGGGTAAGTTGTTCAGGTCGTCCTCGTCTCTGACAGGCCACTCTTCTGGAGGAAACTGGCCTGAAAATGACGCATACTCTTTCTTTGGCTTCTCCTTTTTACCTCCATTCCGGCGAAACAGACTAAGACCAAACTTCCTCCCTGGTTTGCTCTCTTTACGGCCAGTGGCGTTGGTAGTGGCTGTTGTTTTGCTGATTTCGCTCGCCTGACAATCTGCCGCTGTAGAGGTGGACTGATGCTGCACTGTCGGTTTGTGGTCTAACGGCCGGGGCCACTTTAAGCTCTTGCCTGTGCATTCACTTAAGGACACAGACACTGAATGCTGGTCTGGGACAGTGGAGGGAGGGACGGTGCCTGTCGCAGTAGTGGAGGCGATATTAGAGGAAATCTGGAGAGGGCCGAAACAGCTGCAAGACTTGCAATGGGCCACTGGGAGCGTTTGAGGGGTCTCAGCACAGATATCGTTGCTCAGCAGGTAAGTAACGGGAGGAGGCAATGGAGGGTCATCTCCTGAACCGGACGCCCACCAGTTCTTTTCTCGGACCATGTTATTGGTGATGAAATAGGTCTGAGGCGTGACGATGAAGTAGCCCTCGCCTGTGTGGTAAATCTTGCGCTCCTTGATTAGAGTGCCTAGAGCATTGTAAAGGATGTCCTGGGTGGGGATGGTTATCCCTGAGACACAAAAAAAGGAAAATGGTGTTAAAGACAAAAAGAAAGAAAGGGATTTAAAAATATTTGGGAGACATGCTTATTCCTTTCTGTTGGGGACTTAGTTAAGAAGAGCACCACTCTCATCACATGTAGAGCTACTACCAGCTGCTATTTAGCTTGTCCTAAAATAAATACTAGAAACAGCTTTTCTTGCTCTCCATAATGAACACCTCTTACATCCTCAATAATACAATTTTTCTTGCTTGTTTGTTTAATTTGAGGAAAAAGAGGATTACTGTGAGTTCCATGGAAGTTACTGCATTTGGCCAAGAAATAGCCTGGCCAATAAATGTCAGTTTTAAAACAAATTAAACAAATGAGATGCATTAAGTCAACTAATGAGGTTTAGAGGTGCTGGTAGGCGGATTTTATGGCTTAAACAGAGCCAGGACAGCTGTTTTCCAGCCATTTTTGCTAAGCTAAGCCAACTTTCTGACAGCTATACCTTTAATATTTAACAGACAGATGTGAGAGTGTTATCAATCTTCTTTGACTTACTCTCTCACCAGAAAGCTATAAGTACATTTGCCAAAAAGTCATGCTATTCCTTTAACAAGCAGCCTTAAGCAGTATTTTATGGATTACCTGGATGGGCTTTGCTCATTTGGTTGACAAGTGCTTCCTGGCTGACGGTGATTTGGGAAGAGTTCATGTCTGAGATGACCGAGCACAACACCTCAGCCAAGGGAATGAACTGGGACTGGGGAACTGGGGACATCTGCACCGGGGACAGGTCACCTGAAACACACATCAGCAGATGACAGGGTGAAACAGGTGGTAGATATAAACACACCTGGGTCAGAGAGGTCTCTTCCTGACTCGTGCTGCCAACAAAAACAACTCATAGTACTAGAGTTGACATTCCTATCCTAACCACCTTCTAAATCATGACCGAAGTGGTCTATTTATGTGAGTTATATGAACCATGCCTGACTGCTTTTGAAATTCCATCAGTGCTGGGACAGACCACAGAATTCCATTACTCCCACAGAAATGACCACAGGTCTGCCTGCTGGGCAGCTCAGATATCCTGCCCCCCATATCACACAGCACTACACGTCTAAGAGCTGCCCTTAGACAAACACGTTACTGAAAGTGAGAGAGACCAAGAAAAAGGACAGAGACAGTCTTGGAAACATTCGTCTCTGTAAAAACAGTATGAATGTCACTCTGTACACGTGTACCCCACAACACAATCCCACTGATCTACAGGACTCCGCCGGCTGACGGTCTTCCTCTGACACACAAACAAACTGTGGGAGCACATTAGACAGAAGCCGCAGAGCTTTTAAATCATAAAAGTAAGCTGCTTTTTAAGCTCACCAGACATTTTAGAAACATTTCAGTTCAGTATCAAAAACAATCATGAGTTTCACACATGGGAGACCTAATTGAAGCAACATGCGGCGGTTAAGTTGCTTCAGGCAAACAGAATATTTTTGTGCAAAGAGTGTAGTGAAGAAAAATAATAGAAGAGGACTTCAAAACTGAATGCAGACTGGGACACAGAATAACTGATGACCTCACTGGGTGACATGAAAGTCTCTAATTTGGTCAATGTGTTCAAGAGACAAGAGGCAATTTATAGTACCAATATAACTGGAATTCCTGGAAGCAAAGAAGCTAAATTTTCAATAAAGATGTCTCTGCTGTCCATTAAAGATCCAAAACGTTGAGTACTGATGCAGGAGCCGACACAATCAGACGACTGTGTTAATGGACAATATTATTTTCAAACGTAGAACTTTAGGTAATTAGTTTCAGGTCTAATATATGTGGGGTTTGTTGCTGCATGTAGAACCCTCGAGTACAAATACTTAAAATAAACATGTGTGCAACCTTTATGAAACGAAACCTTTAACAAAGGTCATCTAAAATATCGACACACTAACAATACCGCCGGATTTTTGGACTAATTCTTCAAAAGAATATACTTGTGTAAAGAGCACAAAGAGTGACATTTACTACTGAGAATCCACTGCTGATGAATGATTAGCATCTGGGCTGGGTTACCACAAACACAAACCCTCCTCCCGTGAACAGCCGAGACAAGGGCATGGACATAACCTTACGCACAGAGCTGGAAAATTGGTTTTAGTTAATCAGCTACACCACATTAATCAACGAGTCGGGGGAAAAAAAGGGAAGAGATCACAAAAATCCACCACAAAACGAGACCCGAGTATAAACTTGTGCAAAACTGCCACACACATACACGTGTAATTAAAATCAGATACATAAACAGCTGAAACCTTTTTCCCCGCACACACGATTTCAAGTTTCCAGTTGTGCTGACGACAACGCTCGGTGTATAAATGTGCAAATTCAGACTTAAGCTTGACCATGTGGCGTGCGCACAACTGCGAGCGATTCTCCCATCAGCTCGAGGGCACTGAGCGAAAACGCTGCCAAGCTCACACTCGACGTAAACTAAACATTTACAACCCTCACACTTGAACCACTCGTGTCAGAGGCGGGGAAAATAAACAACTAATCAAATACCTGCCAGTGTGAAGCATGACAGAACACACACGCGTACTGACAGATCCGGGCAAGTCTGGGACGAGTTTGATAAGAAACATGTAATTACTTTTATTTTACTGGTTCTGCACACGTGCATCGTGACCTCAGATAGCGTTGCCATATTTGACTGATAAAAATCAGCCCAATCAGAGTTTACAATATGCACAAATACCATGAAAGTAGTCCAAAGGTAGTCATGCGTGTAGATAAAAATGTAAGTTTAAATACGAGAATAATTCAGATAAAGCTTCACATCTTCACAACTGGTGTAAATTTCAGTCTTTTATTTCACAAAGGACCAGATAAGGATTAAAGGATTAAAATAGTGGAAAAACATTGAGTTTAGCCTAGAACTGACAACGGTGATGAGACTAATTCAAAAAGAGACGATAGCACATATTTATTGGAGTAATGATAGCTGGAAATGGTTCAAATAGAACAAAAAGTTGCAGAAATCACTTTTTGCTCCAACTTACAAATGAAAGACGTTTATGTCTCAACAAAAAGTATTAATCACAACACAACTGACTCTGCACTTCAGTTAACCTGTAAATATTCCTATCGTTACTATGGAATATGTCAAGTAAAGTCAGTACAAATTACGGCACAGACAGCAGAGTTAAGGTTCTTTAAATGAAACATCTGCCTTCCCCCAGACGAGGCAAGACGTTAATCTAACTGAACCTCTGAGTGCATATCTCAATAGCTGTCTCCCTGGGCAGTGAATTAGTGCTGTCGACTTAACTCCCCATTGTTGTCAACTTCCTATAGGAATGCCTGGCAGGCTGTCCACATAGCAACCACTTAAAGCCACAGACAACAGTCAAAAGGTCAGCATGGATATAACAGGGTCAGAGGAGCAGAAGGCAAATAATTTATCACAGGGAATCAATAAACTGATGCTTCTCTGTGCACGGAGGTAATTTTGTTAGGCCGAGTGTTATCCTCTCACCGTGTCCTGGTTCAGAGCAGGATATCCTGTCAGACACATTATCTGTCCTCGACTAGGTCCGAGCAACAACATGTTTCCCTCATGTCACTGAGTTTAATCTAGTTGGGACGGCAGCACTGTGTAACAATGTAGGTGTCAGACAGGACAAAAAAGAAAAAAATACACCTGTAGCAGTTTATTTGTGGGAAAAACTTGGGTGTAATGCAAGGATTAGTGTTTATTGAGTCTAACATTAGCAGGCGTGACCGTCTGAGAGGTTCACTGTTGTTACCATCTTCTCTCCAGGGGGAAACGGACCTCTGTGTTCCTGTAATCCAAGACCGGGCCACCGACATTACACCCTTTGTCATACACAGCATGAATACCCAGCTGGGCGCCATGGCAACCGAACCCTGTGCCACGGGGGCGAGGGAGGGAAATGGCAGGAGACGAGACTTGTGTTGAGGCAGGTTAGAGGGAGTGGCAGTTCAACACAACCCAATAAAGAGGCACTTGAATAGCACAGGTTAGTTCCACTTAAGCAATGTGCAATGACTTCTGAAAGTCCTGCCCAAAAAGGAAAAAAGAACCGTATATAATATTGAGTTTCATTATGGCAAGTGTCATATTCAGTGTTTTATTGCTCCAGGGATTAAAGGTCATGATATCACCACATCTGCTGCACAGATTTCTTCATGCATAGCCCTAATAATATGGAAGTATAACAATAAAGTAAAGCAATGACCTAAATCTTATTATGTTAGTAGTGTTCACCACAGCACTAATATACAGCAAAGCTAAAAACACACATTTCTTCCCATGTCATAAAGTTTCCATGTGAGAATATACTGCTGCCAGGGGGATAAAATGAAAAATGTCTGAGGCTGAGTGTTCACATTGCGGAGATGACTGACAGAGACCTTCTCTCCTCTATCTCCTCTGAGATGTTGTTGCCTGCTGACACTGATCAATGCCACATGTATTCACATGGCTGTGTTGTTAGCCAGCCTCAGAGCCGCATGAGTCCCATTTCATACGTGATTTCATTACCTTCAGCCTCCTGGAAGAAAACACTGACACACCAATAACACCATACAGTATACTGTGATATTGAAGATCCTTGCTATACACCAATCAAGCATAACATTATGACCACCTTCCTAAAATTTTCCCCTTGTCTTCCTTGTGTCTCCAAAACAGCTGTGACTCATCAGAGAATGGACATAGGTCTTCTTTGGGTGTCCTGTGGTGTCTGGCACCAGAATGTTGTTAGGGGGGTCTTTGGGTCCCATGGGTTGAGGGGAAGGGCCTTGTGGATCAGGCTTGTTCAGTGCATCCCACAGATACTTAATCAGTTTGATCTAGTGAATTTGGAGGCCAGGTCAACACCTTATGCCGTTTACCATGTTTTCTTTAGTTTGAGTTGTTCCTAAACTGTTTTTGTGTGTGTGTCTGTGTCAGGCTGCATCCCGCTGGGGATGGCTGCTGCCGTGTCAATGCTTTGGGGTGTGGGTGCCTGGTCTGGTCTAGGTGAGTGGTACATGTCTGAGTAACATCCACATGAATGCCAGGTCCAAACGTTTCCCAGCAGAACACTGTATTGCAACACGATGGTTAATTTTTCTTATTTCTCCTGTCAGTGGTCATAATGTTGTGCCTGATCAGTGACTCTCTTGCTATCTTTGAATTATTTTTTCCTTTTTAAGACCTGCAGTTTCACAAAGACCAGAACTGTTTTTATGACTTAATTGGATAGGACATAATGTTACACTAACATTAGGCATTTAAAGGCCAGACGTACCCGTTAACCTTTATGACACTCGTCTTCATGTTCAAACATGTTGTGTATGTTGTTCTGTATACAATAAATGAGACGAGGCTTAGCTTTGATCACAAACAGACGAGCGACCACACACGTATTCAGGGACGCTTGTATATCATTTTACATTTCAACCATTTAGCCGGCATTCTTAACATTTTATTTGCAAACAAGTTCTGCACAAGAGCAATAATCCATAATCACTACCAGCACTTGATAAAAGAAAACATGTGATATAAAAAAAAAACAGGTTTTAATTTGCGTAAAGTACAGCAAATTTCCTGTAAGTTTTACCACATTGCGCATTCATTTATATTGTTGTCTGTTATGCTGCATGCTTATTAGCCTCACTGTTTGGGGGGGTGGGTGCTCTAGAGATGGGAATGTTTATTAGATCAACGCTTTGGACGACTATCTCAACTCATGATTAGATTGCAGTTAGAGGAGAGATAAAAACTTACAGATTTCAGGGCGATCCTCAAGTGTCATCTGATATGTTAAACTTTTAGTAAAATTTCTAGCATGTTAGCACTGTTAGCTCAGCGCTCTGCCTCACAGCAACTGGCTGTAAACCTGAGTGCACAAACCAATCACCCTAAAGTGATAGAGAGGCGATATCGGATACGGTTGCTCTAACTCAAACTCTAAAATCTGACCAAAATATCACCCCACTCACGCCCCCCTCGAGAAACCCATACTCACAGACACACACCATCTTATCTCATCCTGCTATCGTCTAATCTTCCGGGCTCCAGTAAGCAAACAGGCTAATCTTCTCTCTCCCTCATTAAGGACACACTGCATGGCATTCAACATGAACTTGAGGCCTGCCCAAACTGCAAAGTCCCTCCCCGTCTCCCTTCGGCTGAGACCTTGCGAAGGACACGCTTCAGTGAATCTGCAGGCCGTACATGTGCGATTTAAGTGTCTGGTGAGACAATGTCAAACATTCATACAGTCAGATTTAGTGTAATGGGAAGAGATGCCAGCTGTAATTTATATTGTAAGTGGCTCCCGTGACCCCGCCCTCCCCTTCCTATATGTGTGTCTCACTTTTTAAAGGCGCTTTATGTTTATGTGTCTTCCACTCCCATAGAACAGACCAGTGTGGGCGTTGCAGTTAAATGGCCCAATAAACTGAGTGAAAAGATCCCTTCACAGAGCAATCACAGCCCAACTGTCTCAGGAACAAAACCATACCCAGTGTAACAACACTGCGCTCTCTTGTCCTTAAACTTACCCTGAAACACCAACATTAAAGCAGAATGTTTGCAACAAGCATGTGTACGTGACTTTGTGTAGTTGAAAAAATGTCAATTAAAAATACGTCAATAAGCACTAAACCGCAGAAACTGAGCATCTGGTCTTTTTCACGACTTTATTGACTGAATCGCAACAATAAAACCAGCATTTCAGCCCAAACCTTAGCCACTGTAGGTAAATATTTAATCTGGCCCACTGATGGTTCAGCATTTCCGAGTGCAGGTGTTAAATATTAAGTGAGGCACTGAGGTGGGAGTAAAATTTTACTTTGTCCTCTTTGCAATCAGTGCTTTTGGAAAAATTTGTTTGTATCTTAACATGTGAATTCGGACCAAACGGTCGCTGACTTTTGAATGCTGCGTCCAAAAGTAAAGAGCCAAGGAGCTGATAGAGACAAAAAGCCACAACACCAAGACTAAAGACCATTCATGAGCTAAAACTGTGGGCAGTGACGAGAAACACAGGCTGGGTTTGTGTTGACCCACATCGCCATAGAAACCTTTGCTGTGGCAATGACCTGCCACATGCAATACAAAGCCAAAGAAAAAGAAGAAACAGCCCCAGAAGTGTAGCATTGGTATCTATAAACCAGCTATAGCCTTGAGACTAGCTCTGCCAAAAGAGCCCTTTGACATTTAATGTATGTTGGCAAGAAAGCATAAACAGACTGTGACTAAGCTTCTCAGAGTTTAAACCATCCACGCTCACATAGTTGGTCACTACAGACCTTGGCTGCAAAACCCAGCAGCTGTAATACCATTAAATAATGTTTTTACCATCTGATTCATTGTAAGAACAATTAGAAATGTGATCTAATCGTCTTTAAATGACCTGGCACTGAATATGAAACAGGAAACACACCTAAACAGGTGTTGAACAGACGATCCGTAATGATGTGAAGGTAGACGGGACAGTATTTCATAGCAAAGACGTCCTCTATGTAACATGATGGTTATGCCAGGAGACATATTCAAAACACAAATGAACCTACACTTGATTTCCCCATCTTTTAACTCCTTAGGTCATACCTCTTCAGATTTAATGGACCACACCCGAACATATCTGGTTCTCGTCTTCTTTCATGAACATGAACATTATCCCAGAGTCTGCCAGAGCCATTTTATGCTCCAAGGTCCTTTTGTTCTTTAATGATCATGATTATTTTTTTAACATTTCCACTGGAATCCTTGCACTGTATAGAAACTAGTCTTTGAAAAGTTCAACTCAGCTTGATTCCAGCCCAGCTCTAATGTGGTTAAAGCTAAACATTCAACTTAATAGAATATGATCCACTGAACATATACTCCAGAGATTACTGATAAACTTTAAGGGAGAAATTTTAAAAATAAGGGTGGTTAAAATGTTTGCCCTGAAAGCTCACGTTTGATTATTGTAATGTGTACTTATCAGTGCTCCTGATATCCTGGCTGAACTCTTTCTTCGCCTCTTTCAAAACTGATTAAACAATTACTAGTTATGGATGTCGGCAATCAAAGCATAAAGCGTAGGAGCCTTGATTTACTACAGCCGTAATGGAGCCAAATAGACTCTAAACTTATCTGAATTAGAACCTGCACGATATGAGATCAACATTATTCCCAACAGGCACTTCTGTTCAAAGACTTCACCGTAAAATGTGATAGACGGGACACATGGAATAATAAATAAACTTACATTAGATCACTTTTTACCTGCTTTGAATTATGAGGTGAATTAAAGAAAATAGATATGGCAGATTTAGTAAATGACTGACATCTTTTTCATGTAAGTCAAGAAGAAATCTGGCCATGTCTTTGCCCAGATGTTCGTCCGAACCATCTGACTGGCTTACCTTCAAAGTAAATTCACTTCCTCAATGACGAATGCTAAATCATAAAAGAAATTTATAACTCCTGCTGAACCAATGGTAATAAAACCAGTAAGCAAAATGGCAGTTCATTAAATAATACTATTTAATATTTTTATTTATAGCTGCACTGAAAGACGCAGATGTCTGCAAATGCTCTCCCACTGGAAATAAAAAACAGGAAATCCCTTTGTTTTCCTAAAGGTAGCCCCTCGGCACGTCTCCAAAATATCTTCATGCAGTAAAATTCCTACAGTCATGAGTACTGTGAGTGACAAAAATACAACAACATGAAGCTGCTCTGTTTGTTGATCCTTCACTAGCAGCTGATTCGGTCAATGATTCATCGATGTTGGTTTCAAAACTACGTTCCTGACTTCAGTCTTTTTTTCATGTGTCACAAACGGTGTTCCTCAAGGTTCAACCTTAGGCCCGTCTCACTTTAAACACTTGTACAGAACATTTCTGTGCATCCTTATGACCTTTTGTATTAGACACAGAGTTCAAAAAAAGTTACTGGAATCTAGTTCCTCTAGTTCTGTCTTACTGAAGGATCATGCATTTTTATCTCTCTCCGCCCATGTGTCATTTCCCCACAGACACCCTACTAGCAAAAGATATATATACTGTATATACAATCGAACATAGTTTCCAGCACATCCACACCCATTAATCAGGAATGATAGCAGCTGATGGTTACAGATTAAGCCCATTTCCTCCTGTGTAACTGAGCTGAAGGTGAAGCAGATTCCCTGTGTTTATTATCCCAGTATTTAGTGCAGACACTCTGCTACGTCGTGATCCATCCCCTTTTAATGCCATACAGCTGGTCAGCACACGTCTGTGTCGTGGTTCTTGAAAGTATCTTTCACTCTTGAAATACGGTAACACAAAACCATCTTATCAGAGAATCACTGCATTTATCACCACTAACTGAAGCACGGAAAACATCCTGTCAGGAATCTGAAGAGTAACAGCAATACCAAATTTAATGCAATTCAGTCTGATTTCTGTGTCAACCCATTTGTCCGACCGGAGAGTGAATTACGAAGTCTCTTGAGGGAAACACAAGAGGCCGCTGACATGGCGTATAAGCTGGGGGATAAAGAGGAAACTCCTCAACTGTTATTGTTGGCAACAGTCTACTCCACCGCTACGGGTGAGCCCAGTGTTTGGGTCGATACAGAGGCTGATACGCCTGATTCACACCGGGGGTGAGCTTCCTGCTCAATGGGAAAGGATGTGTCTAACAAATGATGTGTAGAGAGGCTTGCACGCACACACGCGCAGTCTGGGGTCACATCCAAGAATAAAGGTCAGGGCTTTGTCATATCTGAACCGTGTGTTAAGATGTTTTTTTTTTTTAAAGGCTCAGGAAATGGAGAAAAAAAAAGAGACTGATAAATGCAGAGACTCAATCCTGGCACTGAAATAGTAAAAGATAATAAGGAAACTTGTATAAGACCGCAGCCTAATTATCTTACATACCAACAATGCAATCTGAAAGCGTCCTAAAGCTGCACATAAATCACTTAGGCTGCTTTCCTTTCCATAAGTAAAGCCTTTCATGGTACAATTCAATGCATCTCCACCCAAGCGTATATTCATAGAAATAAATGAATTCAAGCTCTTTAATCTACCAAACCAACACTGAAGTCAGACACAAGGACCTACACACTGCTGGGCACGAGCCGATTAGCATATAGTTTCCTTTGAATAACATTCCCTCTCTGTTTTTGGTGAGAACACAGTCACAGACATGATACAGAGCTTGAAAAAACACCACATATTTTGAGTAAAAGCTAAACGTCAGGGGAACAGAAGCGTCATTTTTCCTATTGTTTGAGGGCAGCTCAGATAATCTCACACAAATGGTTGCCTATGACGGTTTCCCCCCTTTTTGCATTTTCTTCAACCAGAAATAAATTAAAGACAAAAACTTTCGCAAATCACAAGCGTATGTCCCCCATAAAGACGCGTGCATGTCGCTGTACTGCAGGAAACCTAAACTGCTGTCAGGAGCCGTGTGGAAAGCTGAGCGAACTCAACAAAAACATAAAGTTTTAAGGATGAAGACAGGACTGAAATATGCTTTAGCGAGCAAGTAATAATACATTTTAAATTGAAATCACTAGCTGCGAGTAACAAAATACAGCTGAGGTAGTCAACTACCGTTAAAACTGCAAAATGCATTGAATAAACAGTAGCAGTAGCAGCCTGGATGCAAACGTGAGCAAAGAAACCTTGTAAACATAAAAGCAGTGAACGAAGAACACCTGGGTACTGTATTGATGTATGTTTCCCCGTTTTCCTTCTAAAAACCCTCTGAAGCTAAATGACCTCGAGGTGGCTTGTTAGCGAGGAGGTTGTAACCTTTGACCCGTGCTGCTTAGTTAGGACAGGGTGGGCCATTTAAACCCGGTAGGGCCCGGCAAGGGGGTGTCACGGTTAATAAGCTAACATCTGGAAGAGTTATGACCATTAGTGGAACGCTTTGAGACTTTGACTAAATACCCTCATGAAAGGAGACACCCCCTGTGTGAAAATACAACACTTTCAAGTGAAGAGTAAAGAGCAGAAACACGGCTCGCTGCGCTGCGAGCTCAGGAAATGATCTCAAGAGTAAATGAAGCATTTCAGGAATGCCTCACCACCTCATGGTATGGCGAGCTAAATGAAACATACCATTTAAAAAGGAGTGCAGCGCAGCCGTGCCCCGGTGCTGCTCCAGAGATGAAGGTGTACAGTTTGCTGGAGAAGTGTTTTCCAATGGCGAAAGTGAGAAGTCTCATTCAGGTCCACGTACAAACAGGACAAGGACAGTTTACAGGGATTGATTGTAGGAAGGATACAGGACACCTCATTACACATCAGCAGCAGACTACATATAAATGTTTCAACACGTAGCAGCGCGCTCATCCTGCTACAGAGACAATGGTGACACTCAATAATGCACAACCAGCTAACGATCATTATGAAGCCTCTGGTTTCAACGGAAGAGCTTGGGCTGTTCTTCTGTGAGCATATGAGGTAATTCTGCGTCTTTTTATTAGCGGCCACGTTGTTTTCATGTACAGAAAGAATTTAAAATCAGATAAAGCATTCAGTTTCTGGCAGAGCTTTACATGAGAAAGACTTTCTGTCCACTGAAAAAAAGAAGGAATAGCAAGGAGGAGCTAGCCTGAGCTTGCTATAGTTAAAAAATATGCATACACACGCTTAGAAATTTAACTGCAATTTGTTTGTTTATGCTGGACAGAGTTACCAGGACCTGCTTTACGGCTTTATTCAGCTCTAAGATAAACATATTCCACCTCTTTCTTCATACACAAAGGCATGAGAGATGTATAAATCATATCATCTAACTCTCACCTAGTAAAAAAAAAAAACTCTCCTGTTCGCTTTGGACGACACTCTGATTACTGCAAGTCAACCATGCTGCAATGGTGAAACAAAACTGAAATAAAGTTGGCCCCTTTGAAAGAACAGGATTAGTCGACTGTCATGTGGATTAATTGATTCTGTTGGTGTTTTAAGTCTGTATATGGAGTTAAAGGAGCTGATTGGGCCAAGACAGACCAAGCTCAAAGTTGGCTAGCATCGGGTTGTAGGCCATCGTCCATGGCTCTGGTATTGGTGATGTGTCCTGCACCGTTGGCGCAGGTCAGACCCCTATTAACGGCCAAACAACAAAGTTTAAAGGGTGCACTCTAAGCTAATAATAGCTCTCCTTGTTTCCTATTTTGAATAATGAATACAGACTACTGCCACCTGCTGGTGTCCAGAGTCACTTCACACAGGGGCTGAACGTACATGTCAGCTGTCCGTTGGCTTTTGTGGTGCGCTCAAGTGCAACTTTTTGGCCTACACACAGATTACATGACGCGACATCACAGTTGGTCCTTGCTGCTGGTAGTTCCTTGAAGTTGGTTTGGTGCATCTGTACTTATATAATGTATGGTTTCTATGAGCAAACATCAGCACTTCCTGTAGGATGTCCTGTTTAAAAGTACATAAACTCAAACATGGTTTACTGTAAACCAACATCTAAATATCAACAGTACCTGAATGAAGGAACAATTTCAAAGTAAAAGAAGAAGAATGAGAAATATCCAGCTGACATCCAGGAGTTGAAGCGCAGGGGTCAACACCAGTATCACTGGGGGCCCATTCCCACAATGATAACATCGAAGCCTGTTCATATTAACTTCTCAGTCCGTCTGTTTATGTCGGCCTAACCTCACCACAATCCCCTTCTTCCATCAGCCGCCTCCTGCTCACCCCCGGCCCCGCATATCTCGGCGGCTGACGGGTCCACAAGACCAATCTGTCTTCAGACTGTTAGCACAGATTCCCAGTCTCGAGGAGTTAGCACAAATGAAGTGGAGGAGTCTGTTTGCTCGGACACTTTGTTATGACATCTACGGATCGCTCTTAAGTTATTAAACACTGTTAACTTACTTTAGCCACATCTGGTTAGTTTCAGCTAATATTAAATTAGCCCTTTAACTCTCCTTTAAAAAAAAAATGCTCACGGCAGCAAAGCCAACCTTGCTCTGACCTGCGAAAGGAAATAGGTCTGTTTGAAATTCACTGTAGCCCATAACTCATAACATTTCGTTTTCTAGATGACACTTTTATATCAGGACAATGTCAAGGCCTTAAGTCCTCACGCCTGATATCAATCCTGGAGTCTGACTTGCTCGGTCCCACGCTGGCCATGAAACGGAGGGACATTAATCCTGGAAGCAGAATAGCGGCTGCGGCCGGCAGCCAGTGGTTCAGTGATTCACTGCTGACCTGTTCTCAGCGAGAAGGCAGTAAACCAGACTCTGACAGCCTGCCAGAGCTGATTTCCATACAAATTGCTGCCGTGAGAGGTGAAGGATTTGTTAAGGAGGAGAAGGAGGTGACATGTCCACACATAGACATGTTTGCTTACAAGTTTCTGGCGTAAAGCTCAAACACAAGGAGTTTGTTGCGACGCTGAATTCATGCTTCTGACTGTGAGCTCATACGTGTCTGTGTACACCTCTGGGCCGACGGCGTGCATAATAATAAGCTCCGCATCACCTTTGGCCCATATGCTGTATGTTTGTGTACCGAGCTGGGAGCTCAGGGCCAGAAACTGTCTCACAGCAGGACGGTGTGTCAGCCTCCACCTCCCCCTCCTCTGTCACTCCACGCCCTCCTGGGGTCTCCCTCTGTGTGGTCTCTTCCTCTCCTCTACATTCCTCCATTTACTCGTCTGTGCGCTGCTCAATCTGGCGGAGCTGGCGGACTCATACAAAGTCAGCAGGTAGACGGCGGCAACGCACACATCCAGACAAAACAAACTACTAGAAAGACACCATTAAAACAGGGGCACGGCTGCTGCACCAAATGGCAGCCAAAGTATGTGTCGCTGGGATATTGTTTGAACAACAACAACAACCTGCCTCTTCAAGATTTGGAAAAAGAAAAACACATCTTAAACTCCTGCAGCCTGTAGTTTCTGGATTTAATTGTGTACTTTATAACCCCACACATGTATTTTTAACAGAGCGCGGCTTTAAAATATGAAAAAAAAAATGTGAATAATCCCTCGTGTATCTTAAGAATACTGTCATTAGGTCTGAAGCCCACACAAGGTTGTCATTTTCCCCGGCAGCCGGTGCAAGTCATACATTTACATCCTATGAGATCATGATATAGGAGACTGAATCAAGGCTGCCATTTCATCCCTATTGTTCCCGCACAGCTCCACATGTGCTGCTTTAAAACACAGCCGGAGAAGGGGAGCAATTAACAGTAATTACGTGGCGCTTTGTTAACAATCATAGGCAAACATATCAGTGTGTAGACAACAAAGGGAGGCTGATTGGTGGAGCAGTCCTCACAAACATCAAGCCATCTAAACAGACTCGGCAACACAAATGTGGTCTCTTCACAGATTATGTCAGGCTGTGCACATGGAAAATCCTGCCAGTGGTTTAGTATGTGAAAAGATATCACTTTGTCTGACTTTTTCTCTTTAAAAACCCCTGATTTGAGCAGAAACATACTAAAATGCAACTAGCAATCAGATTAAACTAAACTCCAATGTCCAATTGAAATGGAGAAAGAAGAGGGGTGCTTAAGTCTTTAAAGTTTTATGGCTTTCACACACGTCTCTCAGTGTTGTTAACAAATGTTGACTCCACTACAGTGTCCCATAAAAGTAAAAACAACAACACCTTGTGTTGTTACATGGCTGTAGTAGCTGTTCACTGCTGTCACCAAATCTAATTTGAATTGCAAAGATCCGGCTGCTATATTCGGCTTGAGATGCATTTAGAAAGTTGCTGCACGTTGGTTTCTGATATCACTGGTGACAGTTCATTGATGAAATGAAAGTTACCTACCGACAGCCTTGATGATGAATCCCTTTGGAGACCTCAGAGCCCTGCGCATCCACGCTTCTCTCACCACCTCCAGGTTGTTTGCGTTCCCTTGAATGAAAAGCACCATGTTCTCCATCCATCCCTGAAAGTACACCTCGGCTATGGCCTTGACGAGCCTCTTATTCCAGAAGCTGCGCAAGTTCTGCGCTTTGAAGTCCGTAAAAATCTCCTGACCACTTGTAGTATTGGCGTTGAATTTCCCTCCGCCGGCGCGTAAACTCTCCTCATCCGGGCCGAAGACCACGGCGAGCGACGCCGCGGAGAGTTGGACGAGCCGCTGCTGCTGAGACATTTCCTACGCCTTTTATCGGCTCCGAGGGGGAATTGTCATGCTACTAATGAAAATTCACTTGTTAAAAGGCAAGTCTCCCATTTAAATCTCCAAATAGACGCAGGGGCTTGCCACGCATTCCTCCAGTGCGCGTCTGAATCGTGCAGTGAGTGAGCCAGAGGCGCAGACGACTGGTTTCTCTCGGCTTCCAGGGAAACGAGTGACGGTGGCAGAGAGGAGGAGGAGGAGGGCTCATCAGTCTGCTGCTGCTGCCGCCGGGACACAGGTGGACCTCCCACTACACTCTTCACAGGTGTGTGTGTGTGTTTTGTCAATGAAAGTGAATCAGAGTTTGACAGGATGCTCTGAAGGTTCAAAGATGAACATAGTCACTGTCTGATTTTTTCTTGCTTCAATCCTTTAAAGAGATCAAACATGAACGTCTGCTATGCTGAACATGAATTTATGAAGGTGGTGTTTTGCTCAGGGGCACTTTAAAAGCACATTTGTTCACATGTCATTAAACAATGAGTGATGTTTAAAAATAATCAAATTAAATATTGGACTAAATATAAAGCTGCAGGTTGCAACACAAACACAAATCCTGTCCAGCAACATTCATATCTATCCTCATTGCAAGTGAGTCAACAAATAAATACATCTAGTACTTTGTGCAGCAAAAATGTGATCTCATGAGAAAAATCACAATGTTTTCATTTCACAACAGTGACTTAGCAAGAGAAAATGCACAATAAAAGTGCACAAGCCTCAGCCACAGGGAACATTTGCCACTGAAATGAGAACCATTCCCTCCCGTGCTCTCAAAAAGAGGTTCCCCATTAGGCCTGGTTTTTACTGACGCTGGAGCAGGCAGAGTCTGCAGCTCAGACACCTCATATATCACGGCCTCAGAGGGCCCGTGGCTTCAGATTCAGGAGCACTCAGGCCCCTGAAAGGCCGCGGGGCCAGTCTGCCTCAGTGTGGTATTAGGGCTCATGCGGGAACAGGATATTACGCTTCCTCTGTACATGAAAACAACACATCACCTCGGCCTGCACAGTGTGAATTATGTGCAGTCCATCCAGGAGAAGCAGAGTTAGTGAAGCTGGAGGGTGGGAGAGAAAACGTGCAACAGTTGTTTGTGAGAGTTAAGTGAAGAGGTTTTGATAATAATTTCAGACGTGTCCAGTCTGCTGAATCATGTGAAACACACATATCTATTTAAATACTAGGGAAAGCAATGAAAACAGGAAGTATTTGGTTGAGATGTTTAACATAGTGAAAGTCTAACTGAGACTGTACATTGACTGACTGTCGGGAAACAGCTACTAAGTTCTAGTAATAATTTAAACATGATGAAAAGAAAAGGAAGGAAGGAAGTCAAATTAACTATAATGTGCATGTTTGTTGCAGGGAGGCAAACAAAACTTTTATTTATTTACAAGAAAAATCCACAAGAAACTTTAGAGGGTGCTCAAAGAAACCCGTATCACAGTATATGCCAGCCGGTCTCCCATTTGAGTACATACACTGCTGGAAGTCATCCCTCTAAATTAGTGAGTTAAACCAATTAATGAAACTTAAAAGGTAAAAAATATGAGTTAAACAGCTGATTGAAGGAATGAGCAATGATTTTGAAAGCTCATGAGAAAGTTAAATGAGAGTGTAACCCTTCCATACACACACATACGCACAAAAATAATAAGAGAATGTAGTTGTTTGATTTGATTTTGTTAATTGTGAACAGATACCCTTGTTTTCGTTCTTTGTGCAAAACTGTCTTCTAGTGGTGGTTTTGTTTCGTGGCCAGATCTGAGATAAAAAAATTCAAAAATCCATTAATTCCCAAAAAGCAAAATATTTCCTTTAGTAATTGGTATTTTTCTGTAATTATTTATCACCTTTGAATGGCTTTGGTGTGTTTTTTCTCAAAATGCCACAAGACAAACACATGTGCTATAAACACATGTATAGTATAAACACACAAAAACAGTTTTGGTATTGTTTGCATTACATGGAAGTCTGAAGAAATGCTATCATTGTTTGATACTGCTAACTTCCTCCAGATAAAAATGTTGGCACGCACATTGTTTAATCTGAGCGCGGACACAATGGGACCTGACCTGCCGGCCGGACCGCATTTCAAATCTGAGGGCTCTTTCTTCCAAATGTTTAGTCTGCTGGTGGGACTGATTATCAAGAAGCAAAGTTCACCGAGTTACCATAATGACATCAAATTATGCACTCCGACCCCTGATTTTCAATTAGCATACACATGTCTCCCTCTTGCTGTGCACTGAAGCAATTTCAAAGTGGTATCAGGTGTCTCTGAAGGGCCAGCGACCTTCATGTGATCGCAGTGTATATTTTGAATATGATAATTTCAGTGAACCGCAATCCTGAACCTAAAGTTTGTGTCTTTACATACAAACTAAAACATCTGGTCCTGCTAACAGCGCCCGGCTCTGGGGACATTTTCTGACTGAAACAACCCCAGAAGGCTTCCCCTTAACCTCCGTGCCAAGAATAAATATGACCCAAATCATCCTAAAACCTCCTGCACATGTGCCAATATGTAAAACGTGTGCAACCTCTGCTTTTATAAGACTTACGTGTGCTTTTAGAGGGCATGTCACCTCTTTGTTAGGGTTAGAGTGGCCATGAGGTATTTAGCTGTAACAAAGAGAAAACAGAAGGGTCAGTTTTACATCACATGGTGGAGGTCAAAGTTCACTAAAAGGCGAAGTGTGGACCATTTGTCCAGTAACATTTAAGAGAGTGGCATGAACACATTAGATTTTTAATGGAAGTGACTGACAAAATCCCCTGTACCCACGTTAATGCGACATGTTTTTAAATCCCATTTGAGCTCCGCCATGAAATACATGTTTCTCAATTTAAAAGATTCAAGGTGAGAGAGGTTGTCTTTACCTTTTAGTTTTGTGTGAGCTCTCGGTGAACTACTGTTGCCTTCAAATGGACCTTGTGAATTTGTGTATCCAAAAACAAAAGCTGCAACAAGAGCGAATGGATTTGAGGAGTTGGTTAAGATGTTTCAGTTCACATCTAAGTAGATCCTTGAGTTCAAGGACTGGTGGAGATGGAGTTTAAATAGGAACATCTGTGGGTTTTGAATGACAAGGAGCTGTTATTGACCAGATACTTACCTGTAGTTAGAGGAAACTGTTTTAATTCTCTTTCGAGGATCTGGTATCTGTTTACCTGTACTACTGTCTCACAACAGGACACACTGTTGACTATACTATGGCTGAGAACCTTCACAGACATATTGTCAATCTGTGGTGACTAAAATGCACAAATATAAAATGTTCGGTGATCAGTTGTTGACATCAAGTTGTGAGCACACCAGGGCAAGGAAAAGTTTTGGCATCTAGAAGCCACCGAGTTTAGCAAGCTGCTAACAGTTAAGCAAGCTAACAACCAGGTAACTTAATGTAGGAAATGAAAAGGTGCAATGAAAGGATAAGGCTGTTGGAAATATCCACATCTACATCATATATGGAGGTAACACCAAAGGCAGAATACATTTTGTGTCTGGTACAATATTTGTAACCAACATCGTTGTCATTGTGGCACACTCCAGCACGCAGTAACTAGCTAGCTAGCAAGCTAATGTCACTAGGGAACATTTGACTACTTCTTAAACTGAGACACATCATGTGCAATTTGTCCAAATATAAAAAAAGTATTTGTCTCTGATCGTTGACTACCGTAGCAAACGCCTGCCGTTTTACTTTTAGCTTAGTTTAGCATAAAGACTGAAAACAAATAGAAACATCGGTTGCTATGCATTAAAAACCATCTATCAGCAGGAAGTTAAGGCTAGTTGTTTCACCTTGTTGTTAAGCTAGGCTAACTGGTGGCTTGCTGTGGCATCACATTAACTTAACACACAATGTCCACGTTTTGTAAGAACAAAGCATTATTTTGCGCTTAGTGCATTCATGTGTTCCTCAAATGGTCTCATTTCCAGCGGTTTTACAACTTTCATGTGCTTTTAACTCAGAATGTGGAAACAACTTGGATGCAAACAAACACAATATGCTAAATTTACTTTGCTCAACAATTTAAACAACATGCTGATAGAAGTTTCCAGTGTTTGTGTGACAACAAGGAGCAAAGAAGCCAGACGAGGGGAGACATAGCGTGATTGATTTTACATGAAACGCATGAAAGACGTCTGTATCTGCTTAAAAGTGTGATGTAGGAGGCCTCTGAGAGTTAGACGAGCACCTGGCATTTGACAAAACTTTAATGTTCATTTGAATTTTCTCCATTTGTCCAAATATTCCAGCGTCACATGAACAGACACGATTGTCAAAGCTTATTTAGCAAAAACACTGGCGCAGGCAGAAACAGACAGCTTGGCCCAATCCAGATAAAACGAGATGTGTCAGCTAATTTAAAGACATTGGTATGTGGCGTCAGTGTGTTTTACAGAACCTCCTGATGGGAAGTTAGATGCCAGGGTTCAAGTTCATGAGTGCGTTTTTTTCTTGGATCTAAAATATAATTCCTTCATCAATCCTGCTTGTTAAGTTCTTCTTTTAAAGCCTGTCTTTTAATCTTTATGCCTGAGTGAACATGTCCCAGCATCAGTCACGGTGCTCTGTTATTACAATTTCATTATTTCAGCGCTCTGCCATCATCACGGAGATCAAAGGAAGACCAGGCTGGTTTGCATTCAGCCTCTGCAGCCTATATTGACATTGAAGTCAGTAATGTATGCATGCTTGAGTGCTTTGGAGCACAAATCAATGCACATCTTAAGTGAAACCTGCAGGACTGAGTCACTTCACAGAGTCAGCAGGCAGTCAGACAAACATAATGATAGTGGGGTCGCCATAAAACATGATTACTTAAGTCAGGACTATAATTGAGTCATGTTGTTTTAATAAGTCTAGGACCAAGAGGGAATCCAGCAAAGCACTTACAGTCTACAGAGACGACTTTTAGAAGACATTTTGATGAAGAAAAAAGACGCAGGACAGATTTAAAGTCACTCTGAGCGCTGTGTATATGTGTTCGAAGGCGGTGAGAGATATTTTACACCCACATCCTCATAAACCACACACACACACATACACACACACACACACAAAGAGCCTGTGGACATGCTGAAGATCGCAGCCATGTGAGAGATGTCTATAGCTGCACTTTGAGGTTATGTGAGAGCGAAGGAGGG
Source organism: Planiliza haematocheilus (assembly GCA_005024645.1). NCBI lineage: Eukaryota > Metazoa > Chordata > Actinopteri > Mugiliformes > Mugilidae > Planiliza > Planiliza haematocheilus. The sequence continues at coordinate 975,566 of SRSE01000845.1, read as the reverse complement.
TCCGTTGGTTTAGTCTAGTCTCTCCCACACAGTTTATATGCACCATCCATGTACACACCGCGGAGTTCACAGGTGCGTCTGACTCTTATCAAACACTGACCTTCGTAAAGCAATAACAGCCTCTTTCTCTTACCAAGCAGCTCCTCGTGTTCCCGTGTGAGAGAAGATGGAAGAGGTGGGGAGCAGAGATAGCTAGTTTATCCTTAAAGATGAAACAGCGGCTCAGACGACTCCTACGTATGGAAAAACGGGATAAATCAAAGAGTACGGCTGTTGTTCACAAAGCTTTTAAGGTCATTGTCCGGACACTTTTATGGTCGTACAAAAATAGTGAGATGAATTATTTTATTTTGGCCCAAACTCAGGGACAAACAAACCAACACTGCCAACTCTGAAATTCCAAAACATTTGCTGGTTTAAGCCTCTTGAATGCCATGATTTAAAAACTTTCTCTTCCTTAATGTCATTGTAGGTTGAATTTCTTTGTGTTTTGGACCCTTGGTCTAATAAAACAAACAAAACAAAACAAATGATTCATCAGCGTGACTACTTTAGTGTATCGCGTTGGTTGCACTCAACTTAGTTTTGCAGCTGTGTCAGCTTCTTGTCTTTGGACCTCTTCTCCAGCTGCAGTTGAAGTCACACACTATCATCAGATTGGCAGATATCACCAACATCAAGGCCTGTCCTGGCCTGTGATGTGTCACCTGTCACCAAATTAACATCCAGACAAACTATAATGAACCGGGATCTAATTGACCGAAGCTTTGAACTGAAGAAGCAGAGCCTGCAAGTCTCCATGCTAATTCGTGACATCAAAGACGTGTGCAGCATACGAGCTTCATTAGAGGAAGAAAATACCTACTGTTATTGAGCCAGAGGAGGATACGCGAAGTAGCGCACGCTCCTGTTGTAGCACAGTGCATGCACATAGCGGACACTGCTGTTAGGAAGAGCATGCTTCCACTGTTCCCAGCGACCCCTGCTTCAAGGCGATGTAAAATATGCAGGAAATGCCTCATGGTGACTTCCTGGCCTGTTTTAAAGCTTTGAGAGAGGAAGAAGTAGAGGAATCACACGGCCGGCAAGAGGTTTGCCAAAGACAGTCACAGCCTTTAAAGAGGGTGCGATCAATATTTTTAGGGCCGGGCTCGCAGCTAAAATCAATATAAGGATTGCCCCATTTACCTTGGTAACATTTATTTAACGTTCAGCAGAAAGAAACACTTTGCTTTTTTATTGTTTTGGATCCTTTTACAACAAAATCTATACTCAGGTTGTTTTTACTCTTCAGACTCCTCTTTGCCGAAACACACTTTGATTGTTGGTTTGTTAGCCATTACAGGCAGGTTGACCAGCTCCATGTCATTAAGTGTAGGCTGACTGATAATGTAAAAGCATGAATTAATCACACTGACATGAGGAAAACTGGTCAGTTAGAAAGTGACATTAACGGAGTAATATTTGAATTATGTAGTCTGTACTTGTTGCTGTTCCCCTCGTTTCTCCAGATGGTTTTAGTGTCTTTTGTCTCATTGTTTTGGTTTGATTTGTTCTAAAACATCATCATGTCAAGATACAACAGGCAGCTGTTCTCAATGAAAAGACTCCACAAACCATCTGAGCGCCAAACCCTAGACAAAGTTATCCAGTGAACGCAGTGGAGCCCACTGACGTGTGTTAAAGAGTTTGTTTTAACAATAATTATACTTTTTTTCCAGAGGAATAACACATGTAATAATATCAGTTCATTTCTGACCCTAACGGATCAAGGGTTCAAATCTAATTTCATCACATCCAGCAGTCAGTCATCTAACATACTGTATATTTCAGGGTCTGCACGTTCAAAACGGATGCAGCGATGATTTCGAGAACAGTAATCATCTCATCTCAGTGGCATGCCGACTAAAGCCGAGCCTTTAATCAGAACATGTCATGAGATAAAGTTTATCTGGAGGAAGAAATATAGAAATTCAAATCAAGCATGGACTCAGATGTTAGACATTTGTTCCTCATATTTAAACTGGCTCGAGTTCTTGTCCTGCTGACCCTGCACACCTGCAGCTTTCGACTTACTGGTAGTCGTTGTACCAGCTGGCAATGAATGGAAACACTTCCTGTGTTTACCACACGCACACACGCATTGTTTCTCTGAAGACGTTTTAAATCGTGTTTGCATGCACCATGCCAAAGCCAACTATGCAATTTTATAATGGAAAATGTTTTTTTTTTTTTTTTTCAAATTGCAAGCTGGCGCTGGCAATCCTGGGTTCCCACTGTATGATTATCTCATTGAGTGACATACTTTCCTTCAGGGCAGCATTCAGTGGCAATTAGGGAATATCTGCTTTTACCCCAAAGTGTAGATGTTAAGCCTGGATGAATGCCGTGCTTTGTTTAGCTATTGTTAAGCGGAGAAATGTGAAACCTGCTTCGAATTGATGTGAGTTGGTGTACAGTTGCATTAAAGGGCCACCTGATTTCGCAGCCCTGTCATTCATATTCCTATCATTCGCAGCAACACACGAGGACCGGCCTGTCAAAAGCAAGCATTAATGGCTCTGTGAGGGTCGTCCATGCGGCGCAGCAGTGAGACGTTCGTGTGTTCCCACCGGGTGACGCCCCTCTGTCAAAAACAAGTGTGGAACTTTCTCACACTGTAACCCAGTATTCCCAGAGAAAGGCCTTTGAGAGGGGGATCGTTTCCTCAACAACTACACCACTTTGCTGCACCGCTCATGAGGAAGCCAGGTTCCTGCAGCTCCAGCTGAACAGGGGCCCCTCTCTCTCTCTCTCTCTCTCTCTCTCTCTCTCTCTCTCTCTCTTACGACCCCACTCCTGCAGAGGCCTGTGCAGGCTGCTGGGGAGACAAGCAGAGGGGCTCAATGGAGCCTCTCACATATCAATTACCTGAAATATCAAACAGCACCTAAGAGGGTGGTTGACTTGTTTGTTTGACTTGGTGTCGGTCACAAAGATTTCTAGTGAAACTCAGAGATGTGAAAATAGTGAGAAAATGCTTTTTTTTTCTTTATCCGACAGGATGCGAAACGGAAGCTGGGTCATTTGTTGTCTAAACTTTGTATTAAAAATCGCATGAAATTCAATTCTTTGCTTCACAATGCTGTCGGACAATAACGAGCAAAGAACACATTGTTTGAGGGTGAAAGCTAGTTCAGCAAAGACAGAGACAAAGATACAGTCTGGGTTCATTTACATTCATTTGTATTTGAGGTTAAACGGTTCATAATGCATCATTTTTTTGCTACATTAGCACTGAGACCAGTATTTATGTCTAATCAGCCGCCATCATGAGTGGGATTGTCCAGGAACAATGCAGAGAGCTAACAAACACTGATTCCGGACAGGTCCTGAAAGGCCGGCGCACTGGGACTATGCAGGCTACGTGTGAGGCAGGGGAAGCGGCTTTTGTCATGATAACTACGGCTCTGAACTTTTGACACGCACAAAGGATGGAGGGCGTTAATGGTAAAGAGTGATTTAAAAAAGCGCTGACGATGAAGAGTGGGGTAATTTAAATAAATCTACATGTGTAGGGACAAGCGAGAATCAGCTAAACTAACAATTACATCATCGTAAGGTCAAACTACATCTGCACATGCTCCACAGCCGCACCCACAGAGTTCAGAGGTCTGATTTATATGAAAAAGTGAGAGGATGAAAGTGGCAACACGATCAGTTACTAAACCAAACTCCCCTTTTTACAAACCCCGTCTGCCCCCTCCCCTGGAAACATCGACCCCGCATTGAAACGGCCTGATTGTCAGTAGACCTGCTGTGAGTTCAGCAGCTCTTTGATACCAGTGGGGGTTAAAGAGCAGGGGCGGGGAAGTGTCCACAAAAGCCTTCTGTTGCAGCCTGGGAGTGGGATTACCTGTCTTGCTCTGTACGGCAGGGTCTAATTTCACACATCACATGTGCATGCATACGCATAATCATCCAAGTGCAAACCTACCTCACGCACACAGCTGCAGCACAAGCATGAGGGGAGTGTGCGTGTTCGTCCTCGGGGGACAAATGAGGTTTGTTTGTCGAGCATTGAGAAGTCGACATCAGGACAAAAGCAGCCACATAACCAAAGTGCTGGGTGACAGATAGTTATTGTTCTCTAGGAAATGACATAGTCAAGCTGCTGGACACAGACAGACATTTCCTGCTATGTAAAGTTTTTTTTTCCTTTAGTGTGAACTAGGTTTTATTCTTGGTGGGAACAATTCTAAGCTGTCAGTTCTACAGCTGCAGTGTGTTATTAGAGCACTGGGATTAAATAAAACTCTGAGTTTAAATCTTGATAAATCACACGTGTGAACGAATGGGGTGAAAAAGCTCCAAACCAAATATTCTAACGAGATAAAGAGATATTAAGTTATTCTGTGCTTTCAGATTACCACGTGACTAATCGTTGTTACCATTTTAGTTGGAAATCTATTTCTATAAAATCAGTAAAGAGTGTGAACAACGGTGTGCCTGCTTGTGAATGGTGAGAGAGGAAACAAAAGCAGCATTACACAGGAGGTCAGAAAAGTCCAGCAGCTCTGAGACGCTGAAAACACATCTGAGGAAACAAAAGCTTCAAAGGTAAATTATCTACAAGAGGCTGAGGAGCAGGAGCCTCCCTATTCCTCAGACAAACTCAGTGACAACATGCTGCAATAATCAATCTGATTATTGTCTGGTCGCGCCCTTTATATCTCCAACTGCTGGGGTACTGTTCCTGATAAATGGCGTGAAGTGACTCTTGGGCTCTCGTCTTGAGTTCATTATGGTCTGTTATTAGTAGATGGACCTCTGCCTGCAGAAAACATGGACTTCTAAACTCAACTTCATGTGCTGATCAGAACGTTGGTGCCTCTTTTCTCACCTGATGTGATGATATAAGAAACGTTTTGTCTCCAGTAGTCTGCAACAGGCCTAAAAACAGTTTTTTCAACATTACCAGCAATAGGATGGAGGAAACTAAAAGTAGTATTACTAAAAGTCTGCACTCATTATGAGTGCTGGTGACCTGTACACTTCAGTTTTATGTCAAAGAGAGGAGTATGCCTTTGAGGTTTTTGCTGGAAACAGCTGTAAAAACAGAATCAGCGACAAAATTTCCCAGTTTGGAATTAATAAAGAAACTATCTATCTATCTATCTATCTATCTATCTATCTATCTATCTATCTATCTATCTATCTATCTATCTATCTATCTATCTATCTATCTATCTATCTATCTATCTATCTATCTAAAACAAAAGGATAAAGATGCAGCTACCTTTTCTTGTTGAACAGCAGAAAGGTAGCTGAACTTGTTCATTTTGTTCATTTTGTGTTTGTAGACCATACATACACTCTAGTCTGGATATATTCCTTCTGGTGGCTAAAATGATCACAATTTACAGATGTGTGCTGACATGGGAACTGAGTTCATAATTGCTGTATTTAATAACTTCTTTTAATGCACATGTGCCCTCCTCCCTCCACAGAGGGATAATAGTCAGCCTGTCTTTAATAAAAAGTGTTGCCACTTGCCACTTTGCAGAGAGGCGTTGGCTATATGATGGGGAAACTAATAGAAACACAAGACTTCTAAAAGAAGGTTTCAGTGTAACCTGAGCTAGCCTTTATAAGATTCATTACAGGACTTTTTATTGACTGACTGCACTAGTTTCAGCTCAGGGTACCTAATAAACTGGCAGCTGAGTGTGTAATAATGGAGAATTGCGTTTTGAGTTTTATGTCCAGAAAGGTGAAAAAAAACAACAACATACAACGTTCTCGTAACAAGTACAACACAGTAATTAACTAACTATGTAACATAAAATAACATGCTACCCAACAGACTGTTAGCATTAGCATTAGATCTAGCTAGCCGCTTTAGATGAAATAAATCTAAGCAAGAATGAGTCTAAAAAATAAATAATTGAATATGAATAGGCTAATGTGTAATTTCATCATTATAAATATGATGATATATGCAAAGTACTCATGTGGAGCTAAATCACTTTCATTTTAGTTCTTTATTCACTTTTGTACTGATGCTTTTTCTCACCATGTGTATGGATGCATCCTGTTATAGTCTGAGCTTTGTGTGGGTCTTTAAAATAACTACATGGCAGAGACAAATAACAAATGACAGTGTGTACTTTCAGTGGGACTGAACAGATACATATCCCTACATCAGGATGCACATACAACAAACAGTGCAGACTGTGTCTGCAAAGAGCAACATGGGAGGATCCATTAGACAACAGGTGTTGTATAATTTCCTACCAAATTATTTTGAGTTTATTTGCAAACGGATCTCTAAACTGTTACCAGATCTTAAGAGCTGGCACCATGCGGTAGGGTATTTCAGTGCCAGGTGTGAAAAGGCGTACTTAAAGCAGGATTCTTGTAATCAGATCAGTCAAGACACATGTTAATACCAAGTCTGAACAGGCCCTATAGAGTTGTTGATTTCCTTGAGAGTCTAGACAGTAAGTGCCTGGGATAACTTGGTTAGCATTAAGCTGATTTCTGAAAAAAGTATTCTGCTGAATTACAGATCAGAAGCCATAAAAAAGTTTCCAAATGCTCAACATTGCAAGTGCATTTGCATACCACATGCTGTTTGATATGGTATTTGCCTTTCAGTATGGAAATGTAAAACCATACACTGCACAAAGGCTAAACGTCTACTAACAGAAACGATTTCAGTCAACCTTTTCAGAAAGAAAAAACAAAACACAAATATAAAAAGGTATCCGAGTCTGTGAAGAAAAAACTGAGGCAGTTAATCTTTTATTTCAACCCTTTACTTCACTGAAGGCCAACATGTCCTAACAGCTGCACTCTGCTGCCATCTACTGGTGGTGCAGCATCACAAGCTAAACACCAGCTCATTGAATAAATAAAGTCGTTTTCTTCTGAACTTTAATGTGTGATTAATAAAATTAACATGGCTGAATTTCAATTGGCTTCTTCAGTTCTAAGGTCATAACTTGATAAACAAGTTGGGGGAAAAAACAAGCAGACACAGAGTAGTGTTAAAATGGACCACTTTACTCTTGCACAAGACATCCATAGAGTACATTTTCTATAGAAAAATAAAATCGCCTGCTTTGGAGAACATTTAAATGTTGTAATTGTGCCTTGTTTTTTTTAAGAACATCCCAAACCAACACACACATAGTTTAGAGATGGATCTCACAATGTTAATGCTCATTCCTTCAGCAGAACACACATTCATTGAGCTTAGCTTTTGGTTCACGTGTAATTTCCGGAAAACAAGATGGGCGCTCGTCACAGTAACACATGACGCGCTGTAACTGGCAGCGCTGCAGTCGGGGGATACAGTGAGAAGGTTCAGACAGAAAAATGATCCACGAGAGGCAGAAACCATGCATAGAAATGTGTTTGAAAATAATGGAAAAACCCGTTAATCCGGCCAAATTGAAGAACAAAATGAATGAAGAAACAAAAGGAGCAGGGATGGTTTGTGAAGATAATCTGAACCATGTGAACATCCTCCCACTCGTTTCCTTCCAAAACTAGTTTCTTTTAAATATAGGTTCTTATGAATTCTCTCGCACATAAATAGCATCATTATTGCTCATTAGAAAAACTAAATTAACTCAAGTACAACTCACACGTATTGGCTTTTAAATCTACATTGTGGCACTTTGTTGGCCATAACAAAGCTGAAGCGATGGCAAAAAGAAATGTTAGCAACCAAACTCAGTTTACTTTGAAAAGAAGCGCTCCAAAGCTTTGTCATAGTTAAAAGTCTTCTACGTAAGAAAACAAAACAAAAGGAGGTAAAAATGAACACAAGGGAACTAATCCATTAAATTAAACATGTACTTGGGAGACAATGGGTTCAAACAAAAACAATTACATATGATGAGTGACTATTTACAATTTAAGATGATCAGTATTAGATTAGCTTCATTTCTCTCAAAGTTGTGGCTCAGTCATCAGCACCGTTTGTCTGAGATGTCAGAATGTGGTCAACTTCTTCCCCAGACTCATCAGCGTCTTGATCCTGAGAGAGAGAGACAGAAACAGTTGATAAGTTTGAGCTCACTTCTTGTATCGGGGTGAAAGAGAAACACAGGGACAGAAACATGCTGCTTTAAAACACGATGCACCTTCTTCAATACTGCCAGCAGCCCTTTGACGGTGGCCATCAAGGAGTTGGCCGACTTGCTCATGTGGTCACGGTAGGTCGTCCTCTGCTCCTCCACGGCCTTCAGAGTCTGCTCAGTTTGGCCGAGCGTGCTTTTCACCTCCTCCAGCTCCTTGCTCAAGGCCTTGTTGGTTTGCTCCAACTGCGTTTTAATCTTTGCGTCTTCATCTAGGGTGACACACAAAACCACACAACACCAAGTCAGACTCAGGTCCATGATTACCCTCATTTCAAAATACACTGTCATTTAACTTAAATGACAGTGTATTCAGTAGTATAATAGTGTTAAACTATTTATAATCTTGAACATTTCTATAAGTATGTGTAAACAATTTAACCTGACGACATTCACTATTCACAAATTTCTATAATCTGTTTAAGCTTGCCTACTATACTATCAAAATTACCATTACTTTGATTTCCTGATTAGTGTGTGACAATAAAAAGTATATAAAGCTCCTAAGGAATTTCTTCAGTTTGTAGTCTGTAGTCTGGACACCCTAACAGAGAGTCTTATGCTTGTGTTTAACACCATAACCATGGACGGTATTCAAGCTAAACCAAACAAGCTGAATATGGTCAGATGTGTTAACACTAGACTGCCAGCAAGTCACAAAAGCAGATGGACATGAGACCCGTCTAAGCATAGGTCTCCTATTTGCCTATGACTATGACTCCGTTACTTTTGGCCTTTCAGCTACCCTCTAGTCTAAATATTGATAATGAGCATTGGTGAATCCACATAAACAAATGTACCAGTCCACGTTTCACCAGAAATCACAGAGGAAAGGACTGCTGTATGAAAGTGAGACAGGGTCTCTCTGTAGCAAAGCTCAAATTGAGTCAGATCACTGTCCAGAAGGACTACTGACACAGAGTGTAGCTTGCAACGTATGACACATTATTATCAAATCCCAGTCTTACCCATTTTGGCGTCCTGCACCATCAGCTTCTGTTCTATCTCCTCTCTGGCTTTCTCACTCTTCTCCAGTTTCTGCATCATGCTGCCAATGTCAACCATGGCTCCGTTATACACGATCAGATTAGAAGACTCGCTGGCCTCTGCCTGAGCACGAGCTTTCAGAGCAGGAAATAAACCTCGGTTACCTGAGAGAGAAAAAGACGAAAGGTTGTTCTACAGCTAACCTCTTCCATATTGTGGCAGTGCATTATTTTATGACACGTCTAATATCACAGATGTAAACATTCTGCCTAAAGAGAAATATCCATGTGTGCTCACCTATGAGGTTTTCAATCTGGGATTCGTTAAAAGTAGGAATGGGGTCATCACTTCCTTTGTCAGTCAGTTTCCGGTAGTAACAATACTCTCTGACAATAGGTTTGTTTAGCAGCTTCTTTATCTGAAAACAGACAAAAAAACAACATGAAGTTTTTGGGGAGGGATGCACAGAGTCAGAGCCATAAAAAGGCTTGAGTGTGTGTTCACCTGAGCACGAGACAGATGCAGTCCCAGTGTGTACAAGATCTCCTCCAGGTCTCTCTCCAGCAAATAGCCACAGTGGCTCTGGTCAAAGTAGACAAACGCCATCAGCAGCTCCTTGTTGTGTGTGACCATCTGCGTCTTCTCCTGGTGCAACAACAACGACAGACACATTTATACCAACAACCATCCGCTACGTCACAACCTCAACAACACGCTGATATCAATAAAAACACCAACCTTGTCTTTAGATGACCTCTCTTTGGATGACTTGCGGTCATCCTTGCGGTCTTTCCTATCCCTGTCATTGGAGTCGTCATCGTCTTTGTCTAAAGAGTATCAACAAAAAAAAAGACAAGTTAAGCAACATCTTTGTGAGTCAGTGGGTGTGAATCCATCAAACATTTTAAATATGTAAAACATGTATTTTCATTGGCCCAAGGTCTCAGAAACAGTGGAAGTGTTATCCATCACAAGTTCAGCGTGGTGCATGATTTCTCATCATTGACCAGATTATACTGAGGGAAATTTAAACATGATCTAAAAAAAAATCCTGCAGTACCATCATCCTCGTCATCATCTGCATCCTCAGCCTCCATGGGATCATATTCTTCTGCATTGGCCGTGCTGCCGTCGTCTTCATTCTCCTCCTCGTCACGGGACTCCTCTTTTTTCACAGACTTTTCTTCAATCTGGTGAAAAAGTCACACGGTCACATGAAGACAAACAGTCTTTGCTGAGCAAACGACATATTAAAATAAAAAATAAATGAATGTCTGAGAGGCTTGCCTTCCGCTTGTCGTCTTCATCTTCTTTGGTCTTCTTTGCTGGTGTTTCTTCATTTTCTTCTTCTTTTTCTTTCTTTATTTCACGCTTTTCAGCCTCTTTCTTTTCCGCCTCTACTTTGGCCTTCTTCTCCTTCTTCTCTTCCTTGGAAGGAAGAGCAGCGAAGGCTTTATAGATGCGGTAGCCAAAATCTCTTTGTAGCATCTCATTGAAAAGCTCAGCAAACAGGGAAACCTGCAGAGAGAGAGGACAGTGCATCATCAACCTATAAGCAACAAAGGCTTCGTTCTCCAATTCTCTGCAACATAAAATGAAACAAATGCTGTGACTAGTGATTCCCACCTCAAAGGAGTGCTCCTTGTTGTCCTCCAGCCTGTAGTCCAGCAGCACGCTCAGAGACATGACGCTGCAGTCAAACTTGCCATTCTTGGCCGCCCAGTTGGGGTGAACGATGATGGTGGGCTCATCAGGGAGGATGTAGCGCCTCTCTCTCCGCTGGCGCTCAAGCTCTTCCTGCCTCTTCCTTTCCTCCTCCTAACAAAGGAAAACACAGATGGAATTTAAGATAACTCAAACTTCTAAAGAGGTTTCATTACATTTAATCTAACAATAATTTATAACATTTTCCGTACCTCTCTGTCATCCTCAGGGCGAGGTGGCTCCTCCTCCTCTGCAACTTTGCTCTCTGGTTTTTCAGGCTCCTTGGATTCCTCCACCTGCTCCTCCACCTTCAGCTGCTTGGTGAGCCGTGCAATCAGCTGCGATTTTAACCCTTTGGAGCTTAGAGAGCGACAATCAAGCTCCTTGCGCAGGTCATTCACCTACAAAGGGAGAAGATATGGATATGTAAAAAGTACATTTTGCATACTAGCCTCTGAGTTTTTAATTTTTATTTGAATCTCACCTTCATTGATTTCGGGTCAAGTTTCGCCCAGTGAGTGGGATTGCTAACGTCCTTCGATTCATCGTCGTCCTTATCCTCTTCCTCCTTGACAGAAAATCATTAAGACAGAGACAGGCAGAGGGAGAGAAAGAGGTGGGATAGCAAACTGTCAGAACACCATTCGTGGCCTTAGGGAGTTTTAAAGTTGATCCGTGCAAGAAGCAACGTCTCATCTGTCTTTCATTGTCTTGTCCTAGTGAGCTCTCGACTGTGTTTAAGTCCACTGCTACTGAAGCGTACACAGGGAAGCTCTCTAGCTCTTATAAAAAACAACAGAAATGCCCCCCAGCTGCCAATCAATCAATCTGTGGAACACAAAAAAGGTAAAAATCAATGAGAGGTGTGTCCAAAAGGTGTGTAGATACATCAGGTGAACTGAAGCTGGTCTCCAAATGGAGAGAGGATAGGGTGGCCCTACCATGCTCTATGACTGCGGTATTGCCCTTTATGGGTTTAATACACCTACATCAGATAGGAGCCATGTGTCCAACCAACTGCCCTGGAAAAACCAAATTCTACATGTAGTCCAAATGAAAACGCAGATCCAACAACAAGAACAGACAAGAAGCAGGACTTTGGGGAAGTTCTCTTTTCGCAGTTGATGCGAAAATCATATAGAAATACACATTGCTCAAACAAAAACATCATTTACACGCAAGTGACTCCACAGATTCCAGCAGCAAGTTTTCTGGGTTCCAGTGATTGAAATGATCCACTGGTTCAAATTGAAATGATTGATTAAACAATGTCAAGCACCAAACATTGAAGCGATTGTTGCTTTAAATCAAATGCCAGAATTATTATGAATCATCAGACCAAATTATCACCCAATTATGAGGCGATTAAGAAACTGGAAGCTGTTTTACCATTTGCGACTGGGGCCTACACAACACAACCTAGTCTCACTGCTTCCACTGTATGTGTCTGCTGGATGTGAGGGAAGGTGGGAGTGCTGATGGAGGAATGGAGGAGTTGGATCAGAGGAGAAGGGGACAGGTGAAGGAGTAAACAGAAGAAGCCTAGGTGAGGTTTGGTGGAACGATCATATGCCTGTGTTCGTATCTGTGTGCATGAAAGGTGCCGTGTGCGCTTTGTGTCTGATGTGTATCTGGGGTTTGTTTTTTGTAATTCCTGTGCCTTCCTGTGAGAAGCGGAAATGAGAAGAGAGGGATTAGCGGTTCAGTGCCTGTTCTCCATCCGCCTCCTTTCGCTCGGCCGACAGCTTCTCAGCCAGCTGCTCCCGGAGTCGCCGTGACAGCACCTCCCACTCTGAGCGGGTAGGAAGACAATGCCAAACATCCGGAAGAAACAAAACCACTGTCTCCACATGAGCAGGGACTGTCCGCCCCTTGTGTGTCTCCTCCGGCCGATGATAGCGAATCTCTGCAAAACGATACCTGTCGCAAAGGAAGAAGGTGCATTGGAAAGAAACATTCTGGTCAGGGCACAGTATAAAAGGCAAGCCTTGCTAGGGCGAGCCTTCTACAGCTACTCCCTCCCATCAGGTCACTGAATGACCGTACACGTCATTACAGTGACCCTTCTCCCACACAACACACAGCAAAGACAAATGGACCCAGTCTGCAGCTCTCCAACTGTTGTCACAGGTTACGGCAGCCATTTTGAGAAAGTTCACAGACAAATCACAGGAAATAAATCACACCCCCCCAAATTCATCCCCATTATAGCTTCGGCCAATTATGGATGAGTGTTCTGCATTTACCCTCGGATACACTTAACGCACTACATTAGGGTTGTGCCAAGAGAGACAGAATCAACAGGACAGTGAAAGCCAGTTAAATATGTAAGATATTTAACAGAGAGAATAGGAAAATAAAAATAAAACAAAGTAATGGCAGTGTCCTCTGGTCCAGGCTACCGCTTCCAGCCATCAAGTCCATGCGTTTTCATCACAATGAAATGCGTGTGTATGAACAGTGTGACAGAAAGAGAGAGGCAGGACTACGACACACATATGGCCAAAAATAACACTGCACAACACAACAAATTATAATAGTAAATAATAAGATTGCAAATTTGACAACACAATAACCATTAATATAAAAAGTGAAACAAAAAAATATATATTATCCGACACGTTCAAGAGAGATTTAGTATCATGGTAGTTTAAAAATGCAACTTATTGTAGACGGACAATTTTAGTATTTTAGAGTTAAAACAGAAATACGATAAATGATGATGAGAGAAACAGCTCTTACCACTGAGTGCACAGACTAAGGTCTATTCCTGTGAGTGCCTTGCAACAGCGTATAGCTGTCTTAATAAGGACTGAGGGATCCTTCTCTGGGTCAGCTCCATCCAGAGAGGGAGACCAGTGACCACCGATGGCCATGGCCTCATCTTTACCTCTCATGCCCACCAGAAACTGAAGGAGAAAGACAGACGGGAACAAAGGAGCGCCACAGAGCATAGGTTAGATGGAAATGGGGAATGGTGATGTGGATAAAGGATAAAGGGGTGTGGAGAAAAAAAGAGAGAATAGAGACAGAGAGAAAGACAGACCGATGTCAGCAGCATGTCTAAATAGTCATACCTCTGAGGATCCATATCCAAAAAAAAAAAAACCACAAGGGAGCCAACGTCAGTTTGATTTCTTCCACACTGCGAGTACTCAGCAATGGAATAGGACCATAACATCACTGTCAGCTCCGTGTAGCGTTCAAGCACTGAAAGGGTTCGACATACCTTAATGAGTCGAGCGGGATGCTGGAAGGAGTCTCTGAGTTCCTGGGAGTCCTCTGCCAGAGCACAGGACTTGTGATAGAGCTCCTCTATACCAGGGTTAGCGAGCAGCATCACCTGAGACAGTAATAAAACAAAAATATCACATTAAAGTTAAACATATTGATGGATATATTAAGATAACAATATTGTTTACATGGCGTCAGAGCTGTATACAGTTACTACTAATGAAAAAAGTGGGATCAAGAGATCAGAGCTCAGGGTGACGCACTGCACACCTCTCTTTACAACAGGGGTTGAACTCTCGTTATATCTTTGTTACATTCGCAAATTATTACTGAATCACTTCTTTATTAAAACAACATGTACTTGGCTTTAATGTGAACAGAGCATGCAGTTATGTTTCTGTCGTATTTCTGGCAGAACAGCAATAATGTGCTGTGGTATTAAAGCACATTGCCGATATCATCGTAATTATATCTTTAAGCTTTTTACATCTCTCAAGCATAACTTCTTTCCCAATTGCTGCTTGGAAAAACACCAAGAGACAAAAGTCTGTTAAATGAAAATGTATCTTTCTGAATACGTAATGGTGAAATGCTTGTGTCACTGACAGTCTCACCTTAGCACTGTAGGTGTGGTTGGCGTCAGGAGGGTCCAGCACAGCTGTGTTTTTGACTAGAGGATCCACCTCTTTGTGCAAGATGTGAAAGTTGCAGGCGTTACTAAACTGGAAGGGTCGAGTAAGAGGAAAAGCATCCACCCAGGTGAAAACGGCATTGAAGAAGTCGCTGGGAATGTAGAGGCTCTGATAGCGCCTTCTCAGCTCCATCATGTCGCAGCTGGAGCTGGAGAACACAAAGAGGGCAGTTACTACCTCAACACATGCAGTTAAATTCTGGAGTGGGGAAAAAAATAAATAAATAAAAATGATACTCACCCATCTAAACTGAACTTGGAAAACTGGACCGTGTAGCGAGGAACCACCCTGCGAGGACGCCTCGGGGAGCGATCGCGTCTCGGAGAGCGGTCTCTGGAACGTTTTCGCGTGGGTGAGCGTTCTCTTGATCTTCTACGCTCACGGTCTCTGTCTCTGCTAAAGATTAAGCAAAACCTTAGAATGGCAAGTGACTTTTATGAATACTGTACTAACAAACCTTAGATTATCTCAAATGATCTGCATCTCACCTGCGTTCGTCTTTAGTCCTGAGGATGAGCTCGGGGCCTCGATCGTTGCGAGTGGGAAAACGAGGTGGAGGCTCAATTCGTCTGACGGGCTGTGGCTGTGGCATCATTCTCACGGGAGGCTGAAGAAGACCCCCAGTAAACACATCTGTAGGAAAAGGGAATAATGCAAAGCACATGCTTGTTAAACTCACTTTAAACTTACTTTAACGTTGTTCCATAACAGCTTAAAAAAATAACAGTGATCAGCACTTGTCTAATCGTTTTACATCCAGACATACCAGATGCATGACAAATGTGTTACCTTTGGGCGGAGGTTGTGGTAGCAGAGGCTGAGGAGGGTTTTGGAGGAGAGGAGCCAGAGAGGCAGCAGACAGCTGGGCCTGCAAGAGGGAAGGCGGGGGAGCCTGGGAAGGAACACTGAAAGTGGTTGGGGGAGGTAGCGACTGGAGCATAGTGGGGCCGGCCTTCATCATGTTAGGAGCTTGAGGTTGGTTCTAAAGAAAAGAGGAATTACAGACAAAGGAGAGATGGATAAGTGTTCAAAAGACAGACCTGAAACAATTTTAACATGCATATGACTGCATTAAAAAAAAATGGACAAAGACTTGGTGAGTGGCTGCTTGAAAGAAAGAAGCTGGGATAAGATCTGAACGCCTGAATGAAAGAATTGTAGAGATCTCATCAGGGGTGGCCTGATCAGTTGTCCTAATCAGAGAAAAGCTTATAATGACTTCATAATCCAGGTTTTGACCTGTTTGAAGAAAAGAATATGTTTTTAAAATAAATCCGAAGGCCTGTTTACCAATGAAAGATGATGGTTAATGTTCATTCTCAAAGACATCTGTGGCTTCTTATTGTTTGTGTATTTTGACTTGAGATTATCTTAGCTGATGCCCGATATAAGCTTCAGTCTGCAGATGTATAAATACTATCTTCTTTATATCCATTTTACTACACCGTATAATTTTAAAGCAGGAAGTTAGTAAAGTTATTTTGCTGTTGTTTTAAGTACGTTTATGGGGAAAGAGAGACTTGGAAAGACTAAAATTCACACTGAAGTTGAATTTGTTATTTAAACTTTGATATCTTGTGTACAGCCAGTGAACATTATTACACAACATGACCAGCTCTGCAGGATCAGAACTGGTAATGTCTTGTGCTCAATACAATAACATCCATGACAACACTGCATGTATTGTCTTTAGTTAGTCAGAGTTGGTATTTTGCTCAGCACTTTCAACGAAAGAGATAACGAAAGAGTGAAATTAAATCATCAGCTCAATGCTTGGTAAAGCACTGAAGTGAATGGTACTTTGAGCCAGTACTTTAAACAGCTTCTTAATACTGTAGAACTTGTGTAACTATGTTTATAATCATTCTTATTCAACACAGGTTTTCTTAAAGTCCCTGTCACCTTACAATGTTTCCTGTAGAGAGATTTACAGATTTCATAATTAAGAAATCCAAAGTGTGAAACAAAGTCAATTGTGTCTTTTCCAAATACAAAAATATATAAATCTATTACAAAAATGACATTCAGCATGACTAATGAAGCAACAGTAACAGTATCTTTTTTCTTTAAGCCAAAGAAAATGAAAATAAATAAATGTGTAGCTTAACCAAGCCAAACAAGGCAGTTCTATTCATTAGTCAACAACAGCAAACTTAAAGAAGAAGCCAAAATTACAGCTAAGAAAGATGAAATTGTGGCTGTCGTTCACCATGAATAGAAAGGAAAGTCAGGAAGTAAAGAAAAGACAATTTAATAAAGAAAGGGGGAGGGGCAAAAGAATAGAGTGATTTAGGGCTATGAGGTTACATTTTGTCTGTTGTCCGCAGCGGAGTGCATGTCAGAGTAGCGCAGCTGCAGCCCTGGTTCATTGTAAAGGTTGCCGAGCTGTGGGGAAGCTTGAGGTAAAGGCTGAGGCTGCTGCTGATGCTAGGAAGGATTGAGAACACAACAATCACCAAGAGACAGAAGAAGATTAAAAGAATAAACACTTAAATATAAAAGGAGTCTCCCGAGACTGGGTGAATTATCCAGGGTTTAAAGCAAGCCTGTGAATAACACTGCATGTATAAATATTTAAAAATTCAAATAAAGGTGTTGTCTTTTTCAACATACAGCTTCTGTCATGTCAGAGAAATGTCAGTAAATCCTCCCATGATTACTCAGCTCAATAAAACGCAAATAAACTGAGTCATTCAGTGCCAAGTAACCAAACCAGTTACAGATGACAACATAATGCTTCCTTTAACACTTCATGTTGAGAAATAAAAAAAGGAAATATTAACACTAAGCCTGTGAAACAACAGAACCTCTTGCTGACTGCAATTAAAACTATATCAAACAACAAACAACTGATGCAGGCATCCTACAAATGTAGTTCTTTGTTAAGAAATTCTACTGTCTAACTTTTAACCTCTGAATGTTCTCACCGACTGATTTGCGAGCTGAGGTAAGGTCTGGATGCGCTGGGCGTTCCACTTGAAGGGCATATTCGGGTTGTACACAGCTTCCACTAGGACCCTGTCACCCACCTGGGGCGTCTTCCCCTTCACAGCACTATAAATAAAAAAAGGATAACATTTTAAGTTATGTCACATTAGTTTGAAATCGTCCAATGCATGTACATTGATCAGGCATAACATTATGACCACTGACAGGATAAGTAAATAACACTAATGATCTTGTGACAATACAATGTTCTGCTGGGAAACTTTTGGAGCAGGCATTTGTGTGGATGTTACTTAGACATGCTCCACCCATCTAGGCCAGATCAGGCACTCCTACCCCATAGTTATAACAACTAAAACAAAAACAGCACAAGGCGCTGATCTGGCCTCCAAATTCACTAGATCCTAAACTGATTAAGTATCTGTGTGACACATTTGAACAAGCCTGATCCACAGAGGCCCCTTAGGACCCAAAGGCCCCCACTGCCAGACATCACAGGACACTCTCAGAAGGCCCAAGGCCATTCTCTGATGTGTCACAACTATTCTGGAAGCACAAGGGAAACCTACACAATATTACAAAGACGGTCATAATGTTATGCCTGATCAGTGTATGTATCCTTATGAACATTGTTATGGCCAAATAAGGGCCTGGGAATAACAATAGCACCGTGTCATTGTAATGGATACAGTGAATACATAACAGAATACAAAACAGTGAAAATGGCAGGGGTCCACACTCTCTTACCTTAGCTGAAAGAAGACATCTTCATCTACAAAGCCAAAGGTGTCATGTAGCTTGCTGACAACACCAGTGAAGACTCGCTGCTTCTGCGGCTGCGTTTGCTGTTGGTGGCTCGAGCGTGGTGTAGGGTACGACACAGTAATCTGGGCCGTTTGTTGAGGGTTGGACAAGCTCAGGCTGGTGGGCAAGGGAACAGGGGGCTGAGGGCCAAGAAAAAAAGAAAAAGAAAAAAGAAAACAAAGAAATTATTCTTTAAAAACACTTTGGTTGCATGTTGAAACCCAATCAGTGAATACAATGATGACTCTAATGCTTAAAGAAACCCTGAACAAAGCAAAAGGAAGTAATCAACAAATATGTCTGTATCTGCGCAGCTATGAAAATGTCAGGTCTGGAATGTAGTTTGAAATGTCAGGACATAAAGAGACCGGTCTCAGTGCATATGTCTTACCTGAGAAAGCAGTGCCTGTTGTGGCTGTGGAAGCTGTAAAGTAAGAAGAAAAACAGAAAATGCCAAACGTGAACATTTTGTTGACTTGCAATGCACACCTGGCGCTCTCATAGCAAATCTCCACAGCCAGAGGTTGAATGTTCACTTAAGTATTCTGCTAGCAGAAGCAAAATCTATTTAGTGCTACATGTAAGCATGCAGTCGCTTGAGCAGTTGTATCAAATTACTCTTACAGCACATCTTTACAACCATTTGTCACTGGGACTGCTGGCTAAGCAAAAAAATACCAAGTTGTTAAGAAATATGCAGGAAAAAATCATTAGAAACAAATGAATAATAATGATTACAGGAGTGAATTTAATCTTAATTTAAAATATCTAATCCATAGATGAATTATGACAAACAACACTTGTTTATAGAAACGTACATAAAAGACAAAAAAGCCAGCACATTTCTTAAGGTTAATATGAGCAGAGGTTTAAACAAAATGTAGTGTGACACAATATGAAAAAAACAAACAAACAATGGTTCACCTGATGAGGTACATTATACAACTGTTGTTGAGGGGGTTGCTGGGGTGGTTGCTGCTGTTGCTGTTGTTGTTGTTGTTGTTGCTGCTGTTGCTGTTGTTGTTGATACTGCTGGAGCGCATTATTGATCTGAGACTATAGACATTAAAGATATCAAAAAAGAGATAGTAGTTGATTACATCTAACCAGGTCAACATGAAGATTACTGACACTCCTTAAGACTAATTCATTGTGACTGACCTGCTGTAGTGCTGCTGCAGCAGCTGCTGCAGCCTGCTGCTGCAAAGCAGCAGTTTGTTGAGACAGCTGATAGTTCGCAACAGACTGGTTGCTGAGGGAGGCTGCAGACAAGGCTGACTGCTGAGAGTAAACAGAGGGAGATGCTCCCAGAAGAGATGGCTGCTGCACACCAAGAGCTGCAAAGAGAAAAAAAAATAAGACAACAGATCTTGAGAATAGTGGTAAACTGAGGTGAATGAGGAATGTTGATGTAGGACGGGACAAAGGAGATCAAATGATTGAAAGTTTAAGACTCACAATAACCAAAAGAGTATAATGTGAATTGTTATACGGAATGAAGTTGCTATACTCACAGTGCAAGCTGTTTAGGTCAAGAGACTGCCCTGAGTGGCCCGGTTGGGACACTGCCGTTGTAGCAAATTGAGTCGCCCACGGCGGATTTTTCTGTCCCCCGAATTGGGCCATGACTCATTCAGGTTAAGGGCAGTCTCTGCTCACCAGGCCAATGCTGTCACTAAAATAAAGCACACCAAACACATCATTAAGGGCATCCGTAGGAATTTGTTAATTTGTCTATCCATATTAAGGTGCATTAGAAAAAACAATCTATGATTGGAGTATCAGAAGCAGCACAACATCAAAATTAACTGAATAACTTGAACCATGCATCACAATTTTGAATTTAAACAACACAAATACCAAGCAGCCAATCGTAATGCCCTGCAGGACAGGACACAGAGGATGAAAACAACGTCCAGTTTAGAAGTAAGTGTGAGAAGCTGTATCACGGACATACCTTTATGTAAATGTAATAATTTGTTCCTTCATACTTACTATAACAATACAATACGAATTTGAAAACACAGTTTATTGCACATGCCAGAAATCTTTACATTTAGACAATAGCTTAACACCAAGTCATTTAACTGGGTACTCTGAGAGTAAAAACAATTTGTACGGACAAGTTAAATTTCTCCTCGCAGATTGGCAACTGCTGACACAGCAACCTCGATAGCATTCTGGCTAACGTTAGCCACCAGCTGATAGAAGACTAGCGTAAGCAGCTAAGCTAGTTAACGCTTAACATTTTGTCTAGCACAATAGCTAATGCTATTATTGCTGTAGAGAGCTGTGGTTGAATCGAGCTTTTTATGCTACGTTATAGCGGTAACCTCAACATTATTTTAACGCACCTCGCTGAGCTGGAAACATTACAAAAAAACAGAATGTCCACTCTAAAGCAAATACATTAGCTGTGTAGCTAACACACTTAGCTAGCACTGATGCCAGATTAGCCTCGTGCTAGATTTGTTATCGGGAGCGAGGCCTGAATTAACGCTCGCTGGCTCTGGCAGTTAGCAATAGCAGTAACTATTGTTTAACACTCACACACTCACCAACGGTACCATGTCTCCTGCATGCAAGCAACAGCTGCACTTTACAATTTACACTAAAAGTTTCCCATCCCGAACATATTAGAGTTTTGATTGAAATATTGTCAACACTGCTTACCGTTGTCCCTCCGCACCGGCCGATTATGGATAAGAAATGCGCATGCGCGGACTGGCATCCCGATTCATGCGCCAGATGGCTAGTGTTGAGTAAATGAAGTGGTTGAATTAAACTGTTTCTGTCCTAACGTGACTATGCAGCAGGCACAAGGTAAATCAGGAACATGAATTTGAAATAATACTTAAAGCAGTCTGCATTCTTCAGTCTGAAATTCCCCCAAATATTCAGTGCATTTATGTTCAAACAGGATTTATTTGTGCCCTAATTTCTTGTTAGATTACCATTTTAGCTCTACCCTTATGTTTACATGCACTGGGCATTATTTTGATGAGTGAATGTGTGGTGGCAGTGGTTAAATCAGGCCTATGAATGTAGTCGATTTTCTCTATGTGGAGTTTAATGACAGAAGTGATAAATACAAGAAAACAATTAACAAAATGGTCACAGCAACAAAGATTTGGTTTCAAACTGTGAGCTTTAATGTGATTCTGCAAATCTTGAGAGTGCAGCACAAAAGCACATAATACAGTATACATATCGTTTACAGTGTGAGCCTACTTCTGCTTGATGAATAATTGCAGCTTTAATAACATTATTTGTAACACATTCGCAAGCAAAAACTGTTCAGTGCTGCTTTGTTGCAAATGGCAAAAACAGCTCAAACACTTCAAATCTTCATCTTAACTGATGCCATAAACTTTTACAATATCTCCATTATTATGTTCTTTTAGAAATATACAATATTCAAAAATAATAAATATAAAACATTTACAGCCACAAAGCTAAACAAAAAATGTGCTTCTTCTGTATACAGTATATCAACTCGCTGGTAACAGGGACAAACAGTATGTACACACAAATAGCAGGTTTACAGCATAAAGTCTGCAAAGAAGATGCAATAAAATCATTTTCGCTCCTCTCTTGATTTGTGGGAATATATGTGTTATTACACGGTGAGACATGTTTTTATTCCGACAGTTTATTACAGTTGTGGCCCAGAAATGTGTAGTTATTCTTGTAATTTGCGTTCCACTTCTGAGAAAACCTTTGCGTTGATTTCATCGACTTCATCTTCCACCTGGGAAACAAAAGGCCAATTGACAATTTTATTTAACACAGAGACAGGAGGAACTACAGTTATCAAAAAGGGTCAATAAATCTATCCATAATTTGATAGTTACCTGCTCCACCGTGTCTACTTCAGGTATGTAAAACTGCATCATGTTCTGAATGCCGTTTTTCAGGGTGACCGTAGAGCTGGGACATCCTGTGCAGGAACCCACCAGCTTCAGCTTGACTGTGCCGTTCTCAAAACCCTTGAAGACGACATCGCCTCCATCCTCCTGCACCGTGGGTCTTGTGAGTAAACGAGACAATGTCAGTTTGTACAGAACGAGGCAGTACAGAGGACAGACAGATTACGACTGTTATCTCAGAAATGTCTCTTACAACAATGTCAGCATCAGTGGAATTGCCGAGTACAGAAATAACATAAAGGAATGCTTTAAGAGAAACAAATGTAGATAGAAATTATAACCTAAACCGTTCTTACACTTGGTTGTTTTGTACCTGATTCTGGTGTCCAGAAGCTCCTTTATCATAGACACAATATCATCATCATCTTCTGAGTGACCTGCAATAAAATAAAAGCAAAATATTCAAATGTTTATGCAAGATACAGTCAAGCAGTTGCATTTTACCACACTGTATACACACTGCTTTCATGGTGCACTGCTCCTGTTGTTATCGGATCACCACTCTCAAAGAACTTAGCAATGGCCTCCAAAGCATGACGCTTAATGTCTGTCCACTCCACATCTTCATCTGTCTGACAGGGAAACAGGCATCACGTGTGTTATCTCTCACGCGAGTTAAATCACAGAGACAAGCTGTAAGAGTACATGTAATCCTTACTTTAGTCACTGTGATGAAGTCAGGGCCAAAGAACACACTTTTTACTCCTTCAATTTCAAACAGGTCCCTGAAAGAAACACGTTATCACGTTACTGATATGCAAACATGAAAAACACATCACTTTGGCTTGCTCAGTGATTACAACACTGAGTCATGATAGGACAAAATGCTTTGTTGAACAAAACATCTACACAATGCGCATTCATCACAATGACTATGGAGTACCGCAGTGTCATCTTCAAAACGTATATCATTTGTATATTCCTTGGCTCTTTTTTTGCACATCCATGCACAAACTCTACAGTTCCCTTACTATTTAAAATTAGACTTTATATTGTTTCTTTATTATGTTTATTGCCCCAAACATAATGATAAAATGAAGACACAGTCTTTATAATTGTAAACAGGAACTCAACTAATAACTTTGACAACACATTTCAGTGTTTTGATGACTATTTTTTGTATAAGCTGATATTATATGACTACCAATGTGCAGTTTTCTTATAATATACTTATTATAAGTATGTTAATTTGTTTTTTGTCTTTGTATTGTTGCGACTGAATACTGAATTTCCAGGATTAAATGAAATACCCATCTATATTAAATATTAACTAAATTTGACACAACCTGGCTAAAGATGAACATTCGGCTGAGCCCGAAGAAGGAAAGTCAACTGTGCCACTTCCTAGGACAGGTTTGCCGGGGAGAAACTTCAAGCTTCTGGGGTTGGGAGTGTCTTGAGTCTGGATGGACAGGTGTCGTACTGAAAGGTATCAGAAAACCCATTGCTTGGTTAATTTGTGTGTTTGTCCTACAGTATCATAAAGACAAGACTGCAGTAAATTGTCTTAAAAGTGACTAAACAAAGGTTTCTCACTTGACAAGTGTGTGGTTCCTGTCCTGAGCTGAGGCTGGACTCTTCTGAAGCTCTGGGCGGTGGACTGTGAGTGGAATGAACCTCTGGTCTGGTCTGGAAACCTTTACAACACACAGCGTACTAAATCATATTTATCAGTCATTAAAAGACTCAAATTCATCAATTTCTCGAACCAGGATCAGATATTAAGGAAGAGCTGATCGATAAAAGCGAACTGTTTAATTTAGCTGCTAGCTCACGGTTTTAATATATAAATCACAGTTACTTAAGAGATTTGACTTAAAATGAACTTTATCAGATGTAGCTAACGACCAGCGGCTTAGTTACAAACCTGAATAAGGAACACGCAAATGAAATGAAATAAAATATAACGTGACTAATGTTTTCAAATATCTACAACACATTTCCAAATGAAGGGGATAAAGTTAAAAGTGGTAATGCGATACGCAGTTTGCTAGTTAGCTAAGTAGCTAGCTTAAAGTGTTAGCATGACAGTCACACGCCGAAATCCCACGATTATCCTTTACACCCACGCTGCAACTGTAGACTACTACATCAGTATTACAGAGAGATGTGCCACATTTATATCAAACCTAAAGTGAACGGTATTTCTTGTCCGCAACAATTGGTGAAGACCCCATCTCATGTGCGCCGCCATTTTGTTTGTTTTGGAAATGAGGACCTCGTGTGGTCGACTGTGAAAAGTCCTGCTTTGGTTTAATATCTATTACTGAGTTAGACCTTTTATTTTCACAGAAAAACAATCTAAGACGTGTTTTGGTTGTACGAGGGCAGAAAAAATAAAATAAAATTGTAATAAATTAAACATTCAAATCATTTATTTATTAATCTATAGGTATAAATATGAAATAAATACAATTACACCAGTAGAGTACAAGCAGTTTCTCTTACTGAAGTTACAGTTCCCACCACTAAGTGACAGAAAAAACAAAGCACACTGCATTGCAAACTAGATTGCAAAGCATGTCTCACACGACAATCATTCCAGCTCTTCAACCTTATACTTTTCTGAAGTACCCTCAAGATCATAATCTCTGTACACATACCAACATTCACATTATAGAGCATATCCAGAGTCACCTTGTAGTATATTACAATCTGTTCTGGCTGGCTTATTATGAAGTCTGTTGAGAATAAAGCAAACAATGTGACAACGTCAAAAAGGCCAACCCCACATTTCCCAACATTTGTTCTGACAGAGAAAGGTGGTGCTCAAAAGGAGTGGCCGAGACTCGTATAAGAGCAGGGCTGTCCTCTGGATGGTGGACAACTTACTACAACAGTGTAACTGCCTCCTCAAAGGACTCGTAACATCAGGAGTGTGTTACTGTTCTGGTACTAATCTCGTCTCGCAGATATGAGGCTCGCTCCATGAGGAAGCTACAAACCCTTGAAGAGGTCGACTACTGAGTGTACTGAAGGCAGACTGTTTTTATTTACCTCTCATCTTCCTCACCACAGAAACATGGTCGTCTGGATTATTTTACCCCTCTCCCTCTCTATGGTTTCCCTCATTGGGTCATGGACTGTGTAAGTTGAAAGTGAAATTCTTCCTTGTCTTTTCACCCAGCCAGAACTATTTGTGATTCTGCTTCCTCGTTCATGATATCAGTTGATATTAGTGGTTTGACAATTTATTTATTTATTTCGTTTTCACTGTTATTCATGTTTAAGCTTTAGGCTTTACATTGAAGATTTCGACTTGATGTGACTTCTAATGGTCATCTCTTACAGCTACACATCTGAGCTACTTCATGATTAGTATGTGAACTGTATTTTCTTCCCTGAGATTTCAGCAGTAATAGTGATAAGATATGACCGTATTTTTGCAAAACAATGTGTATGATACCGAAACTCTATGTATAGGCCTGCGGTTGGTATGTTCCACGTCCGAGTGGTATGACGACAGTTAACACACATTATAAAACGACAGACCTGAAGTATGTCACCCAGCTTGTTTTGGCTGTACAGGTGCACTCAAAAAGAAAATATGGTTGCTGCTGCAGTTGGAACACCCATACCTGTCAAGCTACTTGTGTATGATCATAAAGCTCAATCAGCCATGACCTTACCTGTCATTCACTCCTTATTAACTCTCATGAACTTCCTGGAACATATGACATAGACAACATTTTTTTCTGTCTATGCAACTGATCAACAATAAAGGGGTTCAGTATATTTGTTTCCAGATTACTTCTACAACCTGTAGTTAGGTGTTAAATATTTCTTGTAGTTTAAGTTGGTGAACTAGGATGGCATGTAAAAATCAGGTGCTTGGCCAACTAATAGTGAGCAGTCTTTCTCTCGTAACCATGGTGTTTCACTGCTGTTGTATTTTTATTAGAGTAGAAAATATATATTTACCATCCTTATAAATAGATGCAGTTGACGTGAATGGTCTACTTTTATTCAGAAAACTCGCTAGTTCAAATGTTAGTCACTGCGAAATCACAAAGCCAAAATATAAAAAAGATGTTTTACTTAAGTTCGTTTTATTTTGTATTTCTAGATATGCCCTGGCCTCCTACAACAACCATGTGTGCTTCCTCAGCGACTGGTGAGTTGTGCGTGTCATTGTTTTAACCGAGAACTTTCAATATCGTTGCAGATTTTCCAAAATGTCATGAATTTGTTTTCAGGGGTGTCGAATCCTACTGCCAAGGCAATAAGACCACTGAATGCTGCATCGCTCCCACTATAAGGTAGAAATACAGCATACTTAATACCACCTTCAATACTGTACTGTATGTCCTCTTCTTGGCAGTCAAATACCTCATTGATTATGTCATTGCAGTGGCAGCGGAAGCAGTTTCCCAGAAAATTCCCTTTTTACAGCCACAATCAACGCTGGATCCTTTCTGTGTGAGTCAGCCTCCCCAGTGCATTATGAATTACATGAGTGTTATGTGTCTAACTGAACATGATCTCCTCTTTAGTCCTGCTCTTCTGTATATTCCACCATGCTCACATTATGGAAAGACATTCGTGTCAGTCCCTGTTGAGCAGGACTGCGCTGGCCTTCGGTGTGGTGGCAGCCGTGGGCGCATTCACGGCTGGAAACTGTAATGTAAGTACAGCACTGCCTACTCACTGAATTGAAATGAACATTAAATTACAAAACGAGAGCCAACGCGTCAGCTCTAGCAATAAGCAGTGAGTTCTGGCACCTGTGTTGCCACATAATAAAGCTGAATAGCACAGGTATTAAATTAGCAAACAAAGGTAGGTAACTATTTGTTTTATGCCACCTTTGATGATTTAGAGCACAAGCTCACACTTATATCTGGATAATAAGTGCACTGAAGACCTGATAGTAACATCAGCACTACACAATTTTCAGTTTTGTACCTAAAATGCATCTGGGGAATATTTGATTTCACTTCACATGAATGAATGTACCTTGCCTCTGGGATAATCTCCAGCCGCACTGCAACCCTCTAGAGGATAAGCTGTTGCAGTTAATGAATAAATGAATGAATGGGAACCAGTTATTGTTAGAAATACTGTAAAATTAAAACAAATTAACTGAGGGCTTTCATCGTCCAAATGCTGTTGACATTAATCTGTTTTTTTTTCCACACTGCTGATTATCTACCAGTTCATGGTTCAGAAGAGCAAACATTCATCCCTCACACATCTAACCGTTTTTTTTTTTTATAACAATAGCTGTCCTCATTTCAACTGCCTGTTTATCTTTTGACACTCTCTATTGAATGTCCCCCGCAGCCAGAGCATGTGAGACTCCTT
Source organism: Planiliza haematocheilus (assembly GCA_005024645.1). Classification (NCBI taxonomy): domain Eukaryota; kingdom Metazoa; phylum Chordata; class Actinopteri; order Mugiliformes; family Mugilidae; genus Planiliza; species Planiliza haematocheilus. The sequence goes on along the minus strand of SRSE01000845.1, from coordinate 947,837 downwards.
CACTACCTCGGAGCCGCCATCAGCTTCTTGTGCATCTGCTTCTACTCTGTCCTGCTCACAGTGCTGACAGGGAAGTGTGGGCTGACAGGGTATGAAAAGATTCTCTTCCCGCTGCGCATCGTCTCCACTGTGATCCAAGTCTCCGTGACCATCAGCTGTATCCTTTCAGAAATCTGAGTTGTGTTGTCGTCTGAAGGCACTGTTGCGTGATCACAAGTGAGTGTCCGACAGGTTTTTTATGCCAGGAACATCAGGCTGGATAATACGCTACCTGATAAGATTAATTTGGTGTGGCTGCAAACAGTAACTTTCAGCCGTGGACTTCAGCATTCTCCAGCTGCTCTACAGCACTGCTCCTGTGCCATATTTGGATCCGGTCTGTTGGGTCTGTTTACAAAGTGGGACTGGCAAAAACTCTCCACACGACAGAGGTAGCAATCTTTAACCACTGTGGCCCTGGGAGACTTCACAGTTCACTTCTCTACAGTAGAGAGACTCAGGTTTGTTTTTAGTGTTAGGATCTAGAGTCCAGTTTAAAGGCACCTTGAGACAAGCTGTTGAGTCACACCTCAGAGTTTACAGACTGAAACTGTCGGCATTCCCACGAAATGTCTCAAGTCAAAACCGAATGCATTATCTGTGTAACTAGATACACACATCAGGTGGTGAGTACGTGAGACACTGTTCTCCAGGATGATAAGAGGTAGCACAAGTAGCACAGTCCATGTAGTAAGAATGAATTAATCAAAAGTGAGCACATACAGTATTAATGATAAATTATGTAGTTTCTTGAATTTGTATCTCTCTGCCGAGTCAAATGCAGCATTACGTTGCTGAAACATTTGCCTTGCATCCAGAACGAGTTGTTTTTAACGTCCTTTGCACTGATAAACTTTTGTTTTATAAGTGTTTGCACGGCCTGTCCTTTAACGTGACCGCCACTAACTCTTGCATTTATCCTTAACTGGAAAACCCTCAGACACCATTCTGTTCGCCCAGTCCACCTACTTTTACAGTCACCTGGCTGCCGTATTTGAGTGGATGCTGAACGTCAACTGGGACCTGTTCGAGCTCAGCTACACCGTGGAGTTTCTTTACTTCTCGTCCTACATGCTCACAAATCTGCTGAGCAAGCGAGACGAAGAAAAGCCTCTGATGATGACAATGACTTGACATGAGGCTGCCAGGGTCTAGGCAGTGAGGATGGACCAAGTACAAAACATGTGAATACACTGGCTGGACCATGGCTGCGGGACCTATAGTGCCTTCTCTCTTTCTTTTTTATATCTGCCGTCCTTAGATGGATTTCTCTCCACTCGTGGATTACTGTCACTTTAATTCTACCTGGTTGATACTGTTCCCTAAAATCATATAATTGTCTTGGATAAAACCATTCTATATTTATTGAACCTGAAACACCTCGAGCTGCAAATGAACAAAACATATCAGGGGGATGTCACGTCGATGCTCTTCCAACAGAACAATTAACCTGAGGTGTCAAACTGTTATGGATCATTGATTAGGATCCGTTCTTCTGTGAAATAAATCTTCCTGGATGGTGGCAGAGTTGATTATCAATGAAGACTTTTTTTTTATCAAAAACAAAAATAACAAAAAAAGTTAGCTTTATATTATTTACTTACTTATACTATAGCGTTGGCACTTTAATAAAATCACTTTACACGCTGACAAGACCCGCCAATGCAGTGACACACACGGTTTTGACCTTTAGCTCCTTATGAAGGAGGACTGCTTTTCCAGTTCGCTCACAACTTACTGTGTCACACAATCCTGTCTGACTGGAAGATCAAGATGAAACTAAAAATTAGTTCAGACAGTTTACTGGCTATAGAAAGTGTAGACATCGTTACCTCAACTGTTACAAAGACATAAACATTAAGTATAGTGTTAGCTTTGTACGGTACAATGGGTTTTGTCAGCATCCTTGACTTTACACTTTTAAATGTTCTTTGTTTAATACGTTCCATTGTTTTTATGTGTATCGGAGGACACGTGACGGTGTAGTGATTTGTGGATGCAATTCACTTTGATAAAACACTAAAAACACACTTTTACGTTGTTTTTCCTGTTTTTGATTTCGGTATGTGCAGCCTCATGCTTGTCCTTCTGACTGTCAGCACCAAAACCGGGGATTTTCCATTTGTAAAACTTTAAAACAATTTTCAAGATCAAATGTGACTGGTGCCTTTTTTATGAATATTTATTGTTAAAAAGAAAATCTCTATTAGCCTCTTGGCTTTAATTTGAGGGGACAAACATCTAAGGTGTAAGAATTATAACCATATTTGTAGCTTATTTTCAGGGACTCCTGCAATGATGGCCTGAAGTCTGAAGCCCACGAGCATCAACAATGTCTGTTCTCCTTTGTGATGCATTACTGCAGCCGTCTTGAGTTCGTTTGTGGCCTTTCTGTGTTTAGTTTTGTATTCAGCAAGTGAAATACATCTCGACTGGGCAGAGACAAGGTGACTGACTAATGCACTACAGAATAATCCACTTCTTGACCTCATGCATTGGTTTCCCACTATGTTTTGAGGCACAGTCCGTCTGTAAACCACCACCTGTGCACTGTACTTCATTTGGCTGAATCTGAGCCGACAGCACATCCCTCTACACTTCTGAGGTCCCCCTGGTCCTGTCACATTAATGAAGATCTTGGGTCTTGAGGCATTAAAAGAAGCCATGCTCCTGTGTCACACCACCGCTACATTTTTTTTAAGCTTCAGATTATGAGGCATTAGACGGCTTCTCCACATTTCCCGTCATGGTTTAGACCTCTGTGTCAATTTGATGCTGTAGCTACAGAGACGGCTCAGACCATAGCGCTGCATCTGACGTGGACTTCCACAGAAACGTAGCTATGCACCGAGCTGACACAAACTGCAAGAGCTGTGATTTGTCCGCTTGGTAGCAGCGCGTTTCTGCTTTAGTATTTCTAGCTGCTTCTCCAGCTCCGCAGTTTTCAAATTGATTGTTTTGGATCAGACAGCTGGGATAGGCTGCTATAAACGAGCCTCGACTGTGAAATAACCCATTTTCACCAAACAAGACCACATGGTTCTGGTTTTAATGCAAAGCACTTAACCTTTACTTGAAAGAAGGTAATATACATCCTGGAATTACAGATAATAAAGATACATTATGAGCAAACTCATTTCACAATGAATATCGTCTTTCTTTCGCATCAACCAAGAGAGGAGTGCGACATTATCTACAGTTCTTGTTAGGAAGAAAACAGTGAAAAGCACACCTAATTCTGTCAGCATCTTAACTGTATGGTACACTGTAAAAAAAAAAAAAAAAAGTCATCTATATGCAGTAGTCCACATCATCATTAATAACAATAAAGAAAAAAGAAAAAACAATTTGAAAAACACAAATTTCATGGTTGTTTTTCAACTAAGTAACTGCAATGCATACATTATAAATAAATGTAAGGAGAAGAGGGGGAAAAAGGTTCAAAAAAACAAGCAATATCCCATAATTCCAGCATGGCTGAAACAGTAAGTGGCCTTAAATCCAAACCCTACACTTTGGAGTGTGACCACAGCTTTGACAAACCTTTAAGATACTGTACGATTCTTCAAGCTGGTGCGTCTGAAAGCCCGACTCATGTGTAACACTTCTGGATAAATAAAGTTAAAACTGCCTATAAAATTTGTTCAGTGTAATGATACGTTGTCTGCCGTCTTTTCTTGTGAGGCGAGAAACACTTTGTGATAAGCTCAAGCTCACGTATGACATTTATTCCTCTCCTTTCTCGTCTCCTCCCTATTTGTAATAATCGGTCTTGTGTTGAGGGGGTCGGGGGGTGGGGGGAAGGCGCCAACTGTACACACCATGAACAATTCTCTTTGCAATAAAAGGAAAGGACACTACAGTAGTTGACAACTCAAAAATTAATGTGGTGATGCAAGTTGGTAATTGTTTAGATCTACAGCGAGTTGAAATAAGTGGGGAAGTTTTTCAAACGGAGTACATGTTCTTGGTGGTGGAGCCGCTCTTACTGGACGTGTCGTCGTGTGACTGGTAGCCAATCAGGGCTTTGATGGGGAGGTTCAGACGCTCTTTGTAGACTTGCCTGTGGAAAGACAAGAAAGCTGTGTGAAGACTTCCTGTCGCCACCTAGTGGTCACTCTACAGCCAGCAAACCGGTCTCCTCCACTCACCCTATCGTCATGATGGCGTCCCTGTTTTGGCAGTTGCTCGTCCAGATGGCTATTTTGTCACCTTTAGGTCTGACGTTGACCACGGCTCCACACACGTCTTCACTGGCCTCATCGAATGACTCGCCAACTAAACACAGGAGCTGCAAAACACACAAAACATGACACCGTATGTAAGATGTTTCCGACAGCGCCGATTAATTGTTTGCGCAGGGGGAAAGTGAGAACTTATCCTCACCGTTTCCATCCAGTAGCGGTCGAGATCGTTGTGTCTCTGTTGTTTATTGAGAGTCATCAGCCATCGACCCCCCAGTTTGTTCCTGTCATCCTCCCACATCGGCTTAATACCATCCTGGAAGACAAAATGAGAGCAGCTACTTCATTAATAATGACACTATAATAATTCATTTAACTCTGTAAACGCGTGAGTGCATGAACGAAGAACAAGTTGTTCTTTATGGATAAAACAGAATTTAATGAAAAAGGGGCCTTACCTTAAATAAGCAATAATCGCAGCCAAAACCAAGTTTGCTTGGTTGCTGTATGTGGTTGTATAATCTGTAAGAAACACATTTAAAATCAAAAGTGTTAGTACAAGCTTCAGCTTATATTCCACTAATAATCAGAGTAGGGCGATATGGCTGAAATATGTATCACGATATAAGTATTTCATATCAGTCGATAGATTATAATTGATTCATTTTTTTTTAACCTATTCTACTCAGACGTCTCAACTGTGCTGAACTGCATCCGTTATTTCTTTATATCGCTTTGATGTTTTGTCGTGTGGCACTGCTGCCGTGTACGTCTTGATCAGAGGTTGCGCTAGACCTTTTCCGCTGTCTGTCATTTTGACTGACAGCGTCATAAAAATCCAATCATAACCCATTTTTACCCGTCACTTTAATTTTTAAAAATGATAACAATGACATATTCAATAGCATTCAATTTTCATTCATTATCAGCAGCGTAGGAAAAAAAAGATTCGGTTCATATAACCAGCCATCAAAGACGACTCAAGAATCATGAATCCAGAGTCCAGAGTATTCACTTAACCGACTCATAACCACTGCTCGTGGATGATGCCACCAACCTGGCTTAGCTGGGCCGTGATAGGTCAAGAGGCTAAAGCCCTTCCTCTGCCTACATTATCCAGAATGACTTGCAGTTCTGGCTCTGGGTTTTCTTCCTATTTTTCTCTAACGGAGTTCAAGTGAATTTATCAAACATCCTATCAAACGTATTTTCTGTTGATATCAATCACGTGTCTATCACGATATACATCGTTATCGTTTTATCGCCCAGCCCCAAACCAGAGTAAAAACCCCTCATATAACCACCTCAAATAGAAAAGACTTGATTGATCGGGCTGAAATTTTCATTATTTAGACTGAGAGGGATGACTAAATGATTAATTATCTGAGAGCAGGTAAACATTAGCACCTTATGAACATGTACAAACCTGATCTGATCATTTTTCTCCATGTGGAACCAACACTTTTCAGCTCATGTTTGCCCCACGTTGGGTAAATATCAGGAGGATAAAAGGCAGTTTATACAGCGACAGCCCCAACACCTCCTCAGAAATATAACTATGAGCCACGGCGACGCAGAACCCAAGAGCTGTGACTGATCGGCTTACTGGCAGCGTATTTCAGCTTCACCATTTCTGAATACTTTTCCATCTCCCCAAATTTTTGAATTGATTGTTTTGGATCAATAAATACAGAACACATGAAGGAAAGGTTACAAACAAAGAGGTTCTCAGTTACAAACATTTGTACGACTCGCCTTCGGCAAAAGTTTCAGTTGCCACAGATGAATGCGAAGCAGGAAATAAAAATGAAGTGGCGTTTTTATCGAGTGAGCCAGACTGACGAGCGCACAAGTATAAATGGCTTGCACCGGCGCAGGCTACGTGCATAGGTTACAGCGTCTATGTCACGCAGCACTCTAATTGAGACATGATGGGGGTAAACCAGAACAGGTCTGTGGCTGATAACGTTTCATTGTTGGAGACATTAAAGGAGGTAGAGACTGTTGAAGGCAGCACTGTTGAAAGTCCATCTTGGTGTTGTCAATAAAGCTGGACAAAAACTCATAGGGGTAAATATATACCTTTGTATCTGTTAAATACGAGTCTCTAATGAGAATTATTTCCATCAGGTTGAAGAAATGTTACAGACAGACATAAAGATACTAGATAAATAATTAAACTGCCATCCCTCTGAAACCCTGACAGAATCAGAACAACGTTACAGAATTAGTAGAGGACACTTACGCCCAAAAGTCTTCCACTGTGTCAAACTTGGAAATGAGACGCAGGTTCTCTGTCCAGCTTTTGCTCTTGTCGTTTTTGAAATACCACAGGGCCCATCTGAGAGAGAGAGAGAGAGGGGAAAAGACAACAATCAAAACCCTCTGTTTTCATAGGACAGCGGACGGATGAAATGAGGACAAAGACAGGGAATTGCATTCATTTGACAAAAAAATATATACCTTAACACATCAAATTTCTGAACTCATTAGACTGAAAGTTTTCTAAAAAGACATTTAATCTATGTTGGATGAAAACAAAGAGCTTGTTACAAAGGCATGTGTTTCAGTGTAAAAGAACAGAGAAGGCCGGCCATCAGCGGCCACTACAAATGCAGCCTTTGTTTACGACGGGTCCTGTTATTCTTTCATCTATTCCCAGGAGGGGCGGGGCTAGCTTGTGATGGATGAGGGCAGTGAGAGGACATCAGCCGAACCCTGTGCCCCCCCCTCGACACGTACAGCTGTAGCATCAGCCACAGCCGTGTGCCATAAACACAGATGCAAGCTCTGCACAAAGAGGCCCGGAACCGTATTTATATCACATCCACTCCACTGACACGAAACACACAACCCTGGGGGAGATGAGACACAGGCCGAGTCCTCTGGTGAACCCACACATGCTACATGGCTACTTGCCTACTCGCAGCATGTAAATAAATCTGTCAGCCAAATAATTTTGGGATTTACTGATTCATATGACACTAAATCCATTCAGACTAATAAGACCAAACCAACAATCCTTTTAAATCTTAACCCAGTTAACCTGTTTTCTCAGATGTGGGCGGAGGATTAGATTGCTAAAGTGAGTTGCTATTGGAATTAAAGGCATCACAATTAAAGAGGCTGAACAAGGATCAAGAGACAAGCTCAAGGAAGCAGTTACTGTATGTTATTAATGGGGATTGAGAAACGTTTAATGAATGAAGAATGCTGAGAGGACTAATGGTGACACGCTCAGATGAATAAAACAAACAGATAGGTGGACATTTCTGTTTGTTAAGACACTTAAAAGACACAAACTGCGCTAAAAATGTGATCTTCTTAATACCATAGGGGGTTTAATATTCAGAGCCGTAGTCTGGATGATTGGTTGGGCTGTATGCTGCAATATGACTGAATATGTAATATTTACATGAGGCACTAAAGATGCAAAAGACATCTATAATCTTACAGGACTTGTCCCATTATATTTGGACAGACTGCTTGGGAAAACGTATTTAATTTAACTGCAGTAACTGACACCAAGTCAAAGAATTTACCTGCATGGCTGTATTTTAGAAAAAAAAAAACAGATGAGGTTAAGGGTAAACTTTTCACGCTGCACATTAAAGTGAACAAAAAAAAATCATCATCTAAAAACGTAGGACAACGTCACTGCAGGACGCCGCAGCATCAGTATCTAATAAATTTAGTAGTTTTTTTTAGATCTGCAATTATCTGTGCTTGTGTAAAGGTCAACAAATACCAAGAAAACTGCAGTACACACTGTTTGTAGCGTCTGATATAAAGTTACTGAATACTTACTAAAATAACGGCATTCAGTATTGACCTTAAAATGATTAAATCCCAAAGGCTTTAAGTGTAGGTATACTGTATCTTCCATGCACCTTCAACCAAAGAGCAGGCATAACATAAGTTCCTGACAGAGTAAACAATATCTGCGTTTCCATTTTTAGCTCATCTGCCAGAATATACAGCACAAAGACCTATTTCCCACAGCAGATTTTGAGTTTTCAGAAACTGAATGTGTGCGTTTTGTTACTTTCAGACAGCTGGTTGTTTCCCTCAATGCCAGCGCCGTATGAAAATCATGTTCCCCGACTAGAAACTTGAAAGGGACCATCATGTCTACTTATGTTACAGTAATAGATCTGTGCAGCCTGTGCAAAAAATGATCTCTGGATTTTCTTCCACAGGCAGGCAAACTGTGAAGAGGGATGTAAAGTGACACTGAGACTCTTGACAAAGTAAAAGTAGCTGAATTGACTTTGCAGGTTGATCTCCAATTATTACTAAACAAGGATTAATCGATAATCTTTTTGGCCGCTAACTTGTGCTGCAGAAATTGCGATATTGACACAAGCTCTGGCATATATTACTAAAGAATATTTGACAACAAATTCCAAATAACTGCACAGGACAGGACTTCCTAACAGAGAAAAACAGCTGTGAAATGAGTCAGTGAAGCAAGACAGAAGTGACAACACTTAGCCCTTCAACTGAGACTTCCACCATTGGCAGTGTTAACAAAACTGACCACAATGCATTCAGATAAAATCTATAGCAGCAGCTGTGGACAACCTTGATCCACGAGGCTGGGCTGAAAAAGCAGAATGGTCTAGAAGTGACTTACTAGGGGACTATTCAGCATTCTCCAAACTGACTGTAGAAAGCTCCTGAATAGCTCGTAACCACCACAGAACTACGATAGCACGTCTAAAAGGACAATAGTGAGTAACAATTGGAGCACAAGCATAGAGAAAGCAGATTTCTTCTTCTTCACCCCTGGTTTAACCCAGCCCCGCAGGCCACTGTATAATTCTACTGTAAATGATTTACAAGAGCTATTTTCAAAATGTGACACATCTCCATAAAATGTTTAAAAGCACGTTTGTCAGTAAACACCCACGTTCATAGTAATGCAGGGAGTATCATTACAAGCAGCACAACCTGCCCAAAGGAGGAGTATGGACGATTTAAAATGTGAGAATACGAAATCAATAGATGACTTTTGTGATTGAGGTCAAATAGTCAAAAACCTCATTCATTAATCAAATAGTTTGCTCAACAACTCTATTATTATTTAACCAAATGTTAAATAAATGTGCTGCTAACATGGAGAGGACATGACTTTTGATTTTTTATTTTTTTTTTCGCCCGTAAAAGAACAATGGAGTCTTTGAAATGGTACAGAGTACGGCCTGTGTTATCCAAGATTATACTGTCCTTCAATTTCAGGTTGCAACAGTGTGTCCGGCAGAGGTTTTTGGGGAAGGGGAATTTCAGCATTTGCTGCAAAATGCACTTAAATCAACATTTTAAATTGTCAGAAACTGCTGTTTAGAGTAAAGGCAGCAGTGGCGACATGTCAGTGTGTTTAAGTCAGTTTCCGATAAATACGTCCATCCCCGAACGTCCAGAATCCCAACTTCAAAAGCACTGGACTGTACTGGAAAAATCTACGACGATTATGTTTGAGTAAAAGTTCAAAAGATTAATGTCAGTGGTTAAAGGTTTAATTAACTGCTTGGATTATAGTCAACAGATGGATTAAACGAACACACAGCGGCTGGTTGATTCTCACCTGTACTGCAAAGGGTGTTTGATATACTGCTCAGGATTTGCAACAACCTGACTTTCAGTCGGTTGATCTTCAGTTTCAGGTGCTTTCTGAGGAGACAAAAGACATCACACGCATCCGTTGAATACAAAAAGACATTCATTTAAATTACTGGTTTATTGTGAGCTTCATCCCTGCATGACCACCTACCGGCATCATGAATTAACATTAACATTTAATGTGGGTGGGACATGTATAATATGTTTTACCAATGAGACATGAAGCTAGATGTTAAATTAAGTTGTCTTCTGACATTTAGGTTATTAGTATATGTAGGTAAAAGCTTCCTAAACCCTATATAACAAGATGAATTATCTAAACTAGAAGCTATGTGAGGCAGCTGACAAGCTATTACACATACATCACCGATAGCTTCCACATACACCATTTAATAGTCACTTTTATGCGAAATATAATGTAAGTATTAATTTTAAAGCAGGCTATTAGCGCTATAACATCAACATTTAAACCATTACACGTAACAGCTCACAGAAAAAAAATGCTAGCTTCAAGCTGAAACAATAAAAAACCCGACAAGTCAAACGCAAGCTAACTTTACAGTTAACGTTTGCTAGCACTAGTAGTAGCAGACGTGCTAGGCTAGCTCCAGGCTAAATACACACGTGTCCAGATTGTTATAAAAACCATCAATAATATAATAGCGTGGACAATTAAAGCTGGTGGTAATTGTTTAAAATCATCGCACGACGTTGAGTCTTATATCGAGGAGGATTAAAACAAATCGTTGATTGGAGTTTGAATGAACGACGTCCAGTCAGTCAGTCCCTCCCTGCCAACAAAGTCAGGCAATGCCTTATCCATCACATTGTTGTGCATGCTAACGCTAATCCACGCGAACATCTGCCGGCGGAAACACAATCATTTCACCAGAACACTCGGTCCGTTTCAAAGGAGCGGTATTATGTTAAAAGGTCACAAGAAAAAAACGACGGTGTAGCTAGTCTTTTGGAGCACATTGGCCGATTTTTTTAAGCTAGCTCTTGTGTCTCTTACCGGCTCCGATGTCGCCATCTTGACGGTAGAAATGATCTGCCCGTTCGGCGCTTCTGCGTCACTCCAACCACTCACACTCCTACGGAAGCCGCCTCGGCCCACTTTGAAGCGAATGACTTAAAACACGCAGCCTATCCCTTGAGAACTAACACAATCAAACTTTTTTTTTTTAGAGATATTGTAAACCACACAGAGTGTATAATTTGAGATCAACCAGAATCCAGTCTTTGGTTGATAGTATCAGTCTGATTGTGTCACGGCCACGGTTATAATAAATAAAGGATTATTGTATCTTATCCTATAATTAAAATAATAAATGGGATCAAATGCCACTGAATCATCAGCCTTTCTGTACTGGAGATTACAAGGTTCAGACACAGCATAATAAATCCAGTCAGGCTTTTACAAATACATCATCAAAGTGCTGCACTTGATTAAAATACAGAGGTGAAATGTGAGTGGTTCTTTTGTTTGTCTTAGTCATTTATTTAAAGCCCTGATTGCAAACATAAGTAATACAATAGCTGATAATATTTATCTGGCAACATACACCATTATTTGCAGACTGATGACTGCTCAACTGGAAATGTTTCCACTGTCGTCCGTGCTACAGTATGTGCGTTGCGTGTCTGACGGTGTCGTCAAATTGATGAAGACGTTTTCTTGATTTGCTTGTTTTTTTTATTGTCTATTTGCATGTGTTTGTTTGAGCTGCTGTGCACCAGGTGTAATGTTGCACTCTTTACTTGTCCATTTAGTAGCTATAGTTGCTATAGTGTAAAAGGCGTGCATGGCGGCATGTGCATTGTACAAGGTATATATGCTCAGGCTGGAGTTGTGTTAATATAGGCAGGCTGAGATTCATGTAAACATGTACTAAGTAAAGAAATAATGTTGATTAAAGTCTTCAATGACAAGTAAATGTTGATTTTTAACCTTGCCACTCTTACCATACTTCTTCTGCTTTATTTCTGCTACATTCAATAGAGGAAGGCACATTTTAGTGTAAAATCAAAAGCTTGGGTACTCAAATCTTACACCATGCCCCAAACACGCAGCTTGGTCACATGTGGTCTGCTGGATGACCGCATGTGACAATGACACCTGATGAAAGTCACGAGGATCTCCAGTGTGCTGTCTGTGACACTGTGGCGCAGACTCCTAATGTGAACTGTCACTTTTGATTCTCTAATTTCCATGAACAACCAGTAAATGTGGAGAGCAGGGTTATGTAATTTATGTGGTTAAATCCAATTTTGAAAACCTTACTTCAGTATTCTGTCTTGGAGACAACCAAAGTGTCACTTCCTTATTTATAGTGACTGGGCACAGTTATAGTTTACCTCATAATGTAAAGAAAATGGAGATGTTCATGAATGATTGTTTGCAAGATCCGTGACAAATGTTACATCCCTCTGCACCTGCAGTGGCCTTGCAATGGCAGTGTAAGGTGTACATGGGGGTACATGAACTTGGTTGCCTTAAGTCGCCACATAACAATAATCCTATGCTGGTTTAATAGAATTAAACTTTATTTTTCTCGTGTCTGGTCACTTTATGTGACAGGATAATGAACACAAACAACGGATGAGTTTCCTCCTTTGTGATACTTTGTCAGACGTACAGAGAAAGTCACAACAAGGATAATCTTAGAGGTTCTTAAAGGTATTTTACTCAAATGACAATCAGTTACCCTGGGTTTCCCACCTAGGAGAATCCAATCTGCATGTCTCATTACACCAATCCAAACCTGGGCAGAGCTGTTGGGTTGTTGTTTTATTGTTTAAACCGGATAACTGGAGAGCGTAAAGGTTGAACCCCGGCCAAATTGTCTTCAGCTCAGAAACAACTTGGAAGGATGCTGGGAAAGCTGCCTGGACCTTTGCCAGTCACTGCATATGGGTTCTTGAACCCATAAATGACATTTCACAGAGCGGACACCAACTTTAGCAAAGCTGCTCATCACTGCTAATGAGATGGAAACAGTGCCGGCAAAACTGTGGCACCCCATTCGATAACTGGGTGCAGGACGAGTAAAGGGATGCGTTCTGTCCTCCTGCTCACTGCCATCTTCACCCATTCCACCTTATTGATATTACTCACCATATCCATTACATTCATTGTGTGCTACTGTGTGCTTCTGAACCAAACAGCTGCCAAACTGTATTTCATTGTTTTTCAGTGGACAATGACAATAAAACTTCTTATACTTACATCACCAATTCTACAGAGGGTGCTTCTGAAAACCTTACTGACGGACACATAATGGCCACAACTGCCAGAAGGGTAACCACTGAGAGGTTTTATATTTGTTTTTATCTTCCTTATGGTGTGGACAGAACGAATCCAGTAGCACCAAGTCTATTTAACATTTCAGAGACTCTGGGAGACATGATTGCTTTAACTTGAAAAGAAAAAGAGTTAGTTTGTTTAGGAGAATCATCATTTGACCTAATAGCTACAGCTACCTGCTGCACGATGTTGAACTGGCTGCATTTGCAAATCTCTCTTTGTTAAAACCCCCAGAACTGCAGCTTTACAGAGTTGGATCGCAGTGAACGTGATGCTCCAAGGCCAAAGGATCATGGGCTGACTGTTGCAATAACATTCCTGACATTAATGACAACGTGACTCATGATGTTTTCCACCTGAATAACTTGCTGCATGAAGAGAAGACCAGACACTCAACTCCTGAAGGATGGAGTTGATGGTTTTGGCTGAGTGTGGGTGAGTGGGAGGAAAGCCCAGATGATGAAGGTGCTGACACCTATTTAAGGGCTGACTCCTGTGCATTGAATCACTGTGGCTGAATCAGTAGTGGGGGCATTTTTTCAGTTACCCAGACAGATTTTCTTTTTCTGATTTGGTGATGCTTGATTAGTAAACATACAAGTTCAAAGTTAATCACTGATTATGCTATTACACTTATGATAATCTAATGCTGGTGATATATTTCCCTCTAGATACACATATCTGAACAACATTAGCAGTAGATTAGAGAGATTTGTGTAATAAAATATAATCATGTGAGAACTTAATTATAATAAATATAATAGAAATCATTACATCTAGTAAGTAGTAGTTTGTAGTACCTCTTCAAAACAAACTAAACACCATAACAATGTGAGTACAGGAGATAAACTGTAGAAAAACAAGCAGTGTTTCTTCCTCAGAGTCTCAAAGTTCAGTAAACTGAAATATCCGAGCAGTGAGTCATGCAGCGGTTGTGGGAAATCCAGAGTGAAAAAAGGGAGAGGCAATCATGATCAGGTCCAAAATATAAATATGACTTTATTTCACAATCCCAAAAGAGATCAGCCATCCATAAAAGGAATGCTAAATTTAGTCTCTTCTCAAGTCTAAACTGGATATACTTTCAGCAACGTACAGTAATTCAGTTTCAAAATAAGCAAGATCACCCATTGTCTAAACACCATTAACAATACAGTAAAAACAATGTGGTTCACATACATATTTACACATTTTCTACTAACAAAAGTTTTTTTTTTTCTGTTTTTGAATGCTGGTGCTCGTTTACTCCTTGTTGGTACAAAAATGTTCAGTGAGGACTGAGAACGTCGCCCGCAGTAAATCGAAAAAGAAACATTGACGACTGTAATTTAATCATTTAAAAACAGTTTACATTCATTTCTTTTGTCTGTGATTTTTGAAAGCTGGGCTATCTGTGGAAGACATCTGAGCTCTAGGTGGACATCTGCACGACAATGTGCTTTATATACTTGACAAAAATCACAATTAATGCATCTCGTTTTGTAATGAGCCGGAGAAAGGACAAAACTACCTTTGTGTTGAATCACATATCTCATCAGTGAGTGCTGAGTTTAAAAAAAAAAAAAAAAGAAGCACCATGCTATCGTCGTTATATAAGTATATAACCAGGTTAAGTCAATGCATGTACCTTGCCATGTTCTGTTAGCACCAAAAGCAAGTTTAAGTGTGTAAAAATAAACTAAACTGAGTCTACAGGAAATGTTACATATGCCATCAGTGTTAGTGTGAATATCAGTGAAAGGTCTCTATTGGTTGTGCTAAAAATGAAGAGCTTCTCTTTCAAGGGTTAAAATCCTGATTATTCACTAGGAGCTCACGCCAGCCCCTTTATTCTGACCCTGTAAACAAAGTCGAGCACCTGAAAATCACCTTAGGCAAATCGTCTGAGTGGGATCTGATGTTTTAAGTGGTTTTACAATAAGAGCATAGAGGAGGTATCAGGAGATAGAGTTTGATTATTCAGCAGTGTCGAACACAGTTTCGTATTCAAATCCAGGGTATGTGCTGGTAATATTCGGTGGACATATCTGACACTTTGTTGTTTTTTGACGCACACACACACACACACAAAAAGAAAATATCTCATTAGCACCATTAAAAAGCACAGTAAGCTTTTGAATTCCTATAATCACGCTTGTTCCCCATGTGAGACTTTTGTATTCCTTTTCCAGAAGCTGAAAATAAGTGTCAATATCGATAAGCACTTCACCGATGCTGCGTTTCATGATTCCTCATTACACTAATTTCATTAGATATGCACGTCCATTAGCAATCAAAAAGAACGGGAAATACTGTAAAAAGAAAAACGGGGTTCATGCTAAACTGTCATATATATCTCTGTCTGTACAAACATATTCAGGCTTATGGACTGGGACCGTTTTCAAGTTAAGTTTAGGAAAATAAAAAAAGTGCTTCTTAATATGCCATACATATCTGTGAATAAAAGACAAACCATCCAAATGTAGAGAAAATAAACAAAACAACAAACCAAAGAAGTAAATTTCTTTCCTCAGCCGCCGCCGACAGAGGCAGCAGAAGGAAAAGCACAATGCTACATGTGACAATCTGTAGTAAATATATGCACACTATTAGTCTTGTTTCCTACATTATGTGATGTCTGCTTAAGAGAGATTACAGTGAGAATGGCACCGATGTAAAAGCCATCAAGGTTCGCCTCATGAAAAGAGAACTACTGGCTGAAATAAAAAGTGAAGTCCTAAAATAAACTCTGAGCGTCAACACATAATGCAGGATATCATAGAAACCTTGCAGTAAACAGGCGTAACACCAGAAATTAAATAGAAATCGTTATGATCAGAATAAATAATCACATCTTTTTTTGTTTGTTCTTAATCCTGTATATAAAACCAGTTTAAAAACGTCTTAAAATGCTTCAAAGCACCTTCTCTTTACAATAAAAACCGACACCGAGACTCACAGTTAAAAAGCCGACACACTTTGGTCTTCCTCGTCTCTTTGAAGACAGACATGAGGAAGGACAAAGTGAACAGATATTAGAAAAGCACAATGAAAATGACATAAAAATGAGAGTAGCAGTTTGAAGTTGCTTGAGGTAAGGCAGAAGCACAGGGTGTGGGAGTTTTCTGTGTGTTTGGGTGTAAAACATGTCTAAGTCCAGCGATTGTAAGGTCCTGTCACTTGGGTAAGAGCGTACGGGGACACGGTGATGACACCATCCCTGGGGAGAGTGCTTGTCTGACGTGTGGGGACATTCATAATCCTCCTCGTCTCCTCTGCCTCCTCACCCATTTCCTCCTCTCCCTCCGCCCCTCCAGCACCTTGGCCGCTCCCGCCTTTGCCCAAGGCGCCCTCCATCCTCAGTCTCTCAGCCTCCTCCTCCCGATCCCGTTCTCGCTTGGCCATTTTGGCGTCCCACATAGCCATCCCGTGGCCCGGCTCATTCAGGGACTTGTGCTGGTAGAAGACCAGAGAGATGCGAGTGGGGTGGCTGCGGTTCGGCCTGAGGATAGGGGTGGTGGCGTGGAGCTCCCGTCGCGCGCACTCGATCAGGATGGAGCCGTGTGACGGTGCCACGGCCACGCCACCTATATCGTGGTCCAGGAAGTTGTGCTCGCTGTCTGACCACACCTCTTCCTGTTTAACTTCCTCTGGTTCAGGGGGTGCAGATTGTGTGGGGTGAGGGAGAGCTGTGACCAAAGGGAGATCATGGCCTCCGACCTCTCCTGCGACATCTCCTGCAGCCCGGTGGAGTCCATTGAGCCTGCTGAAGAGCCCCTCGGAGGTAGGTCTGGGGGAGAAGGAGGAAGGAGGAGGAGGAGGAGCACTCCCACCGGAGGAGAGTCTGCTCTGAGGAGAACAGTGCACCTCACTGGGCTCAGCTTTGAAGGGACTGGGGTAATCAGTGAAGGTGTTATCTGGAGGTATACGTTCTGATGGAGCGCTGTGGCCAACAGGAGCTGGAGAGTAGCCATTCATGACGTCGCTCTTATAACTGAGAGCTGAGCCGTTCTGCCCAAACTGGAGGCCGTGATGACCGGGGGAGATGACCTCCATCTGCGGGGTGAAGCCTGCACCTGGACTGGGGTAGCTGCCGGTGCTCTGTCTGTAAGTGCTAGCTTGATTCCTCTCCGGTGTGTACCTTCCAACACTGGCAGGTCTGGGTGGTAGCCTGTAAGAGCCGTAGTAGCCCTGTGGCTCTGTTTGAAGAGAACACATATTTTAATTCACAAAACATTTATAAAAAAATACCGACAGTTAATTCGACACAACTCGAGCAGGCGTGTGAATGCGCTACCTTTGTTGGGGGTTTCAGCTTTCACTTTCCCAGGAGTTAGAGGAGTCAGCCCCATCTTTTTCTCCATCTTCTCGGCTTGAGCCTTCAGACGAGCTTCTTGCCTTATCTTGCGGGCTGATTTTACCGGCTCAGCCAGTAGACGCACCTACAAAGTAAAATGTGACACATGTAAAAGCTATAGTTACAAACAAATGTCTGTTTAAGCCCTTGCTGAACAAGTTCACACAATGCTGTTTAAGCTTATCAGTGCAAGTAGACCTCACTGTTTTATAAACATGTTCTCTGTGGCAACATTCCTGTGTTGATGCACTGGGAGCAACATGTTTTATGACAATGTAGGAAAAGTAGGAAAGTTACAAATGTAACTTGGGTTCTATGAAATCTGGTCGAAGAGCACGGTGAAGAAAAGCATCTGACGGTCCAGATTAAAAAGAAACTTGGCAATTACATGAGAGGACAATCACGTATTACCACCAGTGTGACTCATTCCTCATTTCATATCATTGAAAAAAAGAGAAGGGAGACTGTTGCCTCTTCTCATCTTACAGAAAGTGTTTATGTAATACTCTCACTGCCAGAGGGAGGAGACAAAAGTTCCACACTGTAGCTTTAATGAATCTTTTGCAACAAAAGTTGTGAATCACTAACAAAACAAGCATGATTACACAAAGCAAACGCTGCATTCCTGACAACTCACCTCTCGGGGAAAGGAAGACAGAACTTGCAGAGCGCCACTCTGCATCTTGGCCCACTGTCCCTCAACCCGGCCAAACTCATCCCTTTCAGAGACCTTGTAAAGCGGCAGCACATGGAGCTGCTCGTCTTCCGGTATGTTACGCACTGCTCGGTTGTCTTCCTTGGTTAAAGTGCAAACCTGAAAAGTCGAGTTGTTCAACAATATCTGATCAATACCTGAAAAGACTGACCCAGTAAAACCTGACGAAACAGACCGGGGCTGTTAACTGCGTGGTGTCACACTCTTACCACAGTGCTGCCGTTATTCATGTTGCTAGTGTCCTTGTGAGCGTGAGCACAGAAATCCACGCATGCTGTGACTCCAGAGAAAGGACGTCCTTCCCTCCGGCCCAGCCGGCAGTCCCCCCCTGCTGCCTCATGTTCCACCTGTGAGAGGTGAAAGGACAAAACAAGAAAGAGTCGGGCTTAAGACTATAAAAGACCCAAGAAAAGTACTTTTGTATGAGAAAGTACACAAAAGACGTTTACAAACTCAAATCTTTTAGTTTTATTAAAAGCTAAATACATAAATCTGGAGAAAAAGCTGTGATAGAGGGAAAAGGAAGCACTAGAACATGACATCATGTCTATAAATACTAGTCTAGGACAGCTGAGGATTATCAAAGGTGCTAAATGTTTCCTACCTGGTTTTGGAAAGCCTCAGGAGCCAGTCTTTTGTAGAGAGGTGCGAGTTCAGAGGCAAGACCTTGTAGGTTGTTCTCTATCTTCTCCTCCTAAAAGTAATAGATTGAACACAATCGCTTTAAACATCATCAGTTTATGCAAGTGAATGTAATTTTGATATTAGCCACTAGGAGGCAAAAGACATAGATCAGATGAGCTAAGTCTGCTGTGATGACAAATAAAATGAGATTCAACAATATTGTAAGAAGGAGACTGCACACAAAATACGTTCTAACATAACTATAACACCAGGAGAAACCAGCAAGAGAGACAATAGCAGATGTTTTTCGAGGATTTGTGAAAACTGAGCTGCTGTCTCACTTTGTTGCTATGAATCAACACACTCCCTCACCTCCTCCCGGTAGTCTCCAAGCAGGCGAAACTTGCGGGGCACTTTGCTGCGGGCAAACTTACATCCATTGAAGTACATGCTCCAGGAGCAGCCAAAGGAAAAAGAAGCTCCGCAGGTGTCTGGGTCCAAACCCTGACACGCACATGTGCGGCTGTGTAAAAGGAGTGAAGGGAGAAGAATTAAAAAAAAAAAAAAAAAGCTTGCAAGAACAGTCATTGAAACCACAAAGAAAGAGGTGCTCACTCTTCGTTGAGGGCACAGCGGCGGCTGGTTGGGGAGCCATATTTAAAGAGGGTGTCCGTGAGGTCCTGGTAGAGGTGGTCCGCCACCGTCCGAGGGATTCCCTCCCACGCCAGGATGAGGATCACCAGCACAGCCGTGTCACAGTGGTGCCCTGGTCTTCGGCGGACCAGACACAGCAGCTTCTCCTCCTCACTGCCACGCCGGATCACCTGTCACACGATTGTGTACACACAGAAAACAAGTGTGCAGATGACTGACAGATGAACGACAACATCGCAACACAGACAAATACAGCAAAGTATTTTTTTAAACAACATCACAAGTAACCCACTGACCGTGGTAAGAAATGGTTTAAAAAGGGGCTATGTTTAGGTCTTTATGATACAAAGGGGACCAGTTAATAATCATAATAATCAAGTATTCCTTTTAAGTGTTCATTTTGGATCTTTTCACATGACAGCACATAAAAAAAGTTTATAACTATGCTAAATAAAGCTAAAAAAAGCAATAACAAATTCCTCCCATGTGACTTTGTATCACGAGAACTTGTCTTCTTCCGGCTAGCAACCCTAGAGTTGTTGCTGCGTACATATTTAAATCAAGACAGACGCCTTCTCACTAACAAACAATGTTCTGTTCCCGAAAGATATGACAATTAAAAAAAAAAAAAAAAAAAAAAGAAGCGAGAAGCGAAACCTCTGCAGCACTTGAGAAACGAGTCATGGCTGCTAGCGATGGACACAGAAAACAAATGCGCATGGGGAAAGCACCTGCGGCTTAAGCCGCCCTCGTCGAGCGAATCGATAACGGCCTTGGTGAGTCAGTTTTTCATACTATATTATTTTTCATGCAATAAATATACAAATGTCTGAAATAAAGCAAAAATAAACATCTGACGAGGACAGACGTGATCACAGTAAACGCTTGTTGTGCTCGTGATCCAAAATATACTATATAGACACATTCAGGACATTCAGGACGATCAGGAGATCATGAACACAACACACTAACCACTTACCCATTTAGCTATTGGACACCCCTGGGAGCTCTTGCCTTCTTTCCCAGTGTAAACAACAACTTCCACTCTTACTGCATTCCCTTTGGCACCGTACCTGTGATACACACACACAAGATATAATACATCTGAGCTACTGACAACAGTAACAAGTGTTTATTATTATTTAAACCTGACAAAAAAACATTAACAAACATTTGTAGCCATGGTTGTAATCAATAAAACAGGCAGACTGTCGTATTGTCAAGTAGTCCACACTACTCCAGACCAGTGATGCCGTAGAAATACTAAATTAAATAATGTCTATCCGCTGAAAACTGCTGAATTTGAATTTTTTCGGTTAAGAGTGGTTGTCACACGGACGCGGACAGACCACAAGTTGTTTCAAACAAGCTGTCATCTTGGTTTACAGGCCCCTCGTCTCAGCTCTAGGGGTTTCCTGTTTGAGCATGCCGTGTGTGTGTGTGTGTGTGTGTGTGTGTGTTTAGAGAGACAGCCTGAGCTTTTTCAGCAACGCTTCCTTTTAATGACAGAGTGGCTGGTGACCCCGCCCCATTCCATGAAGCCTGTGGCTGACTCGTAGGCTTTGGTTGTAAACACACCCACATAGTGTAAATAACGCTGTCTGTAGTTACTCTACCTGTTCTCCATCAGCTCCCTCACTGCAGTTACACTGGGTCCTGCCCCAAGGTGAGTGTAGTAAGGGCCTTCCTCCTTTTCAATGATTTGGTCTGTGGAAAACACAAAAATTAATGTTGACCGTGTAGCACCATGACCCGATCAGTGCCACTATAGTGCCACTAATCTATTGATTTATAGGGATCAGAAACTAGCAAGTATGCATTTCAAGACCAAATACTTCACAATGTGTCAACAAGGACCCCAAAGCCTCCTCTATATAAGGCAGAGAAATGCAACCTTCTTTGCTTTGCTCACTGAATTATGAAACGTCTTGTGTTTATATCAGACAGAGAGAAACAGAAAATGAGAGTGAGTGTCAGGTCAAAGTGCTGCAGTCTTACTCGAAAGCAAACTTTGACAGGAGGCCTAGTTACTAAGTGGAACATATCCAAGGTGACTCACATGCGGACGCTACACACTTTTCTCATGATCCAACTCACCCACGCATTGACAGGATGGAAGATCAGCCAGTTTTTTGGAAGGTGTATTAAGCAGGTTCTTGGTCGGGGTGTCCAGAAAACTCATGGGAGACTCCAGAAAGCTGTTGACGCTGTTCTTGGATGGAGTTGACTCTGCAGAGTGGCTCTGAACCCCATCGGTAGCCGTGGACAGGATAGTGACGGGTCCTGACCTTTCCAGCTTGTAGTAACCCTGCTGGCTTGGAGGAGGGGACTGCCGACCCCCGGAGAAGCCGTTAGCCAGACCATGGTGCCCAGTGGTATGGTTGAGAAAAGCGGGTTTGACTGGGCTGGTGTTAGGATCAGCCCCGTGCGGAAAGCCACCACAGGGATGCGATACCTGAGATAACAAATGCCTCTCACACTCCTCTGGTCCTGCAGCATAACCGTTGCATGGGTTGTGTTGGTGAAGGGGGCCGTTAGAAAGGGACCATGGCTGGTTTTCGGGACCAAGAGTGTGATTGATGCTTTTGTTGTAGTTCTGAGGCTGCTGCCCCAAGAGGGTTGCATTGTGATGGATGAGTTGCCTCCTTCCCTCTTGAGCCTCAGCCAAGTATCTCTTCAGATCAATTTGAGCCTCAGGCAGGAATAGGTTCTTCTTGTGATGAAGGCCAGACTTTCCCTGCAGGAGAGTCTTCTGGCCTCTGCTCTTGTGCGGCGTTTCTCCGTTTGGCATGCGTTTTGAGAGGGGGGTCCTGCGGTTGACTCCCTCATGTAATCCATCACTTTTTCTCTTCCTGGGCTTGGAAGGCGTAGCTTTTGTTTTTTTTACAAGGGTCTTTTTTGGAGTGGGGGGTTGCTGGGATTTGTAGTTATATTTGATGGCCGGCACAGGCGTTCCTCTCGGAGGGTTGTTCTCTGACAGCAGGTTGTGTCTGGATTGGATGATGAAGGCCAGGTCTGCCAGCTGAGCCGCCACCTCCTCTTCGTCTCTGTTTCTCCTCACTTTACCACCTGCACCCTCTCCAAACCAACGCTCATGATCCTTGCTGAACTTCATGTCACTCGTGTCTTTATAGCTGCATTCTGACTTGATGACATGAGAACCATAGCCCTGCTCTGCTCTCCTGCATGGGGCTTTATCACTGTCTGAGCTGGCCTCTAGGAGGTCCTGCAGGGACAGTTTGGTGTTAGAGGTCCAATCCCGGGAACGCTGGATGACATTCCCTTGTCTGGCCACAGGGGGGTGTATGACTGACGTCTGGTGTAGTGGTGAGCTGATGACCGATACTTTGTTGTAGCGGATAGCTGCTGTAGGTTTAGCTTCTTGTAGGGCTGTATTGGTATTGGAACTTGAGAAATGTTGAGTAGAAATGGGATGTTCACACTTACTTTCAGCTTTAATGGACCCTGGGGTGCTTTGAGGTATAGCTGCCAGTTGAGTCAAGGCCTCAATAGCAATAGCCTGATCAAAACTAAGATTTCTCCTCTGTGCCAAAGACTGCACACTTGGTATCAAGACATTTGGAGGAGATTCACTTTTTATGGGCTGAGGAGGCCTTTGCAGGTTAACAGGAGTGCTTTTCTGACACAAGTCGTTCTTTAAGTCTTCTTTCTCTTTTTTGACAAAGTGCAAATCGGGTGGCTCTGTTTTGATGGTGTGAAGAATGGTAGAGCGAGAGCTGAAAAGTTTTTCCTCCAGTCCCTTCCTCTCTGTGACAGAAAGACACACAACCGCCGCCAGTGTAGACAGCGGGTCTTCGCACACCTCATCTTCATCACTCAGCTGCGTGGTGGTCTGTTCAGTGATCCACATCCACGGCTCCTCCAGTTTGATCTTCTTCAGTGGAACGGACATGTCATCTGGAGGAGCACTAGGTCCGTTCTCAGAGCAGTCTTTAGGGATTGCAGCTATTATAGTCCTCTGAGGCTCTGATGTCACTGTAGTCCTTTCATACGCAGACTTCAGATCAGAGTGTGACACACTGTTCATATTAGCACCATTCGGTTTCGTCAGGTTCTCCACAGAACCATTCTTAAAAGTCTCAGAAGAGCATACATGTTTGTGAAGTGCATTGCTGGTCAGCTCCAGCCCGGGCTCTCGTTTAATGAGTGCTGGCCGTCCGCCTTGGTCTGAGGCCAGGTTGTGGGTGATGGGGGGAGATTGTGTATGAGGTATGTGGCCTTCCTCCCCCTCATCCTCCTCTGCTGCCATGTGGGTGTCATCCATCTGTGCCTTGCCTTTGCCATTTACTGACCCACTTTCTGGAACCACCTGAGAAACAAACAAGAAGAGAGAGTTGACTCAACAAGCTCTGGCAGAGAACAGTGATTCAGCTTCTTCTAAACAGTCACGCCACACAGCATAACAGACTGCCTCGCAGCATGGCACGAGCATCTGCTGCAGCCACTACCAAGCCTGTGGAAAATATTATGGCATGGGAGGAATCTGCATTCTATAAATCTTGCCAAAAGTGATCTCTAAACAGAAAAAGAATAAGTTGTTCACAGCTGAGGCTTCAATCACGACTGCATTCCTGCCCAGGATGTGGAGTGTTGAAAGCCTCAGACCCACAGGTAGCCGAGAGCCAACAAGTAAACATTTGGAGTCACGCTCGGTTCATGATTGCGTCACTACCGTTGGGTCACTGAGGGCATGTGTGAAACGTGCATGTACATGCTGTGTTTGTAGGTATGTTTCTGGCCATGCGTGTGTTTACACACACAGCTGCCCTGCCACGTTAAACCATGTGTATTGTTAAGTGATTGATTAACCCACGTTAGGTTTTACTTGCACAAAACACTGATGACCCCTCAGCTAAGACATATTCTGATAGCCAGGATCACCCAAAGGACTACAACACTGACTTATTGATTGTTTCCAAAAACCTTGCTGAAAACACAGTAACTCAGACTGACTTATAGTGTCTGAGGAAGTTTTATCAAGGCTTTGAGGAGAGTAGTTTTGCTGCTGTGCAGTAATAATGTAGTTGACATGCTATCTTAATAACTTAAAAGGGAAACACTTTCCTGCTAGAATATGTCTAGTGCACATACAGTATTCCTGCAACTGAATATGTGAAAGGCTTCTTTATATTTCAGCATTTGAAGGGATCAACTGAAGTCAAGCTGCTTCTTATTTTCAGCTCCCCGTTACATTCAGAACAGCAGTCTGATTAAAAATGTTGCAGCGTGACAAAGATAAAAAAAATATACCGCATCATGTGCCAAGAATCAGCTGACGAAAGTATCTTAAACTCGTTTGCAGGAGCTGCAGGATGTGAACTGCGAGCTGCTGTGTGTACTTTGTGTTTACGCGTGTGAGACGTATCCCATTCTCCCTCTAATGAACTGGTGTCACCGGAGGGGAGCTGGAGATTGCTTCTTTATCGCTGTTTACCTGGCGCAAACAGCCATTAAAGTCCATGACAGCCACTGTTTTAATGTGTTTTACAGCTGGAGATGTGTACTCCAAACTGACAGATTAAGAGTAAGCAGCTACAGCTCTTCAATATAAACCAGACTCCACTGAATCCACAGACCAAACAAAAAACACTTGTGTTTATCACTTGCATGTGCTCTGGTTAAATTTCTTCTCCTCATAGCGCACGAATCAGGTTTACATTTTTACACTTTTTAAAGCACTTAACAACATAAAAGAGCCTCAAATACATAGAAATACACCCTTTCACAATATCAACCCAAAGTTGGAGCTGGAGTTTAAAATGTTCTGATAAAATGTGTGTACAGTGAAAAACAGCCTTGTGACATCCCACATGTGACGGCTGTTAAGCAAATTCACCATTAGTAGGGGAAGAACGTGCTGAAAAAATAAGAGATGACACAGTCTTCCAAAGCTAAAAGCAATAAATTAAAGCTGGAAAGCAAAAGGTGTCTGAGAAGATTAATACTATGCAACCCCCTGTGTGGGGTGTTTAACGGAGATCTGCTTCTGTCAGAGAGAAATACTTTCTGGAGGTCATTTATTAGTCATGGTGATCTGTATATTTAGTTCGAGCTGACTGATCAAAGCTGTCAAACCACATTTCATACCAAGCACTTTAATACACGTCATATTGTTTCCAGTCTGTGATTATTCAATTTATTCTAGGGATTTCATTTACTTTGTAATATTGGGTGAAATGTATCAGTCTAGCAAAGCGACTGATTCTCAATCTAGACCATGTTTCTGACACCCGAGCAGCTGCTGTGTGAATCTTGCTGCATTCAAGAAAGCGTGAAAAAGCAATATGTGCACATGTGCTGTTAGGAGCACATGTGCGATTGAAGTCAATGAATAACATCTATATCATTATCATCTCTTTAGGAATGTTTTTTCTTCCAGATGGATTGCTAAAAATACATCAAACGTGCTTTTCTAGATAGAAAACTGTTGCTCTTTGATTCTGTTGGACTGACCCAGCTGAACCTGCTGTACTTCCTTTTAGTAGAAGTCGAAATTGTCGCTTGACAATTGAGCAGTTACTATGGAGCTGTTAGTGATTAATAACATGTTGAGATCAGACAATATCCTGGAGCTGATTGATCACAGTCTTGTCACTGATGTGGCATTCCTGATCCCTTTCCAATCCACTTCCTCTTTAGTCCTTTGCACTGTCCGTGATTTACTACTAAAAACTGATGCAACAAACAAATTTAGTGCAAACTGAGGCGACACCAGCGGCGTCAATGCATAAACGGGGCCGCCGCAACATTCAAATCAGAAGAAGAGTGAAAAAGATGGGGCGCAGGCAGGAGAGAAAGGAGGGATAAGGTGGTGTCACAATGGACTGCTTTCAATGACAAAGCAGCACTGGCCGTCTTCCAGCGCTGCACCAGACACACGTGTGTTTGAATGCATGTGAGTGCGTGTGCGTCCATGTGTTTATGATCTGTAGCTGACATCAAAGTGCAGCCCATATTTCCAGTTATGTTACAATCAGTCTTACGATAACAAAAACCCTAGATGCAAATGTGGAGTCATGTGTTCTCATTTAGCCCCTGGGTCTCTGAAGAGACTCTGGGTTGGTGATGTGTTGGGGCTGTGCCTTTGTGTTGCGCTTGTTGCATCTGCTTCAAGACATCTGAAGTCACTCTCGCATGTACATACTGTTCTTACTGCAAAACACAAAACAGTCTTTTTATATTGCCTTAGACAAACATGGTCTAACTGCTGTGCATGTCGAAGCTTTAAGAATCAACAAACCGTGTGCTGGAGTAGATAAGGCTAAGTGCTTCACACACAAACACACGTTCAGAGACCTGCCATAGCAACGTAAGTATGAGCACTTCTTGAATCCTAACAACCCCCCCTCTCTCTCAAGAGAGACATGGGTCTCCAAGGAGGTTTGTGGTTAGTGTGTAATCATTCGTTACTCAACAACACAACACACACACGGCATGATGATCATACACACACACCAACTACTACAACAAAAACAGAGACTTAATAGGCGGCGCTCGTCCTGTTCGTTTTGTGGCTAATCGCACGTTAGGACCGCCACCTCGCAACGCTCAGACAATAACACACTGAAAAAGCGTGCTTCCTTCCTGGCTCAGAGTGTAAGTAGCGGTTTATGTGTGTTTCTCTGAACACGTGAGAATTTCCTTCATTCATTGAGTGAGCGTTTCCTGTCTGCGCTGAGCTCAATGTCGCAAAGTCGGCTCGCTGCATAAAAACGGGTGACACAGAACGCTTCACGCCGATGGCAATAAACCAAATAAACTCAAAAAGAACTCAAAGCTTCACCAACTCTTTCCGCAAAGTGTGCAATAATATTACTATTATCACTGTAGCAAGTGTAGCCTGCCGCATTAAAGTTAGGCTCGCAGGCACTCCACTCGTCAGAAAACAGCAGGTGCAGAAATATGGCTGTCCAGAAAAGGGGAAGAAAAGAAAAGGGGAAGCAAAGGGGCTCTTCATACGGTATAATGGCTAGAAAAGACGTGCAACAGGGAAAAAGCAGAGGGGACTCTGTTACCGTGGAAACTGACCTCTTTGTTGCTGAGTTTGTTGTCACATCCTTTAAACACACCTGGAAAAGACAAGTCAAACACTCACACACACACACACACACACAGGAGCCTAGGTCCTCAGTCATTTATCAGGAACAATAACAACACCAGCTTCCAAATAAAGCAGCTCAGTGCAGAGAGAGAGAGACCGAGAGAGATAGAGACAACCTCTACATGAGCTCCAGTGTAGCTGACCCATCTGCAGCGAGACAATAGACACCGGGGTGAACAGTCTAGCTGCCTTTACCTTGTCTGTCCTCGGAAGAAGCCCCTCCAGTTTAGGCAGCATATCCCTAAAAGGTATTGGTGGCCATCTTGCTTTGCCGTCCTCCAGCCTCAAGAAAACGCTGGCTACAGTAGCCGTGCACAGGGCAAGCTCCCGGGTGTCATGACTGGGGTGACTGTGAGCCGCCGTAGCAAAGTGCTGCTACAGCAGACACACACGCTTGCCGCACACACACAGACGTATAGACACACACACATATGGGATGCCTTTCGCAGACGCAGACAGAGCCTCATCAGCCAATGGCGTGAGGACCTTAGCGGCTTGTAAATTATCTTCCATGCCTAGACTCTCCTAAACAAAGGATCCCCTATGTGGGCTTTTTACTCCAGCCCTACGCACAGGGATTGGAGGAAAGCTGTGGCATGGATGCCGCACACATGCTGGATCTGGATCACAGGAAAACAACTCCATCACCGCTGAGATATTAACCCGTGAGGCACTAAATTCTTTGCCCCACTGTTGCAATGATTACTCTGGTCTAATCAGTTGAGAGGCAAAAAAATAAAATCAATCCAAACGGCCCCATATCAGGAAAAATGCTAAACATCCGCAGCTACTAGCTTATCTGTTTCTTTTAGCTTATCTTTGAGTTAGGGTTAGGGTTTGTTGGAACAAACAACAGGACTTTGGCTCAGCATTTTAATAATTTATGGCCAAATAAAGTAACATGCCATAAGCCTTATTAGGGTTAATTTACATTTTTTCTCTCAAGCAGAAGTGAACATCACATGACATTTTCGCTGGGCAGCGTGCGTTTACGTGTGGAACGTGATCTATCATATTATAAGGAAGTGTTGCAGGCGTAGGATGAAGCAAGTTGTATCATGCCCTTTAAACTGGTTACACACAGAGACACGCACATGATCTCGAAATGTGAGCGACTGCGGCGGGATCAGGAGAGGACGCGTCTCTTCCTCTTCCTCTAATTCATCCAGCCCCGAATCCCTTTTCCCTTTCTAAACAAATCCTGAGGAAGACCCGTCAGTGATCAGTGAGGAGATGAACACAAGATCGACAGAAAGATAACAACAGAGGCAGAGAAATGTTATGAGAGAGTTAAGTGCTCGTCCCCTTTTAAAGGCAATCATGTGGCCAAGAGGCTGAGGTCACGCCAGGACAAGGAAACACGAAGGCAGCCGGAGTCGGTGCCTGTCGTTAACGCTCGAGCAGCCAGCCTCAGCTGTGTGTTTTGATTGTGGAAGCGGAGCTCGCACGGCTCAGTCCAGACACAAACCAGTAGCAAGGTAGTGTCACGATTGCGATAAACACGCTCAACAACAGAGAGACGTGACTGCACATGTACAGTGCAGTCACGGTGGAAGATCCAGTCATATTGACGAATTTATCGGCGAGCCACGTCAAAATCTAAAACACATGTTACACTGAGTCAGCCTGAATGATCGACCAGTGCAACACATGATGCGGTTTATGCTGATTCCTCATATATAACACAGTTTACGAACATATGCATTTTCAAACAATCTTGTCTGCAACACCTTAAACACTACGGTGCCATTTTTTTTTTTTTTAAAAAGCGTGCATGCGTTCACAGCAAAGTCTGTTTTTTTTTTTTTTATCACACTACAAAGTTCACCAGTCAGTTAGTCAGTTAGGACTTATCACAGTCAAACTCCTGCATGGCGTGGCTTCGTCCACATGTGGTTTCAGAGCAAACATTTTTTCAGACCCGTTGGAACAGTGCCAGACGGTGAACGGCTTTAAGCATTTATTTATGTGGAGCACGACTGCTCTCGCTGTGATTCATGTTCAAAACCGGCCGTAAAACAGGCAACATATCCCCGGCTAATAATTTAGTGTTACATCTATAAATACACGATTAGCATAAAAACACTCAGTCATCCTTGTTTCCCTACAGTAATGATCACAAGTGCAGCTGTAGACTAAACACTTGAAATATGCACAGTTCACGTGAGTGCAGCGTCCTGGAGGTAACTTATATTATATATATATAAAATAAAGTGGTTTCTGACTGTCAGTCACTACAACAATATACTCTCAGCTATTTAATTCTGATAAGGATTAATGACTATAGCTCAAGAAATCCTACTGACTACAGGTATAGACATCTAGGAGCCTTTCAAATTTGAAATATAAATAATCACATTGGTGCATCAGTTCTTTTTCTGTGAGGCAATAATTTCCTAGCCTATGCTTTATGTGCTACTATTTTATTGTAAAACAAAGAAAACACTACATCTGAACATGCGCTACAAGCTGTTAAATAAGAGCCTTATCAAATATAGCAAAGCCTGCACAAAAAATAGGATTAGAAGAATTCTTACCTGGGTTGTTATAAATTAGAAATGCTCATGTCCCTATTAAAATGAAAAACAAATCCATATAGCAAATCATATAGTAAATGTCACTGGGTTCTTGGCGTTGGTCATTGTGACAATGACTGAGCTCTCCTCTGAATTAGAAGGTAGTCCAGCAGGTTTGACATTCACACAGCAACTACAAACCACTCTGTTAAACAGGTTACACCAAGCCAAACAATAATATGGGCCTGTGCAGCGTGCACACTTACCAGCTGCTACCATGCACTGTAACTAACAACTAACATGAACCTTTTCTGGTGTTACAAGGGTGGATAATAACATTTGGTACTTTCAGAAGCACGTAATTAATCATGTATAATGTTAATTTAAACAAATAGTTCTCTTCTCTGTTTATAATCCGTGTGTGTTTCCATCACAACATGATTAATAAAAACATGCACAGCATAAGACATCTGCATCTTCAGACCCTTCAGCCTATAGATTAACTCTCCTCCTCCTGCTGCAGCAACCGCTCCAACTACTAACAATAACACACCACACCCTTCATTTTCAGCTCTTTAAGTGTCCCATATGTTTTTTTTCCCTTTAACGAGCTGCCCCGCTCTTGTTAGGAACAAGTAGTCTGGACATTAATCACCCTAAGCTGGAACACACGAGCACAGCAAGCGAGGCAAAGAAAGCCGTTCTGCACCACAGTCGTAAACTGCCTCTCACACATGTGGAGGCTGACCCACTGGAGATCGGCCCAGCGATGGAGGTCTGCCAAGCGCGTTGGATGCCAACAGTTGTCATTACTGCCATTACTGCGGACGCTAATGTAAACTTGTCACCTCATTTACATGGAAAAGCTGCAGATTTTTTTTTTTTTTTGTGACTGGTGGCAGTTTGGGAGAGTTTCTCCTCTTCTTTTCTTTTTGTTCTAAAGTTGTGACTTTATACTTATCACCTCCGTCGTGTCGGATGAGGAAAAGGGAAGTTGTGATATCCTGGCAGAGATGTGTTTGTGTGAGTGTTGAAGTAAGTGGTAACATCCATGGGAGTATGGAGCAGCACATCCAGTCCACGCATGCACATCCTCTCACACAATCACACACGCCCAAACACCACTTTGCACAGGTCAAAGCCCGACAGACAACAAGCACTAAGACGCAGAGAATCAGCAGCGGTAATCATTATGGAAACACCCACATTAGCATTGGGATCCTTTGTGTAATTTGTGCGAAAGCCAATTTTCCTTTCGGAGAACCTTGAAACTATAAAGTGTGTGTTACCTGAGAGGAGGCTGCAGCATGGCTCACATTCAGAAGACCCCAGAGGCTGCTCACATATCTCATTCCTCTCCTTTCCAAAAGAACATCTGCAGACTCAAGACTGTGACTAAATGCCTACACTGTGACTCTCTGCACTCTCTTCTGCTTCCTCAACAAACGCACACAATCATGCACGCGTAAATAAAAATGCATGTTTGCAGCTTTCATACTTCCTGCATGGACAGTTTACGACCCATGGGCGAGGCTATTTTAGGGACATTAAGTATTGTCATTCAAAGTTCTGCTTCACACACACACACACAGATTGTGTTATGTAACGTACTACAATCGCACTCTTGGAAGGAAATGTGCAATGGTCAACACCACACCCAGAACCCACGTGGACTCAATTTGGGGGCTGACAATAATTGGTCAGTGTAAGGGGACAGCAGGTCACTCCAACTCTTTCCTCTGTAGCACTTGCAGGAGACAAGTTTGAACGCAACAGTTTTGAACTTTTCGTGTATTCATCTGTGTCCACACTCGCAGAATAAGTCGGTAGGCATACACAACAAACATCTGCACAAACACCCAATTGTAGTTTAGTTCTGCAGTGCTGATTCCTGTCAGTGTTTCACCTTGGAAAGAGTTGGAAGACAAAGGTGAGCGGTTCTCTCAGTTTTTGTAAACACTGACATACATACAGAGACAGTGACCCAAATACAAACACACACACACACACACACACTATGCAGGCATAGCAGCAGGAGGACCTCAGATCCTCTCACAATGAGACAAGAAAAGAGCTTACTTAAGTTTGCGCTAGTGCAACATGCTGAGTAGGCACATTCGCCATATGACACATACCCATACACACAAATGCATACATGTTAGCACAAAGGCTGGTACTTTAAACTGCACGTAGGAAAACAAAGGGAAAATGGACAAAAGAATAAACAAGCCCATGAATTCACAGCAATCATCGTGCGTTAGTGGACAACATTTCAGAAATAATGACAAATGGAACCAAGAAGATTTCATCCTCTTCAGGTGGAAATCACACAGGTTAGGTTGATGCATGAATGAGCTCCGGTTTCTCTAGAAGGAGGCCATTGTGTGCCCTTGGCAGGATTTGAGTGGCATTTCTTTCAAGGGGGCAAAGTCAGGATTTCTTTTCACCCAGAGAAACCAAGTGGCACGACATCAAAGCTTATCCGGGGACTTAGAGCCTCACAACAGTCAAGACACGCCACAAACTCACAGATGCAAGGAACCTATCCTGAGAGGGCTCAGAACCGAGGCAATATCAAAGTTTAACCCTCCAGATATCTTGTGAAATTAGAAATATTATAAACACATGCAAACGATCACAACTCTTTGCATTGCAAATGACTGGCAGCTGAATCTGCATTAAAGCCAACAGACAGCATCGCAATGGAGTTTCCCTTCATTAAACCACGGTCTGGTAATATATGAGTCTTCAACCTGGCACGGCCTGCGCCATACATCTGCCCTGATGTACTTTGTGGACTTTGGCCAAATAACTGAGGCACAAATTTGACAAAACAGACATTTCCCCTCGTCCACAGAGCCATTTTCTGAGCCAAGCCTGCAGCTATTACAGATAACTACCTCGCAGGGTTGTTTTAAATTTAATTGGCTTGGATCAAGCTAAGAGAAAATACAGAGCAGCCCAAATCACAGGCAAGCACATGTAATAAAAAGCTGTGCTGAAGAAGAGGAGAAGTCAGAGAGGAGAGTGCTGGCTAAAGCACAACTCACCCCGTTCGGTCAGAGTGAGTTGGCCCCGTTAAAAGTTGGCATTCGTTCTGACATTTAACAAATCTTACGTGCTACCTCGGCCCCCGTGTGGCCCACACGTTTACGTAATGAAGGTGAAAAAACAGCGGGTGTGGATGTGCATTTGTCCTTCAGCTCACTGCCAGAGTGCCCACATGCATATGTGGAGGAGGAACCTGAGCTCATTTTGGGGAAAGGAGATGACTTCACTTTCAATGACACAGAGTGACACATGAAACAGCTTAGAGAAATATTCTTTCGTCGTGACCATTTTCTAATCAATCTACAACTATAATTACATTTTACAGAGCTGGCTTCGTAATGTGATGTCCAGCCAAAGGTGTGAACTGTACCTACATTAAAGCTATATATGAGCTAACGCTATAGTCCAGACAACTCAGAAACCAAGATTTTATGATTCCAAATGGAAAAGTTTGAGAACCCCATGAACATCCATCCATCTCGACTTCACGGAGTAGCAGTTGTCACCCATTAAAGCGAATAAATCACACTAACACGCAGTAAAACCTATTCAGTGTGTGGATTAATGTCAAAACTATGTCAATGTTATCATTATTATCATCATGTGGTGTTTTTCAGCCCCTGTTCATTTTCTGTGTGCATGCAAAGAGGCTACACAGCTGACAACAGCATAATCACCAGCTAACAGAGAAACCAGCTTTTTGAGGTCAGCCATGTTGTTTCTGTTTACATATGGCGCCGTGAAAGGCTTGGAGGTATGAAAACAGACTCCGACGCTGAATGGAAGTGTCATGGCTGGAAAGAACAGATGTTCCAAATGTATTTCTGCAGTTTACCAGTAAACTGGCAGACATAGTAATATTGGGTTCAGTTGTTTATTAAACCCAAAAAAACATCAGAGAGCAGCACGAGTGACTTGGTACAACGTTATATACACAACTATTGTACAATGGATTCTCAATCATCCAGGTTATGTTTATCAAAAACAAAGTCTATACAAAGACAAATGTTGACGACTGTAGGTTGGATGTTGGTTCGATTCCACCCAGGTTAATCTGAAGAACGCCCTCCAATTGCAGGTAAGTGTTGGGTTGTCATGAGTGTTTCAGGTGACCCACAGATGCAGACTCCCTCCAAGTCACACTGAACTGTAAAAGCCACACAGATGTAGGACTGGGCTTATAAATAATATTTTTCCAATTCAAACTGTGATCTTTATTTGAAATATCTGATATCAATTTATAAAATCCTAGGATCGATTTTTAAAATATCTTCCATTTCCTGCGTCCTCTTGTTAGAAATCTTGTTGTAGCCTAGTGAGACTGGTTTCACATGACTAGTCCGGAGGGATTAGTCCAACGAGATTAGTCCACGTTTTGAGGGAGATCCACAACGTGACAGAAGGTACAATTCTGAGAGCACCGTCATGGCCTTAAAGCTGGTGAGTGGCAGCATTTTCAATTTCAACAGGGTGAGGAAGTAGCGATACCTAGCTGTACTAGGATGAACAGTGGAGTCCTGTGGCCTTTGTTTTAGCTGGGTTTGTGACTGTGTTAACATGTTTGCATGTTTACCATAAAATCAGTAAGTCCTTCAAATAATTTTCCACTAATTGTTGTACGACAATGTGACAGCACAACATAACACAGTGCCACAACATATATTTAACACAACTATGTTAGGACTATATCAAAATATGTAAATAATTAATGCAGACAATCATTACAGACTACTAGTCCTGTTATTTACATCACATGTAATATATTAAACTATTTCAATTAGTATACATAGATTTAGAGGATTTTATTAGCAACATAATCTTGTAAATTGGTCACACTAAAAGAGTTAATTTACAGTATTTTTTGGTGCCTTTAAGGAGATCATCCTTCGTAGACGGCTCTTCCTTATAGCTGACCCACTAGGAGAACAACCTGCACAGTTTAACCTAATTACCTGGATTCAGGTTACCGAGTTCAAAGTCTTAAACCCGCAGTGGTGCATGTCTAGTGGTTATCCCCAGTAATCCTTATTATGACCCTGAGCATGCTCCACCAGACAGCCTTGGCAGGTCAAAGGTTAGCAGACAGAGTGGTCACTATAGCAACCATCAGTGCGAAAGACCTCCACTGCTGTCTGTGAGAGAGGGGGAAGAGGGCTTCAGACTTGACAGGAGCATCCCCGGGGACAAATCACTCTCACTTTACATTAAGCTGGCTCCATTTGAGAACAATGAGGGTGTTGCTGCACGATGGCCTGGATTACAAGCTGTGAAAGAATAAGAACGGTACCGCACGAACAGCAGTGTGCGTGAACATCCCCCTCACATACATGCAGCTTTGAATATCTGTTACAAAGCAACACTCCCTGCTGGGAGCTGCAGGCTGCCTCTCCTCCACACCAGCGCTCTGTCTAAGAGATGGGACCAGTGTTTTCCTGATGCACGTGCTGCCTCAGCTGGGCTACTCCTCCAGCAAATGCACTGCAGCAGAAAAGGGAGGTGTGGGAGGAGTGCAGGAGATAAATTAGTTTGCAGGAGAAGCTGGGCCGAGCTGGCAAGCTGACTAGAGGCATAAAAGTTATGGTTTGTAAAAAGGTGTACTGCCCAGCTGCAGCTGTATTCTACTAAACTGAATGCTTCCACTGCTACGTAATTATGGTGCAGCTCAAACTAAGCTTAAGTGCGGCGCACCAGGTGCATGGTCTTGATAAATACAGTGACAGAATGAGACACCAGCACTCAAAGATAATAGTTAGCAGTTGTAGTAAGTGATGTCTTGCATTAATGCACGGTGAGTCACATATATTGTATGACTCTAGGGCAGCACTGTGGTGCAGTGGTTAGCACTGCCAACTCTGTAAACTGTCTTTTAAAACACAAGTCATGTTGGGGGAACCATCTGTTTGAGGCCAGCCGGGTCACGACAGAGAAAGGATGAACAGACAGCAGAGAAGGGAGGAGAGGAGGAGGAGAGCAGAAGAGCAGATAAACTGCATCTAGATAAAGCAGAGTGCATGATACTAGCTGATGCAAAATACTTGAAATACTTTCCTTCTAAATAATTATGCCATGCCTGTTACAGGTAGGTTGAAATAATTTGAATAATCTCTTTCACATGAGAGCACACTGTAGGAACAACACACCACCAACAACAACACCTTTAACTTACATATCTCCTGATATACCTAGGGTTTGTGGGACTCCCCATTGTTCAAATGCTGATAATGGCCATATGCTATAAAATGTTCATTTTACTGAGATGTAAATAACAGTATTTATCAATACTGATGCCTTATAAAGGAGCTTTTCCACTTTATGAATTGTAGCATTTCATTTCTAGTGATAGAACCAGTTCCCAGTCTCATCTTTCCTCCCCAATACAAGGCAAAGCCACGAGGGGCACCTTGAGACCTGAGTGAAAACACACATTTTTGAAAGCCTATACTCAATATCCTCCGCTCTCTTTCTCACAAAAAACACAAATCTTGCAAATTTCCCTTTGATAACAGTATTTTTTGTATTTCATCTCCATATAACTCCTTACTCGGTCCAATCTGTGTTCAATCTGAATTGTGTGGATTTTCTCAAGTATGTTTTGCGTCCATCTAATGTTTTATGACAGACTAAAACAGAAACCTACCACAGCCCACGCCAAACACTGCAGCTCACTATGGCAAAACCAGGAACAGAATCCACATGCCACTACACGAACTCCCCATTGGCCTCTGAACCTTTTTAGGAACATTCACTAAAAGGGTGTGTGAGCCTGATCTGCAAGACAGGCCGGGATTCACGGTAACGTATTACTCACGCATTAAGTACACACGAAAATACACCCAGATGCACCCGCAGCGAGTTATAATACAAAATAAGAGATAACTTGCTCCACCTGTTCTTAGAATAAAATGAAGGATGGAGTTTGGGATTTCACCCACAGTTCATCATGATGATAGTCATCCTGGCAACGTGGGCTTGTTCCGCCCACTGGAGTCACACATAATCAAACAAAAACCTGTTTCCAAGGCGCAAACACAGGCACTGCTGTATGTAAGAGAAGGCCAATGTGATGTTAGTTAAGGGAAACGGCAAAACAACAACTGTCTCTGTTGCTTGAATGCGAGTGCATCAGCAGTTCTGTGTCACGCCGGCATGTAAACACACAGCAAGTATTTAACGACAAAAGTCACAACCAGATATATTGTGGGTCATTGAGTCAGTACCAAACACACACACACATATGACCCACAAATCCAAACAGTATGGTTGCAAATCTCTGCCTGACCTGGTCTTTACCTCCTTGTCCTCTTACCCTCAGAAATAGAGCACAATGGTCTTCACAACTAATACTGTAAGTGTTATATAATCAGCCCTAATCTGCTACTGCCACAACTCTGATGGCACACTGCCAGTGCATGTATGCACACAATAGACCACGCATCCACATGGTCCCTCGCACACAGTTGCTCACACACCTCCCCCAGCCACATGGACACCACTGAACTATGTACATGGTTATGCAGTAGCACAAGTAGCCAGCTGTTGGGAGGAACTTATTCTCACATACTGAAATGATCCAAGAATATGTCTGCTTTGACCTCTATCCATGCAGGCTGGGTTAAAGCACCAAAGTCACAAGTGCAGTGTGGCATTCAGCAAACACACTTTCTGAAACCACTTTCATGCAAAAAAAAAAATATTACTGGTAAATAATTGTATTTCTTGACACTCAAAGAAACTAAGTCAGTGTTCACATGACTCTGTTTTGGTCTCCACCAACTTTGGAGAACAAACTTTAAACTTTAGTAGATGCTGGATATTCTTTCAACTGTTGGTGGGTGAAGTTGTCTTGACTGCTACTTGGTGCTGTGTTATGTATAGCTGGCTTATCAGAAAAAAACAGCTCCCTGCTGCAAGGGGAAATGACACTGACAAGAGACCCAAGACTTAAGTACGAAGTATTTAGGTACGCCAGAACCCAAACTAACAAGCTTGAAAGCATGGTACATGCTCTATTTTTACAGTGTGCAAAATGCACCTTCAATAACAAACACAAAGTGCATAGAAACTCAAACAATGACAGATTTGTGTTGGTGCAGCAGGAGCAAGTTACAAACACACGTTTGACATATTTATGTTGAAATTTCTGGAGCCAGTTGCTTGCATGCATGGAGAACATTGTCTGTTAATTTAAATTCAATATTCAGCCTCTCTTAGCTCATACAGGTACTGTATGAGGTAAATATTTAGGCTCTTATCCATCAAGGACTGGTTTGGTTCCAATTTAATTCGGTTGCATGCATACTAGTCATAAAGAACTATTGTCGGCCACAAGCAGAGGTCCTGAAACAGATGGTATGGCCCCTACAGAGCCCTGATCTCAACATTATTGAGTCTGCCTGGGATTACATGGAGAGGCAGCCTAAATCCTGTCCAGTGCTGATGTGTGTATCCTGATTTGATTTAGATGTGTTTCTCTAACAGCACTCAGATGATAATGTGAAAACACTAAAAATCACTAGAAGTGTGTCACTGGGTTCTCTTCTAAAATGTGCATTCATGATGACATTCAATGCCACTGTGCAAAAACATCTGGCCCAAACAAGTTTTAATTACTTACCCATCCTCACAAGAACACACACGAACACAAAAGCGTGCACATATACACAGTCACATTGTGCAATAATTTAAATAGTTACTCTTGAGATTACGCCATGGATGGCACCCGAAAACAGACATACTCTAGCCACGTGCTGAACTACTGCCAGTCACGGTGCATCGTCAACCAGTCCTCGATTCTCTGCACACGTGCACACACACACACACACACGTTTCCCCTTTCGCTTATTCACATATATTTTGCAAGAAGACACCATGAAGATCAACGTAAAGCATCTGGTAATTTTCAGCATAGAAAATTAACAATGCGAAAGTGAAACCTTCTGTTTCAACTTCCTCTTTCCCTTTGCTGTGAGCGGAACCTCGGAGATCAATACTAGCAGACAGTAAAAGCCGCTCTGTTTTTAAAAGCTTCACATCAAGTATTTGTATGTTCAAAAAGAAGTTCCAGCCCATTCAAATTCATATGTTAGTCTGTATTTAACTCACAGAGAATTAACTGACAATCTGACTGCAATAAAGCCCCCTGAGCTGCTGTGAAATGTAGTTAATGTAGTATAAGTCTCACCTGTGCAGCAGAGCAAGCAAGCAGCAATGAAGACCTTCTCCTTTTCAATTCCACACACTTCCTCAGCTTACAGATCTGGTGGCCGGTCCTGCGGTTGAGGCAGCAGCTGCACTGGCCACAGTTGATCTTCCTGAGGCAAGGCTCGCACGTCCCACACCTGCTCCGCTTCTTCCTCTCCTTCTTCTGTGATTTTGGAGCCGTCCACAAGAGGGAGCTGGCCCCGTCTGGCCCCCAGGATCCGGGCAAAGTGGAAAGGCCGGGTTCTCCATACCCTGTCTCTGATTCAGTGTCGAAGGAAAAAGAGGAGCGAGTGCTTTCCGAACTACAGGAAAAGGTGGAGCTACTATCCAGAGAAGGAGTCGAGATCTTTGGCACCGAATCCTGCTCTGGCACCGTTACCCGAACGCAGTCCTCGCTGACGTTTGGTTTAAGCTCAGCAGAAAGGCCCTGCGTGCCAGACTGAGTAACTGGTGATGGAGACAGCAAAGAAGTCTCTCTGTGACTGTTTTGCTCCAATGGCTCTCGATTGCATTCACTATCTTTGGTCTGTGTGTCTGCTGGTGTGCAGGTGTGTCTTTCCCCCTGCAGAGAAGGGATCTTTAGGTGTTGCAGCTGGTTTGATTCCCCCCTACAAATAATAACCGGCGTACTTCTCTTCACAACAACAGTCTGCACCATCTGGGGTGTTTCAGGAGCACCCGAACACCTAGGAAGTTGAGGTTTAGCACCATGAATGGTAGGTTGAATATCCGTCTTACCCTGGCTCAGAACCTCTAAGTCAAGTGACACTGAGGTGGAGGGGGCTTTGGTGGGATTTGAGGTAGCTGTGTTGGAGACCAGTAGCACCAGTGCAGGTGATTCTGACTGTGCTGTCAGTCCCTTGCAAGGATGAGGTGGGTCCGGGCTTTGACATGCTGGAGTGCTGGTTTGGGAGTCAGTAGGATTGATGCAAACATCATTCTCCTTTTCTTTTGTTCCTCCGTCTTCTTTCTCACAGTTACCAGGCCTCTCAACAATCTCTTTGACAGTCTCATTTTGCCGCTCTGTCTCCAAACTCTCTCTTCTCTCATCATCTATCTCCTCTTCTCTGTCAGCGACCGCTTCCCCTCTTTCATCTGCCCTATTCTCTTTCAAGTCCAACACATTACCTTCCTCTTGTTGAACAGCACACATATCATCTTGCTTACCGTCACTAGCAAGACGATCAAGCTTATTTTCAGGGATTGATGAAGCGTCATTTCCCTCGTGGCTGCCCTGCTCCCCCGATGAGCCAGTGCTTGTTAACTCTGAGGACTCAGAGGGGTGATTTTTACTCCTGTCACGGCAGAGTTTTGGCTGCCCATCAACGTCATCACACAGCAGGGCCCCAGTGACACACTTCAGGTCACCTTCACTTTTATGGCTGACCGTCTTTTTATCTTGTTGGGTTATAGGACTGCTGTACTGCTCACAGTCTTCCAGTGTGTCATTACATGGTGGTGGATCAACATTAGGAGGGCAGCCCTCTTTAGCATTGTTGACTCCAAGACTTTGCTCTTTAATACGTGGAGAAACGTCAACATCAGAGTTTAGATACACTGGAAGGATTTCTTCACCATCACAGTTGTCCAATTTCTCATTCTCCTCATCAAGAGCAGAGTTGTTGATGCTGGTGTCTGGAGGCTGGTTTCTTGCCTTTCCATGCTGGGGTGTCGCACTTCTCCCAGTGCTCCCCCTGCTGTTTTTTCCTCCTCTGCAAGGTTTTGGAAGCTGGCGGGGAGAAACAGACACTTGTGTACCCCGCTGGGACTTCCTTCGCCCTAGGGGGTCTTGTAACTCGCCACAGTGTTCAGGCAGATTGCTCGACCGTCTAAGCCTTGCAGATCCCGTTACATTTAGGGCATGGTTAAGTCTGCCAGGGGACCTCCCGGTGCCTTGACCAGCAGGCCCGCTCACTCCTCGTCCACGGGGGCTTCGTCCTGACTGTGCCTGCGCCCTGGTCGTTGCCCTTCTGGGCTCTGCAGGTGTTTTTTGGGGCTTCTCTGCGGCTCTTCCTCTTGGTTTATTGGAGTTACAGGTTTGCCTCTTGGTGCTGATCACTTTCTGGCCATTTCTTTTCTGAGCAGGTGTCTGTCTCTTGGTGGGTTTGGTAGTAGCAGGCATGGCTGAGGGTGTGGATGGGAGGATTTCTGGCAGCCGGCATGGGAGCCAGGAGACTGTTTATCTTTTACTCAGCACACAGTTTCGTTTTCTTTTTAAAACCATATATATTTTACTGTGAACTACGATGGTGTTGTTATTGTGTAGTAGTAGTGCATGACCTATAAAGACAGGAAACAGAAAATAATAAGTAAAATGCTAAAGATTTCACTAGATTTAAATGTATTATTAGTATAATAATGGGAATTATTGTGGTACACATACATTTAAAAGTTAACGTACAATCTGACGACTAATAACGAGATAGCAGCCTATAATAGCATATTTCTTAACTTGGCCAGAAATGTCACTTATGCCCCGCCTGAACGATCCACATGGGATAGTCACGATTGACGTACAAAAAAAAAAAAAAAAAAAAAAAAAAAAAAAGCACTCAATGACCTTTAAGCAGCAGAATACAGCTAATAAAAAACAGATCAACCATATAAATATGAATACTATCGCTTCCGGAGTGGATAACAGGCTTTAACAGTTTAAAGGGCAGGCGCGTTGAGGAGAGGGCTCTAGCCGGAGGTCGGATCCTGTTTTCGTCTTTCTGACTGGCGGAAGAAGGTGTTATTACCGTGTAAAAAGCGCCTTCACCGTCGCTGTTTATTATTGTTTTGCACTTGACCGCTGTCATTTGAAATCACAGTCTCGACCTGAGCCTCAACGCGTCCGGAAACCTCACTTTAATCCGCGTGATTCCGTAGCCTGTGCTGGTTTTATTTACACGTTTAGAGCCGAAATGCTTTACATACCACAGAGACAGTTGTACTGTCTGAACTGCTAATAATACTCCGCTCCAGCGAGACAGCGAGACCTTGTATTGGTTTCCCTCCTCGGCAAATTTAGACTGCTGGTAAGTTCAATCCTCTCACGACGATGACACATGGACATGATACAAACAAGCGCCGACAAGCGTGAGCAGACATCGAGCGGAGCAGGCGGCTGGTTTTCGGCGTGCACCGTGTAGCCTCTGCGGAGCACGACACCCGTTAAAATGTAAATCCCTCTTATGTCAATCCATTCAGGGCAGCCCCGCTCACTCTCCCTCCACCAGACGCAACCTACGCTCTCCGCTGGCCAAAAACTCGTCGTCGGCACTGGAGGGAGGAGTGGACAAGAAAACCTGGAACGGAGTCGTTTGTCCCGGTGCTTCCAGCTCTGTTGTGGCAAGTGTCGTAAACTGATAGTAACCGATGTAACGCAAGTAATAATTAATAATTTGTTATTTATATTAGTGGTATACGTTTTATTGGTTTGAATAAGCAGAATTGGATTATGACATTTGTAAGTTATTATGTTATGTGGTTAAAAAAATGAAAATACATTTTTACAAAACAGTAAGGGCTCCACTCTTCTGTGATTGGTTGCTTCGTTGCAGAGCAACCGATGACAACCTGCGTACGAGAGGAGAATATCGCGCGGCTGCTGTTGTATGCTAAAGGCACAATGTTCAGTTCACGCACGACATTTGAAAACGTTTGTACATCGGTTAGCTATGAGGACATGTCTGGTTCGTAAAAAATTCAGGTGTCCAAATGTCCAAGCATCAATCTAAACAAGGAAACTGTCAAAATTAGTGAAAGGAAAACTTGCTCATGTCCAAAGAGGTGCTGTAAACATGATCTATTGGCCAGTTTCACAATTAAGTGACTAAAATCGTTAAATACTTTGTAATAAATGTTTTTCCATAGTCCTATGTAAAATAAATAATCAAAATGACTATTGACTACTATCAAAATGACTTCTAATTAGTTTTTATCCAATCAACAGTGGCTTTAGCTTTACTTATACACATAAACACAATTGAATTTAACCAGTCAGGGGTCCGGCAAGCTAACACAGTTTTTTGCTCTT
Organism: Planiliza haematocheilus; assembly: GCA_005024645.1. NCBI lineage: Eukaryota > Metazoa > Chordata > Actinopteri > Mugiliformes > Mugilidae > Planiliza > Planiliza haematocheilus. The sequence continues at coordinate 904,445 of SRSE01000845.1, read as the reverse complement.
TTCAAATGGGGTTGTGTTTACCACATTCATGAGGAAAAAACATATAGCCAGCCCCCTCTTGTGGTATATATGACTTCCTAAATGGAAATTTTCAGTAAGGTCCAAGTGAACAAGTTGTGTACATGACTTCTCGTGTCCTAAATTCATGCCTATTAGTTTTATTAGAAGGGAGCAGTTGAACCACTGAATTTTGCTGTTCAAGACCACTCAGACAATACCACAATTAACCACTAGATGACAACATAACACAAAGACTACTCCTTAATCTACAAACGCTACTGGTGGACAGCTAGATCCATCTATGAGTTCGTTGTACAATGAATAAGATATTTCACATTGCTGGTCAATGTTGGCCCTGCGATGGACTGGCGACCTGTCCAGGGTGTACCCCTGCCTCTCGCCCGATGACAGCTGGGATAGGCTCCAGCAGACGCCCGTGACCCCTAACAGGACTAAATGGGTTTAGAAAATGACTGACTGACTGACATTGCTGGTCAGACATGTGAGGTCTTTCAGTAGGATGGTTAATTTTCCTGTGTGATGTTAAAGTATGCTTCAGTCGTCAAATGACATACATTTTGTAAATAACTTCTACAACAAATTTCTTCCTCAGATCTGTTTACTGACAGAAAACCACAGTCCAAGTTAACATGTGTCCCACCAAATAAAGTACATGGAATCAATACAGATATAATGATTTTGATCTCTGTGATACAAAATAATCATATAAGAATATTTTTGTACAGCTTAAATGCTTCATTTATGTCATACATAACTAAGAAGACAGTTTACCATCACAAGTGACTGACTGGCTGACGACCTCTGTGGCCTGCCTATCTCCTGTTTACACATTAGGATGGACCTTGACCTTTTGATGCAGCACCATGTTCGTTTTTTAGGATTTTTGCAGGTCTGCAACAGATAGAAGTAGGTGTTGTTGTTCAGCTGTTACATTTTCACTATAACCGTATTTACTATTTCCCCAAGTTAAGCTTTAAGGAGACAGTGCCTCTCACCTTTTGGTTTACCTGTGTCCTGGTCCCTAATCCTCGCCATTATATTTCTCAGATACTTTCACAAAGGAATGTATCGGCGTGTGGAGAGGGGTGGTGGATGGTGGCAGGTGGCTATTGAAACCACAGCTCTTCATGTTATACAGCCATGGATGTGTCACATTCCCGATTAGACGAGATAACATTGGAGGCTTCGGTCTCCACACCTCCGACCATGAGTAGGAAGACTGAATTTGTTAGACCAACCTCGAACTGAGGCTGTGGCTTTCTCATGACATCTCTGGCAGCTGTGGTGCACCATCTACATAATGTGAAGAAAATTGTAAAGTAATTAAATAAGTATTTGTACTTACATTTTGTTTCGTTTCTGTGCACACAGTGTTCAATTTCAGTTGTCAGACTGAAAGACTTTTATTAATGTCCATGTTTTCTTTGTGAAAATAAAGAAGGAATCGGTACATTTGTAAACATTGTGTACTTAGATGGTACAACTCTTGTATAAAATAAAGTCACCATCTTATTTCAGTACAAATTCACTTCTTTGTGTGTGTGGTCTTTGACATGATGCCAGACTCCACAGACATAAAGGGGGCCCCGGTGAGAACAACAGCACATTTCCAATAGATACTGTTCCCTTGCAATAATTATCAGTCTGGGAAAAAAATAAACACCATCTACTAATGTGAATTCGCCCATTGACACACAACAGTAACGTTGATTTCTTCAAGTCTAGCCATAGATATTGTTATTTAGCTGGCAATAAACAGTTCACAGTTTATTTATTTACCTTTGACACTGTCATGGTGGCCCACAGAAAAGTAACAAACGTCTCTCGGTTTCTTTAATAAAAGAGTCTGGGTCTAACTGTCTCATTTTTGACATTTGATGATTCGCGCTTCCTCACGCGAGTGTTCAGTAAGGTAACAACCAATCACAGCAGAGCGTCCCTCCCTGATTATCCAATATGCACCGACCTAAAACTCTGTTAGCCAATAAGAATCTTTTTTCTCCTCCCCCTCCCGGAAATGTCAGTTTGCGTCATAATCTTGCGACTGTTTTTGGCCAGAAGCCGTCGACTGTCTGTGTGCGAAGGACACGAATGTTGTGTTGTAAGTGCTTCAGATTGATACATAACTGCGGGATTTGTTTGGAATTACAACTGAAACAGTGGACGACCTTCTTCTGGGTGCTATAACAGCCAGTGTCCTTCACACAAGCTACAAATTGAACGGTCGGGAGTTGATCTTGAGTAATGAGGGAAACCGGAGAATTTAGTAATTTAGCGAAGGAGAACCAAATCTGTTGAACATATTTCATCCGAGCCACCGTTCACTTCGCAGTTTTTTCGCTTCTGAAAGTCCAGATTATCTTGTGAGTATCAGTGTTATTGTTGCTTAACTAAATCTTCCTACTGTTGTGCTATGTCCCAGTGCAAACCATGACATAGCTTATTCCAAGTAATTCAAGTCGTACTGTCTGGTTCACTCATATTTGTGTAATCTTGATAGTATGCCCTGTGTTGTCCTAAAGCGGCTCATAGCCACATGTTCATTTAAATTTGTGCTTTTGCCCTATTGTACAGCCATGGATGTGTCAGATTCCTGATCAGACCGGATGACATTGGAGGCTTCAGTCTCCACTCCCCCCACCATGAGCAGCACTCCTGCCAAGAGGGACTACTACTGGCTTCGCTCCTTTGTAGCCGGAGGTAAGATCTGACACAGCAAACCATAAATTCGGTTTCAGATCTCGCATAGGTTCGCATAGTCCTACTTTAACTTTTGAACCAGGAAGTGATGATAGGAGAGGTTCCTTCATCAAATCAGCTGCCAGCTGTTTATAAAACAAATAAATAATTCATGCAAAGGTGGAACTTTCCCTCATATGGTGATAAGTACACGTGACACATGAAGAAACTTATCATGGAGTAATTTTGTCTGCTCAAATGACACCGTAAACCAAAAGTGCAGGCCAGTTTGCACCCTTATCCTAAAAGAATGCAGCGTTACTCTGCACAATAGCGCAAAGTTTATGGAATATCTGATTCAAATCAATCATCAGATTATCGTGATTTAAATTTTTACAGTCAGAAGCTGGATTTGCATTAGTGTCCCTTGTTTGTCTTTGGCTATGAGGTATTTTAAAACACTTTTATGATGGTCATGACCAATGCTGCTCTTTAAATTACTGTTAAATACTGTGTCTGGTGTTGAGCGCCTTGTCAACACAAAATTCAACTTGCATTTTCCTTGTATTTCAAATGTAGTCTCTTAGATTTTGATGAAGAGTTTCACATTTAATAATATATGCCTTGATGCCGTGTCTCTCTGTTTTCAGGTGTAGCAGGATGCTGCGCCAAGACTACCATCGCTCCTCTGGACAGAGTCAAGATTCTTCTTCAGGCCCAGAACCCCCATTACAAACATCTGGGTAAAACATCAGTCAAGCATGGAAAGCCAATATTTTTTTCCCCACATATCTGTATCATGGGAATGAAACATTTGAACTGTCTTTGCAGGAGTGTTTTCCACTCTCACGGCTGTTCCAAAGAAAGAAGGCTTCCTTGGCTTGTACAAAGGCAATGGGGCAATGATGATCAGGATATTTCCTTATGGAGCCATCCAGTTCATGGCTTTTGACAAATACAAAATGGTAGCGTATGTAATTTGTTACACTTTCAGTGGGCAAAGTTACGATGATAAGTGGAGCTGATGGTAGAAGATTGTTTAGGGAAATTTTATATACTTTTATGTTGGTGTTTCTTGTCATTTTCCCTCTGTATACCGTGTTAATTGTTAAACCTGTTCATAATATTCCCTTTACAGCTGCTTAGGACCAAGTTTGGCATCGCTGGACACATCCACCGCCTCGTTGCAGGATCTATGGCAGGTACTGATAAGACTTGTTTTTTTCAGTCGGTGCCAACTAGATGTCTCATTTCAGTTTATGGATTATCATAGATTATGGTCACATTTGTCAGCTTCCCCATAAACTAAACATCAACGATGTGTCACTGTTTGTTAAAGTGTGAAAAAAGACATTGGCGTGCTGCCACCGAGCTGCTTCATTGGTTGTCAGTGGGGATAGTCACTCACAGCGGGCTATTCTTTTCTCTTTTTTTCCCGCTCTTATGTTTTCAGGGATGACTGCAGTAATATGCACTTACCCTCTGGATATGATCCGAGCCAGACTGGCCTTCCAGGTGAAGGGAGATCAACACTACACTGGAATTGTCAATGCTTTCCAAACCATTTACCTTAAGGTGACTTTGTGGAGACGTCAAGCAGCATGTTTTTCACAAACCGTGAAGCCTTTTTATAAATCCTTGAGAATCCTCTTTCAGTTTATGTTTTGCTGCAATTTCTGTTTTTCTTTTGTTAAAGGAGGGGGGCGTCTTGGGCTTCTATAGAGGACTTACTCCAACGCTTATTGGAATGGCCCCTTATGCAGGTGACTAATGAACAGCACAAATATCCTCCTTTAAATACAGTATGTCTCCTGTGTTCCTTGTGTGTCATTATCCTGACTCTTGACTCCCACCTATATCCATCCCAGGCCTGTCATTCTTCACCTTTGGCACCCTGAGGAGCCTTGGCTTGAGCCGTTTTCCGGAGCTGCTGGGACAGCCATGCTTAGACAACCCAGATGTCCTCGTTCTGAAAACCCATGTCAACCTGCTGTGTGGAGGGGTCGCTGGTGCTATCGCTCAGACAATATCGTAAGTTCCCCAGGCAGGGAGCCAGTAGGTTTCAACCTCAGTGCTTTTAATGTGGCTATTGATTACTCTTAATTATTGATGGCTGATGTGGCACACTGTGTGTTGTTCTGCTAGGTACCCCATGGATGTGATTAGGAGAAGAATGCAGTTAAGCACTGTGCTTCCTGACTCTGAGAAATGTGTGTAAGTATCACCAATGTTTCTAGTCCCCAGAGTTACACCATGATATTGGTTTATTACATTATACCCACATGTATGTGCAGAATACTTCTAGGAAATTATGAGTGATGAATGTGGTTTGTTAAACAAGAAAAAAGAAACAATTAGTTGCTGTGGTCCAAACTGATTTGTTATAAGTGAACTATTGATGCAAACTAAATGAAACGAGAGAAAGTGGAAATCATTTCAAGCATCCACTGTAACACTCATGAAACGGCACGGATGAACTTTATATTAAGAGCTAAAGATCTGTTCTGTTAATTATGTCTTTGATTGAGTTGGTTAAAAACTGTTTACAGCAGCCTCACACACTGAGAGAGAGAGGAGATTACAAGGGGACTGGATCCTGCATGCTTTAAATGATTTCCACTTTCTCTTCCACCAGATAAATATGTTACGGGCCAAAGCTGTAAATGGCTACAGCAGCATACCGCTCATACCTGTAGAAGTTCACACAGTGTCAATCAAAACACTGCACGCCATTCTCGCGTTATCTGCCTGCTCTTGATATTCAAGATCTTTAAGAATGCATACACATGTTCTCGTTAATCCATCAGTACCCAAGACAGGTTTTAGTGTTGATGTGGAGGCTGTTTGTCAGCTGAGTGTAGTTCCTCATAGCACAGATGGGCACCTGCTATGAGATAGCTGGGCGTTTAGCTCTGCATAGTTGATAGGAATTTGACTTTTGTGTTCTGTGTTCTTTTAGCCTGTATATATGATTTGATTTCATGGATTCATAAAAAACACTTATGTCCAGACTTAAAAATAGAAAACAAAATACATTATTATTCTAAAAATGATTTATCTTTTTTTTCCCTTGCGTTTTAATAGCTCACCGATTAAGACCCTGAAGTATGTGTATCAGGAGTACGGGATCAGGAGGGGATTGTACCGAGGCCTCTCTCTCAACTACATCCGCTGTGTGCCCTCCCAGGCCGTGGCCTTTACCACCTACGAGTTCATGAAGCAGATCCTACACCTGAACTAGTCGCTGTGTTTTGTATCTTCCATGCCCTGCACCTGGGCCCGTATGCTCTGATTCATTTATCAAGTCAATATTCATGTTTACTTCATAGAGTGACGGGAGGATGGGGGGGGTCACTCACTACGTCTTAAGCTCTTCAATGTGGGATTTGCCTTTTCCTTGAGTGCACTGAAGGCAGCAGGGGAGTTCAGTCAATACTGAGTAAGGAAATCGGATATGGAACAGAAAGTCGCTCCATGTCTGTCTTATCTCATTCCCTCTCTCTTCCTGCGTTTGTGACTCATTGCTTCTAAGGTGATTGATTTGTTTTTTTTAATTCTTAGTTGCTCTTTAACGGACGCTGGCAGCACCACATTCACATCAGACACAGATCTACACACATGGCCATGGTTTGCTTAAAATGATCAAAGTAGCCCATTAAACAGTAATATTTCTGGTTCTTGTTAGTTCTGAAGAAAGTTGGGACTTCAGACTTTATTTGTACTTTATTTGTATGTATGAGGAAACCCTCTCTTAATTTAATCATTTCTTTTTTGCATATTCATTGTTTAGCGGCTTTAATCTATCCGATGCAGTAACTAGAAAAAGACGCCAGCAAGTTGTGCGTCATTGCCTTTTTTTTTTTCTCTATACAAATCAGTCCACATGCACAGTTATTTTTAAAGGTGTGGTGAACTGAGCTGATGATTACAGTTTTAAAACAACCATCCATTTTAATGCTAGACCTAAAACAGAGCAGTTACTGTAACCATCCATTGTTTGCTTCTTATGCTGGTTGTGTGAACTTAGATGTAGCTCTGATGAGACTGATTACATGAAGCGTTGCTCAGCTGTGATCACAAGGATATTTTCAGATGTTTAAGATATTACACTTTGTATGGATGTTGGTGAGATGCGTCTGGTGGGACACATTTTGCCGGAGGGAAACTCAGGAGTAATTTGCACTTCATGACTGTAGCTTTTTTTTCATTTATTTATTGATTCTTGCGAGCTGTTGCCACTGGGTGGCAGCATTGACATAACATTTACTTGTTTACCGTCAAAGCTGGATTAGACTGCATTTATATATAGATATAGATAAAATAAAAAACACAAATGAGATTAGGATCTCTCTATTTTGCATGAACCCAAGCAAGATGGATAGAGTCGTGTATGCATTTTTCTAACGCAGTTCAGCGAAAACATTAGGCTACTGTCCCAGGAAGGCTGAGTTGCAGAAGTCATAAAACAGTGCTTTCCAGCTTTATGGACTTGTGCATGAGTAGTCATGCATGTGTCCTTCTCTATTATTTATTTTGAAAAATTGCTAAGAAGAAGGAAGCTACGCAAAACAATTTCGAGTTTTATTTTGCAAATTGGGCACGTTTATGCTAAAATGTTGTTGGGTCCAGACCCTCAGGTTTGAAAACCACCAGATTTGCAGAGACCACTGAACAGGTTCCCACTGGCTGTAGAGGAAGTGAGGTGTCAAAATGTCTTGAGTAAAAATGTGTTGTTGAACAAATGTCTGTAAGGGTCTGAACATGTAATTCTCCCAAATCACCCCCAGACGTGCATGTAAATAAGATTTGTATGTAACTTCTGATGGGTGACTCCTGCATCAAACTGTGCCCACCTTCCTGGGTTTAAGAGTGTAATCATACGCTTCCACTGGTGACAAGTGGCAGCTACCATGTGTGCTTTTCATGCTGCCACTGATTCATCCGCAGATGTCTCCATCTCTATTTCTGATTGTTTTCATGCACCCGACCCATCACTGTTGTTGTATAGCTCCATGAAGTCTTCTGTCAGTCCTGTCAGATCAACTCTGTTCCTGCTGCTCGCTGCTACCGACAAAGGATTATTAGAGATATTTATATGTGTATGAATTCTAGTATGCTGTAATATCTAATCAGGTTTTGTTAGTTATGACTGAATCGAGATGAATAGTTTTGAGCGTGAACAATGGGGATGCCTTTTTTTTTCTTTTTTGGTTTGTTGGTTTTATTTTCTGTCTTTGTACCTGTTTAGTTTTACCTGCTGTGCTTTTTATAAGCAGTGTCTGAATTATAATACATGCCATCTTCTTAAAACAGTGCAGAGTCTGGCATCTTTATTTTGTCTTTTGATTGCAAACCCCTGAATGATTTTTGTACCTTTGTACCTTTTTCGCTGAGAATGAGCAAGACTGACTCGGCTTATTTAGGTGTTTATTTCCATCACCGGTTATACGGGCGCTACAGTTTCATATGTAAAACCAAACAGGGGCTCGCTGATGCATTTGCATTTATTTCACTAAAACTTGGAATACACTGCCCTTTGTTGTCCAGTGGCACACACGAATTTGACTGGTAAATGTGATGTGTAGAAGATATCAGTTTACATGTCCACAGCGTCTGTTCGTCGGTTCAGCCCCGTCCTGGTGTTTGCAGACAAATAAAATCATAGGTTTCTGGAATAAGACACCTTCACCGCCCAGATTCATTCACATCAAAGTTTTTCTCACACCTCCCTTTTCCTTTTTGCTGGATTGCACATTGCCTTCTTCAGTGTTTATGCAAGAGGTGTGTGGAGAGAAGTGAGGACATCAGTAAAAAAAAATACAGGTTTGAGTAAGAAGAGGAAAGTTGCCTTCAGTAAAAGTTTTTGAGGCGAATGTTGTCCTGGCTGAATTGCTTACCTGCGGATTTCTTCACCTTGAGAAGGCGTTTGGACATTTTTGGAGACTTCTTCGTCCTGTGTGATCGCCATGCCTTCCTACACGGTGACTGTCGCCACAGGGAGCCAGTGGTTTGCGGGGACTGACGACTACATCTACGTTACCCTGGTGGGCACGGAGCGATGCAGCGAGAGGACGCTGCTAGACAAACCTCTGTACAATGACTTTGAGAGGGGAGCAGTAAGTGATTTTAACAGGTTGACTGTGTTAATGTCAAAGTGGAAGAAGTCCCAACAGAGATGAAATAAATGAGTACTTTTGCATTGGAAGGAGTACGAAACTATTCCAAATAAATAAAAAAGTGTATTCCATGCAAATAATGACACAAATATGTTGTGCAGGATAAAAAAATCGATAACAAAGTGACTCAAACGTCAGTCAATTTTATGATTTTCTTAAAAATGTTTATCTTCCAGACACCGAGCGTAGTTACAGATGTTGCCACACCTTTTATTTCAAATATTTCCCAGAGTTGGGGAGATATTCAGTAAGTGACTTTGTACGTTGCATGTCTGAGTCAGTTGCTTCACGGAGTGTGTCCCAACACAAGAGTGACACAATTTTTGAAATGTAGATTTTCTAAACAAAATGCAAAACGTTCAAGCCACCATTTCTCTGAATTAGGTACAGACCAAACACACACACATGCCTGTATTGTGATATATTCTACTTGTGCAAAAAAAAAAAGTGAGCTGCTGTTTCACTCAAATTTATATTAAGTTTTCTTATAAATAAGTTGAAAGGAGTTCAAACGTTTCAGAACAAGACTAATGAAATATAACTGATTCTGTGCGTAACTATATACTTGGATATATCTACTGACGTAACTGCAGGTCGACTCCTACGACGTGAGAGTTGAGGAGAACCTGGGTGACATTGTGTTGGTAAAGATTGAGAAGAAGAAGTACTGGATGCAGGATGACTGGTACTGCAAGTACATCACGGTCAAGACCCCGTCTGGAGACTACGTGGAGTTCCCCTGCTTTCGCTGGCTGGTGGACGACAAGGAAGTGGTGCTGCGGGATGGACAAGGTAGTCATCAGTTCATCTGTTTGTTTGCTTCCTGTTCCTCCTCTTTCATTGCCTCTCCAGAGTCTCCATCTCTCACCTTGTCTGTTGTAGCACGTCTGCCTCAGGATGATAAGACCAGCCTGGTCAAGCAGCACAGACAAAAAGAGCTGGATTCAAGGAGGAAAACGTACAGGCAAGTTTCCACAAGCATTAGTGCGTGTTACAGGAGACTGAGGCTGCTAACTGACAACTGTGCTGCTCTTTATAGATGGAAAGAGTGGCAGCCAGGTTTTCCGATGAGCATAGATGCCAACAGGCACAAGGATTTGCCCCGGGACATCCAGTTTGACAGCGAGAAAGGAGTGGACTTCGTACTGAACTACAGCAAGGCGTACGTGCTCCCACTCACAGCCTTCCTCAGTGAAAAAGGGTTGACAGAGGTGGTGATTACAGATGATGCCCCTCAGTGTAACAGACTGCCATCAGCTGTCCTGACATAAACAAACAGAGGGAGACAGTGGAGCTTTCACCTTGGGCACAGCTTTCACGATCTGATCAGATCAGATGACGAGCTGCCACCTGACAGCATGTTCCTATTTTCTATGTTTAGGAGTAACTGAACAACACAGAGGTGTCATTGTGTGTTTATCACCAGGGTCATTTGCATTGTGCTTTCAGGAAGGAAGTTAATTTTTCCACATAAACACAAAACAGATCGAAGTATTTGCAACAAGCAGTGCTTCAGATCAAAGTTTCCAGTGAAATTTATAAGAATAGCTACGTATTAGTGGATAGACAAACAGATTTGTGTTCAATGCTGCAAAACTATATCTACACTATGTATATACATACATATAAATACACTGCCTGGTCAAATAAAAGGTCACCACCTGGATTTAACTAAGCAAATAGATATGAGCGTCCTATTGGATAATTACTGCATGGGCGATAATCTTTCAGCTGGCAAGTTCAGCAACATTATGTGTCCAGAGGATGAGGTCAGAGGATGAGGTCAGCTGACTACCTGAATATACTGAATGAACAGGTTATTACATCAATGGATTTTTTTCTTCCCTGATGTTCATGGGCATATTTCAAGATGACAATGACAGGATTCATGGGGCTCAAATAATCAAAGAGTGGTTCAGGGAGCATGAAACATTATTTTCACACATGGATTGGCCACCACAGAGTCCAGACCTTAACCCCATTGGGGATCTTTGGGATGTGCTGGAGAAGGCTTTGTGCAGTGGTTAGACTCTCTCATCATCAATACAAGATCTTGGTGAAAAATTAATGCAACACTGGATGGAAATAAATCTTGTGACATTGCAGAAGCTTAGTGAAACAGTGCCACAGTGTAGCACATGTGTGCTGTAATCAAAGTTAAAGGCAGTCCAACGAAATATTGTGTGACAGCCATTATATATATTAAGTACAAAACATAATTTTACTACTGCATCAGATGTAGTTGACATGAATTCGAGTTCAGCATATTTGGACTGGATGATGATGATGATGATGATGATGATGATGATGATGATGATGATGATGATGATGATGATGATGATGATGATGATGATGATGATTTTTCAGAATTGAGAACCTGTTTGTGAACCAGTTCATGCACATGTTCCAGTCCTCCTGGAGTGACTTCGCTGACTTTGAGAAGATCTTTGTGAGAATCAAAAACACAATCTCAGGTCAGCTTCACATATTCTATTCTATTCTATTCTATTCTATTCTATTCTATTCTATTCTATTATATTATATTATATTATATGATATGATATTATTATCTAGAGTACGTGATGCAGCACTGGAAAGAAGACTTCATGTTCGGATACCAGTTTCTGAATGGCTGCAACCCCGTGGTGATCCGAAAGTGCACCAAACTTCCTGACAAGTTCCCTGTCACCCATGACATGGTTTCCGTCAGCCTGGAGAGGGAACTGACCCTGGAGCAGGAAATAGAGGTAAACTGTGTCTATGAGCTTTTATTTCAGGATAAACTTCAGCTGCAGTTCTCCTCAACTGATGTGCAATATAAAGCGATGTTGTGACTCCAGGCAGGTAACATGTACATAGTGGACTACGAGGTGTTGAAGGACATCAGTCCGAACTGCACGGACCCCTGCACGCTGCAGTACCTGGCTGCTCCGATCTGTCTGCTATACAAGACAGTTCAGAACAAGATTCTGCCCATAGCCATACAGGTACGGTGTAAAATAGTAGTGTGTGTCACTACTATTTTATAAGGGAAGCATTTGATATTCCAGCTGATGTTTTTCGAAAGTTCTTCACTTTATGCTCCTGCTTTTTTTTTGTCCTTTATCTTTTTCAGCTGGGCCAGGATCCAGACCAAAACCCCATCTTCCTGCCCACAGACGGCCAGTACGACTGGCTGCTGGCTAAGATCTGGGTCCGCTCGGCTGACTTCCAGCACCACCAGACCATCACACACCTGCTCAAGACACATCTGATCACAGAGATGTTTGCTATCGCCATGTTCAGGCAGCTTCCTGCCGTCCACCCAGTGTATAAGGTAAAGCTCTGGCTTATTCACCAAACAGTTAAACTGCTCGATCCACCCAGTCACTGACTCGTTGGTCCCTCTCCCAGCTTCTCATCCCACACATTCGTTTTACCATCGCCATCAACACCAAGGCAAGAGAGCAGCTCATCTGTGAGTGCGGCATCTTTGACAAGGTGAGTTGGTGGATCTGCAGCAGAGCAGTGAGATTTTGTCTGTTCTATTTGCTGAAAGCAAAAGAGTCACTGCAGACTGGCTAACCAGCGACGTAATCTCAAAGCCGCAATCCTAAGTGCTTTGTCTTGTCTTTCCTCTCGAGGCAAATGCAACAGGTGGAGGTGGTCACGTCCAGCTGGTTCAGAAGGCCATGAAGAGCCTGACCTACAGATCTCTGTGCTTCCCCGATATGATCAAAGCCCGCCGCGTGGAAAGCAAGGAGGAGCTGCCCACCTACTTCTACAGGGATGATGGGTACATGGTGTGGGAGGCCACCAAGAGGTGAGGACCATTTCTTTTTAAGGGCTTTCATAGACAGCAATGACAACCACTCACTTACTTTTTTGAGTAGAAGAAAACAGTCGGGAGATATGTGTGAACATTTCTTGTGTGAGTGACAGACCCTTGTAACAGTGACAGAAGACGCAGCATTTTTCATTTCCTGTGTATGTGACGTTTGTCTCATTGTGTTTTGTTTTTCTGTCAGTTTTGTGTCAGATGTGGTTCGTATTTACTACACCAGCGATGAGAAGCTGCGCGGAGATGAAGAAATCCAGGCCTTCGTTAAAGACGTGTGCAGCTTCGGCATGCAGGACTTCGATCACTGTGGTGGGAACGCATTACTATTGTATAATTATCCCTTTGAGCAGAGTGAGTTTCTTTATCCAAGAAAAGAAGAAGCTCACTCCCCCTCTATATTTTATTAGTCTTGGATATTCTGGTGAAGACAGGTGTGACAGACACCAGGCGGCATTATAAATTCAAATCCGCTCTGTTATGGATGAATGCTGTGAGGGTTTGAGGGTGAAGAAAGGAAGCAACAGGCGTGTGATGGTGTCATTGTGTGAGCTGCAGTGGTGAAACGGCCATCAACGTTTCACCATTATCTCTCAATGCTTTCAAACGGTTGCATGAAGGGGTTTTGTAATGGTTTAAGTTCTCTTTGTGAAATCTGTACACAGAGTTCCCCAAGTCCTTGAACACGTGTGAGGAGCTGATAGAGTACCTGACCATCATTGTGTTCACTGCTTCCGCCCAGCATGCAGCTGTCAACTTTGGACAGGTGAGCGACGGATCGTTTGAGCTAAAACACAGCACATGTCAATGCTGAGGTTTCATCCGTGATGTGCTTTAAATATTAAAAAAGATAATTTTTTTAACAACCAACCAATCAACACCACTGACTGATCTATTATTTAGATATTTCATATTGATGCATCAAGTTTTACTGTTACTGTTAGTGGAGACAAAACTACCTTTCTGCAGCAAGGATAGTTTAATAGTCCAGCTGTTTAGGGATTTTCTTTAATCTATGCTTTTTGTGAAGCGTAGATGCTGTGCTTTTAAATATGAAATGTGTGTTACTGCTAACATCTCTGGTCTAATGAAACATGAAAGGTCAATATTTGCCTCTGAAATCTATTGTGGATGTGCTGAAAGGAGCAGAAAAGTACACCTCTTGAGTAAATATACTCCATGCACACATTTGTCTACTTTGTGCAGTATGACTGGTGTTCCTGGATCCCAAATGCCCCCTCTACCATGAGGAGACCCCCACCCAAAGAGAAGGGCTTGGCAGATGTGAACCTGATCATCGAGAGCCTCCCCGATCGCGGACGCTCCAGCTGGCACCTGGGGGCTGTCTGGGCTCTCAGCCAGTACCAGGAGAACGAGGTACAGGAGGGGCATTTGTCTCAGTATAGATTGTTTTTTTTCTTTCAGGACTGTCCAAAGCAATCAGAAGTTTGACATAAACTGTGCATTTCTAAACTCCAGAGAAGATTTTTTTTCTGTCACCGTGTGCCTCCAGGCTGAATGACCTGTCTCGTCTCTCCCTGCAGCTGTACCTGGGCATGTATCCTGATGAGCACTTCATAGAGAAGCCGGTGAAGGAGGCCATGGAGAAGTTCAGAAAGCAGCTGGCAGAGATAACCAGCTCCATTAAGAGGAGGAATGACGGGAAGAAGCTGCCGTACTACAACATGTCTCCTGACAAAATCCCAAACAGCGTCGCTGTTTGAAGGGAGATGATCTCCGCTTATCGTTTTTCCAAAATGCAAGCTCTGCTGTTGTTGCTGAGGTGTCCAGATATGCTGCCAGAAAGCTCCCCGTCACCTGATTGCAATACTCCAGCAGGAGCCGGTTATTATGTGTACATATGTGTTGTTTTTGTGTACTCCATCGACACGGTGCTTCAATGTTTTGGGTCCTTTTACTTGGCAGACATTTTGACTTGTCCCAGGAGGGTGTACCAGTGATATCTGATTTCCTTTAAGTGTCTTGGTAAGTCCTTACACTGGGCCAACAAGCACAAAAGCAAGACATCCTCTGAGTGAAATGTAGTCATTATTAATTTACCGGTGCTTTCCCTACTGTGACGAGTCAAAACTTCTTTCATGATGAAGGCCTATTGAAAGCCATTACTTAATGAAGTAGGGGCTGACGATTGGAGATGAGCTGTACAGTTTCTTGACTGTGCTCCAGGTTTTTATTTTTGTTGTGGAATTGCTTATGGACTGTGTTGAAGATCAGAATTTTCCTGCATAATAAAGCTTTTAAGTGTAACAAGAAGTCACAACATCTGAAAACAAATTTCCAGACCTAAGTGTTTTTTTTCACCACTTAATTAGGTGAAAATTAGTTCAAGCTTTTTTATATTGCAAGCACTAATAGCATTACAGGTAATGCAACTTAAATCATTTCACAAAGACAGTCATGAACAAGTCCTGTCAACGTTTAAACCAGTGGTGTCCATCATAAGGCCTGGGGGACAAGATCAGCCCACCAGAGTGTCCAATCTGGCCCGCTGGATGAATTTGCAAAGTGTAGAAATTACATTGTAAACATGAACTGCTGTTCTTAGTTTGTCCACTAGATGTCGCAATGTTTTAGTAAGACTGTAGTAAGGACATATTCCTTACATTTCATCACTTCATAAAAGGTTTTGTAAAAGGAAAGGATATTAAATGTAAACATTAGCATAATATATTTGTATTTATTTGCACTAAAATAAAGGGAAACATTTGGAGTTGCATTTTTTTTTTTTTTTTAATAGATTATTAATATATTATGTTAATGGCGTGGCCCCCTTGGGATCAGCTGCATGTGGCCCGTGAACTAAAATGAGCTTGGCACCACTGGTTTAAACCAATAACACATGATGTTCTAGGTATGCACACATACACTCACACACAAAAAAGACACAAAGTGTTAAAAGTAACATAACTTTTATTTGGTTGTTCTTTTAAATTCTACATATTTGTTCAAACGTGGGAAATTAACTGAAATCACATCAATATTTCTTTTAAAAACAAGTACTTTTTTCTTCTTTTTTTTTTACCAAATTTTTACAGTTACTATTTCAAAGTAAATTCACAGACAAACTTGTGGAATGATATAAGACAGGGGAACAGTCATATATGTTCAAGTCCAGTCAGTAGTAAACAAATGTATCTTTTATGCAAGTTACACTATTCCCAGACATGAAAAAATAATAAAAAAAAATGAATAATAATCCCAATTTAAGCCTAACAATGCTTCATTGAGGCCCTGTGGTTTTCTTGCTCAATGAATTAAAGAAATTGCTTCATGGTGACAGACACATATAACGCAATAGCTGTGCTTGAAGAGGAAATGTCCTCAAACTTCATCAGAACTACATCAAAACTTCTGCGTCAGACTTCATGAAAGGAGCCAGCTCCTATGAGTAGTTAAAAAAAAACCCCAACACAATCTATAGTTTAATCTTCCATCTCAAGGAAACCACATGTGAAGCCGTTACTTTATGTTCAAAACTGACAGAAAAAAAAAATCTAATTAAAAGTGAGAAGGAAGAGCAGATATTCACATTAAGGTCGAGCAATCAAGCTTCTTACAACTCTAATATCTACAAGACAAAAGTGCAACAAGAAAAGTGGGAGTGGTTTTCTGGTTTTTATGCCTGGGAACAAAAACTAAGTGTAAGTTGCATAAAATTACCAATGAAAGTTTATTTATTTTTTTCTTCTCTCAAATGAACAAACTGTACTGTATTGTTAAAAATAAATACAACACAAAAAAAGAAAATCATTTTGTATCCAGAGCACATCCTGGACATTAAACACCAGTACATAACTGCAGAATAGAATCACAACAAAAGGGTAATTGCACTTTTTATCTGTCTAATTGCACTGAGCCTCCCGGGTATTGAAGTTTCAGAGAAGCTTCTCGTTACTAGGTCTTAATCCAACTTGACACACAAACAACGACGACTCCCTCGGCTCATTTTAGAATTATATTAGACTCCAGATCTCAAGTCACCATGGGGCATATACATAAATACAGTATGCAGTCCTGGGGGTGGCGGTGGTGGTGGTGGGGAGGAAACAAAGCGCTGATTTCATTTATTGCTGCTGCTGGTGAGCAGTAGTTGTCAGGTATGTTGTTGGACTTTCGCTGTTCACAGACATTGTACTGGTATCAAAGACAGATTCATAAAATGGTTGCTGGAATGGCTGTGAGGCTCAACACGAGCCCGGCATTGCTGTGCTCCCACATGAACAAGAGCACTTACAATGACTGTCCAAAAACATCCAAAAACACGTTGCACTGAGAAATCGACTGCTGCTTATCTCAGACTGCACCTTCAGCATCGCACCAACAGGCGGCGATCAGGTCAGCAATGAGGCAGAGAGAGAGAGAGTCTCTGTCACAGGCTTTAACATATGGGGGGAAAAATAAATGATCTTGATGGATGTAATCAGCTACAGTGAAAATTATATTTAGAAAAACTTCATGAACGTTAAATAATACTGTGAAAGTAGGAAAACAGAAACGAGGCCTGATGTGAGAAAGAGTCAAATGAGAGGCAGCACGCTGGCTGTCTTGTGATCAGATGCTAAAATAGACATCCTCGACCTTGTGAGTGCGTTTGGCAAAAAGAAACGCTTACAGTGAAACTGAGACTTCTGTTACTTTAAAATGCTCGGTAATTATTTTCTGCGCCTCATCCAAACATCAGCTCACACAAGAATAGGTTGCAAATTCACAGAGGGCTGTGTGGGGTGAGGGGAGAATAAACTAATGCTGATTTTGAGCAAATTTAAATTTACACAGTCGGAGCCTGGTTTCTGTCTCAGTTAATTCACTGCCTGTCCGACGGTACGGCGGGAGGCCAAGCTGAAAATAGGCAGTTGTGGATTTCTCAAGGCGTATCCAATGACTAAGCAAACAAATCAACATGTTAAAAACTGCACATGGAATATCAGACTGTAAATACTGTGTCATCATTCGCATGATAGAAAAACAAGTGCGACACCGTTTATGCCCAAAGGCTCTCATTACGATCTCAAGACATGGAAATTATTTCGTAATCTCCTGTGACCAGTTAAAAAATTATTATTATTGTTGTTTTTTTCATTTTATTTATTTTTTTGTATCATTTTTTAAAAAGTTTACATTCTCAAAGCCTTCAGAGAGTTCATGTTGGGGCAGAGAAGTCATGTGGCTGGACTTTCCATTATCTGCATCAGAGCTATGAGACTCATTTTGTTTCAGCAGGTTTCCAATTGTTTTAACCCCGATTCCGTTTTTGTCATCCACAGGAGGGTTCATCTGTAAGTATATGTGCATTTGAGGAAAAGTTAGTTCGAGTGTGCTCTCCCCCGTGTGCAACACACACACACACACACAAAAAAAATGAACTAGAGGAAAAGAAGGGATGTGTCGTGGGAACTAAAAAACAAAAGTGCTTCGATGCATGTCCAGATCAAGGCCTGGTCGGATCCAGACCAGCGCGGAGCTGACAGACCACAGCGACACAGATGGCAGTAGCTGGAATGTTCCAGAGGTCCGATGCACGGCGCTACATACTGATCCACGGCAGGTTAGCCAGAGACCCACAGGAGGTAAAAACGAACAAATCTAACAAACCCACGATCAAACAAACCACGCATCAGAGACGTGAAGACCTCCAGAGCTGTTTGTGAGTCCATTTGTCTCAGTCCTGCTCTCCCAGAGGTGTACATACAAGTGTGTGTGTTTTATGCTCCAGGCCTCTTCCGACATTTACAGAAGTCAGAATAAACAGTCCAGTCCTGGGAAAGAAAAGATGGGAGGATTTAGGTACGATACGAGGACAGAAGAAGATAGGGTCCGTCTTTGTAAAGGGAGTTCAGAGAATATAAGATGACCATAGGACAGTGGGTCAGTCTGGGATCAGAGGAAAGGAAATGTCTTTTTGTTCCTCCGTTATCCTCAGCTTTTCCACCACTGCTACTCTTCACCGCCGGCCTGTTTGTGGTTGTGTGTAGTAGGAGCTCAAGTGTCAGACATGGAGCACCTCCATACTGTAGTCCTCTGTCTCTGTGTACTGGGAGGAGTTTGTGTCCGACTGGGTGGGGACCAGAGCCTCCTTGTTGTCCAGGCTGGGCTCCATGAGGGGCGGCTTCTCCAGCATCTGCTTTTTACAAGTCTCTGGCCGGTTCTGCACGTATATGACCCGGTTATAAGCCTTGAGTCTCCTCCATAGATGGATGTAGACTTTGCACTGGACGTACATGAAAACTAGTCCACCCGTAAAGCCGATGGCCACCACTACCAGCTTGGTCCAGAAAGGCCATTCCAGGATTCCTGGAGAACACAGAAGAAAACAAACGTGTCCACCGGTCAGACCTGACTGTGAAAACAAATAAAGGCACACAAGCTAGGACATGTACTTTATGTAAGCTCAAGCTCAGGAGATCAAAAGGCACAGGTGAAGACAAAAAGGGAAAGGCGGCTCAGTAAGCTGCTGCGAATTTAATCGATATTTTCGTGATTCATTCAGCAGATTAAGCTATGATATGCTTTAAAAGTGAAGATGCGCAGTTGGAGAGACTATTGCAGAATGTATGGGAGACAAATGGACACGATATCATAACACTGATGGAAACTGTTCATATTTTATATCACTGCACGCTATTTCAGCAGCATACAGTAGTGTCCATGATTCCTCCGGTAATGCAGTATAATTTGGACTATATCACGATAGTCAATGTGAATCCTAATCTGACCGTTTCACATTTCTTAATATTCACTGCAGACGGTGTTTCAGGCTAGGGCGAACATCCCGACACGCTGCAGAGTTTTTACAGCTCCATAAAAACACTCCAGTGAAATCAGACAAAGGCCTGTAAGTGATAATGCAATCAAAATGATAAAATCTAAATAAATCTGGGCACCAGGGTTGTTTAGGTGATGATCATACACCACAATGACTCCAGCTCGCGGTAGACTCAGGGCCCACTGGTGCATGTCACTCCCTGTTTTTATTTCTTTTCATTTCCTGTCATTTCTCTAACATTGCTCTACAACTCAGGGACAAAATGCTCCCCCAAATAATTATACTTATATAAAAAAATAAAAATAAATGATTGACAAAATGTAATGCAGTGTTTGTATTAAATTTGGAAAACAATTTTTCCGGCCCCGTGGAGGTTACAGCATTTCTGCAAACGGCAAAAAGGCTAAAGCCCTAAGGGTCCGAGTGGGAGGAAAAAAAAAAAATGCAACTTCCAAAATAAATACTAAGAGGCAGCCTGAAATAAACAAACACCTGAGAAGGGAAGCAAAAGGGGCGTAAAAGTGCAGCAGTAGGAGAAGACCCGATAACAGAAAAACACAATTTGAAAGTTCAAAGTTGAAATGTTTACCTGGGATTCTTCCGGCTGCATGAGTAAAGAGAGTGTAAGTATCATGTGTTACCAAAGACACACAAACACAGTGAGGAGAAAAGTCAAATGAAGTCAGTTATTGGGATGTAATTCATCATGCAGTCAAAAATTATATCAGTTTTAAGAATCAAAATGCATAAAATACATTTCATGGTGTTTAGATCCTACTTGATTTGTGAGCAAACTGACATAAAAAATAAATAAAATAAAACATAACAGTGTTATTGTGTGACTTGGCAGAGGACCAGCAGGACTGGAGAAGAACTATTTGGCATCACCATGGTGACTGAACCTGACAGCCCTCGGGGACTCTAACAAGTCTGAATCATCAGGTTGGGCTAAACAGACACAGCCTGCTCTTCCATCTGTACACTGTCTCAGCGACGCCAAATATGCCAGGGAGGGATGAGCAGCAGCACACGTAGCGCCGGCGGAAGCTACGACGACAGCTCATCATTAAAGCAGCCTTCTCCATTTTTAGCCCTGATAGCGGGAGCACAGAGCTCGGAGGGCCGCACCGTCAATCTTTCCATAAATACGTCCCGCTGTCCACTTTGGATGGAAGAAGCAGGCCATGCTCTACAGGCTGCAGGGGGTTTAAACGCCTAGATTTCCCTTTATTCTGAGGTTTTAAAATCCATAAACCAATTCTGATCACACTTTTATAGTCGGCTGCAGGTTTCAGTTTGGCACAGACCGCCAACGGTACACAATGCTACGACCTGCAGCTCCTCAGCTTACTACAACGATTGAAAATAAAGGAACCAGAAGATCTAAATCAAACAACCTGCACCTAGCAAGCACCTGGCTGACTTAGACATTATGTGTTGCTTCTTTAAATCCATTAAATAAAACGTCAAGCTGGTTGCCGGGCAACTTCATGACGATGTCAAGATCCCAGAAAGTAATTTTTGTAAAGCCTTTATCACTTTCTTTGTACACATTAAACAAAAACAAAAACATTTGTTCTAGCTAATTTAGCTTTAATGCTAAGCTAAGCTGCTGCTGCTGCGGCTTCTAGCTTCCTTTCAAAATGATACTGATCTTCACATCTGAGGTAACAAGTGTTTGTTTTTCCAACCTGCTTCTTTTTAAACTGCCTCTGAAACAAAGTATAGAGATTGCAGTGTTTCCCTTCCAGATATTGTGTCTATTTTTTGCTACAAGCTTGTGCCAACTGCTGTCCTCACAAAACTGTTGGCATACAGTCCGGCACGTGGACTTAAAGAGCTTTACATTTCCGAGCAGGGTTTGCCAGAATGACTTTAAAATCACTTTAAAAACAACCCCACTCAAGCCTGAATCTCTGTGCGAGTCTTAGAAAAGACAAATTAAACTTGAACACAGAAAATAAAGCGAACAGTCGACTCTTCTACACACTTGTTCAGCCTCAGCCGCGGCTCTGATGCTCACCGAGCTTCTCGCTTGTGAATTACGCCCACACGTGTTCTGCTCTTAGAGAACATTTTACACTATTCACACTCACATCACAGCAACAGCACTACAGTTAAACCTTATATACTGTACATGAATGACTTGGAGACAGTGGAGGATTGTGGATGAATGGATGACATCAACGACAACAACAACACTACATCTAATACAGATGATGCCGCTTGATGCTTGGGTGCACTGTTATGTTTGTGTGCGTGCATCTGAGTCGAAGCTGACCGGATCTGATTTCATCCGCTGTTCTGTCGATGAGAACGTAGAGCGACCACACCACGCAGGTGATGGCGATGACGTGAAAGGTGACGGAGCACATGATCTTCCTCCTTTCGCTCGCCGTCATCTGTAGTTTCTCCCACTGACACAGACAGAAGACACGGGAGGATGTCAAACATACAATACAGTCACACGCACAGATAGAAGATTTCAAGTAATTCAAGCAATTAAACAGTTCTGTCGTTTTTTTATGAGCGGCTCAGAGTGTGAGAGAAATATTCTCTACAGCTGCTGTGAGCAGGATCCAGTGCTGCACCGCGCTTCTTGGCGGGGGGACTACAACAGGGAAGGAAAGCGGCATGCAGCGTCCTGCAAACAGAGGAGACGTACACTGCAGCCTGCCAGGCAGCTCAGTTAACACGCTGCAGCACCTTGTCGATCACTGGTTGCACAATACATCGTGCTGGAAATGAGCCCAGCAAAACAAATACAACGCCAGAACCATCAGATTAGTGTTGTAAATAAGCTGTGTAAGTTCTCCCAACACGGCATTACTCATGAATCCAGTGATGAAATGGTTCGGTTGCTTTCACGAGGCGTGCTGCAGCACGGCATGAAA
Organism: Planiliza haematocheilus; assembly: GCA_005024645.1. Lineage (NCBI taxonomy): Eukaryota > Metazoa > Chordata > Actinopteri > Mugiliformes > Mugilidae > Planiliza > Planiliza haematocheilus. Next base: position 882,074 of record SRSE01000845.1, on the reverse strand, counting down.
CCCAGCACTCTCTGATAAACAATTCATACAGAGACCAACATCCGCCCCTCATCTCGAATTTCACGTGAACCGCATCAATACTCAGCCATGAGATTCAGAAGCTATTAACAGTGGAGCATTTGTTTAAGGTCTTTTGTGCAGCTAATGAAGGGTGGAGGAATTTTAATTAGAGTCTCCTGTTATCTGCAGGCCACAGCGATTGATAAGACCCTTTAAGAGAAGTGTACTGAAATGAATCCACCCTCCCCGACAAGTTACTTTTATGAGAAAAGCTTCAAAGCTCAGTGTCATGCTTGTGTTATCAGCGTGACGCATTGCAGACAGTTTTTGACATTTTTGGCTTCATAACAAAGGATGGGAGCTTAGCTGGGACACTTGGAAACAAGAGCTGCGTGACAGTGAATTTATTAACTGAGAATGAACTAATAACTCACTTTCCATCTTAGATGAGGATGTACCGTCTTACCTTGCGCAGTGGTTTGAGCTTGGTCTCCATGATGAACTCATATTTGCAGAGCTCACAGCAGCGGGTGTCAGAGCTCTTGATCCACTGCTGTAGACAGGCCTGGTGGACGAAGCGAAGGCTGCCCGTGCAGTGGCATGGTGTGATCAGAGGACTGTCGTCGTCGCCTTCACAGTGACAAATCCTGCAGGAGCCAAAGAATACAGTCAACACTAAGCTAGAGGCAAGACAGCTGTACCAGGAGGAAGGCAGGGGGAAGGAGAGATCAGAAAGAGCAAGGTTGGCAGGCAAAACTGACATATTTTCCCAAATGTGGGAAGAAATTCATTCCTCGAAGATGTACCGTGCGTCAGCAAACTTGTAGTGTTCTCTAGATGTCTTTGTACTGAGACAATGCGCTTAGAAAAATGCTAATTTTGCCTAGCACAGATTTAGGAAAGCAGGGCAGGTGGGGATATAATTTCACAAGCATAAAAGCATCCTGGCTGCAGTAAAACAACACATGTCCCACATGGATAAACTCAATCAAGACAAACTAATTTGATTCAAAGCACTTCATCAGCAAGTCCAAACGACAATTTTAGGAAATAATCTTTTGCATTCTTGAAATGTCACAGCATATATTGTTGGATAGCCTCAGATTTGTTTGCCTGCAATTATAAATATGTCTGGTTGACATACAGAATCAGCAGCATGGTAGCATGCAATCATTTAATTTGTGCTTTTAATTTCCACATACCAGATGTTTTAGCTGACTCATTATGTGTATATGCATTATTTAAAGACACATATATACAAGTGGATTTCAGCTTTTGAGCTAATCCACAATCTTTACACAAAAGTGCTTTGCTGGTGTGCCTCAGCAATACACCACCGCGAATGTTGGCCTGAAAAACACCTTAGCTGATTTTTAAAGCTTGAAAAATCGAAAAATTTGTTGCAATGACACAGCACGCAGTTACATTCGATTCAAGCAGCGCTTATGGCTTTGTGTTAAGTCCCAGCAGACGTCTTCTTCACGGTATACTCAGCACAGGTAGTGACGACTGGAACATTCGATTAGGTGTCTGTTACTACAAAAAAAAATAAAAAAAATAATCGCTAGACAGGCTTTTGTCAGCAAGAGGAAACCAATCATTTTTTTAATATCAAACCGAAGAGGCTCAGCACTCCTTTTCAAGCTCACACTTTACGGGACAGGTAGGAAAACAGCGTGGGAAATAATAGAGGCGCGTGTTTGTCTGTGTCTGTCTGTTCAGCGTCGGGGAGTGTACAACTGTGCAACTGACGAGACAGATAAGATAGTGTGAAACCAGAGTATGTGCACTCTTTCACTTATAAGTCAAGCAGAGCCAGTGAGTTTCAGTGGTAAGTAAGGGATAAAGTGAGGAGATGGAGAAGGTTATTAGAGCAACGCATTATCTCCAAGTTAAGCCATTATCACACACACTTGAGGGAGCAGAAAGCCATTATGATCTCAGGACTCAATGTCAGGACGTTGACCTTGTTGTTCAGATCAGTCCTCAGTGAATAAGCAATAAGCTCCAAAATCAGCAGCTGCTTGTTCCACCACAATGCCTTTTTGATTAAAGGTCAGACTGATGTCTCTGGCTAAGACATCAGTGATTGTAAAGCGGGACAAAGCTACTATCTGGTAAAGTGCACACGATATCTCTGCAGAGGCGTTGTTGGATTCAAAACACGCGTGGCAATCTATATTTCAAACCCAATCTTTCTACAAATTTTCACAGGCTGAAGGATGCATGAACCAGCATGAACAGCTTCTATCGTTTTTCCCCAGAGAGAGTCGAGGAGCGGCAGCAGTTCTCTCTGGGGATGAGAAAAGCAAAACAAAGCAAAGACGAAGAAGAAAGCTGGAGAAGGAGAAGGGACTGTTCAGATGAGATTGTCTTTATCCCAGTTCAGGGGAGGATAAGTGCACGTGCACACCCTGATGCGCCCACACATGTTAGAAAGTGAGCGGGCGAGATAATGTCTATTTCCAGACTTCACTGATCTGACCAAAGCGTTACAAGATTAAAAGGCAAAGTGAACAAAGGAGGATAAAAATAGTTCACTTCCACAGGTTCTAAAAGAGAGGAGGTGGAGGAGCAAGGAGGGATTGAAGGGAAAGGAGGCACCATTAACATCTCTAGAGGAGTTTTTTGTTGCTGGTTAAGGACTGGCAGCTCTGTTTGTGTTCGTGTGCATGGATAATAAGACGATGAACGGCAGATTTTCATCCCACGCACAGGCTACTGTATTTCTATTTAGATTTTATTTTTTTTGAAAATCAGCCTGAGGAACAGGATCGTTCTTGGCACAAGGGTTGTCGCCTGCAGAAATGAACAGCTCTGACAAATTATTCTAATGCTGATTTTCTTAATGTAGGAGGGGACAACGGCGGAAAACTCTTACATCTATGCACGGAGCCATAAAATGATAAAAATCTGTTAGTAAGATGACTATAGGAGACTCGCGGCTTTGCTAAATTTCACAGCAGCTTCACCTGCGAGGAACAGACAAAATTGCGGATAAAATGCCTCAATAGAGACCATAAAATTCAGCTGCATCATTAAACAAACTGTGCATTCACACATTAAGGAGACGAACATCATAATCTCGAGCCATCTTGCAGCTACATTAACTGCATGTGTGTCAGCAGCAACACATTCTGAGCACCGTTAGGCAAGGGAAGTTAAAATTTAATTAGCATTGCTTGAGCAGCCAAAACACACCCAGTTTAACAGTAATTTTAAGATGGCAGAGGCTCCGCTAGTGCACGTCAACATTAAAATGTGAAAAGCAAAACAGAGTCAGGAAATCGCACGCACCAAATGCTGAGAAGGAAGCGAGCTCAGCAACACCACAGCCCTTCAGAGGCATTCACTCACTTCCTGTTTCCACATAATTTTATCGCAGTGGCACTCAGCCGTGTTTGCTGCGTCGCTTTAAGACCCCCCTTCCCCTCGAGCTACTCCCCTCACCCTGAAATGTTCATGTATATGTATTTATTTTCAAATTACATTTTCAGCACTAATCGGTTTTCTTTCCCTTTTCTACTAAACAGATTTCCGTGTGGATGATATGGGGCAGAGTGTGACAGCTGAGGCATTTTGCTCTCAGCCTGTTTTCAGTCTGAACAGTTTATGCTCAACACTGCAAGAGACACGCTGATCAGTGGAAAACACAATTCAATTAGCGGCAGCAGCCCCCTAAGCCATCTCCCTTTTTCCTCCTTACCCCTCTCTGTGCATCTTAAGAGGTTACTTGTCTCTCTGCTTGCATGCTTGCCTTAAAAGAGAACATTAAATTCGCTGGAGGAGACACTTATCGGTTAAGGAATTACATAGACTCTAGTTATTAGGTAAAGCAATGTTTTGGTTTGCATCTGGTGGTCTAATAGAATATGCATGACGAGAATGAAATGCATATGTGTAGAGTTTGCATGTCAAAACACTTAAAAGAAGAGGCGAGGCAAGATGCAACAGCTGGAGAAGGTGGACATCTAATCAGAGTAAAGAAATCTAGTTTGATTAATTAAAATGTAACAGCCAGCATATGGTTTTTGATGATCAATAGATGGTGGAAGTAACATTTTAAGCAGGATGATGTGTCCCTGCTGCAGTTATTGATTAAAATCAGCTTACGAAATATTCATGAGAAACGTTTCTCTAGAAGGAAACATTTCTGCTAAGGATGTCGACTGAGTCACCTCTTATCTGATGCCTGTTCCTTTCTGAAATTTTAAGAAAAAAAAAGCTAATGATTAACACGTTATTTGTCTTGTGGAAAAACAACCGCCCACGTGATCTTACAGGTGAGCCTGAGCTTTGAGTGCTCACGCTTCAAGCCACCTGACAGGGAGCTGGCACGATGTGTTTTGTCTGTGTGCACAGTCAGAGTCTACGCAGGCTATTTGGAGCCAATAATCTGCCTCTTGATCTCCGGACCTCACCTAGCCAGTTCTAAGCTCGTGTGTCTCCATCAGCCCACACCAGACACGTGAGACGTACAAAAGCGAAGGAAGTATAGCTGAGGACAGACGTAGATAAGTGTGTGTGTGTGTGTTTCTTTGTGTTTAAGACTTGGATTTGATCAAATAAATGAGCCAGGCAGAGTATTGACAGATCTTGTAAGTGAAGGGCTCAATGTGATGCTGAAAATTCCCGTTTTTGAAAACTGACAAGCTTCTATTTAGAGGTAAGGCCTCATTTTCAGAGGTCGCGCTGACACGGCTCGGTTTGTAATGAAATATTACTCACAGTGCTCCCTGTCGAACGTGGTTTGTCACGTGACATATACGGATGATGGCCTTGCCGACCCGATCAGGCGGCCTGTTATTGTTCACTTTCCATTTCACCGACAGAAACACTCTCCACTTCCCGGTTCTATTAAATCTTTTCCACCCTAACCTCTGGCCCTCTATCTATCCCTTAACACCGCCATTGCCCCGCGATCCTGCCGCAAAATCTTTAAGCTTATGAGCAAAATCAATCACAATTTTCTGCACCCTATGTGAGACATTTTACTGCCTCATCGATCTGGTAACAATGAAAAATTATTTTAAAACCACCGCTTGGCAGCACAATGAAAAACATGGCAAAGCACTAAGATAACAGTGGAGAAAAATTAGATGGCATGAAATTACATTAAGCCACATTTCTGCTTTTGACACACACAGGGGGATGAATCGGGACAACTGAGGAGGAGGCGTACTGTACAGCGCTGTGGTGGGTGTAGATTAAAGCCTCTATGTGTTAGGTTCTTCTGATTAACAGCTCCACTCTGAGCAGGGGTTTACAGGACAATTACTGCTGTGGTATGAGAAACCTGCTTGCTAGTTACACTACAGGATGAGAAGCTGTCCACTACTCCACAGGGCTCTAGGATTCACTGCCACTTTAACGGCACAGGGGTGGTCTGGGCTTTACCAAGTTACAGGAAGGGTGGGTGGATTACACCATCCAGACAGTCACCCACCTGCAGCAGTCCCCAGATAGCGAATAGGGTGACAGTGGCCCAGTTTTCTCAGAATAAGGGGATGGGCAGCGGTCCAAGTCGCTGTCCTCATCCATATAGCACAGCGGGGCAAGAAGAGCACCTAGCCCAGTCACAGTGACTGATTCTGCGGTTTCCAGCTGGCCCGTTCCCCTTGGAGCCGGACTGGGCTGGTCCTCCTCAAACACGTCGTCATCTCCCAATAGATCCTCAGGGGCAAACCCTGACTCACTGCCTTCCAGAAGGGCGCTAGAGGACTTGGTGATGTGGAGGTGGGAAGCGTAGCTGCCCAGCTCAGAGCACTGCAGGCTGACCGACGTTGAGGAGCGAGAGAAGGGAAGGAGCAGACGGAGGAAGTTGGAGTTTGGGGAGAGATGAGGGTGGAGGTGAGTGTTGGAAAGAGGAGCGGGGGCGGGGATGGCGGCAGGGTCGGACGGTAAGCAATTGGTGGAAGGGATGCCCAACATGTATTTGTAGTTGTTGGTGAAGGAGGGGACGAGGTGGGGGTGGGTGCGTGTTGAGAAGGCCAGATTTGGCATCTGGTGTGTGGGAGCTGCAGCCAGCTTGCCGTTGAGCGTGTGCGCCTTTCGAGCCGAACCAGGAGGCTCGGCAGGCTCCGGCTTCGTCGCCAGCTCTCCCTCGGAACATGTGCGATCTATGAACTGCAGACCACGGCAAAGACTGTCCACTCGCTGGCCCACGTCGTTCAGTGACACTGAAAACCTGAGTGAGCCGCTGTTGGCGGACGTGGACGCCGGGCGGAGCAGAGAGAGCCAGTCTCGCTGTTTGGAGTGTTTGGAAGCTGGCGGGGCGTCAGTACAGACGGTGGTCACGGAAATACCTTCTGAACCACCTCGACAGGTTTTACCGTTAGAGTTCAAAAGAACCACAGCAGTCTGCTTCTGAATGTCCTGTTCCTGACGGCTATTGTAAAAGTGTTTACGCACACGTGTTGATGAAGAAGAGGAGATAGACACGAGATAGACATCAGTGGTAGATGACAGCAGGAGAAGGTGTGGGAAAGGAGAAAAAAGAGAAATGGGAAAGACATCATGCATTTGAAAATAAAGGAACTTGAAAAAGGAGATTAAAGGATGATCCATGTTACCAACCAACTCTACTCCCCACAGTGACAAGTGTACTGCTCAACGGTAAAGGGTAATCCAACATCACCCATTAATAAGGGGCTTCACCAGCAATGGACTGATAAATAGATTGAATTTATTGCCCTTAGGTATCCAATTTACAGGCACGAATTGAGGATGAAGTGGTCTGTACCTGCAGATGTCCTGACTGGAGGGCGAAACCGACGTCCTCGAGAAACTGCATGGAGCGTTGACTGAAGTCGGGCTTCCCGCCTGAGGAACACATGTACAAAAATAGCCAGTTTAGAGCACAGTGCAATCAGAAGACATCTAAGCGAAACCCTACAATGATATAAATACTGCATTATTCAACAAGCGGGACCAAATCATATTTCCTGTGAACTCTGCGACGCTCTTGTGTGGTGAGACTGTAAAGAGTGAAAAGCACATAGAGATGCACAAGGATGATACATGAGAAAAACACGACGACGGCAGTTAATCTCTCTGATTAAAGTTGTGCCAAGCAAAATATGCCTCAGTGCGTCACGGAGCAGACGAACCACCGGGCGGGCCACGAAGAGAAGCGCAGCTGAGACAGGGGAAGCGCTATGAAAAGTGAGGGGATGAAGAAGACACAGCTGGAGGAAGCGAGGCTGCGCGGAAGTCGGTCTAGACTCCACAGAGAATTTAAAACAGAAGCACCTGCAGGTACAAGCTAGTATAAACACCTTCCCCCGTTATCTGCTTTCATCGGTGCTCATTTTACACAAAAGCATGAAGCGGAGTGTTGAGTTCATTTGCTAAGTCTTCTGCCGTGTGTGACAGGGCAAGAAACACAAGCAGTCAGGAGATAGCACTGGTGGTAAACAAGCCAGCATTTTAGCAAGACGTTCATCCTCATTTAGAATAAAATGTGAAAAGTGAAGGATCAGTAATAAGAAACAAGACACAGTTCGTGGAGTTTCTTTTAAATGAGAGGAAAGTGATTGTATTCGTGTTAATATTAGGTTTTATTTAGATGCAGCAGCTAGTATCAGGGGCTTTAAGGCCATTAGCCCACTGGTTTCTATATTTAGCACAAATGTGGTTTACCTCATTTAACTCCCACCGCTAACGCGTTTAAGAACATTTCCTAAATGTCAAACTAGTCTTTCAGCAATTCATCTCAGTCCTTTCCACAATGTCGGCTACAGATGCGAAACGTAAAGAATGGGACTGGGTCTGGGTCGCTAGCGTAAAGACACAAGAGACCTGGTAATTTCAGAAAGAAACTAATTACCTATTGATTTCATTTCTAACTAAAGGGAAAATTTATAGCTCAGGGCCTGACACCAATCAATAAAAAAATTCAATGTCCAGCTTTGCCCTTCAGCCTGTTTATCTATCTGTACATGAACAGCAGAGCTTCACTCCAACCCCCCTTTTTTTTCCACACACACACACACAACAGCACGCAACACACGACCTTTCTGTTATGTTTCTTCGATAGCCAAGGTTGCGTCTTTTATTTCCTTAATGTTTATTGTTTCATTATTCTGCCTTATTTTAGCCGCTCACATTCAAGGCTGCAGTCTGAGGCTCTGGACTATAAATGTAAAACGAACAGACTGCTTTGAGAAGCAAACGGGAGACGCAACACATTCCTTTAGCTTCAGCGATGACTAAAAAGGGACTGGATGTGTGTTTAGCAAAAGCATTTGGTGACTGAACTCTAAACGTAGATAATAAAAGAGGGTAACTGTGATTGAGTAGCACAAGATAATCTTTATGTTCATCCTGATTCTGTTAATCATCAGTGTAGCCACCATGTTGACAATCAGCTTCTTCTGCGAGCAGTCAGACGACGCAGCGGCGATAACGGGAAGTTAATCATTGCTACCTCGACTCTGTTAACAGCTTGTTCTGTACAGCCTCTTATTCGACATCTGCTCACTCGTCACGGCTGTTGTGACGAGGACCTTTCATGAGTAAATCAGTGCCTGTGTTTAATGAGTAACTAAAACAATGCAGGGAGTGATGATTGTTGAACTGTTTGAAAAATACATCGGGCGGCCGTGAACAGAAGTGTATTCACATTTAAAGGCATGCGTTCATTCGTGGTTCTTTGGCTCTCATGAAATATGCTTCAATACTCCAACTTCACATCGTGCTACAGTGAACACCTGTTTATTGTATGCGCTGAAACAACTCCCACCCTCAACACACACATCAACTACGCATACATTTTCCACTCCTCTTATTCCTTACATCTGCTACGGCCTCTGCCTTCATACATTCATACTTTACAGCCTCCACTTGGGGAGCTCTCATTTTCTCGTCTCTGGGGCCTTTAAAGGGCTCCTAACTAGCAGAACAGATGATGCGAGCAGACAAGACTCACAACAGAGAAGCAAAGCAGAAGATAATCGCGCTTATTAACAGAGAAGATGCAACTCATTACTGAAACATCACTTTCATGTCACACTCTAATCTGAACTTATTAATTGTTACTTTTGTTTACATTCGACAAAACAAATTCCACTTATACTTGACGGGGTCGACAGATCGGACAAAAGCCAGCAGGGCGACCTTGAGCTGGGATTGTTTTGTTAAAATACTATTATCGAGGTGAAGTACGAGCTCCAAAGAAACAGTCTGACATTTTTGAAAACAGGTTTATTGTCCTTCTTGCCAAGGGTTAGATGAGAAGATCGATACCACTCTATGGTTTGTGCGTCGTTCATGAAGCTATAGCCAGCAGCAGATGCAATCCTTTACGGAGGTTAAATCCGTGGCTAACGAATATTACTGCCTGCATGGTCTCTCAAACTGCCCTCAGCAAACGTATAATAGATTCATTTTTTAAATCATCAACTTTATTTTTATTAACCATCTGCAGTTTATTTTTATATACGTTTTCCTCTCTTTCATTTTCAGCTTCTGTCTTGCTCTCACAAGGTCACACTGCTTATTAAAAGTGAGGACTAATGGTGCGCCGTCAATGCTGAACGATATCCAAACGCTGTCATTGGTTGTAAGACACTTAAAGTCAGCCATGAGATGGAGGGAGTAGATGGTTCAAGAGGAAAGGCTAGTTACAATGATTACACACTGGTGCAGTGTATAATCAGAAAAGAATGGAGCAGCAAAATTCAATCACAGACCTAAGGTCTCCTACTGGCTCCAAGCAAGAAAAAACTAAGTCAGATAAGGTATTAGTTTTCATGAGCTACTCCAGGAAATGGAAGTCGTTTACTAAAAAGTAGTTCTCCTTGTTTATTGAGAAACTACAAACACATTAGAGCCTTAATCTGGGCGATTTGGTAGCAGCAGTTTGCACAGGAGGCCGAAGGAAAGCTGATGGATTTGATTGTCCAATCATTTCTCTGGCACTTGAGACCATCTAAAATCATGACTATCCATCTGCTTCAATGGGACCTCATATGAGCTAACAGAAACTGGCAATCAGTTCAGTTGCTTCAACACTTGGACAGGCTTTAGAGAGGCACCACAGCGAGGAGAGAGAATATATTCCTTCGTCATTTAATATTACTAAACCTGGCTTTGTATACAAGGTTTTGTGGTGAAACGATAATTGTTTAATTACACATTTTGGTCACAGTTAGTTGGATAACATTTGAATATTCGTGTCATTGGACAACTCAAAGCATCTGTGTGATTGCAGAGTCGACTGTGTGAAAGTATAACACTTAACTAGTGGGTTAAATTACACTGAACGAATGTCCGCTGTGTTATTAAGCACATGTGAGGCATTAGTGTTACATAACTATGACTTGGATGTTCCAATCATTATGCTAACTCACAATGATAAACAGTGAGACAGCTGTTTTATACCTTTTGGGTTAACACTCCCAAGAGCTCTGTGTGTTGTCTCATGCTGCTCTGGAAACTTATACATCAGAGAGCTTGTCAGATATGTTTATTAGCCGCAGAGCCGGGGAGGGATTAGCTGATCAACCGATTACTCGATTAACAGTAAATTCATTAGCATCTTGTTTGACAAGCCACTAATCATTTGTCATATTTTAGGATTTCTTCGGAACGCTTGTTTTTGCTAATCAGCGGCTTGGTTTGCATGGGCGGCGTTTCTCAAACGCGATTTCAGTCATTCTGATTAGAGATTCAGTCTGTTTATATTTGTGCAAAATGAAATGGTCTGATGTATGTGTTCATGCACCCTACAACACAAATCATACGAGTAACTTTTAAGACATGTGATACAGCCTACTGTGGATTATCAAATCTGCTGAAAATGTAACAGAATCACAGAAGGAATCGTTATTATAGCGAATGTGAAAAATGCAGTAAATGTGAATGTCTGTCATTTCTGTGTTACATACGACAGCTTCTGTTTCAGTGTTGGTTAAGCCTAGCTAATCACACCAACAATGGGTGATTAGGATGAGATAAATTAAGTTTCCTTTCATCAATCCAAAGTTCAGAAGAAACCCCAAAACATTCAAAAAATGCTTGTTTTAGATTTCGGAAGCAAACAATCGGAGGACAAACCCAGGTTGTGTGCCGCAACAGTGGAGCCTGAATTGCTGCAAAACCGCAGCAGCTTGAATTTTAGAGCACCACCAGATGTTTGGCTGACTGTCAGCGCCAGCCCACTGAGCGGTGAGTTGCTGCTTTGTGTCTTTATGAGCACTGTAATGCTTTAATTCCTTCCAAAGCAGAGAAGGAGGCATCGCGCAGCTCCCTAGCACTGTGCTAAAGAGAGAAACGGCTACAGCTAAGCCTCCTGACCTCACCGAGTGGAAAATCAACTCACGCCAAATCAGCGGGCAATCCTCGGCCCACACTCTGCACCCAGTCAAAGCTTTCAGAGCTGCTTTTGTATAGAACAAACACCAGCAATTTCTTCCGTTTAACAAAAAAAAAAAAAAATGACCCACAACCTCCAAGTTCTTTCTCAGCAGAACGAAGAAAGACGTTTATTGAATAAATGAATCAATGCTCAAACAACTATAGAGCAGACGAGATATGATCAGTTGCTGGATACATATTTATATCTTCGACCAAACACTTTAATCCCCCCCAGTGACAGGCTCAATGATCATCTTTATGAAACCGTTTGCTCCCTGGAAAACATAGCTGCTTGTTTTTTAGCTTATTTTACAAGTCTCTTTCTCCCAATGTGAGGCTGTGTCCTCGCAGGTATTTCAGTCGACCAAGTTTATTGAAAAATATGAATTTCAGATTTTTTTTGAGCAGCTCAGTTTAAGAAAGCGGCAACAGTTCATTGACTTTCTAAACCACAAATCGCGTGAAAGCCACATAACAGGTGAAACAGGTGCCCTCGTTCGACCGAATGAACATATTCTATGGATGTTCGAGCTCTCTCAAATCACCCAGCCTGTTACCGCCGTGCCAAACCGGAGACATTATGAAATATTCCTCTCAGGCCGACGCTGTGGTTATTTATACAGAGTGATATCTTTTAAGTAGGTCAACAATTGGATACGAGTGCATTCATTTTTGATTTGATCTGACACAAGCCGATGTAATTCAGCTTGAATCCCTGCCATGTGCAGCGACTCTGCTTCTGTTTGTTTCGTTGTCCTTATTTCGAGTCTGGCTGCAGCTCACGTGGAAATGAACAAAAACAATCCAGCACCAGTCGATCCTCCATAAAAACCTCATACAGACGGGACACATATAAAATGGACTGAACGGTGAGCATTTTCACTGTGATCGGCTTTCAGATCTAAATTAGCTCGACCTACATTTCATATCCTTTCCAAAAAATTCGGCAAGACGTGAGTCAGTGCTGGAAATACGAAAATCTTTCATCTCATCCTGCCAATACTGCAGAGAGCTAGGAGACTTACGAATGCACTGCATACATGCATAAAATCACACTCTGTAGCCTTGTAGATCATATTCTTATTCAAGCAGCTGCCGGCGTAAGAAGTTTTGGGAAGATGGTGCACCACCGAAAATATATCACACACATATAATAACCTTTTTTTATTTTCAGTTTGAGTCTTTCAGATTATCCGTCAAAAGTTTCTTGCACTAAATTGTCCAAATCGGTCTACTAGTTCAAACCAGCCACCTTCCCAGTCGCAGCCTGACTCACTCCCTTTAAATGCCGAGACTCCCAACAGACCTGTCTGTGCACAGGACAATTAATACCGATTTAAACCTCGGCCGTCAGTTGTATTTCCCTTTAGGAAGGAGGCGGAAACACCAGCTGGCAGACAGACTGCTGATTATCAATTAGAGCTGTCAAATTTAAGAGCCTTGTCCATACTTTATGTCTGTCAGTCCATTACGCGCACATTCGTCAGAGGAACGGCGGTCTACAGTCGCTAGGACGTTCAATGACAATGCATTGGGTCTGCTAAATGCTAACCAATGAAACAGACACATCCATTGTGTATGTAAAGGGTAAGAGGAGAGGGCCTGACACTGTTGCTCTGTCACAGGAGTATTGGGAAATGCACTTGCTCACTTCCTTTTTCATGAGTTAAATGACATCGAAAACACTTTCTGTTCTTCTCGTATTCCTTATTATATCTTTTTACTAAAAAAAACGAATGAATAGACATGAGAGTGCTGTTAGTCTCCTCAAATGACCGGAAAGTGAATAAGAGCATTTCCCGCAATGCCAAACTTCTACAAAAGTGATAATGAATGTTATTATGTCCTAGTTTCATTATCACAAATAAAAAGGCATCAAAGGGGCACTGATGACTCTGGCAGACACACAGTCATCACATAAGACAACCACATGAACTGTTTAGCTGAAAATTTCTCCTTAATCTGTCCGTTGTAAACGTTTTGGTGATTTTGCAAGAGCGCTTCCTGGTTCAGTGTTGACAGACTTCATACACAGTTCAGCTGCACTTGCAGAATAATCTACTCCATATCAAGCTGTGGTGTTTAGATGGCTCTGCTATTATATCTGACAGACAGAAGGCCAGAAACATTCCTTCAGACTGGTTTTCCGTTTTTCAAGTGGACTGCAAAGAAAAATCTAAATTCTGTGTAAGGATTTGGTATATATTAAACATACATATTGAATATCATCCTTAATATTGAATGGCTCGAGCCAGGTGCAAAAAATTTAGATGATCCCTTGCAGCTACTGAGCACACCGATGTCCAAACTGTACCTTTGAAATACTTGCAAATGCATCCGATTTGTTGTGTTTATCGTGGCCAACCATTCAGAACAGTATTTACATGTAACCATGACTGCTGTAAACGCTGCGGTTTTCATGCTCAAGTTTAAAGAGCAAACGACTTGCGGATCAAACATTATTACCGGAGCTGTCCCCTGGTGATAAAATGACCCTGACATCTATTAGCACAAGTACAAGGTTTATCCCCCTAAGAGGCTCAGGAGAACCACCCCATATTTAATGCAGGCCAGGGGAAGTGATGGAGAAGACAGGAAACGGAGGAAATCGAGTAGGACGTGAGCCACAGAGGCTGATCAGTGAGGCAGCTCTGATTAGGGAGATGTGATGCGACAGAGGCAGGTTATCTATCAGCTGCTCTCACTTGGCTGCATGTCTATCGGCCATGTCAATCTGCGCCTTCATCCACAGCTCACCTCACTGCCAGCCTCTTGTCTTTATGTTTGCTCCCTATCCTCTGGAGACGAGGAGAGCAGGTCGTACAAGTTTCATTTAGCTTCTTTAACGTGTGTGCGAGGTGACTCACCTTTGATATATTGCTGGACCGGCTTGCCGAATGACCCAGGGGCTTTTCATTCTGTAAAAGACGGAGAAATAAAAGCAACAGTGAGTAACAAACACAAACAGAACAAACATGGCGCTTGACTTGAACTGAGTGGGGCTGTACAACGATATAAAGGCCGACAACATCCTGACAATCACAATGCTCACATGCTACAATACAATATAGTGACAATAAAGGATTCTCGATCTTCATCTTGAATATTTACCATGCCCACTGGCTTAGCATGTTAGAACGCTAACAACAATTAGCACAAACCACAAAGTAGTCGTAGACATTTCAGTGCTCATGCCAAAGTGAATCAAAAATATCTGCACAATGACTTCATAGCACTCATTCCCATAAATGTCCACTATTTGACCACTAAATCCAAAACCAGAACTGGTGTTCCAGTTCAAGAAATATGAATAGGGAAGTACTGAGCAGGGCTGATTCACGGTGTGTTCCTGAGTAATGAGCACAGCAAAGCTACATTTCTCAGCAGCTCAGCCAGCCTGTGAGCCGGAGCCGTTTGGCATCTGAAGTTGGTAAATCAAGTTCTCCTGGAATGAGACGAAAAGAGGGCAAGCTGCTCGCATAATGCCCAAACTGCAACTCAAACGGTGTCACAATACCGGTATCATTACTTGGGAAGCGAAACAGGCTAGTTAAGTTTTACTTTGACGCTGGATTCCCTCTCTTTTTTTCGCTCCATTAGATAAACAGCGACTGGGGTGTTGTGAAGCGTTCGGCACTGAGGCCTTACGTGGCTCCTTAATGAGTAATCAGTCTTAGTTACATAATGCTGAGTTCACAGCGGGTCAGATGGAGCTGTGCACACCTTGGACAATAACAAATCTTTGTAATGTGTCTGTGTGAACACGTTTATGGATATATGAGTGTATGGTCTGATTAAACTGTTATGGGGTTCAAACTGGCTCACAGACCTGTCAATTACATAATTAGATTAGATTCGATTAGTTGGTTACTGATTAGTGGTGCTGTTGCATCATTATTCTGCTCCCAGCTCCTTTAAGCTGTATTTTTTTGAGTGAAGTTCCCAGCTCAAGTGAAGAGGCTGGCTTTATTTGCATTTCTCAAGAAACAAGAACTTACTGTATTAGCATTAAAGTGAATGTGTGACTATATTTTAAAAGCTCTCCGTCCAGTCACTGTTGGGATATTTCAGACTTGATCAAAGCGGATGAGCGACTGACCCAAACACATTTCAATTCATCGCTAAAACATCTAAACATCGCAGAGGTGGATATTTTCATGTGTTTAAAAGATCATTTGTGTCAACAGATCAACAGATAGACACAGGTGATGAGGAGATCGGTGGATCCTCTGGACTGCTGCCTGAAGCAGCTGCTCAATTTAAAACGTTGGAAAAGTCAGCTATGCATAGAAAGACAGCAACGACATATATACACACACACACACACACGTGCCGGCTACAATTAGTTTGCGCGGGGATGTCCACTCTACACGCTGTTAAGAGGCAGCAGCATCCGAAGCGTTGCCTCTGCCACCTTTGCTCTGACGGGAAGTGTGTTAACCGTAATAAGCAGACACAAATCACACCACTCACAGACGCCGCAACATGCTACCAATTATAATTACTTCAGCGTTTCACATGTAGCCGCGACTGGTTGCCATGGTGATGGAGGGCCGCTGCACGAGTCTCTCCATCACTCTCTGCCTCCTTCCATCTCCATCCTTATTTTTGTCCATTTTCACAAAATGCCCGAGGACGACTAAACAAACACACACACACACACACACCATCCCATCCAAGTTTCTTATGTCAGACTAGATAACTTTATTACCAGAGTTGGGACAATGCACTCGTGTCTGAGTATGCACAAATTCTCAATCTTTAACCGGTAATCTGGTTTTACTAGGAGCATTATGAATTTATGATGACTCCAGAGAGTTCATTTAAACACACACCTCTCCATGTGCGTGATATGTCACCTCCATCTGGGACAAAAAAAAAGTTGCACTTGAAACACTACAGCCAGAGGCGAGCTGGAACACATGCTGTCCACCTGCATAAAAGGAAATAACTCTAATCTGTAGTCTGCATTAGTCAAACAAAGGGGGATACCAGAAAACCCAGGATTAGCTAGGAACCTAGAAAGAGCTAACAACCACGATACAGCTGGTTCACAGCTTATCGATTCTTGATGATCGTGATCAAGAGCTTTCTGTGCGCCTTTGAACTTTGCAGTTTTGTTTACTTCCGTCACGTCTGTTTCCTTTCTCCTACGCTGATCCGCAAAACCGATCAGCCAGTTAGAGATCTCCGTCACTGCCGCGCACATGTTCCACAAACAACGTGCTAAATCATGCCGGCACCACAATGTTCCTCCTAGTGCCTTTAGATTCACATATGAAAGCACCAAAAGTACAAAAAACTAACCAACTCTGAAGGTTGTTAGATTCACAGGGTGACTGCAAGGACAGGTAAGATCTCAGTCTCTTGCTGTACTAGTGGATTAAAAGGAAGCAGTTCTTCTCCATTTCCATGTCATTACTTCTTCAATGCATTCACAAAATGGTACACACAGTTCTCAGTGGGTGCAATTTGTTCAGCAAATCAATTGTCAGATTGCTGAAGAGGATAAAAAACATTTTTTTTTCTCCAGGAGATGACAGCCAGGGATAAAAGGCGCAGCCAACGAAAAGAACAAATTGATGATCCTTGCCCTTAATCCTTCCTTCTTGGCCAAAACCGGGGTAACAAGCGGCTACGCCTAGGCTGAGGTTTTCTTGAAATAACAAGGCAACAAATGGGCTTGTGGTCTTTATAAATCTGTGGTTAGAGCAGACAAACGGAGCACAGATGATGAAAGATGAGAAAAAAATACATCAAATTCTCTATCAAACACAGCTTACCCTTAAAAGGCCTCACTTCCAAACTACGTTACCTACAGAACAAGGGGTCACCTTCACTGGCACCATGACTGTCAACGATAAAGGGCCTTATTCTGTGAGCTCATGCATAATTCTGATAAAAAACGGCTCAGGTTTTACAGTCCGCTGTGTCCGTCTTTCTCAGCCTCCACTGTGGGGCCGTTAGCAGCCCCAGCCTTTGATAACACAACGTTCACACTGGACTCTGAAGGCTCAAAAAAAAAAAAGCTTTGGAGAGTACAAGCGAGGAGAAGAGGTCATATTCTGAGGGATCGCCGCTGGTTCTCAGGGCTCTGTTCTTGGCCCTCGGGGAGGAGGGCTCAGATCCCTTTTGAGCATGAATCTCAAAAAGATAAAACCTTTGTGAATTTAACCCTTTCTCTCTTTGAAACTCTGTCTCTTATGTCCTCAGCAGAACTTCCTTTTAAATATTAGATTTGATGCAGGTATCGCAGATTGGTAGATTATATGAAAGAAGGTGCAGCCTGGATGTGAAAGAGCTGAGTCAAGTCTGATTAAAGAAGAACATTTTCATAACCAATTAAATGTTTTGCAAAGGACATTTCAAAACTCAAAACTTCAACAGTTGATGAATAGATTGATTGATCATTAGTTACACCCTGTACCGTTTTTAGATGGCCCACACATATCTGGAACTACTAATTATTTAGGGCCGCAAGTAACGATTATATCATCACCAGCTAAACCAATGGTGCATCCCAGTTTTATTTTCCTAAGTGGAAAAATTTCCTTCAGCGGTATGCATATTCAATATTTCAAAGAAAAATCGATCTGGTGGCTTAATTATTCTACACTTAACGATTTCTCATATGAAGAGACCTTCAAAATGACAAGGCAAACACAGACGTTAAGCAAGCAAAGTGTTTAGCATCTCAGTTTAGTATTCAAGCAAAATGTCCAATCTCGAGTTCAAGCTCTGTGTTTGGACAAAACAAGATATATAAGGGCATATTAAATATACTGTTTTGTCTAAACACTGTGTCTGGACTGAAATGATTACATAAGCAAACGCTAAATGTAACTCCATAGATTGTAAATGCGCATGGGATGACACCCATTTAACGAAACGCTCTTGAAGAACTCAATATGATGAGCCAAGTTTGAAAACTGCACTAACCAGTCAAAGATAAACATGTCTCATTTTGTTTAGAAGGTTTACTTTACAGAAGTGAATCTTGCTGCTTCCTCCTGGTTTCTGCACCACTGCACATGACAAGAGATCCAGCTCACAGATGCGTCCAAGTCAACAACTTCTCCGAACGCAAACTTGAGAAGTACAGTTGGAGCACGGTCTGTGCTCACCTGTGCCAACGACCGTATCAATCTCCACACGCTCATGAAACGAGATGTCACACAACAGGTCACAGATGGAAGCTGCTTCTCAGATATGCAGCCCTTCATTCTGAACATTTAGACAAATTTAAAGAACAGAATATAAATCTCAGTACTTTTACTAGTTTGAGCCGAGGGGAGGTGAGGTCCCCCGAGGTCCTTGGATTGCCACTGACTCGGCATACTCCAATACGGTTCATTTCCGAAACCATTTTGACTCTTGACTTCCCAGAGTATCATTCAAACATCCCGCAGAGAACTTGCCTGGACTTGTTCTCCGAAAAGAGAGAGTCATAGTGGCACAGATTTAGTGACAGCACCAGAGTTTGTTTTCCCGTCTGTGCTCAGGCAACACCGCCGCTCCTTAGTTACAATAAGTCATTTAGCTGCAGCGCATTACAGAGTTAATTCAGTGGGAAAATCATCCATGAAATATCATCATTACCAGAAACACGAAGTACAATCAGGCTGCCTGAAATAGTCTGATCACTTGTAAATGCACCAAGTCACAGCAGGGACATAAGTAGCACTTTCAGCTTCCTCTGCAGCAGATCCAACTCTCGGCTGCAGCTACACCCTTTACTGTAATACCAAGCTGTTTATATATTAGCAACATTAACACTTTCAAAACAGAACAATAAGATACTTGTATGCTTGAAAAAGGGGCCAAAGAATACGCTTTATCATCTCCAAACTGTTGACGCCGTGGAGTGACCGAAAGGTTGCGGGGTAAAAAAAGAGAGAGAGAGAGAGGAAGAAGCAGAGGGGACCAAATGAATGATAGTCATCAGACAGTGGTAATGAGGTGAACGTCAAAGGAATTAAATCAGTGAAATTAATGGATGGTGGTTTCTGTGCGCGCGTCTGACATCTCTCGCTCTCCCTCCCTTGTTCTTCCTCTGTAAATTCATTACATCTCTCAGCGACCTCTGCAAGCTGCTGAACCCTTCTATTCAACAGAAGCTGCAGTATGGTTTTACTAATCACCAGAGTTCAGTGACCCGCAGCTTACCTACACCCCCCACCCCACCTTTGACCTGAACAACAATCAGGGCTGCTAGCCGTGTTTACCGTGTCCTTATACGTACCGTCGTTGGTGAAACATTCACCGCCTGTGGGATGTAAACACTGTGTACTACACTGAGAGATTTCTGTATGATGTATGAAAAGTTGCATGAATATAAACATGCATACATAAATAAATCACACACATAAGCTGAGTACAATGCACGACAGAGTATACTCCATACTCTTAAACTGAAAATAAAGACACAAAGGAGAAGTACTTGTGTGAATCTGCATGTTTGAGGTTCACAGAAAACAGAAACAGAAACATCACGTGTGGTAAGCTGTGCATATTTATGTCTCAACAACTTCACTGAAATTAATTGCATAGTCATACCATGATCTGCTTGGGGCCAATGATCAATCTGCCAAGTGCAGATGTAAACATAAGGACGCCCTGTTTTTTTCCTTTCCAGACAAAACATAATTGAAATTCCTCTGCAGAGCATCAACCATGACAAAAAATATATCTCTCAGATCACATAAATCTAGTGCCAGCACCGTCCAGTAGGCCATTATAAACACCCTCCCTGCCTGGAAATAAAGCTGACGCGCACAATCACGGCCACTGAGATACTGAGAGATTTCAGCTCGTCCCTCCTCCGAGGACAATATCAAACGTCCACAACAAACAGCGGCATCATGAAAGAGGAAGTCTGTCCTTATGTTGTGGTTTCCTGTCCCCGTCGATGTCCAGCATCCACTTATGGAGGAAATGCAGTCTGACTCTGAGTGGGCAGCTGGGCAGGAGAGCAGAACCAGATGAGAAATCTCAGCTATGTGCAGTAACAACAATCACTGGGAGTCTTGGCTGACCACAGACGTCTTGAGCAGACATGTGTGTCTGGAGGGAAAAGGTGATTACATGCAGAGAGGTTATGCACTTTAGAAAGAAATGGTGAGAATTTGTCTCTGTGGCAAATCCGCCTAATTTCTTTTTTGAGGCGATTATATTTTGTTTACACAGAAGGACTTAGCCTCCACAAAACTGCAGCCCCCAAAGAGTCGGCCTGTAGCAGCTGTTAGCGTGTGTGTATTATGAAACCACATGTGACGGAGGTAAAGCAAGACCACAGGAGAGACGGGAAACTCAAATCTACATCCTCTGTGGGTGAAGAAGTATGTCTGTTCGCTCATCAGCTGCTTGTGAACTTGTGGTTTCCCCACCACCTCCTCCTGCATCTCGCTCCGTTACATCTCCTCTTTATCTTAAGCATAATTACATCAGCATGTCTAAACAGGATGGCGGAGGAGAGACACTGACTGTTACATTCAGTTCAGCACTGTGTGAATGGTGACCTGTGCTAGTGAGGTTGTACTATAGATGCAATGGCAGCAATGAAAACTGCAGAAAGAAGAAGATCAGAGTGGCAGAAGTCATGCCTGGGGGACGTATGATAAAGGCAAAGTGAAATATGACAGCAGGCGGTGACTGCTCCATAAAGAGAGGAAGTGATCCAAAGATATGGTGAAATATTTTCGTGACGCTGCACTGAAGCTCCATTTCCTCATTAGCCGAACTCTGAGTTGCGCTCTTCCACATGACACGAGTCATTATTCATGACTTGTGAAAAAAAAGTCAAGCTACAGATAATTAGTTCAGCGTAGTGCCTCCTAACTAGTGGCATTATTACTTCTTGATAAAATCATTCTCTTACCGGCCCCTAGAGATGCTAACGGGAACCAAGGGGTCGCGCCTCAGCAAAGACAGGACAGAAAGGTGTGGGATTTTGACCAAGACTGGTAGCAAAAGTCAGCAGACTTAATCTAAGAGTTTGACAACAGCATGAGGCTCAAACCCACCAAACAACTTCTTCATCGCCAGCAGCATTTAGCAGCTGCTTCGAGAAGCTCCAGCTCTGACGCCTGCTGGGAATATGAACACCCTATCTGAAGTGTAGCAACATCTGAAACAAGTTTTCCTCCCCCCTTTCAGAAGTTTTCAGTATCTAGTGCGTTGAATACTAATGGCCCGAGCTCTCAGTTCTGTCGAATTTTAAAAACCACTTTTTAAAAATGCGATTTTCAGACGGGAAACAAGAAGGAGAAGTGGGAGGCAGAGCTGCTAGCAAGTTCTCTATGGGTTGATTAACGTGCACCTGACTTTTATATACGGCTAACTCCTGTCCCCTCACCGGTCCGGCCTTATCTCTTTCTTGTCCCCTCTTCCTCAATTCTTCGTCCATCTCTAAAACAGGTTTTAAGCTCTGACGTGACATGTGACTGCACTAATCTCCCTCTCCCTACCCCCCAGCTGCAGATTTGACACAAAGCTCTTTGATTTGGTGCATCAGTAGATGATGTGATATGCTAAGCTGGGGACTGAGAGGGAGAATATATATTTATATATCAAAACTACGCTGTCACAGAGGCCTTGCATGACGGCCTGCAGTCCCTGTGTGCACCTGATAGCTAACACTTTCCAAAGGCGGTGGCTATTTTTTTTCCCTATCAAAACAAAAGTGCAGACCAAACATGGCACGGACCAGGGTTTATCGAGTTCATGTCCGCTTGTATCACTTGGCAATCTGGGGTTAGGGTTTGGATTAGGACACATAAATGGATAACAATGATCATGGGAAGTCAAATACAGCATTTCTGTTCACCCCCCCCAGTCATTCTGAACAAAGAGTAGCAGCGGCACAGGAGAAAGTGGGTCAACCTTTCACACTGAAGAGGTGGCAGATGCTTCTCTTAACCACACAAACAAACATTGATGCATGCATGCATGCATGCATAGTGACATGCACTGAATGTAAAACTGCATACACAGTCCCCAAAGAGACTGAGCTGAATACAGAGGAGAAACACACAGACACAAAAGAAACGAGCAAAAAAGAAAATATACTCACACAAACACACGCACACACAAACAAATCAATAACCCCCGGCATTACTCTGACACTGCTGATCCTGCTCGACAGTAGCCCCAGTTCATTTTGCTCTCCATTTACACTCTCCTTTCTCTAGCAGACACACAAACCACAGATTCCTGGCTACTCTTTCATCTCTTGGCTACTGCCGCAGAAGCACTCGGCCATCACCACGGAGACAGAAGGCCTCTCCATAACAACCGCTGAATGGAAACTACAATGAGCCCCCACTTTCCTTTTATTATCATCGTCTTTTCTTTGCACACGCCTAATAATGTATGATCAGCTGCTGCGCGCACGTAGACGAACAATATTTTGTACAGCATACAGAGCTTACCTTCCAGAGAGGAAGCTGCAGCAGCGAAGATAATCACAACAACAATGACAACATCGACATCAGCACCGTGAAGAAAAAAAAACAAAAAAACAACACAAACAACCCCCAGCAGCAACACGATCAAGAACAAGAGTCTGTACCTGAATCTTCATTTTCCAGCAGGAATTCATGTCTGGATCCTGAAGCCACCTCTGTCTCACGCACACACACACACACACACACACACTCTCACGCAGACAATGGTTGCTCAGGGGGGTTACATGCCCCCTCTGTGAATCCTTGAGGTGAGCCGAGGCGGAGAGAGAAGCCGAGTGCGAGAGACAGCGAGCCAAGCCTCTGCAAATACGGAAGTGGAGCCACGATAACAATGTCAGCTGTCGCCGTGGCGACTACTGCTACGGCAGCACCGAGACAAAGACAGACAGAGGAAAAGATAGGGAGAGAGACAGCAGAGGGAGGGAGAACAAGTGGCTGCCCTACATTTTCTTTACACACACACACTCACAGACACACACAGAGACAGAGCTGCTGCTGCTGCTTGTCCAGACTTGCTCTCTCTCTCAGCTGCAGAAACACACACACACACACACACACACAGAGTCAATCCGCTACTGTAATCCCATTGGCCGAGCCGCCACTTCCTCCAGCTGATCTTGATGAGGCATGGGGGAGGGGCACGCTGTTGTTGAATCATTCAAGAGAGGGATGGTGTCCTTTAAATAGACTCCCTCTGCTCTGCAGCTTAACCTTTAAGTACCTCCCTCTGACCCTACTTAAGCCTGTCCTGCACTGTCACACATGTCCACGCATAGCCTCGCCTGTCCGAGTCCCAAAAACAGTTTTAAGACAAAGACTCAGCAGCCACCAAACCTGTTATAATCCACTATCACCGTCCACCAATCAGATAGGGCGTTACTGCTGTCTGCGCCAATCCCCAGCAGGCAGCGAGGGATGCGAGGTGGAGCAGGGATGAGGGTAATTTATTACACGCATCCTCACAGCTGTATTCAAGGACAAAGCTATAGCACAACACAATCCCTCAAACACTGTAAAACACTAGAGGCCATTATAGGCTCAAGCCCGCTAATAAACACACAAATTAAACCTTTTAATACAGCCATTAGTCACTGAGAACAAATATGCTAGTTTGGTAACTAAAATAATAAAGAAAAAAAAACAGCAAAGAGCAAAAACACTACAACTGGGACTGCTTATTGCAGCCATCTACATAGATCAAAGCAGGTTAAACTCACTGGTGCATGCAAATATCAACAGCCGGTCACATACAGTGCGCACTGTGCACATGCATGTAAAAGTCCCATAAGGCTCAGACTGTGTTTTCCTGCCACGCTCTGATAGGCCAGGTATCAAACGGACTGAGAGGGGTGATGTGAATCTTTAATAATCTGATTATAGGGAAAGAAAATATCAGCACAATAAATATTTCTCTTTCTGTGTATGTTTGCTCCGTGTGGGGTAAACATCCGGCAATATGACAAGTGTCCAGGAGGGTCAGAAACAAGTTTAAACCAGTTGAAGAAGTGATGAACAAAGCAGAAATCGATGTGGGTCCGTCTGGGTCATTGTGTTCTATTTAATAAATTCACCGTTGCTTTTCCAGCAGATCTCATGCTCCACAGCTGACTGAGCCATTCTAGGGTGAGTAAAAAGCATATACCCCATCAGATAAACTCTGCGTTCATTTAAACAGGTGAGCTGGAATCTCTAATCTGACCGTTTTCAATCTGATTAAAGGAATATTGTCACTGTAAACAAAGCCAGCGAGGCTTACTGTTCTCTACACCCCGAGGACAAATCAGGTGCTTTCGACTGGATAATGAGCCGAGCAGCACTTTGGCGTCATTGAGTAACGCTGCTTAAACAGCTTTGGCCTCCAAATACAGTGTCACTACAGCTCTGATGGCCCGGCGTGTGGACTTTGTGCGGCTAACACTTCAAAGATGCTTACTTTAAAGCCATTAGCTGATTTTTTTTGCTTTTTTGTTACAAACTCACTGTTCTCAGTATATAAATGCAAGGAAACACATCGGAAAAGACTTTTAAATATATTTCTAAGCATCCCTGCGGTGTGTAAAATGAAATACTGATCAGGGTTGCTACCCAAGAATACAAGCATTTGAATAAATACTCCCTTTTAAGTATATTATGTTTACTTACTTAATGATTTTACAATTTTCTCACTCCTCTGTACTTTCATACTAAAAAAATCCCAATATGCAAAACAAGAGCCTGAACCAACCCCAGTAGTTTGTAGTTTGTAAATGAACACTGTGAAATTGGATTCAGGCAAATGATGAGGCAACACGGAGCAAGAAGCTGCTCATTTCACTGAGTGAGGTAGTTTGTAAAACAAACCCCTGAATCCACTCAGTGTGACACAGTTTCTACGCGCTGTTGATGATGCATCACATTTATAGCACTTCATCACAATGTTCCCAGTCTTGCCACTTCAGCAGCACCGATTTTTGCAGGTTTTAAGACAAACAGATGTGACTCAGTTATCGAGCCTCTCGGGAAGTAACCTGGGCAAAACAAGGAGGACTGTTTAGCTGAGCTGAGAATAGGCGAAAGCCGGCAGCTGCGAGAGGAAGCAAGTGCAGGTGTCAGGTCGCTCGGCCAGGCAACCTCTTCTTCACATTAACAAAACATAATAAGTGGATGTGTTACATGTGTAAAGATACACCGATCAGACATAACATTATGACCTCCTGGCTGAAATTGTGTAAGTCTCCCTCCAAAACAGTTGGAGTGGGCCTCCTGAGGGTATCCTGTGGCGTCTGGCACCAGGATGTTGTTAGTGGGGGACTTATAGGTCCTCTGTGGATCATCCCACATATACTTGATCAGTTTGAGATCTAGAAAATTTGGAGGCCAGGTGAACCTTGTGGTGTTGTTTCTGAGCCGTTTCTGTGTGTGTGCCTGTGTCAGGATGCATCCTGCTGGGGATGGAGTGTCATTGCTCTGGGATGAGTGTGCCTGGCAGAGGTGGCAAAAGTACTCACATTCTGTACTTAAGTAAAAGTATGGATACTTGTGTAAAACAATACTCTGGTAAAAGTAAAAGTACTGATTCAACTCAAGTAAAAGTAAGAAAGTACAGGTTCTGAAATGTACTTAAGTAAAAAGTAAAATAAATGCCATAAATGAAACAATTCATCTGTTGATCATTTTAAAAAATGAAAAAGTTCTCGCAAAATAATCTAAACTTAATTGACCAGATGTCCTGCATGAGCATCAGGATAGTTTTTAATAATAAATTGAGGGTTATCGGGTTGTTGTTTTTAAACTGCTAGCTAGTGTTAACTATAAACCGCGTGTTCCCATAGCATTGTTTCCAACCTTTCCTTCTCTAGTCCGATGCTCTAGTCATGTCCAATCATGTCACCTCTTTTACGTCTTGTCATCATTTACTGTATATACTTGCTTGTCATTCGTGGAGGTTAAAAAAGTAACAAGCCTGTTTTTACAATGTAAGGATTAGGAAGTACAGATATTTGTGTACAAATGTAGGGAGTAAAAGTAAAAAGTCATCAGAAAAAGAAATAGTACAGATACCTGAAAAATCTACTTAAGTACACTAACCAAGTATTTTTTACTTAGTTACTTGCCACCTCTGGTGCCTGCTTTGGTCTAGGTGGGTGGTACATGTCTAAGTAACATCCACATGAATGCCAGGTTCATAAGTGTCCCTGCAGAGCATTGAATTTTCACAAGATGGTCAATGTTATTTACCTCTCCTGTCAGTGGTTTTAATGTTGTGGCTGACTGTGTATGGGAAACTACTTATATTAAGCATCATTACTCTCAGAAATTATCAATCAAGTCATACATTATACTGTCAAATATAAATAATGAATGTTTTTGGCCGAGGGAAGTACTTTCCTGTTTGCTTCTTGTATCTGAACGTACTTCTGAACATATGCTCATAAATTCAGCCAATTAGCATCCTGTATCCTGAAGCTAAGTGGGTGATAATTTTATCGAAGAGGAGAAACACTGAGCAGAAGTATAGTACACTTCAGCGCGCCCTCACATTCAATTAAAACCGCCCTGCAAAATTTACTTGAGTAAGAAGTTTGGTGGAGAAACTAAAAGTAGAGGAGCCTGGCCAAGATTGACTAAATGTTATAACCAGACAGCAAGACCTTTTCTTCAAACAGCAGGAGCCGATACTACACAGACTGAGATATGAAACATTTCTCTGGGGGAATTAAGAGCTTTAAATCACACCGAGGAAGATACCGCAAGAGGTTGGCCACCTAAAAACCTTTCTGCGGCTTCCACTGTTTGTAGTTTAAAGTGAGAAAAAAGGGGCAATTCAAGTCAGAGGTCTGAGAGGAGAGAAGATAAATATGGGCGAGTTGAATCGAGGAGCAATGATGGAAATTTGAGACAAAGTGTGAAGGGACAGAATGCGAGGGACGGAGAGCAGAGGGAGAACTCTTGACAGCCTGATTTCTACAGAGGGAGGAACATCTCAGATAGCCTGCTGGGCGTGAAATTGAGCTGTAATAGCCTTTTCAGTTCATATTCAAATACAGTCATGCATACTGATAAGTACAACTCTACAGCTTGTATGGCTGCTGCCTCAGTCAAATTTACCTCCAATTAACAGGAAGAGACAAGGGGACAAGAGGGAGATGAAGAAGGCGAGAGAAGGACTGCGACAGAAATAAAACCCAAAAGTTCTCAGCTTGTTTAGTATTCTGTAAAATGTTGAATGACTGACCGGGGGTCCTTTGCTACTAATCTGCTGTAACCATATGCAATCCTGTGATGTAGAGCTTTGCTTTTTATTTACATTTCTCTGTGTAATGCAACGCAGAATTGTTTCTGAGCCTTGTGCATTCAGCGGACTAATCTTCAGACTGAAAATATGCGAACATGAAGCGCGTGGCCGCAGCACAAAGCCATCAATTCACCAGCCCAAAATAACAGGCGGCAGATTGTAGCAGCTTTATTGATCTGCAGCGGTCCCCGCTACCCACTGTCCTCTTGCCCTCTATCTCGTCATCTTTTCCAATTTTGACACCCAATGAAGCACATCTGTCTCAACCTGCGAAAGCCGATGGAGATTTGCTGAAAGCTGCTGCTGCTGCTGGTGCCGTGCTGAGTGAGCACACGTGAGCGTCAGCAGGGCGGCCCGGCGGAGGGGGAAACAAACTTTAAAGTGACCTCTTTCTGGGAGCCACACTTTCAAAGTCTATTTCGGTCCAGGCTGTGAGGCCGGTGGCAGGACTGTGGAGCGTGCCAGCATGCACCCGATCACTGTGTTAATCATACAAAATTCAGCATGTGACATTCACAGTGGAGGCAAAGTGATGCACATGCAAACTAAAGATGTAGGATGGAAGCAAGGTGGAAAATATTCAAACAAATTAAATATTCAAGAAAAACAAAAAGGAGTTCAATTAAGCCAAATTATTGTCTGGATCTGGCCACAACAGCAGAAATACAGCCGTACAGTCTGAGGTGTACAGGATGTGCAATGTAATAGTTAGAAAGCTTCACGACCTATTAAAGAGACAAATTAAACAAAGTGTTCAGTTTCAACCTTTGTAGGTCAAGTTCAAAGCAGGAAAATATCTGAGTTTGACCTTTTTACAGATTCAGCCACAAGGCGGTTTGTCAAAAGATGGATAGCAGCTGATTAGTATGTAGTCCGTACACACAACATCTATTACTAGTGTGTCGTCTGTCTTGAAAGAGTTACAGTAATCGTCATTCAACGGGTTTTTCTCTAAAATCCAATCAACCAAAGACAGACAGAAAGTAATACTCCAAAAATGAACAAAAGCAAACAAATGTTATTAACCTATATCTGTATGTATTCTGATTTATGAACTGGGCAAAGCAACTGCCTTGGGACCATAGGTACAAAAATGCCACGTGAATCTGTGTAGTTACTACATTACTTTACAAATAAAGTGTTATTCTATTAAATCAGTTCACGTTGAGATAAATTGAGATGACGTTGAACCGTAGTGTATTAGCTGCCTCACAGAACATGAGCCGGTCTACCACTAACTCAGATGGTTAGTTTATTTGTTTTACTGGGTGACTTGGATCCGAACTAACATGTTGTATAAGGTAAATCAGCAACTCCTATATTCTGCATATTCTTTTAAATTACTGTTTTTGTCAATGGAGTCTGGTGTCTCTCAAGAGAGTGAGATAATATTCTAAATTGACTTTTTTTTATTATCATTACTGGGCAGGCCTTGGTGTAGGAGGCCTTTGTAACCGTACTGATACTCGTGAGTTTCTCCCAACCAACCGCACGCCAGCCATTATTTACTGTAGATACGCAAATACTACCAAACTACTCCTTTACATTTCCATTTTAGAGTAGACTTGCAGGGCTTGGTGGTGACAGGTGCATCTTAGAGCCCAATTCTCAAATTTCACCCAGGTCACGTGATGCCCTCCTCGTTGCCACTTTCACTGCACGTGACATTTTATTCAGCTGGCGCCTCGGCCAAACTGTCCCCTTTATGTTAATACGAACGCACTGTTCGTCTGCGAGCAGTGAAATCAGCTATAATTCCAAGTCTTTTCACAGTTTCTCAGCGGCAGACTTCAGTTCAGGGCACAAAAATACCTTTAATTAGTGAGTTTTATTGCAAAGAGCAGAACACACTGTACCTAGAAGAAATAGAATATAAATACCATAGATGCAGGAGGTGTACTACAATACAAGTAGAGCCTGCATGTGACTGAACTCTATTATATATGTTAATGAATAATACTTGAGAAAAAAAAGATAAATGTCTGCATTTTTACTGAGCACATATCCCAAGTAATTGACAGAATTACTTTGTCCTTTACAATTTACCCTGCATTAACACACACACACACACACACACAAAGACAGACAGACAGACGGACAGACACACTCATACACGTGTGCTAACAAGCAAGGTGCTGCCCTAACCATCTGGAACATTTTGGTGTCCTCTGTCTCTCCAAAGGACATTTCGACAAACTGACAGTCAGAGCTGGGGATCAAGCGGCCATCGCTGTGGTTCACGGTGGGACCAGACAGAAAACAATGTTGTTTAACATGAATGGAGATGGAAGAGTTGTAATGTGCGCAGTGTGTCTGAGCTTCACGCGAACAAAAGCCTGATACAGATTATGTGATCCCGTCTAAAACCGCGTTCTATAAAGTGTTGCTCCAGACGGGGTCAGTCTTCCAAATCTCAGAGAAGCTGCTTTCTGTGACTCTTTATCAGAGGGAGGAATTTCACCATATGAATATCTGGCAAACAAACCCTCATTCTTGAAATAACTTCTTGGCTTTATCACCAAATATTGCTTGAAAACTCTATTGTTTGAAAGCACTTTTTTCCAGTTTCATTTTTCACCTCAACCCATAAGATCTCCGTCGTGTCCTGGTGTGAACTCACGTTGATAAACCTGGAAACTAACCTCCCCCGCGGTGTAAAGGCTCAACGGCACTAAAGCAACTCTAAATCCTGACAAGGCCTCCACCGTGCTGCACTTCGTGTTGGTATGCTGTGCCTTATATGTGCCAAAACAAATTGGCCATAGTTCCATCAATGCACAAAACATTTCTGCTGCATGAGGTGCATAGTAGAGTTCAGTTGTTGGAGAGCAGCATCACTTCATTCTACATCATGATTCAGGAACAGAGATATTAGGCAGATCTTTTTACTTCTTTGCCTCATTGATCATTCTGTGTTGTGCCTCTGAAGTCTTTCTAACTGGGCAGTCACTACAGAGGAGAGTAGCCACAGTCATAAATCATATCCATTTACAGTTCTACTTTCTAGCTCTGCGCTGATGAATACCAAACCTCTTTGGGAATAGTTTGTAACCTTTTCCAGGTTCATGCAAGCAACAATTTCTGATCTTTTGATCTCTTCTTTTGCAACACATTGTTCTCCATTTATTCATTTTCTGAATCCGCTTGTCCTCAGGAGCCTATCCCAGCTGTCATTGGACAAGAGGTGGGGTACACCCTGGACAGCTCGCCAGTCTATCACTGGGCTAATACAGAGAGAGAGACAATCATTCACACTCACACCTATGGACAATTCAGAATCGTCCATTCACCATTCAAGTATTTACTTTTACATTTAGCTTCTATTGATGACATGTACATTTAAATGGTGTGTTTATTATGCACCACACCAATAGAGTCATTTGTGTTTTTGTACATAGCTGCAACTTAGATTAAATCAAATCACAGCCACACTGAAAGTATCTTCTAGCCAGCGGCCACACAGGCATCTCTTCAATATCCGACAGTATCTGTGTTTATCAGCGTTTGGAGAAAGGACTTAAACATCAGCAATCAGCGTCCACATCAGCACCTGGAGCTGGTGATTCACGCTAACTGAGATAAGCCTGTGCATCCATAAGGAGCACAAGACAGCAGCAGCCCATCAGGAGCTGGCAGCAGACATAGAGGCTGCACAGCACTTCCAGCAGGGTGGATCGATGAATGCTAAATGCTTCTCAAGTTGCACCAGAGTTCTGGTAAGCATGACGAAAACCTCTCTTAATTAAACCTCCACACTTTGCATGTGCGCATGTGTGCCCTTGATGAGACGAGTCTTCACAAGTTATCGGGATGCAGACGGCAGCGCGGAACTGCAAAGGCAGGGCTCATCATGCTTTTTAACTCTCGACCTTGGTGACCGGATGTCTCCAGCGTCAGGCAATTAGTGCGATCAGCGGTCAGTTGCACAGAAACAACTGCAACACCGGCGCAGGTACTCAAATTTATAACTGACTGACCGCCGCTGACTGAGGAGAAGTAATTACCGTAGGTGTATGGAAGCTTTGAAAATAAATCAAGAGACTGACTTTCACCCCGTCTCCTACAAATATAGCAACCAGATGATGGAAATTAAGTAGGTAAAAGGTAGCTTGAAGCGTTTTATTAGGTCCGTTTTTGCTTTTAAATTTCCTTTTTTCAACCTCCACAGGAAACTAAAATTGAGGAAGGAAAAAAATAAGAAATAAAAACCAATTGATGGACTCCATCCAATCCATTTAAATCTATCATCAGTGCTATGTGAAGGAATTACCTCAGTATAGTTCATTAATTCATCCCATCTTCCCTACTCTCTTCACTCCCTTTTGGACCTTGTCCATTAGTTATGACATCATCAGTCATCACCTGCTGTTAAACAGATGGCGGCCCATTTGTGACCCCAGACAGGTGGAGACATTTGCATTGCAAATGAAAATAATTTTAAATGCGCACACACTCAGATCGCAACACCTTCCTCCTCAGCCGCAGCTGTAATTTGACTTTTCCTGCCTTCAGATGTCTGATCAAGAACCCAAGGTTGTAAGCAGCTTCGTTGTAGGACGACAAACCCTCAGTAGGGGGCTCCTGGCACAGAAAACCCTCCCGTGGTTACAAAGATGCCTCTTGTGATTCTAAACCCTGCACTCCTGTCTTCATCCATGACCAGCAGGTTAAAATAAACCTCTGAAGGTCTTTTGGCCTTTAGTTCACATTTAATGACACCACAGAGGACCACTGTTGATATGATAAAATGGCACAAAGCTGTGCTGCTTCAACTCTGATCTACTTGAGCTGAAAGCTGTATTTCCGCACATAAAAGCAAAAGGCAGAAAGAGGAGGTATAAATAATTCCTTCAAGTCCAACCATCACAGAACAGCATCTTCAGAAAGGTGTTGTTTTGCCAATGAAGAAAAGAATACAGTAAACACAAACTCCTCAGATGCTCACTTCTTTCCAACTCAGCTTGTTTGTAGCATTAGATGCTTTGATGTTCTGTGCACCGGCGGGATGCAACTCTATTCACTTCTCTACACTACAGCTACCTGAGGCAAGTAACCTTGGATTTACACACCCCCTTTCACTCCCACCTCTGTACACCGATGATGGATGAATGACGGAGCAACGAATCGGTCCTCCACCCACCTACTACATCATTTGAAGGTCCAGCCTCATTTGGCTTTGAGAGCAACGGCAGTGATTTGCATTTAAAGGCTTTTCGTGTGACATCACTAATGCCTGAAATCCACTGGAAGGTGCATTTTTGTTGTGAATGTTGAAAAATTCAAAGAAGGCAAAAAATCCCAATCTGGATGGGAATGCAGCAACTGCTTATATGTAAGTGACAAAAAATGAAGGCAGGATTCAATCCCAGTTTATCTAAAATTACAATAGAGGGAAATTCCAGTTTCAAATTGACTGCTCTTGCAAGAAAACAGGGACAAAGGCCAACTCTCTGCTCAGATACACTGTTTGCTCTACTGCCCCCTGCTGACTCAGTCCTGCACTTACCCTCAACTTCAAAACAAACAAAACAAAAAACCTTCACAGCTTAATTATTTTAAAGTTCCTGGGTAGAAATGAGCAGGAAATTAGAAACAAAGTCTGAGATTCTTATTTGAATTCAAAATTTCATAGAGCCACTAACTTTAAATTCAAGTACATTTATTTACCAACCATTAATATTGAAAGCAATACTACATTACTGAAATGAGAGTCCACCCCTTTTTACATTCATAAGGGTGAGTAACGTCTTTTGATTAGTTAAACTGATTAAAATATACACAGATCAGCCATAAGATTAAAACCGGAGAAGACTTTACACTAGAAGTAAATAACATTGACCATCTTGTGAAAATTCAATGTTCTGCTGGGAAACGTTTGGACCTGGCATTCATGTGGATGTCACTTAGACATGTACCACTCATCTAGACCAGACCAGGCACCCCCACCCCATAGCAATAACACTCCTTGATGGCAGCAGTCACCTCCAGCAGGATGTAGTCTGACAGTTTAGGAACAACTCAAAAAACATAAAGAACAGCCACAAGGTGTTGACCTGGCCTCTAAATTCACTAGATCACAAACTGATCAAGTATCTGAGGGATGCGCTGGAACAAGCCTGATCAACAGAGGCCCCTTCATCAACCCATAGGACCCAAAGGCCCTCACTAACGACATTCTGTTGCCAGGCACCACAGGACACTCTCATGTCCATTCTCTGATGAGTCACAGCTGTTTTGGAGGCACAAGGGAGAGCTACACAATATTAGGTCATAATGTTATGCCTGGTCGGTGTACATCTTGTTGCTTACTTGAAAGCAATTAACTGGAAATGTAGCAATTAAACATGTATTCATTTTTCATGTAATTGCTTTCAAATTAAAAACTCTATTCCACAAAATAAACAAGGAAATTACTACATAAATAAGAGCAGCATGTAAATTGCAAAGCTGTACAATGACAAAGCTGACTAATGCAATTTAATTCAGCTTTTTCAGCATAACTACAGCGTATGTGGTTTACGATGACTAATGGCCACACAAGATTTAATGGTCCACCCTTCCACTGACCGCCACTTCACGGCAACAAGACTTCCACTTCCCTCAAAACTCATCGTTCTCCTCTGTCAAAATCACAAACATCCCACAGCTCGCCCCCACAGTCATCTCAGCTGTCTCAGCTAAAGCCTTTCACGTCGTTCCACCTTGTTCTGGCACTTGACACATCCGCTGCTGATTGACAAGCGACAAGGCGCTGCCTTCACATTCCAACTAGCCTGCAGCTCATCAACATGTGTGCCTCGTTCCAGCTCCATACGGGTGAAGCTTCTACGGCTCAGGACTGTTCAGTGTCGTGTGACACAGCTGCCAGGAGCTCTAGACGAGGATGCAGCAAGCTGTTGTGACTTGCTTCACATCATTTTTATGACACTGCGAGACAGCCCAGTGATGATAAAATGGGCGACGGCTACGTCATGACATTAAAACAGAGCAGAGCCATATTTTAAACTATAATGCTGTGTTTACATGCACTTGACTGACTCAAACTCCCCCTCTTCACCCTGCAGGGTTGTTTCAACTGTGTCATACTCCAAAAGTGTTGAACTCCATGACTGCCATTGCTGACATTAAGTAGAGGGGTGTGTAAAGCTGAGGCTTACATGCAGCAGCGCTGAATGAGACTGCTCCCTGGGACAGAGACCGTCCCCGTGAATGAAAACTGCACACCAAATCAAACCGTAACTTTTAGGCCAAAATGATCCACTGCACCTCAGGTCACAAGGAGAGAGACAGAGAGGAATATGGAGCGAGGTGTGCAGAGGAGCAGACTGCATTTCACAGCCACTCTTTTGAAGTGATAAGCATGAAGTTAAAATCCCATCGCTCCGAGCCGGCCCACACTCCAGCCTTCACTCTTTCTGCATTTCCATCTCCCTCTGCTTCCATCGGTAACATGTTTTGCATTTCCCCATCCTCCTCTGCATTTTCTTTCTCTCTAAAATGTTCATCTACATCCTCCCACTCAAACCTCTTTCCAATCACTGCTCCAGTCCACCCTGTCAATATTTGTCTGGTCATCTCTTGGTGAGCGTGTCGGCAGCTTTAAGCAAATATCTCTGGTAAGGAGCAGCATTTCCTCATGAAATGGGAATGAATTCAGCTCTCGAAGAGGGAGCAGATGGTGATACTTTCCTGATGACATCTTTTGGCCTTTTTGTTCCACCCCTCCGTCTTTCATCACGCATGCAGCCGTACAACATGTTCAGCAAACTTTTCTTAAAGTTTAGATGTCGTAAGCTACTCGCACCTTTAAGCACAGGAATGACTTACAGGGCCAAAACCTAAACTGATCCAGGGACTACTCACAAAAATCTATTGTTCCCATTGTGCAGCAAGTCCCTAAGCAAGGATTATTTAAAATGTAGATAAGAGGTTGTTTTGCATATTTCGGGGATTGAAGAGAATCTATTTAGGATTTACGAGAGGCTGCTGGGAGAAAAGACAATCAGCTAATAAGAGGGATATCAAAAGTCCTCGGGAAAAGAGCAGCGTTGGCGCTTTAATGGAAGCTACCATCTTTTATATTCTCCTCCTTCATGCAAACCGAAGCTTTTCCGCATTTAGAGTTCCAGCTGTTTAGTAATCCAGCTTCCCAGGAAATCGCCAGCAGGCTCGAGGTTTTGTATTCAGCGAGCATGCATTGAGCGGTTAAAGGGAGCAAAACAAATGATCCACCAACTACTAAGACGCCCCTGTCCTCACTAAGTCGTGTGTCGTCACATATCTTTGTATATCGTTGTGTAGCAGTTTCAGCTGCATAACGCCCATAGATGCACTATACACACACGCTGAACAGGTATGTACCCAGTCCAGAAACACCCCTCTTTCTTGTCCGTCTGCATAATTCCTGGAGTCAGTAAGCACAGCCTGAAGCACATCAGAGTCTGAGCTAAGTGACAAAAGTGGATGAACACCACTTCTGTCAAATCACATGAAAATAATTTTGAAAAATAAAAACATAAACCAAAGAAAAAAAAAGCGCAGACAAGTCTTTTAAGTGTGCACCCGAGTGGCAGCTGTTTTCCCGTCTTATCGGTCGTCACAGTTGACTGCAAGTTTTCTTAGAAGGTTTTTTTATAGTTCAACAAGCAACCAAATCACGAAGAGATAGAGATCTAAGAGTGAAGGTATGAGTGTGTCCTTCTCCACCGTCTTTCTACGAAGCGGTTACACTGAAAGCAACAACTGTGGTTTGTTGGCAAGCAACAAATGCTGTATAGTAAATGTATTCAAATGATTTCCAAAAAATAAATAAGTCTCAATAAATGCAATGTGTGCTTCTCTGTGTGTGTGTGCCAATGAATGAGTTGTAGTAAAATGAAGTGTGTCAATCTTAATGTGGATAATTTCAGTGCAGAGATGCGTCTGTTCCTTGGAAACTTATTAAAGGAGTCCTTGTGCTGCACAGTAAAATGATAAAACCAACTCAGGTTTACGTAGCAGCTCCACAAAGTCCTTGGGAGGTGGTTTCCATGGTGATGACATATCCTCCCCGTCTGCTTGTCCCCCCCTGTGTTTGTCTTGTCTCGGCGGCTTGAGATTTTAATGTTTCACATGCAGCGCAATCCCAATCTATTAGCGAGCCTGAGGGAGGCCACGGCCGCGAGAGAGCTGGGACGAAAACCACGCTCGTGCATGCAAGCATTCAAAAGGCACAACTTGATAGCCGTCACAGCCAGCAGCGTGACCTGAGGCGAGGGATACTGGAGCCGCCACTAGCCTCCTTAGGCCTGTGTTGAAGGTGTCGCAGGTTCAAATAAACACATCAATCAAAGCGTCTGAGGACTGACAGCGAGAATCCACAGCTCCTGCTCTTACAAATAGGCTTCACCTCAATTTCAGAGAGAAGATATTTTTCTGACTCTTGCAAAAGGCTTGAGATCCGCGGCATGGGACACTGGTTTAGAGGGCGGGTGGTATCGGTCCTCAGGGGGCCCACTACCTGAATACTCATTGAAGCAGCAAAGCAGGAAACCACAGTGCTCTTGGCACATACAGCTTCTGACAGCTCTGACAGAAGCTAAGGCATGTCTGTAGTGAACAACTGTGTGTCCACATCTCGCCTCTGCCGTCAATATCGCTCTTATTCAGTCTTTGCACTGTTTCTACGGCAACAACAGGCTCCTACTCCTGCTCTCGCTCCCCTGTGCTGTTTACAACAGACTTTAATCTTTCACCTTATCTTTTTATTCTCTCACCTGGCCCCCCTCACGCCACTTGTTCGGTGCGCTCTACCTACACTCTGCTTCTCCTCTCCGTAGATGGAGGCGAATGTCAATGCCGGGCGGTGGTCCTCTGCACTGAAAGCCTCTTCAGGAGACCTGGTACTAGTGCACTCATGCAGCTGCACCCTCCACAGGCTAAGGAGGGACAGGATGAACGCTGGGCAGACAAATTACATGGGTTCCAGTCAGGCTCATCATCCGTATTACATGTCATCACGTCTCTCGTTGCCTGTTATCTCTATCGGGTACTCTCTTTCCCTGAACTGGTCCAGAGGGGCATGAGTGGAAAAATAATGTATTCAGTCCACAGAGTCAAAGACTAACATTCATCTCAAACTATCCTAATTGCAAGAAAGGGCTGCAAGGTTTTGAAGTCAGGCCTGCAGCCTGTATGACGGTTTGAGGCAACGCACATCTGATATTCTCCTCTCTCTGTGGGAGCTGTTTGTGAATGCTGCCTTTTTTTTCCCCCCACAGCAAAACAAGAACACATCCTCTTTTTCAGCTAAATATAAAAAGGAAGAAAACAACAGATCTGTCCATAAGTTTAATGCTACTGCTGTATAATTTACCCCTTACATTTGATTCAAAGGCAAAGCTGAGGGATTTCTCATGACGTGCCTGTCATTTGAATCAAAGATGCATTCACAAGTTCTCTTAAAACCCACAGGGTTATAAAACGTCAGGCGAATGAAGATCAACACGGTGCCTGGATTTTGAGGAGAAAATCCATTTTTCATAATTGATTAAAGTAATGAAATATTAATCGTTTGCATAAACAGTACAAGAAAGAAACTGCCACAACCAATGTTCCCAATCCTTTATCATGACCCGCTGATACCATGTCCTTGTTTATCATCCATAATTTCCTTCATTACACAGCTGCACTGAACATACTGAAAAAGGAGTGAAAGCAACTGCGCTTATCAAAACTCCACTTCAGTATTTTTGGAGCTTTGATGTTCTCATTTTTGGGAACAGCAGACAGTAAACATATCACATAAAAACACTGACCAAAAACATGGAACATGGCAGAATTATTTATTATGCTTTTTCATGCCAGTAACAGAACCAAACTAAATGTGTTTTTGTGTAAGTGATGTGTGCAAACGTAAGTTTCTGTCCACTGTACCTTATCACACTGGATTAAACCTGACACACTGGTTGTGGACATATTACAAGTGGTGCTCGGGCTGATTTCATTTTCCGTTTTAAGATAACGCCACAGATTTTTGCCGCAGCTTAACTTTTGGAAAATATGCACCATGCAGACACGGGCTGTGCATAATGTCAAGCTAAGATGCAATGTGGTAATTTAATCCGAGGGCTGTTATTATTCTGGGTTAAATATAGTTTTTTTTAAATTAAAATGCGTCTAGATCAGGTCTCATTCCAGTCTCTCAGATCGTGTCTGGACATGCCAATTATATGGTCTCCATTCTTTGGCTCTCCTGATTATAAAGAACTAGAGAAACCTGATCCGGTTTTGTTTCATCTTGACAAAAAGTCCCCAAAATATCCGTGTCGTGAACAATTTAAGCCTCTCACTAATGGCGGGGACCATAGTTAAGTCATTCTGCAGTTGCACGAAACCAAGCAGCCTTCTGCCTGTATTACACTTGTTAAGGGACAATCCTGGTTTATCAATAAAATAACACTGTACTGTAACTGGAGCTCCACTGGTCAGTCCATGCTGGTTAGCCAAATGTAACTGGAGAAAACATAAATCCACTAACAAACCTCCAGCTCCATCTTTGACCCGTCATACTCATAGTCCAGCTGTGGTTTCAAACTATTTTCATGTGAAACCAGGGTTTATAATAAACACTGGCTCAGTAGCTGACTGAAGAGAAGATCCCACCGTGTGTACATGATAAGCTACAGGTACACTGGTGTAAGAAAAACTCCATATCTGCAGCTGTTGATGTGCCTTCCCAGACAGCTGCACCAAAGAAGAGTTCACTGTGTGGTCACAGTAGTGGATCCATAGACTAAGAGATTAACAACGCTAATCTTCCAGTGGATAAAACCATGAGAGGATGACAGAGGATGATGAAAAAGAGGAGGTGGAAGAGGAGGAGCACTTGGAGAAAGAGAGGTCTAGACATTTAGGCGGACGGAGACAAAAATAAAGGCAGCCACAGAGTGTGGTGTGTGTGTGTGTGTTTGTCTGAGCTCATGAAATAAACCCCAAACGGTCGACAACCGGGAACCTCATTATCATATCTTACTGGGACAAGCATCTGACTGCCCCACTACATCTTTCACTCTATGCACAAGAGACTTATTATGTGCTCACCACACACTGGACAACAAAGGAGAGCAACAGAGCTGTGAGTCCTATCAGACGTTCATTATCCGCTCTGGGTGTACAGCCCCATATGAACAGCATACATCAGCCAGGCGCTGTGTGTCAAACTCCGGCGAAGCAGATGGGGCACGCTGCAGCAAGGGAAGCATCTGCGGTCTCTCCAAAAGACTATGTATTTGTGTAGCGTGAGAGAGCTGAGAGAGTCTCCACCATTGATCAGGCTGGCAGTGGCTGGATGTTTGCAGCCATATGAGTCACAAGAGTCAAGTCAGGATGTCACGGGCAATTAAGCGGCGTCGTCAGACACCCCACGGAGACACCTTCCAATGAAGAGAAGAGCATCAGAGAGCTATGGATGGGAAATAGAGCAGAGGCTGAGGCGTTTCTTAGAAGAGAGACGGCCAACAGACCGAGGCCTTCATGAAGCCATTTGATTACGCCCTCTTCGAAACACGTCTGCCGCCTCTTCACTCATACACTACCTCCTCTCAACTGTGGAAAGATTTAAACTGAACAAATTAAATGTATTCAATTCACAGCGGAGGTCCTTTTTGAGTTGTAGGTGGACTTACTGTACTGTTGCTGCGGTGTGCGACAGGCTGAAATAATATCTGTAGGTCAGTAGGTTAATAGCTACACGCCCGTCGGATTAGGCTGCGCAGTAGTCGACCAAACAAATAAATCTTGTGACTGTAATTTGGAAATGTGTTTTTCCAAATGAAAGCAGCGTAACATAAAAACATTAAGCCACTGAGTCTTTGTAGTGAAGCGGTAATTTTGAGCTGTGAAAGTGTGAGTGGGTGGAGGTGGTGGAGGGCAGGGGTTAATTAAATGTTATCGCCTCTCTCTTTTCCAGAAGCTCTTCTGCACTCGAGAGCAAAAACCTACACTGCAGTGAACTCACACCCCAACTCTAGAGACTAACTTCTTTCCACTCACTATTGGTGCATTGTGCCGTAACTACTAGCGTGTAGAGCAGCTATGGGGACTGTAATTATTTCCTGCCTTGCACCTCGAAGTCTATTTTCTGCCACTACGGGTCAGCCATAATCGCATATATAAAATTTAATATAGAACACGGTGTCACGGCTACAAAAAGGAAGTAAAATAACCCATGGAGCCATCATAAGGCCTAATGAAATGAAATCTTTAACAAGGTGAAGCAACGTCCTTCCTCACAGCAGTCAAGGCTCTCAAAGGCCAGGCTGTCATGTCAGCTCTACCCCATTTAATTACGTTTCTCAGCACTCCAACCTCAAGTGGCTAGGTGCAGCCTGGTCCTTGGGACACTCGAGCGAGTCCTGCACAGACGGGCAGACTAACAGCACCAGCTGTTTGCACGTGTATGCATGTACCTGCATCCTGAGTGCGTGTCCTCCAAAGGGAGACTCAAACTAAGAGACAGAAAGAGACAAGAGGCAGAAAAATAACAACGGCAGTGTAACAGACTAGGGTGGGAAGGTTATTCAGCAAGCTGGTGTTAAAACGATGAGTCGTTTAAACAAAGACGAAGTAAAAATGCCCACTATGTTGTGCTTTCAGCTGCAGAAATGTTAGAATTTGTCGATTTTCCTGCTCATATTGTTTATTGTAGAACAGACAATAATAAAGGTCTCTAAATGATAATTAAAGTTAAGGACAGAAAAATAGTAGCTAAAGAGTTTGTTACACTGATCAGCCACAACATTAAAACCACTGACAATTCAATGTTCTGCTGGGAAACTTTTGGACTTGGCATTTATGTGGATGTAGCACCCACCTAGACCAGACCAGGCACGCCCACCCCATAGCAATAACACTCCTTGATGGCAGCAGCCATCCCCAACAGGATGCAGCCTGACACAGACACACACACAAAAATGGTTTAGAAACAATTAAAAAAGAAAAAAGAAAAAAAGAAAAACAGCACAAGGTGTTGACCTGGCCTCCAAATTCACTAGATCCCAAACTGATCGCGTATCTTAGGGATGATCCACAGAGGCCTCCAGACACCACAGGGCCCATGTCCATTCTCTGATGAGTCACAACTGCTTTGGAGGCACAAGGGAGACCTACACAATATTGGGAAGGTGGTCATAATGTTATGACTGATCAGTGTAAATATAAATCAGGTTAATTTGCTGACGCCCCATATTTACACCCGTATAAAAACTGCTGACAAAATGCACAGGTTCCCATTCAGCCTGTGTGTTATCTTCCTTCTCCAGATTCTGCTTCATACTCAGGCTGGAGCACCTGTTTGGCCTCAGAACATCTACACCAGGATAAACGTGTGTGCTAATGTTCATACCGTACGTGTGTTTGTGAGAAAGAACTGATGCGCACACAGGTCTGCATTAGTGTGACCTGAATATCAACTGGATTAACACGTGCATACAGTATAGGTGTACCTACTGTGAGAGG
This sequence comes from Planiliza haematocheilus, assembly GCA_005024645.1. Classification (NCBI taxonomy): domain Eukaryota; kingdom Metazoa; phylum Chordata; class Actinopteri; order Mugiliformes; family Mugilidae; genus Planiliza; species Planiliza haematocheilus. The sequence continues at coordinate 839,981 of SRSE01000845.1, read as the reverse complement.
GAGATAATTTGTGCACCAGCGAACGTCCAAGAAAATATACAAACTGTGTCAGAGGGTTTTTGTAAACTTTTTTTAAATAGCTGCATATTTAACCGATCACATCCTTCCTGTCACGTGCAGCTGCACCCAACTAAATGTGACCACCTAGAGTTTACCCCCGATATACTCAAGTCACACAGCATGTAAACACTCATTTGATAACACTCTGATAATTCAGCATTTCTGGTCTAGCATTTCTCTGGCCCCGAGGCTTTCTGGGTAATTATCACCGTATTTCCATTCGCGAGCCCCTGGGCACGGCAATCTGGAAGAGACTGATTTGGACAGTTTTGATCCACCCAATGTTTGGAGAGTGTTTCTCTGCCTCGGGCCTGAAGAAACATGTTTTTCAACTATTTTTTTAAATACATTTGTAGAATTTTATCAAACTTTAGTTTGTGGCTGGTGATTAACAGATTTAGTGATGCTGGGTAGAAACAGATGCAATTAGACAACTAAGTGGAGGACAAAAAGAACAAAGTTTAAGCATCAAAAAACAAATGATAGACCTTTATAATAGAGGTGATTAATTAAGTGAGCAAAGACAGACAGACAGACAGCCCTATGTAGCCTGGGGGCTGTGTTGACAGTATTTTTCTGTGGCGTGTCATTGTTTTATCTTGGTCTCTGCGGTGGAGGTGGCTGCTAACAAACCACCGAGCATCAGAGAAGAAACAGTCTTCTCTGTCCTTCACACCGACAAACACTCACCGAAGGACAAAGTCTCCAGCGCTCTCTCCGCCTTCATAAAAAAAAATACATGCAGCATCAGAAAGGCAGGTATCAAGTATCACAGTGTCCAATGTATGCACAGCGACAGAGACGTGCTGCTAAATATACTTGCACGGTATGTTTCTGTGAAAATAAAGCTGCAGGTGGATCCACTGAAGCTTTGCTATGTGCGCAGGACAACAATCACATGCTGCTCATGTAAATTACATTATTTTTGCAGTAAGGGGCGATCAACAAGCAAACAACAGGCGTTTCCCCCCCAAGACTTTTAAATCTCAAATGGCAAAGTCAGTTTCCTCTTCCTCTTCCTGTCAACCTGTGCCCCAGCTTACTGTATTATCAACTCATGCATAATCCATTCACTGCACGCAGTTATCAAAAACCCCAGACTCAAATAAATCTGACCATATTATTTGCACCGGCTCAGAGCTGTCAGGGAACTTTGCCTGTTTTTTTTCCCCCCATGGAATAAAAATTTTGCTCTCCAAGTCCTTTATGCACAGTTTAGTTAAATCTCAATTTATCTACCCAAACGTGACTTCTGAAGTGGAGGAAACAAAGTGCCCACAAGCACATATCTAAAGAGGATTTTGAAGAAGACAAATGAACTTGAGTGGAGAGAGGCCAAAGAGGGGCCAGTAACAGTTAAAGATGTGTTGCTCTCTAAAGGAGCAGCTGACTAACTCTGAATTATAAGTAGAAGAAAGTTCTGCTTTTTTTTTTCCTCAAGGCGCTAAAAGACCACTTGTGTTGTCTAACAGGGCCAGATGGGCCTGCGCTCTGTGACTAAACTCTGTGCACATACACACACACACACACCTCCAGGACCCTCAAGCTGATTAGCATTCAAAGTAAACGCTCTCCTCTGTTCCTGCACTCGGTTTCTCCTTTCTCCAGTCTGCTGACGGTTCCACAGGGAGGACTGGAATCGCTGCTGTTTATCCACTTACTCCTCGGGGGGAAAGTGAGGCGGCTCGGCCAGCAGGAGACAGGCAGAGACGGAGAGTGATGCTGAGCGGAGACTCGGGGTTGAATATTCCCGCAGTTGGCAAATATGGCGACAGGGAGGCTAAACCTTGCCCCCAGACATTATGAAGCTTACAGTTTCACTTTTATTCCCCAACAGATTGAGGTAACCTTTCTGCAAATGCTCTCAGAATTTAAACCCCTTAATCCTGTTACCCATGGACCGTACAAAAAAAATAAAAAATAATTACTGAACTCCACAAACTCACTCCTTTGTTTAAGCAGATGCACGACACGAAACCAGTTCACTTCCACTTCTGCAATGACGATGCATTTTTGGGCTTCACTGCGAACACAGATTGGGCTTTTCAGCGCAAGTAAAAACACATGCGGGCAGGCAGGCACGTTTACAGCGTGTGCTGTGCAGACCTGGAGCTGAAACCCTGCGCCATATGCAGCGAAGAAGCCTCTCGAGAACACCTGCGCTTCTGCACTTAGTGGAGCTCTATTGTGGTCTGACGAGGCCGAGGCCACTCACATATTGTCTTAGCACCTGGCTTTGTTCACAAGCTCAAAAAAGCAACGGCACCGTAAAAGAGCACTCCACTGTGGTGTTTGATGGTGATGGAGGGAAAAGACTGCAAGCTACACGCGAGACTGAATTAAGCCGCGGCTGTCCAATAACCGCCTGAAAATCCAGAGAATTCTTAAACGCTTGATATGATAAGAGTTTAACGAGAGTGGAAAGTCGGAGCTCACAGAATAAAGTCAAAATCTTCAAATTACAAGCGGTGCTAATCCTCTTCTATAGCAGCCGGACAGATCGGTTGGAGCCTTTTCAGAATACAGACTTCTTAAATTATCTTGACATGTTAAATATAAATATGTTTAAAATTGGTGAGTGTACAGCTTTATTTTCTAAATATGGAGCCGACAACAATTCACGAAACCTGGAGCAAATACATCCTGTGAGTGTGCACCATGAAACCCAGATGGCCTGCAGGTGGTCTGAGGCACAATTGGAAAAGAATCCTGGTCTTTGACCAGACTCATTAGATGAAGGCAGCACAGAAATAATTAGTTTGTGATAGAAATGTTATAATGAGAGGTTTACATTTTCTGCTGGGATTGCCACCCCTGGCATTAAAAGAATAACTTCCTGATTGTTCTCATGTCCTCACCTCTCCTTGGACTATTTGCTTCAGTATAGTTCTGAAAGGCATTCAGTCGCTTCTTGTTTCTTTTACAAATTACAGTTGTTTAAAAAAAAAAAAAAGGAAAAAAGCTGTCAGGAAAACAAATTAAACTATGTTTCATCAAAATTAAGGCTAGCCAATAGGTTTTCTTTCCTGGATGAGAAGAAAAATGCGTTAATTTATTTCTTACATATAAGCAGGCACTCAACGTTTTCATCTGTTAATGTATAAGACTTCCAGCCCGACTGGCAACTTACGAGCTAAAAATGTTTGTGCACTGAGGCACTTGGTAGAACAGTTCTTTGTGAGAAAGGTCTTCTTGGTTAGACCTTTCTCACAAAAGAATATGTCTCAACTTTTGCTATCTAACATGGGACAGGGACATTGACTAACACATCTCATATCATATCTATCTACACAAGCTGTAACATCAGTTTACCACATTTCTGCAAAAGCCATGTACAGCTAGCAAAAGATCTCACTTCAGTCCAGTGAGCTGTTGAAGAGCTGGAGTAAAGTTAAAACATACTGTAGGCCCTTTCTGTCTGCAGGAAATTAAACCTTTTAAATGAGAGCGCTCACCTCCCCAGGTGCAAATGTTCCACTGAAACAAGTTCCAGAATAAACTTCTTTGCAAGTGTACTGCATCATCAAGCTGGGAGCTGCAAAAGGCACCTGCAATTGGTTTAGAGAAATAGCAACAACAATTTTTACCCCAATGCCAGAATGATAATGAGTGCTGCCGGACCATTGTCCAGCACTGTGGAGAATGACTTTTCAATAAGCCCATCATTAGCTCGCTCCAGGACGACCGTTTTGTCGTCTCATCTAACCATCATCAGGTCGATAGGATTTGTCGATTCCTGAAAATCTCTAAATTACTGTTTAAGTTTAAGTTTATGATGTGACAATGTTATGGTTAAGGTTTGCTTATGTTTAGTAAGAAACCATATTCTAACAAAACTAGCGCTGACAGGACAAAATCAGCAGCCTTCAGCAGGTGTTCACTCTACACTGACATGACACGACCATCGACAAACAAAAGATTCCTAAAACAACCAACAAGTTTTGAGCATAAACACTTTGTCACATTTGTCATTTCGTTTGCAGATGTTGTGTGATATTAGCATAGTCTGTAAAGCAGTTTGTGGAGAAAGATCTAAACCACTGTTGCAGAATCCCTTTGCAGGACAAAACTTAAAGATAAAAACAGCCCTCTAATCCTCAGCTGTGCGCCCTGGTTTTGGCGTTTAACTCTTCACATACCTGCTTGTCCTTGTCCTTAGCTTTCCCACTGCCCGACACCCGCGATGAGGTGACGTCGCGGGGGATGACAGAGATTTGGTGCAGTGGCATGTTCATCCCAGCAGAGCCAACCAAGGACGCTCACACACACGCTTCCTGTCCCGCTGCCAGAGCAAAGGGCATGATGGTCTGAACTGCAACACCACGCCCACTCCAATCTGCAGAGGATACACAGCGCATCAAAATTAGTCGTCACAATAAACGTCTTAATGCAGGTCTGCAAAAAGAAACAAGAAATTAAAGTCCTAAAGATGTACAGCTGTATTATAAAGACTTGAGTGATGTCTTTCATATGTGCAGACCATAACTAATGTGTCCGATGGACATCAGAATGGTGAATTAAATAACTTAAAGCTGCATTTTATGTATATAACTAGTAAAACATGTATGAATACTTGATATATACACTCTACAGGTGTCTGTGTTCTTTTTTTTTCTCCATAATTTTAAACTAAGTTTGAACTCAACAGAATCAGGCCCATGAACATCTCTCATCTCTCGCCTACGGTGCAGTCTTAAAGAAACTTTCGTTTATTCTCGAACCCTGAAAGCACTCGTGTGATTTTCCACAGGAGAGCATGAGTTTGTCTCAGAATAGCACAAGCACAGAGTGTAATAAATTATCTCAGAGGTGATCCCCGAAGTGTATAATAAATCACCACAGAGGTGCAGAGGAATTCACTCCCCCCCCTCCCCAAAGACCTGAATTCAAAGCTGTGATTTTAACAGCAGAGTGGCTGAATGTTGCTCCCTGTCATTCTTGAATGGATTCAGACAGTCAGTCATACAAGCAGCAGCAGCAGCAGCAGTAGCAGCAGCAGCAGCATATGGGGCTGTCCTGAGGAGTTACACAAGAGGTTTTACAAATGGATCGTTTTAACTTCAGTTAATGCAGCCATCTGTACTGCTACTGACAGCAATTAAGCTTTAACTCCTTCTCACCACTGTGTATGTGTGTGTGCTTGCACGCAGGCTCATCTGCCAAGCAAGCCCCTCAAGCTCCACAGTATGAAAATGACAGGATTAAGAAACCAAAAAGCAAGCAGACAGATGGGAGGTCAGTAAAATGGCAGCAATCAGAAAACCAGCGTTGATGGCAGGAGGAGGGGGGGTGGCAGTCATGGTGTAGGATTTAGACTGAGAATGCCACATGGGTTCACAAAGGAGAGAAGACCGGCACAGACAGAGCTGTCAACTCAGTTCATCAGTTCGCTGTCTCTGCTAAGTACTCATCAAGATGGAGAGGTGAAGAGGCTCATGTACACACACAGTCAGCGGTTATATCAGCTACTTCAGCAACAGCTGGCAGTCTCAGCTTGGTGCCAGTAAATGGATGGTGTGAATCATGTGTTAAAGACCAACCAGATAGCATCTTGGCACCTATTAATACATTTTCACAGAACAATAAAACAGTGGACACAGAGTCATGAAGATCATCAAAGTAATGACATTACTTGAGACACAGAATAATCCATAATGATATCAGTTGTGTGCTCCTGTTGTATAAGACTGAATGTGATTTCACACAGTGTAACTTGACAAAGCTCCTGCCCTGATGCATTTAGATATCTAGTAACACCCGTTGGCGATTATATCAACACAATGAGGGGGGCTGCTTTTAATCTTTGTCTTGCATTAGTCACGGGCATTTCAAACGACATATCCTGCTTGGCCACATTTGAAATACAACGATCAGGCATAACATTATGTGTAGGCCTCACAGTTGTGACTTATCAGAGAATGGACATGGGCCTTCTAAGGATTTTAGTGATGGTCTTTGGGGGAGGGGCCTCTGTGGATCAGGCTTGTTCCAGTGCATCCCACAGATATTTGATCAGTTTGGGATCTAGTGAATTTGGAGGCCAGGTCAACACCTGGCTGCATCATTGCTATGGCGTGGGGGTGCCTGGTCTGATCTAGGTGGGTGCTACATGTCTAAGTAACATCCACATGAATGCCAGGTCCAAACGTTTCCCAGCAGAACACTGAATTATCAATGCTCAATGTTGTTTACTTCTCCTGTCATAATGTTGTGGCTGATCGACATATGCTTTTCAATTGGGATGTTTTTAACCAACACAAACCACCTATTGCCCGTGTATGGTCAGCTATGTGTTGTACACAACCCAACTAGCCAGGCCAAGTTTGGAAGGCTGGAGTAGAGATGCCCGAAAGAAAAGCCAACATTTTTTGGTTGGAGGGAGAAACACAGCAACCTTTAACCAGTATGAAAGGCTTGGATTATCATATTTTTTCCTATAAACACAAACAAACAGCAACCTTTTTTTCCAGGAGGTGTTTGAAGGAATAAAAAGTGAGGCCGTATTTGCATGATCGTACAAGTCTGACACCGGTGGAAGAAATCCTGCTTCATGTAAATGAGAATGTTGAATATTCAACGTCATTATTCATGTAAACAGCTCAGAAGGAATATTCGCTTTTTAGTATAAGACCAAACAACATAATATTTTGTCCATGTAAATTAAGTGACTAAATGCTCATCTTAAAGGAGAACTAATGTGTTTTTACAACCTGGACCTTAGGAGATATTTAGATCTGTGTATAATCCATATAGTGGGAGTGACTGGGGCACCGAAACGCAGCCTCTAACGCAATATCTGATACGAAACTCGTTCATTTCACCAATATTTTGTTATCGTATGCAAGGGCTGTTCCCTATTGAGTCTGGAGTTAGCAGTTATCATCATGATGATTTCTTCTGACCTGGACGATGTCATCTCTGAGCGTCTCGCACAACCGCGATGGTCGGCTTGTCTGTGTTTCGGTGCCCCAGTCACTCCCACTATATGGATATACGCAGACCTAAATATCTCCCGAAAGACTACAAATTACACAAAAGCTATATGGTTGAGTACACAATCGTATTTTATGCCAGAAATAAGGTCCAGGTTGTAAAAAATGTTAATTCCCCTTTAAATACAACTGTAGAGGTTCGGAGACTTGGTGCATCTAAGCCACTGAGCACTGAAGCTCTTTAGATTTCTTCTTTTATACTTCATCTCTACTCAACCCTGCAAAGGCAGCTCACTGAACAGAGTTTATACAATACCAAGGTCAACCCAGCGCTGTGCTCAGATGAAGAACTCAGTGAAGACAGATATTTTTGTCTTGAATCTTGCCGATTCACATATCCATAAAAAAACAAACAAAAAAAACAACTGTGGGTTTGTTTATTCGTGAAGCACAAAAGCAGTTCCACCGCACCGTCTCCCAGAGGGGAAAAGAAGAATTTATATTTGAGGATTCAGTGCATTATTTACCAAGCTGCTGCAGAGGCCAGCGTGCCCTTAACTAGACCTTGAGGTCAGGATGGTTGAGTTCTTCAGAAGCTGGTGCAAAGATGACTAATTTTTCTTTTACAGATGTTTTTAAATCAAAACCTGAAGCACTAGTTTGCTTTTTTCTCTCTTTTTTAAAGGGCTCTGATGCAAACATATTTGTAAAGCGGAAATCATTTTCATTCAGTCGCCAGACATTCAATTGTCTTTCGTCTTCCTTCCTTCCTTCCTGTCTCCATTCTTTCTGCCAGCCTTCTCTGCCTTCTTCCAAAGTGAAAGAACGCTTATGTAACCGAACCCGTCTAGGTCATTTTATCAGTAACATCAGATATTAGTGACCACACCGTGATTCAGTGAGCTACGGCTGAACAATACAGGTCACTTGGATGGTCAGAGAGCACTCAGAGTCATATTATGCGTGTCTGTTTGTGCATGCGAGGCTAATGAGTTACAGTAAATGAGTGTGGGTCAGATACAGAGTCATGGCCTGAGGGAATCATCAAATGGCAGCATCATTAAAGCTCCGGATATATTTCAGCCTCAAATGTTTGGCATTCATCACAGCTCAGGAGATGAAAAAAACAAAAAGAAGACACTTAGTAAATAATGCAAACAAAATAAATCAAGATGCCCACTGTGTCTGTGTGTGTATATCATCCAGCGAACCAGCATTATCATCCATTGCTGTGGCCACAACACAGACTGCTGCTGCACCCCTGAGCTCATTACTATACATCCTAAAGAAGAACTGCAGCAGCAAAACCTTCCCACGCACACACACACCACTCTTAATTGGCATTGCGTTTCCATCTTGAGGGTTTTTTTTTTTTCCCGGCCTAAGAGGTTGCACAAATGGGAATTACACTTTTTTCCACATATAAACATCCAGTTCAGTGCCGCAGCATGAATATCTTTAGGAGTGATTTTAGGAGTAAACTCATTCCGTCAATCAAGCTGTCAGAAGGTCCCATGGATTTGAGATTAGGCCGCATGCGAGTGTGTGCGTGCGTCCTCCAGGTCAGCTGCCAGTCAAAGAGCACGCTGCAACTATAATAAAAGCTACAAATCTCGCAGCACTCCAACCAATCTCAGGCCTCCTGCGGCTCCAATTTGACATTGACCTGTTGCCATAGCAGCAGCTCCAGGGGTCAGTTTAAGCTGCTAAGGGGACAATGGCTTCGTATAAATTGATGTACTTCTGAGTGGTAACATGGAACTGTTAACATTAAAGTAAGAGAAGTTTTTAAACATCTATGCAGCATTAAGTCCTCACTAAATCAGACAGTGATCGATTCAGCTAATCCCACCGTGTCCTGACTAGTAAATCAGGGCTCAGTCTGGAGGAGCTTTAAAATCTGGCTCGATATTTAATTCAGGCAGCACCACACACCTTTACAGATGTTTTCTTGTATTAGATTATTAGGTCGGATCAATGAATATGAATACACCAACACAGTGAAGACTGCCGTGCAGCAACATAAATCTACTGAGCCACACTCCAGTCTGATAGGCAGCGGTAAAGCATCTAAAGGCTGAACAAAAGAAGACTTGCTGTGACTTTGTAATACGTCGCAGTGTGGAAAACACAAAGAAAAAAGGCTCAACAGGAACGGCTGAGAAGACGATTAGAAGAGATTTTGACCAAGTTTTAATATCTGTATGCTTCAGTGTTTATGGTTGCCTGGCAACACCATCAGCTGCTCTGTGTTCTTATAGACTAATTTCTCTTATTTGCTGTTGTGAAAGTACAGATGTACTCATGCACATTATAACGCCTCAAATTAGCAGATAGTCAGAGTCTAAGCAGGAGCGTCGTCCACGCTGGATTTTTGGGATGAACATTTTCTGACTTTTATTTATTATTTTTGGCAACAGTCGGTGCATCCCTACTTTTACATACGTTGTACTTACACAGATTATAATACTTAAAAAACAAACAAAAAAACCCCACTTTAAATCTAGTGTATTTATGTGGAAATTGAAGATGAAAGATGGATCTTTATGGATTAATGAGATTAATCGAATCATCATATTTTTAATACGCTTGAGATATTGTTAAAATATGCTCATTTCAAGGTTGTGTTCATGGTTCAATTGTTGATAACAACACCATCTGCCAGAGAAGACCATAGGAGACCCACACACGGGGGCCAAGGCCATCAAAATGTTAGCTCCTTTTATCCCACTGAAGTCCAGGACGAAGGTTCAGCCCTCCCCGCTCCAGCGTCAGGTAAATCACAGTCCTGTCTCCTCTACTCTACGTTCCGCTCAGCTGAGCTCTGCTGTTATTCAGTTTGCCAAGAGGCCCCTCCGAGTCCCTGCTGTCAGATCAGACTGGCGATATGGCGGCAAGCCCGTTCTCCAGATCTGATGCGCAACCAGGCAGAAAACCTCAGCTGTGTATCAATCAGTCCCAACGTTAGTGTACAATAGTTACGGTCTGTATTTAAAGAGCTGACTTCCCAGAGGAGCAGAACTGGAGCACAAATCAGAAAGTTAAAATGTCTTTAATATGATGCAATTAGAGTTATATTCATGAATTGTGTAGCCACACGGGAAAAGGAAAAGATTTTACATTTTGATATGTGATTTTGGGCTGATAATACGGTTTTAGAGGGAACAATTTGGAAACTTAACACATGAATTACTGCTCTGACTGTAAAAGTCACTACAGTAATGCAGCCGACTGTGTGGTGATTCCCATTATCACAGTTCTCAAACATTTAAACATACACTCAGTAGAAATTTGGCAGGTACAGTAGAAACGCTTGAAAATGTGAATTCTTGCTTAGATTGCCGTTCCCCGTGGGGACTTGTCACTTTGTCACCAAATCCTTTCGTGGAAGACTTTATAAAAACCGAAAATATGGACGCACGTTGGACTGGTGCCTCCGCTGACAGGATAGAGAAGGGGGGCATTAATTTCATCACGCCGCAGATGCTATAGCCGTGTTGGCAATGACGGTTGGACTCAGTGCTCTGCCAGAAATCAGACTCTCTCCCGGTCCACGCACGGATTAAAAGAGCAGCGCTAAAACCCGATAGGCTGCACCGATAAATCCTCACGCACGCAAATGAGCAGAAACACATCGTCGTCACACTGGCACTACAGTTCTTCATGAGTTTGGATAACAAATTCCGCTGTCAAAATGAAACCGTTCAGTGGCATTGTTCAAGCATGCACACAAACACACAGGGCTGTGCTGCGCCGAGCACGAAGACTGGTGATTACTCCAACACTTTTTCATAACGTACTGTGAATAAATTATCATAATGTTTCTTAAACTCATTGTCATTTCGAATGTAGCTGAATAGCTTATCAGCGCCAGTGTGGTCTGAATATTACCGTGGCTGCTCCAAAATGTCTCCAGCAGTATTTACCCTGCAGTATACGCTGGATTAATCAAAGGCATCGGGTATGTTTAAGTTCAGTGAAGCCAAAATGCCTGGAAGCTGTCCCATTTGATTATATGCTAATGAGGCCCAGTTTGGATGTGATTAATTGTGTGTTTGGCAAAAAGAGCTCTGAATATACATTTGGGATAAACAGACTAGAAAAACACAGCAGCTAAACATACTTCTTACTAAAATGACCTTCCCTGTTTTTTTACACACTCCTTCTCAGGTGGAGAAGATGTGAAGGACATGACCGAGCAGAAAGAGTCTGATAAAGGACACCCTGCAATACCCTTTTCTTCTAGATTAATTCTCAGAGGATTAAACACAGAACTTTAGATCCCTTAATTTACAGTATGCTTCTTTTTTTCCCCCCTCTCAGCACGGCTACCAGAATAGACACAGCAACTCTGCCCTGGATACGCAGAAGTGGGCCATTTAGAGTTCAGGTAAATATTTAATTTAGACAGTTCTTTCAATGAATTCCTGAATTGCAAAGTTCAGTTTCAAGTCGAAGTGCCACGAACAAGTGAAACAAGACAGAAACTACTCTTCACACCTCCAAACCTTGGTTGTTAACGTCTGGAAAGCACAGTTCTTTTTTTCTACCGGGACACCACAGTATCACCTACGTCTGACTGATTCCAAAATAGTTGTGACAGTTGATTATGAGTAAGACTTTCTGATGGTCATCCTGGTGTATTAAGAGAAGAATGACATTTCAGGGCATGTACTTCGATGTACTTGCATGGGGATTTTGTTAAACTATAAACAGAGACTAGCTGGCTCCCCCTGCAACCAGACTTTCATTTATTCATCTCCTGTAAATGTTTGTCTATCGCAGGGCTAATGCAGACAGACAGACAGGTGGGAGGAAGGAAGGAAGGAAGGAAGGAACTCGACAGAGAAAGGCCCGGGTCGGTTCAAACCCAGAATCTCCACTCCACTGTGCTGCCCACATCCACACTTTATTCTCATCTAAGTCCCAACATGAAGACAAGCAGGCGTTGTTTATTGCAGCATCTGGACTCTAATGAAATGTCATTTACAGGTGTCTGGTGTGTTCAAGTGCATATTAATAACCAAGATGTGTCTTAAAGAGTATGAACATACGTCTCGTCACTCTTTTTATCAAACCCTCAAATCTCATTAATTAATTAAAACTTATAAGGGGCATGGCTACAGAATCAGAAGGTTTAGAGAATCCTAGACCTAAAGCTGATGAAGAAAAAGTACGGTTATAATGAAACCAGACCAGCACCAAAAGACCATATGATAAACAACAACTGGATACCAGTAAGGAAAGGGGGAAACGGCACCATATCAATGCATGTACAGTTTGACTCAAAGAAAACGAGATAAGAGTTTCGACGAGACAGCTTTCTGTCCTTTTTGCGTGTGCTATGGTAAGATGTGAGAAACAAAAGTAAACTGTGTCTTTACCGTAAGAGCAGCCGAGTGCCGATTTTGCTGGAAAAGCAAAGTTATATATTTGGAGAGCAGGGAGAAAAGTGCAAACACATCACAAAGCCAGAGTAAAAAAGGAGGAACTGAAATTGTGAGACAGGCAGTGACTTACAGTATAGATAAAACACACACACACACTGAGCATGCATTTTTTATAATCTCACTGATACAGTTATACCTTGAAGGGGAAGCAGAACAGAGAAAAGAAGAAGCCATCTTTACTATATGTTGACTGATTTGCATATTAACCCTGTGAAAGCTTATTTTCTAGTGTACACATGTCCAGATTGCAGTGCAAGCAGCTTCACAGCAATAAATCATGTCTGTGGGACAATGTGAGGCGTGAGCTCTGCAATCAAGCCTGCCAAGTTGTTTGCACAAATACACACAGGGGCAGATGTAACCTTGAAAGTGAAAGTTCACATTTTGAGATTTATGCCAAAACCTGATATCAGAATTAAATTATAGTGAATCATCGGGTGCAGGTTCCAGATGTGGATGAACTAAGCTGCATGTCACAGAAATCAAGCGTCAAGAACTGCAGTACTTCAAATGGCCACTCGAGGCCGGTTACAAAAGCGAGTAACAAACCAAGGATCTCCACTTAACAGCAGAAACAAAAATGTTTACGGTTTAATGCAAAAATGTCTATTGTACCCACAGCCTATTCCCCTGTACATGACTGCCACAGCTTCACCTCTTCACTGGGACCTAGGCAGTGACCAACACTCTGCAGCGTTACCTGAAAACCCTCTTCTGTTACAGTCCAGATGTGCAAAAAGCCCAGCAACTACGCACACCGATCAGCTACAACATTAAAACCACTGAGAGGTGTTGATCAGCGCTCCATGGCAACAGTAACCTGCCAAACATGCAAAAGCTGCTCAGGAACAGCTGGAAGAACACAACACACTGACAAGGACTTCAAATTCCCCAGATTCTAGTGCGCCCGGGTATCCACGGGATGTGCTGTAACAAGCACCATCCACAAATACCACACCCTGCGGCTCATACGACCCCAAAGATGAGCTACCAATGTAAGACACCACAAGGTACCCACAGAGGTCCTGTGTCCATGCATGAGGGACCTAAACAATATTGGGCAGGTGATTTTAATATTGTGGCTGATCAGTGTAAACACTTACAGCAAATGGCGCAAAAAATAAATCTGACAGTTGGTTCGCTTTCATTTCTTTAATATATTCACTGCAGAAATGAGGTCTAAATTGGTCTGAGCCTCTTCTATTTGGGTGTGTGTGGGGTCAAGTTGGCCGCTACTAATGAAGTTTCCAAATGAACTTGTGAAGAAAGCTGCTGTTAAATTTAATGAGGCACTACCAAAACTGAGAGATGCAACAGCAGGGGGGGAAAAAATGACCGTGCTGAATTTATGCTGCGGATTTCTGTGTGCGAAGACATCAATGAGATGTTACAAGGATCCTTCAGTGCACTTATTCTGTAATGAAAATATCTTTTTGTTCAAAACACAACAGGCACAAACAAATGAATTCTATTATTTCTCACTCAGATTTATCTACAAAGAGGCAGAAAACTGTGAAAGAAGGACAAATTTATGTCATAAATTGTCTCTTTTTGTACCACCAACAACATTAAACCACAAAAATGACTTGGAAACTACTGTTTTAGATGCAACTTACCTTCAGTTTTATTTATTTTTATATCAAAGTTACTGCTTTAATCGTCAATAGTGGCCACACATCATCACCCTAAACAGTTAAATATGATAGAGGTGTGCACTTCTGTATCTGAGCCATCACTCTAACCAGCACGGCCTCATATTCTCACCTCCCCTCACTCAGCAATGCATCTTACATGACGAGGCATGCCCCTCCATAAGTGACAAAGGGGAGTTGGACTGCATGTTATTTATCTATAAAGCTCTACTGCAAAAACTGAATCAATACACCTGAACTTTGGTCTCACACGGTTTATCATACAGGTGTCAGCTCACAGGACGTTTGCACACTAATTCAAACTGAGCTCAGACAAAGCGGACTCAGAAACCATGCTTCATGCAGATTGAAAAAATAAACTTGCTAAAGCTTCTGAAGAACGCTGCAATAATTTTTGGTCTTACTTCCTGAACATTTTTCTTCCAGTTCTGCTTCTGCAGCTGAATCTATTCACACTTCCAGAGGTCTGACTGTTTTAAAACACAACCATGATACTCTGTGATATCAGAGAAGATTTAGTGCTGTGCTAACAGATGACGTCGATACAACACAAAGTCTTCAAAAAGTTTTATCTTGTGATTATTGGCGTGACTGCAAACAAAACATCTAGCGTCGTTTCCCCATAGTTTATCAGCGGGAGAGCACTAATGCACATGGAAATTTTCAGTCACGCTCATCAAAGAGTTTTTCCACATTTCCTCGAACAGTGTTTTATTAGATGATCAAATCTTTCTATCTTTGTGAGTCAGGGGAGGCGTACACTTGAAAAAATGTCCCAACCCAGCTTAAGGGTAATGAGGAATTCATATGCTGCTTTCCTGTAATCGATCCCATGGAGCGGAGTTCCACTAAAAATTACACAACAGCTTAATCTGCCAAGCAGGACGCAGTTTTTATTTCCCAGAAAACTTGAGCTGTTAATGTATTCAGTGTCGATGACAACCTGAAAGCTATTGACAAGGATACTAATCTTCAGACTTGCGTTCAGGGGAAACGGGCCAGCTTCAGGAATGAGGAAATGAAAAACTAACTCCCCACCAGAGGAGAAACTGAAAGCATTTTCTTTCTAACCACTGCCCTGACATTACCAGTAAACACAGCCCTGTTACTGGTACATGTGGGCTTCTCAACTCACGGACCACTCCGTCCCTCAGGCTTCGTCTTTCCTCAGAATAACCCGACTCTGTGGAGGAGTTATGGAACAGCAGGCAGTAACAGCCCACCACAGTGATGCACGAAGTAGCAGAAATATAATACGTGATATTGTGTGTGTGTGTGTGTGTGTGTGTGTGTGTGTGTGTGTGTGTGTGTGTACCGATTGTGTGGAGTCAGGAAACCACACACTGAGCGACCGCTTGAGAGGCTGCTGGTCTGGCTGGTGGTCGACTCAGCGGCCAGCAGCGGCAAAAAGCAGCTAAACAACTGAATGACAGTGTGGCGGACAGCTGGAGAAGTGGCCTCCAGCTGTCTGTTATACAGCAGTTAACCAGAAAACACACTGCGCCATATAACAGACCGCTGCACAAACTACATCGGACTCAGGGAAACACAATATTGCAGCTGGTGGAGAAGAATCCGTCTTAATGTTGGAGCTGATCTTAACATATTTTCTCACTTACGTCTAGTGGTATAAAGGACTATTTCTTTGTTAGAAAGCGGTTTCGATGCTCCCTCAGGGCCTAGAGGTTTGAAAGCTAACCACATGGTTGTCCACCCCTCCCTTCCCCTCGAACACTTCCTGCCAACGATTCTTCTCTATCTAATAAAAGGAAGAGCGATATGCCCTCGAAGTATTTTTTAAAAAGCCATTAAATATGGCTCACACAATGGTCTGCGGATAGTTGTTTCGGTTTCCGGAGGAAAAAAAAAAAAAAAGCAGCTACCAAGTGTTGTAGGGTCTCAACGTAAGGTTAGGTGTTATTTTATCATTGATTAATCTGATGTGACCTTTTTTTAATCACCTCTCAATGAAATGTCAGAAAAAGGTGAGTTTTTTTCCCTTTTTAATTTATTATTATGAAAAGGTCAATCAGTCCTCCTGAAATGAATTATCTTCTATCAACCCTTTCAGCTCCACTTAGAGTATATTTAGGTGTTGACTGAAACACCGGCCCTTTTCACACCTTGTATTAATAGTTCTATGTAGGTGTGTATGTACCCTCAGGCAAACTGAGATCCGATCATTCAAACTGAATTTGGAAGTGGTGTGATTTACGTATTGGAGTGCCTCAGATGATTACAGAGTTCCACTGCAAATGGAGGCTTGTACCTTGGTATTTGAACATTTCAAAATAAAACCCTGAATTGTCTGCAGGGCTTCATGCCATAAATCAAACATTTTTAGCGTCTCTGGAGATCAGGATTTGAGGTTTGCGGGTAGATGAGATGTGGTGAACACATGGAGGACTGGTTATTCATCACACACAACCTTTCAGAACTTCCTTGATTTAGTCTCTCATCCTCCTCGCAGTCACGTCCAAGGCGACAGAACAAATGGAGATGTCAGGTCGGTTTGACAAAGCGACCAAGAGTCCTCTGCCTCACACCCATCGTCTGGCTGTAATTGGGGTAATCAGAAGGAACCTGGCTCCAAAATAACCTGCCCTTGAGTGCGTACACCCTGACAGAACGAAACGAACGTCTGCGTCTAGCAGCACACGCGGGGATCACACACACGGTTGAAGCAGTTGGTCAAAAAGCCCCTTAGCGGTTACATAGACATAATCACTATATTTGCTTGTGCAAACCTGTAAATGTGTCACATTTAGCGCTTGAGTCTCATAACCTGAGCACACATTGTGCTAAAGGTAGTGAAGAAAAAAAGGCAGTCATACCGTCCTTACTGTAAGGGCTGACTGTTACCCCAGCTGTTCACAAGATCACACTGGTTTCAACAGCTGTGTGCACACACACACATGAATGCACATACAGCTGTGTGCACACACACATGCACACAGCAACTTGAATTCACTCAGCCGAGAGAATATTTTTTCCAAACAAACTCCTAAATATAAAACTAATCCATCACACAGTGTCTGCAAAGTCAATTTACACAAGCAACAGGAGAATTAATTCATTATTTAAATCACTATTAATTACTGTGACGCATTCAAGATTGAATTATAATAATCAAAGAAATGTGCAGAGTGGAATTTTTAGGGTTGGAATTATTTCTGCTGCTGTAACTGGAGAACGTCTCTACTAACACATTATGTGGAGATTTAAGCTGTGAATGCACTTAAAATTACAACAAGCACAAAGCTCCTCTGGCAAACAACAGCAACAGTAACAGCAACAGCAAGCAGCAGGAGAGTTATTAGTAATAAAAACTCATTTGATAATCTGAGTTAAATACTGATCTGGGCTCAGTCTGCTGTAGGAATTTCCTCACTGGTTCGCTGAAATCCACATTATACAGTCGGGTACATTACACATGAATGGTGGAGTGATTTTAGAGAAAGTTACACAACTTGCAGGGCAATTCCAACACAAACTCATATGACAGTCGGATGACAGTGTTGGAAATAGTCATCTAAAGGCTTTATACCGCTACTGCTACTGGAATTACAAAAAAAAAAAAAAAAAGTCATACAGAAAGGTCACAGGTAATCAATGTAGCATATCAAACTTTGTTTACTACAATTTAGTTTTAGGTTTGTCCACCGCTCAGCCAAAACATTAACACCACCGGCAGGAGAAGTAAATAGCATTGACCATCTTGTGACTATTCAGTGTTCTGTCGGGAAACTTTTGGACCTGGCATTCATGTTGATGTTACTTAGACATGTAACACCCACCTAGACCAGACCAGACACCCCCACCCCATAGCAATGACGCTCCTTGATGGCAGCAGCCATCCCCAACAGGATGCAGCCTGACACAGACACACAAAACAGTTTAGGAACAACTTAAACAAACATGAAGAACGACACAAGGTGTTGACCTGGCCTCCAAATTCACTAGATACCAAACTGATCAAGTATCCGTGGGATGATGCACAGAGGCCCCTTCCCTCTACCCATAGGACCCAAAGGCCCTCATTAACAACATCCTGTTCCAGAAACCACAGGACACCCTCAGAAGGTCCATGTTCATTCTATGATGAGTTACAACTGTTTTGGAGGCACAAGGGAGACCTACACACTATTAGGAAGATGGTCATAATGTTACGCCTGATCGTTTGTTTTAAGGCAATAACTTTAATTAGTAATTTGTCTGCTTGTGTTATTTAATATGAATATTCTGGTTAAACTAAAAATTTACTGTTACAGAGCAATGCAGAGGTCTTTCAATGTTTCAATTCTGATTATCACTATTACAAGAATGAGTCAGAAGATTATGGTTTAAATCAATGCGTGCATCAGTTCAATCACTAGGAACGTAAGGTCACTAAGATACATCACCAAACAAACAAGTTTCTGCAAGGTAACTTACTTACCATAACAGGTTTCAAAGGCTGAGCTGAAACGTAGTTTAAACAAGCTTTTCTCTCACAAATAAAGGCTTAGGAATAAGGTCACGCTCAACATACCAGGAATGACAGAAGAAACATATTGAATCATTTCATCTCATACCGTACATAGTGTATACTCTAGATGCAAAAACATGCTTCAGCTGCAGCAATCTGGGAATCCATCAGCTACTGTCTGATGCTTTAGCCTCTGGGGGCAACAGCCAGTGTTTGTAGTTGGACTTGAGAGAGAACATCTTCCACTGAGCAAAACATTGTAGTGGCTTTCTTTAAGGTATTTGCTTAATGGACGTGACACGTTGGCTTGCCGACAGGGTATTACAGCACATTTACAACGTACCGTTTACCTGCAGGCGAGTGCAGTGCTTGGCCAACACCACTCTACGAGCCTACGATCTGAAATGGCCATAGCCTTCAGACTCTCAGACAGACTGTACACATCCAAAGACATTCACATAAATAAAATAAACAGTTTATCTTTTTGACGCAGAAACCAGAACTTCATTTTCACCCCCGTTTCCACACTTTTGCAACACCTCTATTTTAAGATGCAGCTATCAACTCTGCTGATCGACAAGTAATGAGTCAAGACTGCAGCCAGTTCGACAAACCACAGATAGAGATGAGCGACAAATTAATGGAAGAAGAGACCAGAAGAGAAACATGACACAACACAAATGAACTCAGAATGAATAGGAACTAAATATTTAGACCCAGAAACTGGTAGGTGAAACTATATGAATCAACTGACAAATTGGGTGTGCTAGTAAATGACTCAGTTGCATTCGTGAGAAGTCTGAGCCGACTGTGCGACACTGTTGTAAACATAGAGATTTTAATTTAACTCATTCGATTAGAACAAATATGGAAATTAAATGACAAAATGTCATGTAGTGTTTGTCCAAGTCATTACTTATAGTTAGGTAGAAATTCCATATCATAAGTATATTCATTAGAGTATGCATGTGTCTTCAAGAGAAAGTCTGACAGGTTGCCTGTGTCTGGGCCAAAAAAAAAAAAAAAAATTGTACTTGAACACATCGCAAGCACTACAGCCAACAACCAGCTATGACAAACGTTCCTCCAAACAAACTCATCAGAGTCGTCCTGCTACTTTTCGACGGGAGCCTCGGAGGCTATGAGAGCTACAAACTGTGGTACAGAGCTGTCCTCTCCAAGTTCAGATGATGATGACCATGTGAAAATATATACGTATTTGAATGCTGAGTGCAGCCGCCTGCGCCCTTCATCTTCATCATTACTATCATCACTTCACTTTCTCTGTTCGCTAGGCTGATCAGCAAATCAAACTCTCACCGTCTCGTTCCACCACCAGATAAAACGTGCTGAATCGGCTGAAAAGTTGCCGACAACAGACTACGGATGCTGGCGCTCGCTATCTAGCACTGGCTTGATGCGTTGCAGCCTTAAAAGAGAATCATTGAGGCATTTCCTACCTTTTAGTAGATCCACTGAACTTTACAAACAAACTTAATGATGGATTTCCATGAAACTGGTGCAACCAAATGAACACCTATGGGAGACTTGTTAGGCAGCAATCCACACCCCCACTACCTACGAAACATTACACAAGTCGTTGTATTTGCACAGATATGTGTTGTGTCTGTCTGCAGTAATCGCCTCGCTTCCCTCTTTTTGGTCCGTTGCCATCAGCAGACAGAAACCTCGGGAGAGTGTAAAAGCCCTAATGACATCATCAACAATAGCCCGCTACCTGCAGCAGTGCCATCCCGCGGCCCGTTCAGCTGAGCCAGCGCTTTCTCCCCAGCTGATGTATTGCGGCTGTCCAGCTTTACGCCTCTTTCATCACAGACATTATAATTTCATTGCACCAGTGGACTTGTACGCAAGCTGCAGGTCTGAGTGAAGATGGCTACTTAAGATCCAAAAACAGAATTATCAGTATAAACACTGGCCTTTAGTTGTATTATTTCTGAGTTTTAACTACAGCCGTGAGATGAGGTTTAACTGTCTGACATCATCCATAGGAAGTAATTAGATTGGATCAATACTCCTATTCCCTACAGGCAAAGACTGGCCATAGGGCGGGCCAGGGCTGAGTTAGTGCAACAGCAGACTATGATACCTATATTATGTTATTACATTACAGCCCAGCCAGACGCTGGTAGAACAACACTAGCTGGGGACATATTCCTATGACTACCGTCCAGGATCAGATAACAAGAGCATTGTGGAACAGCTGCATGAAGTTTACACTTCACCGCAAACCTTGCGCCATATGGTGCCAGCGCTGTTATATACTTTTAATTAGCAAGACGTAAAGAAAAGGGAAGCAATCACTGACAGAACCATGACTTTCAGCCGTTAGTGGAGTTTGGGAAAACCCACATCCTGAGCCCACATCCTGAATCCATGTAATCCTGTAAAAGGGAAGAGGACATCTATTGTACGGAGACAGATTTCTGTTGGATCCATCTCCTGTCTCTTTGCAGAAGGAAATCAATATTATCCTACATATCAACCAACATATTGTGTACACAGCAGAAAACAGGTACAGTGTCGGGAATGGGACGAGATTAGAAACGGAAATTAAAACGTAGAAGGACTTCAGGGTGTAGGCCTTAATTTATTGTCGTATGTGTGCCGTGTTGGGGGAACTGAAATGGGAATTTGTTGCTTTCGTCTGACATTTACAGTCCAAACAATTAGTTGAGAATATAACTGACAGATTCATTTGATTATGTGGCAGCTGCAGTTTCATTATGGAGCATAGAAAATGTCAGTAGAAATCTAAAAGGAGAAAATAAACATGATTGGGCTAAAGTATTAAACATAAATAAAAATGTCTCTTTTTTTCCACCTGCCTGCTGTCTGAACCAAGTTGCATTGCATTAAAAAACAAACACCAGCTGCTGCAGAGTTACAAAAAAAATAAAGATTTTGCTGATTTTCTGAAACTATGCTACAAGTCAAAATGTTTTTGCCTCTTGTTAAACTGAATCTGACTGAAGCAGCTATAGCACAGGACAATAGAGGCTGTCAAACTCAGCCCCGGCTCCATATTGTAAAATACTGTGGGAGGCACACTTCACCATCGCAGCCAATTGTGTCAAACAATGACGGCAGTTAATTGGCAGAAAGCTAGTATCGGAGCCTTTCAGATACTTTTGACTGTATTCTTTCCGCCCTCCAATTACTCTCCTCAGAACATATCTCCGAAGACAGAA
Source organism: Planiliza haematocheilus (assembly GCA_005024645.1). NCBI lineage: Eukaryota > Metazoa > Chordata > Actinopteri > Mugiliformes > Mugilidae > Planiliza > Planiliza haematocheilus. The sequence continues at coordinate 818,207 of SRSE01000845.1, read as the reverse complement.
AGTACGAGTTAATTTGCAAGCACATAATGGCACAGTCCATTAAGACTGCAGGCTCCTTTCCTCTCAGTTTTTTCTCCGCTTAACAGACACGAGTCTCAGTCGCCGTCTTCCTCCCGTTTGGAATCATAATTGTGGCTTTACTTTTTCGTTTCTCTCTGCAGTCGGTTCTGTCAGGACGACTGACGGATTCAGAGTCTGCTGACAGCTCTGGCTCTGGAACAGATGAGATTTCTCATAGCGGCCGAGTGCTTGTTGATAGCAATAAAATCCCTCATTGGCTATGTTTACATGGACATTATTTCTTCATCCCGAATGAAAGATTCCAACTCAACTTCTTACATGGTGGCTAAATAAGCTCCAATTCTCCAAAACATCAATCTGACTACAGCTTGTATGTTAAGTGGTGCTCTTTGCAGCGGAACATCAAATCTGCCACAAATAGAATTTTTTATTTTCCCCTGAACTTAATGAAAACATTTTCATCAATTCAACAGACTGAGATGAACCCACGTTTTTAGCTTTGCTGCTCACAACAATTCTGGCTAAAACGCTTGCTTTCAGACACTTCTATGAAGAACGCATTGTTGTGCTACCTCCATGTGACACTCGTCAGGTCACTTGATGTTTACCACATGGGGCAAACATGCGCAGAAAGCTTCATTCCCACCAGTGAGAAGCCAATCTCAGAGCAACAGATCAAAAAGCTTACACCATCCCCTTTCCATGCAGCTTACATTCCTTCTGATCAGGCCAAATGGGGACCGTCCGCTCTGATTGAGGTGGTTACACGAGGCATTTCTGTTATGCTCGGGCTATTACTACCATGTTTTTTTGATACGCAAACGCTGGCAGTGGTGGTGGAAAGGCCCGGGCCAGGATGTGGAAAGTAAATCGAGAGGAGCAGACTATCTATTTGTATCATGGTGTAGTATGATAGGATCTTAAGTGGAAAATAACATGTTGGCGCAAGCGCAGGCAACACATTTGGTGTCAAAGCTTTTTACTGGGAGCAAGTAGTCATTTGATATGAATTCCAGCTAATTACAGTCTGATATGAACAAAAAAAATCTAACCGTGAGTATATCATTGCTGTAATTCCTGTGCACTCAACACAAAAAATTGGGCAACTTGATAGCAACTCAAGAATAAATCAGAGTTCTCTTTGTCGGCCTTATTCTATTGTAGATTAAAAGATCTGTTTTAACTGTATTCTTTTTCCCTCTCCACACAAAGATCCTTCTGCCTATCTCCAAAAAAGGCTGAGCAGTAAAACAAAACTTAAACAGTGCCTGAGCGAAAAAGAAACCATTCCACATCTGGTGATCCCATGTGAGAAGGCAAGGATTATAAACAAAATAAGCACTCTGTTATCTGCAACTTTGCGCGTGAACACTCAGGCAGATATCGACGGGACAATGAGCATTCTTATCGCAACAAGCCCCTCTGTATTTCACAACACTAGCTACAGCATAACCAAAGGCTACGGTGATGTAACACGCAGACAGACGCAGCTGGTTCTTCCTCTTGCACCCAACAATAGCTGCACGCCACAATAATAAATCTCCATCGTGGTACAGGCAGTATTATTTGACAAGAAGCCAAGACACCTCATCACCTTAGAATGATGACGAGCAAAAGAAAGAAAACACCACAAGACACCCACGAAGGAAGAAGCGAGAATAGACATCTTAAAGAGTGCTTTGTTGCGTCTTTAAAAAGCAAACTGCAAGCAAGGACCGTGCAGCATATGTGGCACACAGCATGACAGCAGGAAAACTGACCAATGAGAGGATGGTGTGTAATGTGAGAGTCACTGTAACAATTAAATAAGACAGAAAGGGAAATGGTTTAGCCCATTAACAGCCAGCCGAGGAATTAAAACAGAGTGACAGTTCATATTGTTCTGCAGCTAAGCAGGGCACACCTCCTGGCTTTATTGTGGATCACAATAAGGCAACACCCGGTTGAGCAGTGCACCTCATCAGGTCCACAGTAAATGTTCAAAAAAAAAAAAAAAAAAAACAGGAGGAAGGTGGATGTGCAAGGGCGTTGAGATGACATCTGGTGTGCATCATGCAATTTGGAACATTAACAAGCCAATCAATACTGGTTTTAGTAAAGTCAGAGCTGAATATGTCAACTGAGGTAATGCAAATGCAAGAAAAACAAGCATCTGAGGCTGGGACATCCTAAATATGTAGTGGATTGACACTTAATGGTGTCGAAACAAACGCAATAAATGATTTCTCCGTGATATGATGTCCCATCTCATTCCTCTGCAAACTGACGGAGCGTCGTGGAGGCTCCGGGAAAACTAACAAAGGCTTGCTCGGTCAGCATTAGTCTCTGTTCTCTTGGGTCGCAAACACATTGTTGCCGATAATACAAATCTAAGAAATTAACACATTAATAACAAAAAACTGAGCTGACACATACGCGTTCTGATGTATTTTTTTCTTTTCGCATTAAAACTGGATTTTCATACCTTAATGACAACAGGCTACGGTGACCGGGAACCAGACTGTCAGGCAATTAAGAAAAGAAAAAAAGAAAAACGAATCAATTGTCATCCCAACCCGGTCCAGACGAGCGTCCGACTGTCCGATAGACCCTCCGGTTGGGTTTAATAAAGCGAGGGGCGCAGCGGAGACAGAGGCGCGTCAGTGTGGACGGACACATAGCTGCATTGAACCAAATGTTGATGCATTTTCCAAATGACACAAAAGGCAAAACACTCACCGCTGCGTTCGGCACCGAATGGCGACGTCCTGTTTATTTCATTACCACCTCTGACCAGCTGTGAGTGGTGGTGCGTCACTGACTTCCGCGTTTTAAGATGGAGAGAGAGAAAGAGAGGGAGAGAGAGAGAGGGAGAGAGAGAGAAAAAAAAATGCAAGAAAAATAATCAATTTAAAGGACAGGCGGCGCACGCGGGCGCACCGAGGGCTGAGATGAAGAAGAAGGTGATGATGAAGATGGTGATAAGCTCAACGAGGAGGAGGGGAGGGAGCCTACCATAAGATGCTAGTGGTGATGGGGGGAGAAAATGTAATATTTAAAGCTGCACTTGTAGCCTGGGAGTAGACGGCTACCTGTGAGATTTAAGGGAGATGTTCACAGTGAGAAACCCATAGAATTATTCAACTTTTATCCTTCTCTTCAGCTCTGTTAAAGTTTAAAGGGATACTTCACGTTGCTTTCAAGTATGGTAGCTACTGTAGATGGTGGTCAGCACACACCTTAAGTTTGGAGATTACCTCATAAAAACCCACTTAAAAAAAATAATTAACTATCCCTTTAATACTTTAAACTTTATTGATTTATTTTGCCTCAGTATCAAGCAGCAAAATAAATCAATAAAACTCCTCTTTGCATGTTAGCCTATCTGCTAACAACTGCCTGGTGGACATGGACCAAACCAAACTACCGGCAATAATTACAGTGACGTTGCTCATGTCTGCATCAAAAGAGTGAACTTGACCACACCACTCCTGTAGAAGTGGTCTGTATTCGTCAGTCAAAAGGAGACGTTGGGAAGCTGTCTAGGAAGCGCTATGAACCGCCGCAGAGAGCTGAAGAGCTGGCTTCCCTTTTTATTTCAGATTATCGCGCTGTTGCAAAAATATTACCGTATGTGACATATCGGAAAAGCCTTCCGTGTACTCTCCGGACTTCCACATTTTTTGTCACATCTGCTTCTCTTATTTCATTCAAGTTTCCCAGCAAACTATCACATGGCCCATCGGGAACCTTGGTGTGTCATGGCCTTTAGCTACTTAAATGACACACCTGGAGTTAGTGGAAACAACTAACAGCTAAAATTTAAGACACATGTTTCTTGTCTGCTTGTATAAAATGATCAAACACTCAACCTGTGGGTGTTGATTTATGATAATGGCCTTGCTGGTAAGCATTAAGGTACAGCTCGTTGACGTAGTTTAGCTCAAAGCCCATTCAAAGTTAGAATACCTGCCAACAGACAAATAGCTCCCTAACCAACAAGGTATACAAAAATTACCTGACAATTCTCCATTTTAATTGGGTTCATATGTAGGACACGTCTGATCAGTTGGAAATTGAACCTCCATAAAGTTATCCTCTGCATGATGAAGAAATAAACTTGGTGTAAACACTGAATTGTCATTTTCTACCCTCTGGTTTTTGGACAGATTGAACAAGCACCATGGTACATGTTAATTAGAGAGCCTTAGCTGTGCTAATATTAACATTTAGGTTTCTTTAGACAGAGCTACACTAGCTATTTCCTCCTGTTTTCAAGCTACGCTATGCTAAACTAAGCAGCCGCTGGTGGTATAGTATGGTTGTATTTGCACTGACAAAAAGGTCTAAAAGCTGTGTCAGTCGTTGCATCTAACTCTCCAACAGAAAGATAATGAGCATAGTTAGTGAAATGTAGAATGATATGCTCTTTAACGGTGGTCTATATTTCAGATCATGCCCATAGTGTATTGTGCCTCGTTCCTAACTCAAGTAAATCACAACATGTCCTGTAACGCCACTGAGATAGGCCTTCACTAACAGCGCAGCCTGTCGAGAGAGACTCACTTATTAAAGAAGGGAATCTATCCTCTGTTGACTCAAAGCCTCTGCTCTGTCTCTGTGAAACTGTCATTGTGTTTAGGCTTATTACTGATGCACAGTCCGCCACTCGGCCCTTGGGGCGGGACAACAGAGTCTCTGTGCTCCGTCTGGACAAAGTGGGCACCTCAGAAGTGAGCCTGCCAAATTGTCATGCATGTGCCTCAGCGTCAGACAGACACAAGCTGTCTTTCTGCGCGATAAATGTGCTGAGAGGCAGGCGACTGAAGCGCAGCTGTCATAACGATACTGAAGCAGACTTTTACAACATTTACATGACCTTAAACACTCAAATATTGCTTTCATACAACCAAGGGGAAATGAGTCATTTGGTTTGACTAAAGCTCAGCCCTATCTGTGAAGTCAACAAACATCTAGAATTTCATCTGAAAGAGATTAGTGCAGGGCGTGTGTGTTTAACTGGGAGGATTGCATGGCGTAAGGGTTGGAGGTTCATATGACAGCTCCCGTGAATTGAAAGACAGACAAAGATAGACTTCATAAGAAAACAGAAAATGAAGAAACACGCAGAAGAAGATCATGGCGGATAGTGAAAAGCAGAGGCATCATATAGAGGCAGGTAGAGTTGATCCCAGGAGGTCAGTGAGAGCTGAGGCAGGTAGAAATGGAAAGGCATTTCTGAGCTTTCAAAGTGTGGAGATTTACTTTGTGTCTTTCCTGCTTTCTTGAACCTGTCAGACTGGCAGTGCTTCATTCTCCTGTGTTTTGATTCTAGCTGCCTTGTGAAGATGTGACTCAGCAAGCTGGTGCTCATTTATTTCGTAGTCACGTTCAGGCGCAACACACTCTTATGGTTTGGTTACATTTGGAGTAAATACAAAACTGTCAATACTTGATGATTACGGTTGTGTATTCTTGTATACTTACACAAATCAGGCATAACATTAAAACCACTGAGGGGTGAAGTGAATAACATTGACCATCTTGCGACAAAACATTGTTCTGCTGGGAAACTTTTGGACCTGGCATTCATGTGGATGTTACTTAGACATTTAGCACCCACCTAGACCAGACCAGGCACCCAAACCCCATAGCAATGACACTCCTTGATGGCAGCAGCCATCCCCAGCAGGATGCAGCCTGACACAGACACACACACAAAAAATAATATGAAAAACATCACAAGGTGTTGACCTGACCTTCAAATTCACTAGATACCAAACCTGATCAAGTATCTGTGGGATAATCCACAGAGGGGCCTCCCCTCAATTCATAGGACCCAAAGGCCCCTACTGACTTCATCCAGAAACCACAGGACACCCTCAGAAGACCCATGTCCATTCTCTGATGAGTCACAACTGTTTTGGAAACACAAGGGAGACCTACACAATATTAGGAAGGTTGTCATAATGTTATGCCAGATTGATTTATGTTTGGTTTCAACTTGTGACCACAGTTCCTCATTACCCCAGTGCATGTAAAGTTCACAACAAGGCATTGTAAATTACAGTCAGTGCAGGGGAACAGAAAACATAGCTGAATAATTATGGATTTTCTAGACAAAAATAGAAATTTCCAGGAGTGTGTTCACTTGGACTCCTCTAATGGCTTATTATCACATGGCCAATCAGTAACCTTGCATTTTCAAGCCATGCTTTCAAGGCCCGCACACATTTTAGTGCCGAATAAGAATTTTTCCACCCTCACCGAACAAGATTTCTCCTTTGAAAAGCCACGCTTAGAAAAAGAGAGAAAAAAAAGCACCATTGTTTTCCAGTCTGTACAAAATATAGACTCACAGCTCTTGGCAGAGCTGCAAAAGGAAAACTGTGTAATCCAGTCAAAAATAGGCAGCTGGCTGGCGTGCTTGTGCGATACACTGCATAGGAACAGCTGAAGGAAACTGAAATATCCAGAAAATAAAACTGTCCATACCCCAGTTTATAGGAATGAACAAATACACAGTTGAAAAACTACGGCACTACTGTAAAACTACTCATGATGCACTTTCATAGGGTTGGAGGAAACCCATAGACACAGATATAAAACCAGAATGGTCAAACCGGTTGCAGCAGAAGTGATGTCTCAGTAATGCGCACATCTTTCAAGCTTGGAGCAGGCTTTGTTAAAAAATGAATGCTCCCCTGAGACCGAGCCAAGGTGCCTGTGTTAACCTGAGTAAGAGATTTACATCTGTAAACTTCATTTTTAGTGCTTGCAGATAAGCAGTGCTCCCGGGGGTCGTCAAACTGGCTGAGAGCAGTGTTCTTGGTCGGGTGGAAAAGAAAAGTCACTATTTTGGGTCAGTCAACGGTGATGAGTCCTCATATCTGCGCCAGCGATTAGCGCACTTTTAGTACACATCGATCAGACATAGCATTATTGCCACGGACAGGTGAAGTGAATAGCGCTGAATGGGCAAGTGGAAGGATTTCCATGAGTTTGGTTCAACAGATGAGCTGCTGTAGCTCAAACTGCTAAAAAGGTTCATGCTAGATTTGTTAGAAAGGAGCCAGAAAACACAGTACATCAGTTTGTTTTGTGGTTGTGTAGCCACAGACCAGTCAGGGCGTCCATGTTGACCCTTTTCTACAATAGGCCCATGAGTATCATGTAAAACTGGACCATGGAGCCATGGAAGAAGGCGGTCTGGTCTGATGAATCACATTTTCTTGTGGCTGGCCGGGTGAATTGCTTGTCTGGGGAACACGTGGCACCGGGATGAACTATAGCAAGGAGCTATGCCGGTGGAGGTAGCTTTGGGTGGAGTAGCTTTGGACAATGAGCTTGGGCAATCTTGAGCCCGGTGATTCATGTGGATGATATTCCCCGATGGCAGTGGCTTCTTTCAGCAGAATGTGCCACAACAACAAGGGGACACAACAAGTTCAAGACTGCTGACTTAACCTTCAAATTCCCCAGATTTCAAACAAATCAAGCAACTGTGTGATGTACTGGACAAACACGACTGGTTCGTGGAAGCCCCAGCTCGCAACTTGCGTGACTTAAAAGATCTGCTGCTAACACCTTGGTGCCAGATACCAAGATGTTGCTGCTTACATCTTGGTGCTAGATACCACAGCACACCTTCAGAGCCTCGATGGGTCAGGGTTGTTTTGGTGGCGAAAAGGTGGAGAAACAGAATACTGTGCAGGTTGTTATAATGTTGTGGCTGATTGGTGAAACGCTCAGTTGATAAAATAATCCATTACTTTAGTGATTAGAGGATGTTCACACTGATAATTGTTGCTGTTATGTTGACCAAATTCACCATCTTAGTTTACTGTATTGATATGCCAATCTAGTCAGAATTAAGCACAAAGTACAAGTACTTTCGTAAGGGCATTGATGTATGTGGTGGCCATGGCAACCACTCGATTCCACTACAGTACTGGTACACTAACTTTAACACTGAATTTTAATATGTTGCACTCACCATTGTTGGTAAGCTACCTGCTGAAATCAACAAAACTAAATTTCCGCTGGGGACGCTACAAACTCCCGAGACCTCCATGTTGAGGTGAATACATCTACCCGAGAGGGAATAAGCAGCGTTTCAGCCATATATGCTGCAAAGCCCAATTACAGTGGATCAAAGCCAGACAACATGAAGGCGGAAAGTGAGCATAAAAACACAGAGACGTGACTCAGGTCAGGGTCTGTCTGTTGCACAGGAACGGCATCCAAAGTGAAAGAGAATAATAAGCAGCGCACACACACACACACACACACTTTTCAAACATTTCCATTATGACTCTGTGACAAGAAAGGAAAGACAACACATCCATGTGTTCTCACATTCACTGATTGATACATTATGTGCACTCCACTTTCAGGGATTAATTTCTATCTCACATGTGTGCATATAAACAAAATAAAGCTTTGAAGTGCTTTCTCTGACGCCATTATTGGATATAAAGCTGCAGAAGGCCCTTTTAGCAGTTCACCCATGTTGAGCTTTCAGAATTATATTTAAAAACAATTTTTTTGCTGCAATATCCAACATTTACGCCGTCCATGACTACACATTCTTGGGTAAATGACCACTTCCCTCCACTGTTGGAGTTTTGAGTCAGAGTTGTGACACCATAAACATACTCCGGGAAGAAAATCATAGTGTTCCCTAAGATAAAGCCATATCACTGATAAAGGAAAACCTAACAGGATGTTATATTCATCTAAACTTGGGTCTTAAAGAGGGGAAAAAACTGTTCTAATGTTCAACAAGTTCAAAACTATACATTTTCGGCTTGTTGCTAAGGAACCGGCTAATGGTCTGAGTCAGGAGGAGAGGGTATTTAATAAGACAAGAATGAGTGAGCAATACCAAACTGAAACCATTTCCCATGAACTTTGCAGCATTGTGGGGAAAACTATTACGGCTGAGAAGCAGGAAACGTTAAATAATGTGGAAATAAAAAGGAACCCAAACAGTGGACCTCAAGGACCCTGCAGGGGAGTGAGAAAAATCACTCACACAGTGACGTACAACGTGTATGGAAAGAGACTTTATTAGATCAAACCCTTGTAGATACTTTAACAGCATTTAAAGTTGAGCAATAAAAAAGACTTACAAAAGATTTTTTTTTTTTATGGCAACCACCTTATTATAGACACATCATAAATACCATAACCACCCCCCCCAGACCTAATACAGTTTACTCATTACTGACATTCACACCTACTCACATTTCATACTTCCTATTTAAAAAAAAAAAAAAACTTTAACTTAAATAAGTAGTATTCTTTAATAAATATTAAGCATTTTATTAATAAGTGTTGCGTATGGGTTTCTTGTAAGAAAGATTTCATTATATGTGCCCATGTGGAACGTAAGAAAGGCGTTCAGATGTGCGGAATATAAAAATCTGGTTAACATAAACACAAACGTATGCGGCCTTCTCTTCCCACATAATTAAAGTCATGATAGCTCTAAAGTGCATCTGTCAAAGACTTGTCAAATGAGAAGTCATGAGCGGTCCTATTAATGAAGAAAAAAATAAAATGAAATGGATACGTGTTGACGTGCAGCAGATATATTTAGCAAAAACTACCTACCATACATGCACAGATTATTTTTTGTTGCTTTTTTTTTTACACAATGGGAAAGAAAGGTAATAGATAAAAAGAATAAACATTTTCACATTGTCAAGAGGCATAATTAGTTCTGTGCCTTTCAGTCCACTCTTGTTTGTTCACACTTGGCTTTACAGAATGTTTTATTTTAATATTAAGCAAACTTGGCTGATAACAAAAGCACACAGTGGTGTAGAAGAAGATTTTTTTTTTTTTTCTCCACCCGTCCAGTCATTTTAATGTTTGTTACCTCAGGCTGTCCTCTGTGACGGGTGGGAGTCTAGATCTTAGGCAGCTTGGGAGCACTAATAAGAGGGTTGGCGTCTTGCAGTAAGCGCCGTCCAGCACTCTTGTAGTCGTAAGTGCAGTCGTGAGTCTCAGCGTAGCGGTGGGTGGCACAGAAGTTGTGACCACACCTGTAAGATTTCAACAGAAAGATAACTGAATATGTTAGCCAAAAATGAACAGTGGTATATTCTGCTTGAGAATAAAGCATAAAGTTTCTTCATCGTGCTCAATCATCAGGCTGTTCTCTTGAGTAAAAACACTCATTACCCACTCTTCACAACAAAGTTCTCTGATAATAAATACCTCTTTATAGTGATTTAGTCTTTCAGTTCTCACCAGGCGATTAGTAAAAACAGCTACTTCAGATCTCTTATTTATTTCATTTACGAGAACTAAAATTGAATAAATTATTCATTTAATCATGAAAGGATTACAACTTGACTAAGCAGTCTTCTGAACACAGCAGGGAGCTGAACGGCTTCAAGTGGCCGATGTTGAGAGATCAGAGTTGCGTATTGTTGCACCAGATTCAGTTTGAAAGCGCTAGGCGAGGCAGGAGAGAGGGGAGTGGAGAAACTTTGATAAAGCTAATATCTTGTGGCAGAACAAGCAGATAGCGGAGACATTTGTTGGAAATATGGCAGAGAGACAAAATGACGAACCAGGAAAACACCACTTCACACGAAAAGCCTTGCTTCGAGGACACGACAGACAAAACGGGAGAGGAGGGTTGATTTAGAGTGAGGCAGAAGGTTTTTGAGTGAGTGAGTGAAAATGCTAGAGGCACCCGTACCTGCACTCATAGCTGGTGGCCAGCCCAGTCTTCTTTCCACAGAGGAAGCAGTGCTTAGAGCTCTTCTTCTTGGTGCCTGTGGGAGGCTTGACTGGAGGTAGGTGGTATGTTGGAGTGCCTGTGAACAGAGGGAACAGTTTTATTTACTCTACCGCAGTGACTTATGATTAATCCATACAATTTGCTCGGCCCGCTCCTTTTTAATGGCACTACATAAAGCGTTCCTGCTAACCGCAAATGTCAGGAGCATTTTCCTTTTCCTATTTTCTGACAAAGCCCTTTGCTTTCATTTGTGCCAGTTTACCATCCCTCAGACTTTCAATTTGCTCAAGTTAGATCCATCACAGTAATCACAATGCTCTAAAAGGTTAGCTCAACACCAGAATCTTGAAAAGGAGAAAAAGAGCACTTCTCTAGTCTGCGCTTTCAGGTGTACTGTGGTTTTGACCAAGGCACACTAGGAACGTCAAAGCAGCCACTTTTAACAGCTGTCAAACTGCAAAACACCTGTTGTGGCATTTGAGTGCAGAGAGGCCAAAAATGCAATGCACTTTTCTGAAACCTCGCACTTCCCCACTTCTTTGTAATAACCATTTTAAAGCAATTTCACAAGAAGATGTTTTTTTTATCAGTCATTATGTCTAAAACAATACCTCAATGTTATCCCTCCAGAACAACATCCCTATGGTTACAGACATGTTTTTTAATCTCGAATTTCAAAATGAACCTTGTTTAAAATAAAGTTTGCATTGCGATGGGTATAAATCATTTTTGAAAATGTGCTTCAGGAAATAGGTTAACACTCTGAAACCATGCAGAAAATTTATGGAAAAATATACAACGAGTCAGGAAACAGGTTTATGTCAGCTTGTTCCTGCGATAATGGTGTCTGTGGTAGCATGGAGCTCAGCTAAGTTTGTAAAACGTGGGGATACGGGAACATACAGATACAACTGACAGCTCTGTGATGAAGGAACAGCAAGCTTGCTGTCAAGCACCGTAGGATGTGGCTCAGTGTGGGACTTGAGTTTTGTTTGTTTTGTGCACTTGCTGCTGTACGTCTGCCACTGTGTAGACATGCAGTGGGTTCAACTATAGTCGGACACATTTGAACATACTCACTGAATGAATTTCATTAAAATAAATGATGCATAGACAGACACAAACATATCCTTTTGATAGCTTCACTGAGTGATACAAGGGTTTTTAGGTGTTTCATAGAGTACAGTAAGATCTGCCACAAATTATATCAATAGTAGGATCTTTGGGATACCTGGCTACTGTCATGTCATTTCTAATTAGTTAACTAAAGTACAGAATCCAATGCTTCCTAAGAAAGTATAAACTTGTGCAAAATCTGCAACTCAACAGGCCACCCTAACATTTTACAGCAGTCTGGGACATCCAAACGTTGCCATGACATTATCCAATACTGACAACATAAAACATGTTTTGTTAGCATACATTTTGATTCCTCAGACTAAGCTTCAATGCATCTACTTTCTACTGCCTGAAAATTGCTAAATTTGGTTTTCACTCGAGGACTTCAATTATGAAAGAAAAGGCTCTTGAGGATTCAACTGAGCACTTCTCGCTGAATGCAAATTGCTACAGTCACAGCAAATAACTAGCAAACATGTCTCTGCAGAAAATGTGGTGGTGAAACACCATGCTCTGAAGATGATTCACAATAAACTCTGGTGGAAGACGTCCTGTCAGGTAAACCATGAATGAGACTTTTGGAAAAACATAACATGCAATCTCACTGAAGGGAAGCTGCCCTTTTCAGAAAAGCAACATGTGTGGGCAAATCTGACTTTACTTCAAAGATGAGACTTGAACAGAAAAAACAGTAAAGATAGAAGATAGACACAGTCAGGCACAAAAGACAAGCCTGGGCCTGGGACAAGCCTGGAAAAGTCATTCACTAGATTGATCAATGCTGACTGAGTATTAAGTTTGGGCACTCAGCCTGCAGAAAACACAGACACTGACAAATGTCCAGTAATAAAAGAAAATTAAATACGTTGACTCCCATTAGCGGTCAATATAAATAAGAGCACATGCTGGTGGGGAGACCTGACGTTCTGTTGTTTGTGCTGCTTCTGAAGATGCAGAGATAATGAATATTTAAAAACCCTTGTGGTGCATTGTTGTGGCATTCATACAACATGCACCGAAGGCTTTCACAACACATGAATGGAGGTGACTGAACCCTCACGAAACTCCCATCTTCAGATCCAATTATTTGTGTTCCTCCTATAGCACTTTAAAAACGGGTTTCTGCAGGGTCCAGAATGTCCCACTCCAGCCGCAACAATGCAACAATTTCTGTGTGCTACTACTTCATGAATATATAAAGCTGCTCGGATGTCTCTCTTACCTATTGTCCCGAATGCAGTCACGACCCCCTCGGCTGATGGAAGGGTGTTGTTGGTCTGAGAAGACAACAGCAATATGAAGTTAATATTTCTAGAGCAAATCAATAACGTGACTGCAGAGCTCAACTTTTGAGATAACTGGATTTTCTGTTTAAACGCGCTACACAAGAGCTTAACGTTATCACTATTTCTGGGTAAGTAAGAACTATGTGTAATATCGTGAGGAGGAATTAACCATACATCACAAAGCTATAGTATTTTACACTGGTATGATATATTATTACAGGTATTCAATACGGTTTAATGACTGACGAAGTTCAACTATTGCGGTTTAAAGAGTTTCAACACTGACCTAATGTGTGGGCATACTTTTATTAAATCATATGGTTTGCTTTCTCCAGAGCAGGGAGACAATATTACATAATCTCATGGCATAACTCTACATATTCAATCAATTGGCGCATGTGAAAATACTTGACAATACAATGTATAAAGGTTTTGAATGTCTGATTCTATAAAGAAAAAAAAATGTTAAGGCAATATGAATGTGATGAATGTGTGTCATTTAATTTGAGTGAATCTCATTAAGATAATACAGAATCATATCAATAACAACTTTGCAACACCCACTGCTGGTTCATAAGTAAGCATGTGCTTTTGTTGTTGAACATAGACTAGGTTACATAAGTCAACTGTACTCAAATTTAGACAAGAGCAGAATATATTATTTAAAGATGCACATATTCAACAGAACACCCACAACAAATGCAACATCCAAAACACTTCCACAAATCAAATCTTAACAACACTTCTCTGTGCTCACCATGTAAGAGGCTGTGGCTCGGTGTAATGGTGACATTTGTCTAATGAGCTCATCCTGAAGGAGCCTGTTAGTAGGGATGGATGGCAGCCTGGAGCCAAGGCTGCCCTGTCCTGAGGCAGTGGCAGGAGGCAGTGCCAAAGTGAGTCCCAAACTCTCTCCAAGGCTATCCCTGCCACTGCTGCTGCTGTCTGGAGCCCTTGTGGAGAGAGAAGCCAAGAGCTCAGAGTTGTTCAGAGAGCCCAGGGGCTCCTTACAGGCTTGGTTTGCCAACTTGGTGATGCCTCTTGCTTCCCTCTTGGAAATTAGCTCTGGCCTTTTGCCAGGTGACTCTACTTTAACACCACGAATGTGTGGTGGATGTGGTGATAAGGTGGATGAAGGGTGAGGAGATGTGCTGCCTGGCTTCACTGTGGATTGTGCTTGAAAGTTAGGCAGTAAACAGGAGAAAGTGGAATCAAAATGCTGAGACAGCAGTCTAGATGAAGCTGATGGAGAGGCGGGGGCAGGCAAGGGAGAGGGAGGGTTGATATGAAATGATGTGCCAAGCTGTGTCCCATCAGCTCTGCTGGTGAGAGTATCACTTCGCCCAAGTGTCCAGGGACTGAGCGGGGAGGGGGACTGACGACCTCCCTCAGGCTGTGTGGACACATCCAGACTCAGAGGTTCTGACAGATCCCCAAACGGAGCTCCAGGTTGTGTTGGCACTGCCAGCCCAATAGCTTCCTCTAACAAACCCAGGCCAACTGATTCCCCTGCAGGCTCAACGGGGTCAAAGGTGGCTTCAGGTGGCCGCCTGGTACACAGTGGAGGGAGTTGGGGGTACACACAGTCCCTCATCAACCTGGTGTTGCCAATATCCAATCGGGACACTTTGGGAGGTGGACGGATCTTTGCAAACGGTGGGCACATCTCCCATGGCTCCTCCTCCTGGAGCATATAACAAGAGGGCGAGGAGAAAGACGGAGGTGGCCGTCTAGGTATGGACAAGTGGGAAGAGGTCGCAGCAGTAGGGGGTAGAGAAGGGTCTATGGGTTCACGGTCTACAATTGGAGGTAGTGGAGCGTTTGACTGCCAAGGCTGATTGATCTGCGACGAGCGAAAGAGGCGATGATGGTGACGTATGCTAGAAGGTCCGTGAAAGCTGCCGAAGGGATGTGGGCTGACTGGGGCCCGTGGTTTTACCTTTGCCGACTTCTGGATGACAAAGACATTAACAGAGACAGTCAAATTAGTTCTCTAATGTGCTACATTTTAATTAACATAGTGTCTATGTCACATCTACATTTAATTAAGTTTAATTTGAAGAAAATCATGTTTTTACCCAGCAAATGCAAATTGGGTTTGGTGCAGTGGATTCACGTCATGCATAATGGTTGCAGGTTACAATTCATATAGGAATTGGATTAATTTCTTTACTGAAGCTCTTAAGCTGAAAACATAAAATCTTGAGAATGAAGAGGTCTGTTGACCTAGGGCCCATAGAGGTAGTAGATCTGAGGCATGATGATTTGCTCTGTGATTTATAGAGTGAAGATAACATAACATAGGACTTTATTTGGTGAAATTAGGGTGTTACAGCAGCTCCATCAAACTGTGCAAGGCCTCTCTTTGGTGAGGTTGATCAACTCTTTCAAAACCAAGGTATAATGCCCCATCTCTTCAGTTAATTGACATTTAAATATCTGTGTGAAATTAAAATAAAACTGTGCGAACATTAATATTGGGTGGAGGCCATGTTTGCATTCACTCAGCCAATTCAATTTGAATGGCTTTCTGTGGTCTCAGTAGCCTCCTACCTTCTTGTTGAGGTTCATGTCCTCCATTTTTGCTTTGAGCTGCTTCATTTTGTTCATGGTGATGGAGTTCTCAAGGCTCTGCTGTGCAGCTGCCAAAGTCTCTCCATCCTCCTCCTCTGCATACACGTTGTACACCGAGCCACAACTGGAAAACGTGACCAAAAAAACAACAAAAAACACTCCTGTTAATGCCAGTGCTGGACCAAACTTTTGTCTCATGGGCAAAAGTTATGAACTCAACTCCACAACTATTACTGAATAATGAACATTAAATGCTCTAACTCTCTAATTATACTATTAAATTCAATTTTCCTCCACTTTTATATATAGTTAATTGTTTTTAGAGGAAAAAGGAGGAAAAATAGCTTGGTCTCCACATTTTCTAGTGTTATTACTGTAACAGAGACAAGCAAATCCCTGGTTCAATCCATATATGTGTATAGTTACAATATTTACACTTAAAATAACATCAGCATTAACAATATCCCAACCTTAGAGATTCAGACAAAGGTGTCAGGGTACCATCTCCCCTGTCAACCACTCTGAAGAAGTTTAGCTGGTCACCCTCACGATAGACCACAAAAGTGACCTGCTTGTTTGGCAGGCTTTTCTCCCAACCCTCCTCCTTTGTGCCCTCCATCAGGTCTGCCACTTCTTTGATAGGGTCCTCCACAGTTACTGATAAGAGCAGAGGGATGCGGTTAAGCGCTACAAGCGTTCAGTTATTATCTGGCTCCACAACTGGTCCGTTTCTCACCTCTCCTGGTGTTTATCGGGCCTCCCCTCATGGCTAAGACCAGTTTCAAAGTGCAGCCCTCAGCAATGCTGCAAACACAAACAGAATGCTTACCCTATAGTAATCCAATGCATGCAAATATAATTATAAAAAAGGAAATAATGTGTTTACATCCAAGGTAAAATTCTTCACTTCTGTGGCAGAGGCTCTGCTCTAAAGTCAACAACACTTCAAGAGATGGGATGAGATCCAGATGAACTTAAGTACAGAGCTGGGAATTCCACTGGAACATTTGAAACATAGGAGCAGATGTTTCACTGCCTACTCTACTCCTCTGCTTCTAATACTTCAAAAGCTGTGTGATAGGGGATAGGCCCAGCAAGTTCTCACCAGAGGCTGTTCATGTGGAAAATTAAGTGACAAGCATTCATAACAATGCCACCATCTGCAGCCAGCAGAGCACTGGAGGGTGAGTTCTGCATCTCATAAAACTGAGTAGAGTGGATGGTCGAGCTCTCTAAATATGACCAGTATGTCACTTGTCTCATCCAGCTCTACATCTGTGGCTCATCTGCAACATGTTGAAGTGAATTAAAAGTGAGTCACCACCACAGCAGGAAGGCTTTTAAAGTGCACTTGCAAATTATTCTAAATGTACACAGTATATTTTGTAACGCTGTATAAAACAGCTCCAACAAGCCTTGTGATTTTGGCCAGAAATGGACAGGAAGACTAGATTTACCCATAGTCATGCAGACAATGCTCATCATCCAGCTCCACACTGTTCCAGATAAGGTGCTGCTGGGCAACAGGGATACCTTTAAAGATAGCCAGAGAGAAAACAACAAATGTTGACAATCTGTTCTTAGGCTTAACTCACTAAACTGGCAAGCAAGATAGGAATGCAATGAACAGAAACATCCCCATGTACAAAGACGATTAATGTCTGCCCCCTAAAGACAGAACTATGTAATTACTGAAAAAGAGCAAATCACAGAACACATGTATTGACATAATGGGGGAAATAAAGAAACTTTCTGATGGGCTGGAATGCTATTACACCATAACGCCAGCTTATCTAGCAGCTAAAACTATTAAACAGATTACATCTAATAGATAATACAACGTCGGTAGAGGGATGGCAGTCTAATGAATACAAAGGCTCTCTAGAGCTACTGCTTTGAATGAGATGGAGTGCATGCATAGTCAGGAAGCTCTCTGTGCCCACGATCTGCAAACTCGCAGACCCAGTGCTGGAGGTGAGCCAGTGTTAGTGAGTGAGTGAGACGTGGTCCTTTCATTGCAGAGTGGTATGCTCAATCACAAACACAGGGGCTTGGATGACAGACCTCATCAAACGAAGAGCAAAGAAAGGCCTTTCTAACCAAAATATAGATATAGAAGGCAACAAAGCAACTGTAGAGGAAAGCATTTCTTGGGGGATATAAGTTTTTCAGTAACTGATTAAAAAAAGAAAAAAAAAGAAAAAAAAAGTGCAAATTAATGCCAAAAAGTTGCTGGGTTTTGCAATGCCTTCACTGGCATGTAATGATATTTTTAATGATATTTAAAAAAGCAATTGCATTTTTCCAAATTCACATGTTTTGAGGCTGTGATTCAGTTAGTTTGCCACTGTTTTTTTTTTACAAGTAAATAACAACAGCAATATATGTGATGGGTCAGAGACAGTACATTACACATTACACTGCTTACCACCTGCATGGTTACTGTACACACTGAATCTTACATTAGGCCAGAGCTTTTCCATTTGGATTTCAAATGAATGTTTGCAATTCATTTGAATGTTTGATAACCCAAACTGAAAACAGTGATGTAACCCTAGGATCTCAACGGCACCAACGACAAGAAACTTTAAACAGAAGGCACAGTTGTACCAAACTGAATTGATGGTGTAGTTACAAACAGAGGCGCACATCTCAGGATACTGTCTAGACCACTTTGCACTATTTAGTCTGTCAAACATGCAGTTTTCCAGAACAGTTATTCCGGTAACCCTTTTCTTCCCTTTTCCTCTCTATTTAAAGCCAGATAATAATGCAGTCACTAATACAGTCACCTTCCCAACCAACTAAAACTTGTAAACACATTAGTGAGCTTTGTACCTTCCAGCCTCTGGATCTTCGCTTTGACTGAAATGACAGCCTCAAAGGGCAACACACGCAGCTCAAAACAGGTTCCTGTCAGGGTCTCTATGAAGAGCTCCATAGTGTCATAGAAAGGGAGCTTATATTGAAAAGCTCCCACACTGTCGTCATTAAAGAAAGGTGGCTCCTTCCTGTCTGTCATCTTGGCAAGTTGAGAGAGAGACTTTAGGACGATGGTGAAATAGGGGGGCTGGCCCAAGATGAGGGAGAGAGGGACTGCTTACTGGCCTCAATACCATCACACATCATGGGGATGAACACAGCTGTGAGAAGAGACAAGAAAAAAAAAATGGTAAAGTCAATATAAAAAGTTTAGTTAGTTTAAACACTATCAATCTCTGTGGTCTGGTGTCTTAAATATATTAAGTCCAAACAGCTTTAATGTAATTCACAGAGCATGGTAGGGATTTGATCAGTGAACTCAAAGTCCCAAAGCAGCTTCTCTAACTATACTAGTTTACAACTCTCCAAAACCATAACACCACTTAAGTTAGCTAAACCATCACAACCTCTAGCAATAAAGGTTATTCTGGATGGACTATAGACATAAACAATCACAAAAAAAATGCTTGTACATTCAATTAAAAACTTTACGCAAGGCTGAATGTGCACTTTTAAACAGCAGCTGTTTAAAAGTGCACATTATCAGTGGCAGCAGACACATGCAGCCTTCTCATAAAACATTCAAAGCAGCATTAAAGGCTCGTGCCAAAATTCAGGAAGATCGGGTGTGTTACACAGGCCCATCAGTGGTATGAGGTGTCCGGTCACTGACCACTTCATTACGTCTTATGTCACTTAATCCAAACAAAAATACCGTAGCAGATACAATCAGTGTGAAGGTCAAGTTAAGTCGTGCTTTCATTTGTTATGGAAAAAAACCCCCAAAAAGTCATACTGAAAATGTGAATTATGTTTTATTATACAACTCTGGCCACTGTGGTTTGTTAGTACATGCAAATCTCTAGGACATGAAAGCAGGAACATCGGCAACAACAGCAGACTTCATATACAGTCACTTACCAAAACATCAGGTACATTAGTGAAAACTAATTTTAATGCGTTTTAGTCCTGCACTAAATCTCCTTTTGACTATTACTATGCACCGATTGTGTTGAAACAGTACAAGAAAGGTGGTAATTCAACAATGAGATCATTTTGGTGAATGTAGGTTGTGGTGCTGGTAAAATGCATTGAATTAAACACAAATATGTGTCTTGTCATTCAGCCCACTGACTACAATGTGATAATAGCAGAAACATGTGTGGGTCAATGCAATTTAACAGTGTTACAAACCACAGCCTACAAAATGAAAATATAGTTAACTCAATGACCATTATTTCACTTTAATGTTGAATAATGCTAAATACTATAACCTTAAATGATGCCAAGGTTTTGTGCAGAACTGTTACATTTCAATCCATTTGTTTTCACTGCTGTACCCAATGAACTGGCCAGTGAGTGTATTTTCTAATTTGATTTGGGACTGATGATGATGCCCAAATCAAAATTGCCTTTATCTTAACTTAAATATTCATGTTTACTAGGAACAAAAGTAACCAGACAGTTTAAAGCACCGAGGATGAACTGTCTTCCTGAGTGTGGGCTCTGCAATATTAGTATACAAGGCCTGGGATGAATCAATTCGCAAAGCAGGCCATTCTTTAAAGAAAGCAGCTAGGCTATTATGTTTAAGACTGCACGATCCGCAGATTGCTACCAGATATAGTTAAAACCACGGGCCAGGTCCGTAAAAAGACGTGAACTATGTTAGCTAGATGCCTGACAACGGAGATGAATGGAGTTAAAGCTCGGCTCAATACAATTCCAGCAGCTAACGTTAGCAGAGAAAGGTCACACAGGCAGTTTTACGCTTCACATTTTAAACAATGCAGGTTAAAACCTCGGTTAATGTTAGTATTTAATTCTTAAACCTCACTTACCCGCATCTTCTGCTACAAAACGGCAGTGAAGCTCGTCTACCCGACGCTGCTAACGCTAGCTTTCGTTGCCATGTTAGCCAACAACTCAAACAATGGCTACCTTTCTCAGCGGTTGGCTAGCAGGCTGCTAGGCTACATCCGTGGGTTTCAGTTCTTGTCCGTCCAAGAAAGAAGTCGAGGGCAACGCTATGTTAACAATTACTCAGCATGTCCTCACGTTTAAAAGCAAAAAATACACACGGAAAAAAATAAACTGTCGACCATTGTCGGTCGCCGCGGTCCGTTGGTCGGCGACATCATCGTACCTGTCAAAGACGGTCGAACAACACCTTCATGACTTCATTTGATTGACAGACAAAGGAACCAATCCACGGAGCAGAAGGTGGGCGGGATAACAAGTTGTCTTTTATCAAAACCAAACATGGGCATAAAAGACATGAAACTAACGCTAAGGGGGAAAAAGTTTTCTCTACATTATCATAAGCCAAAAGTCATCTATATCTCCGTACATCACTGGTGTTGGTGTTTTAAGATATCATTAAATAATGAAATACAAAGACAGTAAAAAAAAAGTCCAGTTCCATACCTGAGAAAATAAAAACTGGTGCCATGTTCAAGGCACAGAAGGATGCAGTGACCATCAAGTTATGCATCTACTTTATTTCACAGCAGAAAGTGTTATCCACTGAAAAGCTCATAAAAACGCACCTTGATTGCTCCTGTTTTGTCTCAATGTGTTTTGTACTGAACCATAATCACCTAAAAATGAAACGGAAATTGTATCAATTTCCCGTTGTTTGGACATAGCACGCCCCTCATCTCAGACTACTATGGATATCTAGTGACCGGACACAGTAAACATGAAATCCAGTGAACAGGAAATAATCACACGCATTTCAGATAGCATAAAATATGTTTCTTTTTAGTTATTAAAAATGGATTTTCTTTTTTCATCACAGCCAAAGTTAAGAAATGGATGAATTTCTTAATAAAAACATTGTCAAAATGACTAAGAAAGTAAGTAAACACACTGATTTCTCAAAAACATGATATGGCACAAACCCAAAGACATGGAATCTCACATGGCAAAGCCAAAAGACACAAAAAGAAAAAAAAGAAAGAAAAAATTTACTGTTAAATTTCTACAGGCTTCGAGGCAAAGCAATGTATGCTTATAAAGTGCTATCATGAATAATAAAGACTAACAGTATATAACAACTAGGATGCCAAGATGATTTTGGATATGCAGTTGGAAGATGACTGGAATAATTTTCATTTTAGTATTTATCTGCCAAAAATAAGCCACAGTATTTATATGAATTTATATGAATAAATACTCTGTCAACAGTGTTTTTTTTTTTATATCTTTCAGTGATCCAAATGACAAAAGAATGAACGCACAATTGTACAAATCTGGCTACCCTGAAAGTGCAGCTCAGTTGCCGCCCAGAGCATTTAGTGGATCATCAAATATGTTACTTGAATCTGGTGTTGTACTGGTCTCCTGGGATGGTGGTGTCTTCTTTGATTTATGGGGAGCCTTTGCCGCTGGTTTTACCGGGCTTGGTGCAAAAATGTCATCTTAATAGAAAAGAGAAGAGTATGTGCTAGTTTACAAAAGACAGACAGAATAGCAGAAGAACAGCATTATTAGAGATTGGTGCTTACCCATGTCATCATTAAATATTGACTTGGTCTCTCCCTTTGTCTTGGCCTTCTGTTTTGGTTTTAAAGTGTCTGTCAGGTCAGCAAAAATGTCTATGTTATCATCAAATAAGTTGACATCAATACTCTTCTCTTTGTGCTTCTTCTTAGGCACGGTGGCTACTTCATCCTGAAAACAAACAGATTTAGTCAATAAAAGAGATGGCACAGATAAACCTTGATAGTACAGCCAACATTACAAAACAAAGGTACCTGAAATATGTCCTGTTTCGAAAAGCTACTGCTGTTCTTGATTTCTTTACTACTTGTGGATGAAGGAGTGGAACTGTTGCTCAGTCCAAAGATGTCCTCATCATCGTCATCATCTTCCAAAAAGGATGAGGCCTTGGCTTTCTTAGCGGCTGACCTTGGCTTAACCTTTTGGAAAAGGTCATCAGTGTTGTCATCAAAAATAGATGGAAGTGTGCTTTTATCTTTGTCTTTGTCTTTCTTCAGCCCCACCACACTACTGGCTTGAGGCTGTGCGGTCTTCGTAGTTTGTCTGATGGAGGGTGTGTTAGTGATTGAGGTTGCCCCAAACAGACTGTCAGAGCCAAAAAGGTCATCTTCATCAGAAGGCGGCAGAACCCTGCTGCTGTTCTTACTAGAGTCTTTCTTTTCATCATTTGCCGTTACTGGCAGAGTCAGTTCTGAAGGCCTGGGGGAGATTTGGGAAGGTGTAGGTTGAGAAGTTGAGGAGGTGGGCAAGACAGAAGGAGCAGCTGAGTCTGATAGCGTTGGACTGATGTGTGTATGGCTGGATTTTTCTGGTGGAAATATGTCTAAACCAGATGGACTGGGGTTTGGCCCAGAAACACTGCCATCCAGGAAGTCTTCTTTATCCTCCACAGATCGTTGGGCTGCTTGCTGTCTTGCTGCTCTGGACTGTGGTCTCCGATGTGCAGAACCTTTGGGGCGACTCTGTATGACAGTACAATAACACGCATCAGAAATACAACTTCAGCATATTCAAAAAAACAACAGCAGCAACTGGAGTGGAGTAATTAATCTGACGTTTATAAGCATTACTGAGCAATTATGAAAAGACAGGACAATAATCTAAACATCCTCTAACTCCAGGTGAATATCTGGTTGTTCAAATACCTTAGTCATTTGTGTTCCAAGTGTGCACAACCCAGATATTTCTAATAAAAACATTAGCTGCCCATCAGTCATTTAGAACTCAAGCAGCCACTTAGATGAGTGGTGAAATGTCTTCAAGAAAACTCAAGCAAGTCCAGTCCAGTTGTCCCTTTACCCTGTGCCATGATGTGGATGACTGAGAACCTTCACAGACCAAATAAAACACTTTCTAATAACGAGACACACACTCAAAGAGTAAAAAAAAACCCACCTTGTGTGCACTCTGCAGGGTTGTGACCTGGACTGGGGTTTCAAAGCTCACTCCACCCTCACTGTCTGTCTGGGCTCCTAGAGGAGTTGTGGCAGGGCTTGGGCTCAGACTGGAGCTGGAAACCCCAGAGGAGGAACTAGGAGCAATGCCTGGGAGTACACTTACAGCACCAGGGAGCAAAGCAGCAGGGTTTATCATCAGACTGGCCTGAATATAGAAAGAACAGAATAACCATCACAGCTATTTATTAGATATTTGAAAAGACACTCTGACCCAGATCTTTTACACAGACTTTCCAATTAAAGACATCACACATGTACATTTCTAACTGTGAATTTTCAACTACTCTTCAATCATGAAGTTTCTCAGCATGATTCCAAACAGCAGATCATCCAAAAATAAAATGAGAGACCAGGACTGTGGATGGAAATGTGGCAAGAGCAAGATGGGTGAGTAACAACCAGCGGAACTGCAAGAAAAAGCAAGCAAATCCTTCTAGTTTAGCAAGATCTAATCAAAACAGAGAACCATCTTCATTTTGATAGTTGTGCTGCTTGTTTATCATAGCCATGTTTTGAAGTTGGAATATGAAAAAGCCCAGACAGAAGAAAAACCTTGACGGGGAAAACACGTAAGTGAGTACAGGATAGACGTTCCTCATTAGGAATCAGAGTGAAATGTCAGAAATGAAGACTTTAGATTAAATAAAAACAAAAATATTACTTGAAGTTTCCCAATCCTTGAAGAGGAATCTTTAGGTTTTACAGGGCTTGGTGCTGGTTTCTGTGTGGTTAGATTACAGCAGGATGAGAGTTTCATCAAAACAAAAAAAAAAAGAATTCCATCTGTTCATCTAGAAACAACACTACTATGTTAAAAAAATCAGTCAATACAAGAGAAACGTTCTAAAATCTTATGTAATGTAATCCATCATGGCCACACAGGTATGTGTATTCATGGCTCAAACAAAACAGCACTATTTAAGTAGACCCACCTGAGTCTCTGATACAGGCTCTGGACTTGCTAGTGGTGCTCTGTCATTAAGTTTACTGGGTTTCTCCGCTACCTTCTGAAAGATGATATGAAAGAGAGGTTGAATTGGATGACTCAATGCTTAATTTAATCAGTAAAATAAAATCTAACTGTTACCGGAGGAGGAGGTTTCGGCTTGACGGAGCTGAAGAGGTCATCCTCATCATCATCTGCAAACAGACTTTGTGCTGCTGGTTTCACTGAGCTGTGTTTGGAGCTCTAAAAGTGACCACAGAGCAAGTGAATCTAAATTTAGATGGTATGTAGCTGATTAAATCATGTAAATTATGGGGAGAAAAGAGACAGAGAAGAACATGAATACTCAAATATACTGACTGCAGCTTTCCCTGAGGTGGCAAAGAGGTCAACATCTGGGTCATTGTCCTTCTGTTGAGTCTGACTGAACAGCAGCTCTTCGTCCTGGAACACACCTGTGCTCTTTGCCTGCGTTCGCTCCTCTGTGGGCTGTGGAAAAAAAACAAATACAGATACACATTTTGAGTAAGAAAGACGTGAGACAACAAAGCAATTAATTAAATTCTTCACACATTTTTAGAATTGCTGTAAAGCAGATGAACCTTTAGTGTTTTCTCTTCTGTGGGTTTGCTTGGCGTGAATATCGGATCACTCCAGTCTGATTCATCTTCCTCCTCATCATCAAACAGACTGACAGTGTTTGTCTTGACCTTCTCTTCCTTCTTCTCCTCTCTCTTAACGTTTGGCGGTGGGCTGTCCTTAGAGACGAAGATGTCATCCTGGTCTGTTCCATCGAATGGGCTCTTTGTCTGCTTATTGGCAAAAACATCAATGCCTCCAAAGAGGCTGACTGCACCAGCAGGCTTCTTTTTGCTTTCACTGCTCTCTGGTGATGGCGATGTTGGGAGAGGCTCAGGGCTCTTTGCTGCAGCTTTTTTCTCTTCATGTTCCGATGGCTTGTCCTTTGCTGCTGTCGTAGAAACTGCTGCCTCCTTAGACTTCTCCAGCAGTGGGGGCGACTGAGATGTCACCTCAGGTGTCTGAACAAAACAAGGTATTAAAATATTTTAATTTTGGTGTAATGTTCTCACCATTACTGCTGCGTGACAAAGCACTGAGTCAGCTTGCACTCTAAATGGTTTCTCTGACTCCCTGAACAAGAATCTTTATGGCACTCACTTTAGCTGGGGCTGCAGTATTTGTGTTCACAGCTGGTTTGACACCAAAGAGAGATCCTTTATCTTCATCATCACCACCCTCATCTTCGAACAAGAGAGCAACCCTCTGAGGCTTCTTCTGACTATATGAAGGGCAACAGACAAAGAATATGAATAAATTATTAAGGCTTCATGCATTATTTCAAACAGGGGCCCTTTGTTCCAATAAATGATCATTTTAATATATAGTTCAGAGTTAGGAAGAAACAGAATCTTTAATGTGTTACCTCGACGGTTTTGTTGGAGCAAACAGGTCATCATCCTCATCCTCGTCAAAGAGGCTGCTCTTTTGAGATGTTTTGGCACTGGGGAGACTGGACGGAGCACTGGTGCTGGGTTTCATCCCCCCCGTCTTGGTCTCTTGCTTTGTTGCGCTAGTTTTTGAACTTATCCACTGATCCTGATAATTCAAGAAAATAATGTATTGTATATTCAATAATTTAATAGCAGGCAGTAGGAAGGTAGGACCTTATTTATTCTCATACCTCATCATCGCTGAAGAGGGAGCCGGTTACTGCCTTGCTGGGTTGTGGAGTGGAGGCTTTAGCTTGATTAGGTTTTGGTTTAGATTTAGCTGCAGATGCAAACAGATCCTGCAAGGTGAGGAAACAGATTATAAAGATGCACTTCCAGCAAAAACCTTCCTAATTTGATTCAGCTTTAGGAAATTATTTTCACCTCTTCTTCCTCATCATCAAATAAAGTTAAAGGCTCCTTGCTGGCTTTGCCCTTGCTCGCAGGTTCAGTCATAGACTGGCTCTTAGGGATGTTAGGAAATACCTGAGGAAGTCAAATGCATATAAAGTGTAATTAAAATGTATTATTCCTGTTATCGCGAATTTTCCCCTTTGCTATTTCTGAGCCTTGCCTGTGTGTCTTCATCATCAGAGAAGAGGCTTCCGGTTTGGCGTTTCTGAGTCTCCTTAACAGCAGCTTTCCCAACATCAGGAATAAGGCCATTCTGAAATTCACAACACAAAGATGAACATTGAATATAAACAGCATTCTTGATTCAAAATGCTCGTAAAGTGCAAAAAAAGTCAACTCTGTCAACAGTAGAGAAAGCCAGTAGTGTTCTCAAAGCTAAATTGAATTTGACCTTTTTCTTTTATTTGATAATTTAATAGAGTTCATGCCTGATAAATCTGATTTTGAGTCATTGTAGAGACAGGTACAACCACTAAAACTAGTATACGAAGGACACAGTAAAGGCCGACACCAGGCCGAGAGTCTTTCTACCGAAAAACTGCCATTTTGCATGTGAAAACACATTTGACTTTATCAGGAGTATGCTGTTAGACATCGCTCTATTCAGACCTCTTCAGATTTCTCTGACTCCTCGCTGGTAGATGGCTGACGTTTTTTTAGACCCTCACTGAGCAGGCTTTTAGTCCCAGGACCAAACATGGAGATGGCCCCCGCCGGCATCTAAACGTAACAATAATGTCAACACGGCAACACAGAAAAAACAAGATGTACTGTAGATGATATACCACACAAAGGGGGAATCGTTCAGCTGCAGTGAGACACGCGCTGTTTATATTTACCTTCTTCTCAGGTGGTTTGACCTGCTCTGCCTCCACCTCCTTCTTGGCCTGAGTGACAGCAGGTGCACTGTGCTTGTCCCCAAATATGTCACCATCCTCATCCTCCACGTCATCGAAAAGGTCAATCGCTTTCTTGGGTTTGGGTTTCTCCTGTCCAGCTGTTCAAGGAAAAATCAAACATCACACATTCATTTCACCTTACTTACTGTTTACCTTACATTAAGTGTCCATTTTCACACACTTACCAGAGTCGGACTTTTTCAGGCTTTTATCACTGAAGAAGTCATCCTCCTCATCATCCTCATCAAACAGCCCACCTCCCCCTCCTCCTCCAACTCCACCACCAGCTCCTGCTGGAACCTGTTTTGAAGTGGCAGTGGTCTTAAGAGCTGGAGTCCCATTAACCTTGTTCTCCTCTGAATCAGAATCATTCCCTGATCTGAACAGGCTGTTATCTGTTTGGAGAAAGAGATTTGTTTGAGGATGATGAAGGAGTCAAGAAACAAATATTAGCTGTCATACAAGTCACTGCTGCTACCTGGGAATATTGAAACGGCTCCCGCTGGGATCTTCTTTTCAGGTTTACTAGATTCTTGGTTGGAGAAAAAAAAAAGATAAGTGTCAATACAATATTCCAATTCTTTCAAACTGACAGTGGATATCTAATTTTTATTGTTGCCTTACGTGCAGTTTGAGCGGTGCTTTGTGTGCTTTCATTCACTGTTTTTCTCTCTTCAGACACAGGAGGTTTTGGTGCATCAGAGAAAAGATCACCCTGAATGACATCACAGAAAAGAAATCAGATTGTGCCTGCAAGAGGTTCTGTAATGTGGAACCGAGTTAAATCAGAGGGAGTCATGAAAACTGTTTAGCTGAATATACCTCGTCATCATCGTCAAACAGGCCTTTCCCTCCACTGAAGAGCCCACTTGTCGCTCCAAACGGGGAGAATTCATCATCGTCCATCTTCGGTGGCTTAAACATGTCATCGCTGTCCTCATCAGCTGCTGCTACAATATAGGTAAACAGTTTTGAGCACATGGGCCTGCTATGAATCTGCAAAATGATGATGAATGGGTGTCCTACCCTGTGGCTTTGCAGGCTTTGGTTCTTTTCTGGCTTTACTTTTCTTCTTAGAGGTCAATGCTTCCGAGATATGACATGGCAGAAAGAAAATATCCATAACCATGCACATGCAGTGATGGCGCTCGCTCCTGAAATGCTTTCAGTGTAAACTAGGACACTCTGATTTTACCTCAAATTAAATATGATGAATGAGAAGTGAGATAATATGATATGGTACCAGTGGTTCGACAGTGACAGGGACTTACATGCACGATCTGCCGCGGGTTTATTAACCGGTTCACCTTTGATTCGGGCAGCAAGCTCATCAGCAAAGGACGATGGTCCTGTGTTCTGAAAGACAACACAAGCAAATGTTTTTCTCTGAGGCATAAGTCATTATGATTTCAGACTGACATTACAAATCATCAGCTCAAAAATACATGCTTACTTTTGGGTCATCTTCATCATCCTTGTCTGATTCTCCAAATATGTCAGAGTCCTCATCCTCCTCCTCGTCATCGTCATCATAGCTCACCATGGATGACTTCTACATGAGCACGGCGGTAGAATACAACATGTGTTTGCCATGTAATGTAGTTTTTGATGTCCATGTCAAACAAGGCATGTATGTTACCTTTTTAATATTATTGTGGCTTTCCTCCTCATCCTGATTAAAGTCGTCATCTTCATCAGAATGCTGTTAATAAAATAAATACATTACTCCATACAGTGGGAAAAAAAAGAAAAAAATTTGCAAAATAATGAGAAAGAGACTTACAACAGATTCTTTGTAATCTTCACTCTCAATCACACTGTCTCTGTCACTGTCAACTGACATCTCTGGAAGATGGAAGATGATACAAATACAGTAAGGGAAATGAACATTACTTTCCGCGGTTGATGGCAGACCAAACTGTAATAAGCATTACTGTCATTATCTTACCATCACTGGACAGGTCACCAAGTCCAACATCATCTTGTTCTAAGAAGGCTTGTGAACCAATAAGATATGGGAGCGGCCTGTCCACATAGAGATCCTAAAAAAGAAGCAATAGGCACACAAGCAATTCTCAGTTATCAAAGTCATGTTATATCTAAAAGCGGGACTGGTTTGGCGATTTTCTTTCCCCACTCATCCAAGTGGCTTGTTCAGCTTTAAACTCCACACCTTAGGCTCCAGGATGGCTTCTACTCTATCTGTGACCTCCTCGTCCTCCGAGTCAGAGTTTCCTGCTTTGATGTCCAGATGCTCAAAGGCTGACTCCAGCACCCTCAGACCATAATTCACGGCTTCCTGCATCTTAGGGATCAACTCTGCCTCTTTTTGTTCTCGAGTCTTCTCCTTAAGGAAAGAAAAAAAAACAGTTGTAAGAATATTCAAGTACTAAATATACAACTAACGTGTGCTGACTTTCTTAATGTTAAAGTACCTGCTCAGGCTGCTTTTCCAATACATCAGCCTTGGGAATCGTCTCTTCTACTTCTTCATCATACACTCTCTGTTACAGGACACAAGATGCAGGTAGCTTTGTGTTACCAGATAGATCAGATCAGATAAAGTTCACCATAACTGTGTTGGTACACAAAGAAGTAGGCTTAAAGATCATCATGTTTAGGTACAGGACCTCAAATAAAACTTAAACAGCATACATTACATTTTCTATAAACTGTGTGTTGGAGAGCATTAGAAAGTCGTTGAAGACAGAGTGCAAGCAGCTGTCTGTGGCCTTGGTGTCACGGATCAGACTGTCCAACTGCTTTTCAATGTCATGCGTCTTTGACAGCATTCTCTGAGAGAAGTCTTGGAGGAAGTTGAGAAGCTGTTAAGAAAAAACACGACATTACGACAAGGGGATCAGCACCAGGGTTACCTTCAATACACCAAAGGAGAAAACACTTAAGAATCTTTGTTGTCTAAAGCTGCTTTATCTCTCCATGGCAATAAAATGCCAATAAATGACTTTTTTCAGAGTTGCCAATGATGTTTCTGACTTACCCCCGAGTCTGCTGCTAAAGACCAGTTAGCACTGCTTTGCCGTATCTCTTCAAGAGTCCAGGGTCTCTCCCAAACCTGAGCACCATTCTCTAAGTGTTCACTCCTGCTCGGGCCATTTGCAATTCCCTCCGGCAACCCACTCATCTGCAATTAGATCAGTCGATACAAACAGAATTAATATTTCATACAGACTTCTAATGTAAAATCCAAACCAAAATAAAATTATACTTGTCTGTAATAATGCAGTCCTTCAGTTTCTGCTCTAAGTTTACAGTGTCACTGTTTGAATGTGAAAGCAAGTTGGGGGAAATAAAATTTGGGCTGTGTTACGCAATATGTCGTTTTTGGAAAAGCCCAAACCATAAACCATGGACATACTATAATCTGAATACCTGTCACTGAGCATTCAGATGCATCAGTTAAAAACTAAACAATATATTATACATTACTACCTATTATCTATTTGGGAACTGCTCTGCAGAATCAAAGCCATCAACTTGGTATAATAAATTAACACATGATGCCTCCCACAGTTAAACAGCCAGCATGAACTGTTGCCCCCCTGGTCAAAGGTTTAAATTCTCCATTGTAAAACAAACCAGGATCATTTAGTAAAAACCTATGGGTATGTGTTATCACGTTTGCCTCATTACAGTGTATGCCAAGGTGCTCAATCTACTGTACGAAATGGAGAGCAAAGCAATGAAATTATCTTCTTGTTCATTACTGTTGGCATCATATCAGTCAGTATAAACAGAGTCAGATTTAAGCGTCTGTGTTATCCTAACGCACAATTCAAAGTGACTTCCTGCTCAAAGGAAATATGTCTCTGTGTGGAGATAACATACACAGTCAGTGGTAGATACAGACTAGTTTCCAGTATCCCTGAAAACACCACAAGACAATTTTAACTAGTGTCTTCCCTTTAACTTGTGTAGTTTTACAGCTACACCAATAAACTATCGTCGGCTGTGCAAAGGCGTTACAATTTTGCGAAAGGCAACTTGCAATATCCACATAAAGTTGCATAAATGTTATTTCCTCCTACGAGAATCTGGATGTGGAAGAGAAAGCGGGGACTGTTTGGCTAGCAGCTAGCTTAACTTAGCTAGCAAACACCAACGGCAGCCACAACTGTTCTAAGCTACACAGAGCGATACAGTCGCCCAAATTTAGGAGCCACCACGCTTACCTTGAATACCTCTAGTCAAACGCTGTCCACGGTGGTCAACTGTGGTCAGAAACGGCGAAAAAAATAAGATCGATTATGCAAAATTTGGCCTTTCCCTCATTGGTCTTCTGACAGGTCAGCCATGTTCTGTCTGCAGACAGTCACCTGACTGCCGTTGCGTAGCAACCCGGGGAAAGTGGGGCGGAGTGGAACAAACTAACAATGCTAGCGAAGCTAACTGTGGCTGTGGTAAACAGTGAAGTGGATTTCTGCTGTACTGTAGCTCGGAATTAGCTCTGAATTTCACCTGTTTTTGCTGAATAAAGCTCCGCTTTATTGATGTATTTAGGGTAAGGCAAATGAAGCTTGTTATTGTTATATATTAGTTTCTGTCAAAACTTTTTGTTGTTGTTGTTCACTCCCTCATCATCATTCATTCATTCATTCATTCATTCATTCATTCATTCATTTTCCAGCTGCCATTGTGCAAGAGATGGGGTACACCTTGTTTATATAGCCAATGGGTACAGCCTGGACACTCCTTAGTTATAAATTCAAATAAACTGCCCTTTTCAGAAGTAATATGCAGTTGGAGCTCATTAAGATGTTGTTTCTGTTATTGCATTTAAATGCAATTGTTGTTAAATCTCCTGATACATTTTTTGTGTTGATTTGTTTGTTTGCAAAATAAAATTATTATTAAAGAATGCGCATACACAATGACCAGATACAAGACAGGAATACTAATGAATGTGCAAATTATTACTCTTCATTTTGCAGCCTCACTGCTGAAAATTGAAGCAGCTTCTGTATTAAAGCTGACTCCAGTGTGTGCTCAGATATTGGGCAAAATGAATTCATCAGTACACCATCAAAACATTACAAAATGTTACTTAACTTTAGCCCTAAATATTTAACAAAGGTAAAATCAGTTTCTCAGTGTCTGAGAGTCATCCAGGTCATGGTATATCCATGTTTTCTAGGTCGGTTGATAATTAACTTTTGCTGAAGCCCCCTAAATGATGTTCAAAGAGGTTTTATTGTCTGTTCAAGAAGGGCTAGCAAGGCCTCAGTAGGATTTAAATCAGAACAGGCACATGGGCAGGTCACTATTCAGTCATGTTTATTGGCTAGCCATCAGTGGAGCACTATGGAGCATTGTCCTGCATAAAGATAATCTCCTTTTTGAATGTTTTTCTTTTATCAACACCTAAAGTATCTTCCAGAAACTGACTGTAGGTCTGGTAGTTGATGTTCAGTCCATCTTCATTATGTATTATGTAGCATACAGTACTTAATGACAGCAGCTAATGCCTGAACCAGTTTAAATTCAGTCCCTTCTGTCTGTTAACACTGCACTTGTAAATGATTAAATATAAACGCATTATCTGGAGTTGGAACCTGCATACATACTTGTATTTTCCTATTTTGTAATGCTTAGTCATCAGTATGAGATGAATATTACACTCACAAAGATTGTTTTTAAGCAAATTAAACCATCTAAGTAAAAGAATAAACCTATTCCCTTTCTTCAAACATCAATCGATTTCTGACCAAATGCTACATTGTGAATGAAAAAATGGTGGGAACCTGAAAATCGATGTCAAATATTTGGGATCCAATAAACTATAAATGCATTCCAATATGTGAACAGTTGCATCAAACTGTACTCATTTTTGCTTCAAAGATTGGTTTTGTGGATGATTTTGCAAATATTGTTTTGTGGGGCTTTTTGGTCAGACTATATTCTGCTTGACAAAGTTGAAATAGGCAAGAAAAAAAAGATTTTAGCTGGTATATAAAGTTTATTTCAGCATTTTGCAACATCTATAAACAAAATCTTTTGAATAGTTAAAAAAATATATTTTCCAAAAAGGAAAACTTAACAAAACGCACACAGGAACAGTGAAATTATACAATGACTCAATTAACAAGACAATATGTAATCTGGAAATTATTTACTAATTCTGAAGACTTTTTTCACTAAAGAAATATCAATGTAAATGAAAGACTTTTTGGAGCTGTATGATTTATTTCTAAACTTCCTGGAAAAACTATCCAGGTGTGTTTCCACTTAAGGTCGATTTGCAGCATGTCAAACATATGACCGGGTGCCGTAAACAATTAAATAAATATTGTTTTTGACAAGTATAAAATATATTTTAACATTTGAAAGGAGGTAAACAAGATCCTTTTTATATGAACACAGGTATTCAAATCCAGCAGGTGACACTTATCATAACACAGTATGCAAAAGGGAAGTGACATCAGCCGATATTTAAAAAAACAACAACATTCAATCAACAGTTTTTTTGTGCACCATAAGCAAAAAAACAACAACAACAACAAAAACAGTGGACAAGGCCTCAACAAACTTTCTTTTCTAATGGATTTATTCATAAATAAACATTAATATTTGTATCTTTATTTAAGGTGGAAGATGAGATATGGTAAATAAGTAAATAGTGCAAATTGAGTTTAACATTAAGGCTATAGTTATTGCAGGACTGAAGAGAAATAGAAAGTCTTTGAAACTAAATCACCTGCTGCTATCAGGGGAGACATTTCTCTTGAGTCCCGGTGTCCGCATCAGCACAATCTGTGATAGCGGCATCCATCTTCTCATCCGCTGCTCGAGGCTCCATCTCAGTTATCATTTGCTTTAACTCGTCAATAACCTGCTCTACTGTCTTGTCTGTTGTATGATCTCCTTCTATTTCCAGCCTCTCCTCTCCTTTCTCCTCCTCTTCATCCTCAGAAACCATTAGCACATCACTCTCTCCAGCTATATTGGCTTCGTCCGCTTCCTCATTCTCCTCCATCGCAGGCTCTTCTGTCGCCTCCGCTGTCGCCTCCTTTGTAGCCTCCTCCGTAGCCTCAACCATAGCTTCCTCCGTAGCCTCTTCCACAGAGTCCTCCTTAGACTCCTCCACAGACTCTTCAGCAGGCTCCTTCGTAGGCTCCTCCGCAGACTCTTCAGCAGGCTCCTTCGTAGGCTCCTCCACAGACTCTTCAGCAGGCTCCTTCGTAGGCTCCTCCGCAGACTCTTCAGCAGGCTCCTTCGTAGGCTCCTCCGCAGACTCTTCAGCAGGCTCCTTCGTAGGCTCCTCCGCAGACTCTTCAGCAGGCTCCTTCGTAGGCTCCTCCGCAGACTCTTCAGCAGGCTCCTTCGTAGGCTCCTCTGCAGACTCTTCAGCAGGCTCCTCCGTAGACTCTTCCATAGACTCTTCCGTAGGCTCCTCCATAGGCTCCTCCGTAGGCACTTCCTCTACCGAGGTGCCATCTCCATCTCCGTGTTTTAACGCGGTGTTCCCAGGCTGCCAATAATCATACAGCTTACCCTGCCAGATGAAAACATTACAATAAATCAGAGCAATACCTATTATATTTGAAGAGGCCTTATAAACAATAGTGTAGATCAAGTATTTATGTAAGAGTGTGTGACTACTGTACATTGAGAGGCCTGGTCCTCTGGAGGAGCATCTGCCACTTGGTATAAATCCTTGCTACCAGGTCCTTTACCTGGTGAGAGACGAGGGAGGTAGAGAATGCAGTTTAAATAATGAGTCAACCTGAAAATAAGTCTGCCATTGCTTGCTAATGTTGCAAATAGTGAATATGAATTATATCTACACATTGGCTATAGTAAAAAACTGTAGGAAATCAGTTGTTTCCATGTAGCCACTGGTTCCATTACACTACCAACTAAGATTGAAACATTTTGATTTGGGGGAAAATGCTGCCTTGAGATGGGAAGAGAAAACTTCTAAACATTTAAGAGCTTATATATACAGTACATTAAAAAAAAATCTATAAAGAAAAGATGCAATAAAGTTTCTTTGTATGATTTTACGACTAATGAGCTACTAATGAGACATAAGCAGCTTTAATTTGAGTTTTAACAATGATGAAACAAAAACTGACAACTTTACCAAACTGGTTAATCAAGAGGTAGTGAGGCAGGTGGAATGCCCAGTAGAGGTGTTGAGGTCTCACTTACATACTACTGCATGCTAACACCTGTTAATTCAGCATTTGGATGCACCCCAGCACAGTACTAGTGTCTTATTATTGCTCTGTCTGAGCTGTCAGCACATTCCAGACATTTTTGAAGAAATATTGAGCATTTGTCTATTTGTCTCGGTATGATGAGTTTTGTCCATGTAACAAAAACCAAAAGGAAATGTTGACAGAACAAGCCAAACAATCTACAGATCTTACAGCTACATGTCTTTTTGTTACCAATATGTAGTGTTATTTAGTGTATGTAGTATCACTGATGTACTCCTGCAATTTATGTGTTTGATGCCTGGCTGCAGAGTAAATATTCTGCAGGACAGCAACACAAATCTAACTCACCTTCGTCCGGTACAGACATTTCTCACTCTCTCTGATGTCACACTTGATGTGCGTTTCCAGCTCGGACGACAAAAACAGCAGCTGCTCCTGAAAGCCAAAGAAGTAGGCGTCAAGAGAAAGGACATTTATCAACATTCATCTACTTTAAACCCCTGTAACTGTAATACAGTAATTAATTCCTAGTGTGCTCAACACCAGAGATGAGAAAGAATTGGGGGAAACAGTTTTACCTTCTGATGGCCCGGGAAGAACTGAAAATTGCTTGCTTCGTTTGCCAGAGTCAGGAGGCTATAGCACAGGTAGTATGACTGGAACACAAGATAAATGGAAAGAAACTTTTATCAGGAAAATCACATTTGACCTGGTCACTATACAATTCAGTTAAGGGTAGGCACTGTTACGCTTTGAGGTCTTAACTCACCTGTTGGTCTAAGATGGCCATGTCCTCTTCATTTTTCTTGTCAGAAGAGTTCTTGATGTTTTGGAGTAGAGTGGACGGTTGCATTCGGGGAAGGTATCGCCTCAGGTCAGAGAGCTAGCGTACACACAGATTAGCACAGTTATTCATTACATTTCATTCCACAAGAAAAGTTACGTGGATACATGAGACGTGTCCACATTTCAAGTGGGTTGTTGTCTAGGTTACCTGACAATTAAACAAATTACAAATTACCTGAAACTCTGCTTGTGTAGGTCTGTAGGTGCAATTTCCATCTAACAACTTGGAGATCATGGACAGACTCAAGTGACGGCGCAGTTGTCTATAAAAATCAAACAAAAAATAATAATATTTTATTTCGTAAACCACTGTAAAAACATTACAAATGCAAATAAATGAAATTACTATGTATAAAGAAGAAAGATAAAAAAAATAGACTTACTTTCCACGTGTGTTGTTGGGCAGAAGATGAACTAGTAAACACATGTTGTGGTGATCATCTGTCATATCAGCAATGGCCAGGCAGATTCTGGGCAGCTAACAGCATCAAAAAATAAATAAATAATAATAATTAATTTGGTAAATCATTTCAAAGGAGTCAACTCTTAGGTCTTTGATATTTTTGGTATTTACTGTCAAATATGCTGCAAATTTGAAACATTAGTAGCATATAAAATATGGTCAGAAGTGTTCATGCTCAGACCATAGCGTCCCAGTCCTTGATGTTGTTGACAATTTTCCACTGAACAGGGTGCAGTTCCACGCTGGACCGGTGGATCAGCTGTGTGTCCAGGCCGACCCTGCCCGCCATCGTCAGCAGCAACAGCAGCTCGTTGTCGCTGTACGCTCGCGGGCACAGGCTCATACAGTAAGACAGGTACTGCAAACAAGAACCGAGAGAAACAGAGGATGGATGGTGAAATCGTGCTCGCTGTCTGTCTCTTGAACAGGAAAAGCCACTGTTCTTATCAATCATCTGTGTTCACCTTCAAGATATTGTTGCAGTTGTGTTCAGGGAAAGCGATCTGTTCCTGGTTAATGGAGGGACTCTCGCTTATGATATAGACGTCATCCCTACACAAACATTAGAAAGACGTCAAACAACCCTCACTGCACAAACTTCTTTTAACAACAGGCAACTAAATGAAGCAAAGTTACTTACAGCAAATCTCCTTCTGTGAACGGAGGCAGCAGATTCTCCAAAGGAAACAGTGTAACAAATGAAATTCCCATATTCATCAGAACCACCGTCACATCTGCTAAACTGGGCACCCACACTTGGAACTGCTGGGATTTATTTTCAACTGCATGCACACAGAAAAACAGGTGTGTTAACATATTTCACATAATACTAACAAAGTTTCAAAAGCCTGTGAGGTGATTGTGAAAAAAGGAATCACAACTCTTGGTACAAATCAAGGCACCCAATATTTTTCTATCAGTGATAAATAAAGACTTACCTATCTGATACGCAGCAGTGCAGGCGATGTCACAGAGGGCCTGAAGAATCTTTTCGGACACCATCCTATCACTGTGAACAGACATCATCTGAAAAGAAACAAAAAAAAGTCTGATTAGTAAGTCTCTTACATTTGGAGAACAAATATCAGCACTAACATGCTACAAGGGGGAGTGACGGGCCTACCTTGAAAAGGAAACGGGTAACCTGAGATGGACAGGGCGAGCTAGAGTTGTAAGCCTCCTGAAACAATCCAATATTGACATGTAGTCTCAGCTGAGCTGCACTGGACCTGATATAAAGAAAAAATGTTACAGTCATTTATTACTGACTAAACTAACAGTCCAAAGTGCTACTCATGAGGGCAATCTTAAGAAAAGTGGTTATAATAAAATCCAAGTGGAAATTCCCTTAGGAGTATTGACATGCTCAACAAAATTTAATGGCAATCTGCAAATTATGAGAAATGCATTTTGGTCTTTGGGCTCTGAAAAGCTCGATGCATCAGCCTGTGCATGATCTCCTCTGCAGGTGTCCACATGCAGGAGTTGTCATCGCAAGACTGTGAAATTGTTAACAAACGGCAAGCACACAGGAGAGCTGCTATAGAAGAATATATCAGGAAGAGCTAAACATGGCCAATACATTACAGACCAGGCGCAGCGTTGTACAGCACATACACTACTTTCCTCTGGTCTAAAATTAAGTTTGTTATCTGATTATTGACATTGAAGGAGAGTGCGACAGAAGCTACCAGTGACTGTTACTTGTTCTATGTTGCTGCCCACGCTACACTGAGAAGTATCCACCATATCACACCCTACATAACCACAAAACCAAGCCTCATGCAGTCATAGCTGAAGTGTAGAGATGTCCTTACAGATATGGAGATTTAACCAACTGACATTATAACATCATCAATCTGCAAACTGCGCTGTTCCTTTATGTTTTTGTACAGTGTCCTTGTGAGTCCTGAAAGGCGCCTATAAATAAAATGTATTATTATTGTTATCATTTCACACTATCTAGCTACTTTTTTGAGCAGCTTTAGGCTGTCGCTACAGACCCTGCTCGTGCGAGTTTCTGGTGGGTACCACCCACACATAGTAAAATCCTAACTTCACACCAGTCATTTAAAACCAAAGAAGCTATGTGGATGAAACCAAAAGGGTAAAACATGCTGCCAGCCATGTGATTACAGTATACACAAAGCTCACCAAAGAAGTGTTTTCTGCGCTGTCCCCTGTGGATTAACCATGCATTGCCTGAGCTGCAGCGTATCCTGGTTAAAGATCTGGCCAAACTTCTCCAGGTTGAACACTTTCTCTCCTGGAGGCACTTCCCTGATTGCACTTGACATCAACGAGTAGCGCTGCAGGAATTCCCTGGGAAGCAACAAAACATAAAGTGCAGTTTATCACGGTGCAGGGACTGTGCCCCACTGACAGGATATAATGTGCCAGCATGCACATACTGCTGTTGAGCGGAGATGCCCTCGTCCCGGATCTCCTCTGCCTTCTCATATTCAGCGATCCTCAGCAGGTCCTCTTCACATGCGGTCAGCAGTTGTGCCTCAATTTCTTTCGCTCTGACAGAGGAAACAAATGTAGACAATCTTAACTTTTATCGTGTGCAGATGCTGTAGTTCAAATTAAAAGGTAATGGGAGTTTTCTGAATAATATACTTTTTATCAGTGTTGATATCCATCAGCATCTGGTCCAGGCTGTTCCTGTACACGCCTGACTTTGTGGTGGATGGCAATGGTTGCTATGGGAAGCACAACAGATGACAATGAAGATCCAAACGGAGAACGTGTTGAGTTTACTGTCCTTTAGCTTTGCAAGTTTATTATCACACGGTCAAATCTTTCTGTCAAACAAAGGAAAAACATATGGCGCTTACAGTTTTGGGCTGGCTTTTACGATGTACTGGTTTATCAGGATTTGAAAAGACTCCCTTCTCCGGTGTAGCTGGAGGTTTGGTAACACGCTCCATCATCTCCTGTAAAGAAATAAGCTCTTCCTCCTCACTGCTGATGGAGCTCTGGGTCAGATCCACATCTAACTCAAAGTGCAGGCCCAGGTCCAGCTCCACATCTATTGGCTCCTCTTCTTTGACTTGCTTTCTATCCACTTGACTTCTCTTCCTCTCCAGTGGCAGAGGCTGAGAAGATCTAGAAGTTGACTCAGAGGCGGGAGCCTCTGTTGAGCATGAATTTGCATTGTTGGAAGGCAGAGATGCATGCTTGTGATCAGATTTAACAATCTTATTCTTGGGCTGCATCCCTGAAGATGTCAGGGGACTATCTGTAACTTCCTTGTCTTTAGGAGGAATGGATATCACATTTTCAAAATTAATCCGCTTCAAAGTTACAGTTGGCAAAAACATTTGTGGGTCACGTGCTGGGGAAGAGACTCTATGTGCAGAATCAGTGACTGGGGAGCTTTGAGTTTTGTTACATGGGGACCCAGTGGCTGGGGTACTGGAGCTTGTTACAGTGCTGGACGAACCTTTCTCTGAGGTTGGCGATTTGATTGTTTCTCCTTGTATTTTGGGCTTTGCAGTCTTAGATCCAGGGCTTACAATGTAAGTCTTAGGATCAGGAGTGAAAAGGTCATTTATATCATCTAACACCACTACAGGTTTTCGTACACGATGAGTTTTATTCCGCTGTGGTGTACCACAACTCAGGGAACCTGAATTGGGTTTTGAAGCTGGTTTGGAAGTGCTAATGTCCGATTTTCTGCTGTGCTCCCCATGGTTCCCTTTGCTTGGGGTCTTGACTGGTAAGACTGAGGTACTACCAGAAGTATGACCAGAGTGGCTGCTTCCTGATTCAGCAGGACATGAGGTTCTTATGTCTCTCTGAGGAACCTTAGAAGATAACAAAGTGCTTGATTTATCCTTTTTATCATTTTCCTCACTTATCCTTCTCCCACTTTCTTCCCCTGACTTTACAGGTAATCTGATTTCTTTTAACTTAACTACTTCATTCTCAGTGAAATTTATATAGGCTTGCTTTGCCCCCATCGGTGGCGGTCTTTTTGATGTGCAGGAGGACTGGGTGGGTTTGGATACAGATATCTCAGAGCATGCTGACGGTCCACTGGCCAGTTCCGTACCCAGATGACCA
Organism: Planiliza haematocheilus; assembly: GCA_005024645.1. NCBI lineage: Eukaryota > Metazoa > Chordata > Actinopteri > Mugiliformes > Mugilidae > Planiliza > Planiliza haematocheilus. Next base: position 777,193 of record SRSE01000845.1, on the reverse strand, counting down.
TTTGTGGTCTTTGGCGACAGTTCCAATACTGATGAGTGCTTCGATGACGGCTGACAGACAAGCGAAGTGCCTGATGAGTTGACAATGGCAGGTTTTGTTGTCTGCATATCTGAGCCAGAGTTTAGTCCCTGAAGACACAGTTTCTTGGCATTCTCGTAACAGTAGTCTGACTCCCTGCACCGCTTCTGAGGAGTGCAATTCAAGTCTACTGCTGTAAACAGAAAAAAAACGTAATTATTATCCTTACTTTTCGGTATTTACCAAAGGTTACCAATGCTAGTTTTCACCTGAATTTGCTTTGCTACCAACTGTACTTCAAAACAGATAATTACCCCAAAATTTAACTGGGTGCTGGTTCTGATAACAACTATAGTGCCAGTCAGAAAATGCCACCAAGTTCATACATTTATAGCTTCATGAATTAGGACTGGGTCGATGTTGAAAAGGGCAGAATTAGACTATATATTTAAAAAGTACATAAAGAAAAAGAATAAAAATCTTATTCATACAGGGCAACATGTACCGAGCTGGATTTTTCTGATCATTTTTCTAGTAACTACCTAGAGAAAGATGTGTGTATAAATGACGTAATAATTTACTTAACATTACCTGGAATTAACCTTTCACTTGGAGGCGGTTGTTCATGTTGTTGACTCTACAAGAAAGACAAAGTTAGTCCTTCAGAAGCTTCCTTCAGTAGCACGTAGGCCATGGCTGTTAGAGACTATCCTGTTACATAGTTATCAGAACTGATAAATCTTTAACACATCTCATTCTGCATTCTGATCAGACCTCTGTATCACTGTTACTGTATCGAACAGATAGAAACAAGCTAAGTAAGTCCGTCAAGCATAAACCTTTTGCTGCGATGTCAAAACCCCGAATTGATTTTATGACTCGCTAGAGATATATCAAACCTTACCTGGCAAAGGGCAGCAGAGCTATGAATGATGGGTGAACTGTAATGGCTGCTCCTATCTGAAGACTGCATATCTGGAGGAGGCTGGTAGCCCCCTGAAGACCACTGTTTGCCAGGATGCCAACGCTCTGAGTCTGAGTGGGGCTGTGGGTGAACTTCTTGGGATACTCTGGTGTTGAGCACAGACGTCAAGAGGCTCACAGGAGGCCTATGAAGCTGGACAAGTGTGGAACTCTTCACATCACTGGACTGAGTCTGACGTTAACAAAGACAACAAATCAGCATCACATGACTGTTAGACTCATAAAGACCTAGAATAGCATCAAAATTAGGTTTCACCAATAGTAATTTTTTTAAAAACAATACCGTATGTAAGTCTTGTCTTTGTGATGATGCAGTTTTATTTCCTGAGTTTGATGAGGTAAGCTTGGATTCAGTCACTTGATCTCTCCCGATATGGGAGGATGGGAAGTGGTTACTTAAATTCTTTATAATTTGAGGGGATGCAGGATGAAATACACTGGGAGTTGAAGGCTGTGGTCTGGTAGTTGAGGTATCTACGTTGGTTGGAATGACTGGAACACGCCCTGAGTGCTGCAGAAGATCCAGTCTGTCCCTTGGCACTGGCTGGGGCCTATTTGCTGAAGTCCCAACATTGGTTGGGCTGCTTGGAACAAGCACTGGATGTTGAGGCGAGTACTTTGGAGGACCCAGTCTGTCTTTTGGTATGTAATGGGGCCTATTCACTGGGGAACTAATATTAGTTGGAATGCTTGGCGCAAACCCTTGTGAATGGACTGATCCCGGGGAATGAGGATCCAATCTGTCTCTGTAGCATGACTCAGATGTTTGAAGTGGTAACACTCTCCTGGGAGGTGGATGAGAAAGCCGGTTAGGGACCTGAGAAGGCTTCATTGGAGTCTCCTGGTGTAAAGATGTGAAGTGAGGTATGGAGCGCCGCTGGGATGCAAAGTCCTTGACTAAAACACAGAAGAAACATGATGCATGCATTATGGACTCTTGAAGGGTTTGTTTTTGTTATATTGTTTCAGCAGAAACGCTTCAGTCATTACTATGAGCAATACACTGCTAACTACTAATAAATAATAAACACCTTATATCTGATTTCAATTTGAAGAGGACAGCAATGCACAGGTCCTGCCTTGTGTTCTTCAACTGACTGTTAAGTTTATGTTGTTCACAGAGCAGCTGACACCATGACAGGGTGTCGAAAAGTATACATGCTAATCTGATTAAATCCTGATCCACTTTTTTGTTCTAACATCTGCTACAGCTGTTAGGAACTTGAACTTTGTTTTACACACAAAGCCTCAAGGTTGGTAACTTCACACTCCAGTTGGCTGTTGTTGATCTCATCAGCCTTTGCGTCCACATATTTTTCTTACACTATAAATGTTTCAGTAATATATTCCAAGCGAACATTACAATGAATTGTGTATGATGATAGTTAAAATTGATCGTGTCATTCATGGCTGTCATAAAGCTGATGACTTCTCTTAATTAACTTCCACACTTCAGCCTCAATATGTCCCCAAAGTTGAGTCTGATTAAAAAGACACTTAATTTTATGGATGTCTCAGTTGGTATCGGGAGACAGAACTGAGAAGAGATTTCTGAGCAGAACTGCAGTGACAGTGTCACTGTTAAAGTTCAGCTATTAACCACTATTTATAAGAAGATTTAAGTTTATTTAATGTCAAGTGTTTTTTTGTGATAAAAGCCAATATAATTTTAGTTTCTTTACTGATATTTATTTTGCACATCACATAAGGCTCAACTTTTGTGTTGTAAAAAAAAACAAAAAAACAATCATGAATAACTTGGGAGGCGGCACAGTGGAGAGGTGGTTAGCACTGATGCCTCACACAAGAAGGTTCGAATCCATGGGCCGACCTGGCCTTTCTGTGTGGAGTTTGCATGTTCTTCCTGTGTCTGGGTGGCTTCTCTGCGGCTACCTCCCACCATCCAAAGACATGGTCATTAGGTTAATTGGTGATTCTAAATTGGCCGTAGGTGTGAGTGTCTGTCTCTGTGTGTGGCCCTGCGATGGACTGGCGACCTGTCCAGCTCTTGCCCGATGACAGCTGGGATAGGCTCCAGCAGACCCCCATAACCCTTAACAGGACTAAACGGGTATAGAAGATGTTTTGGAGGCTTAGAGCACATTGTAATGTACCAGTCCTGCACCAAATCCTCCTTCATGAAGCTTATAATGTTCAGTTTATGTTGAAACAGTGTAAGAAAGTTGGTAATCCAATTAATTAATTTATTCTGGATGATCACTATGGAGGATGTAGTTTGTGGTGCTGTTAAACTGTACCGAACTTAACACAATAGCGTTTCTGTCTTTTTTAGTTGTCAAAATAACATAAACATGTGTCGCTACGATACAATTTGACAGGGCACAGCAGCCAGCAAAATGAGTGGCATCTATTACTCTGTTATTTTAAACCAACACTGAATACCATAACCTTTATGAAGCTAGGATTTAGTGCAATACCGCTGTACGGTAATACATTAGTTTTTACTAGTGTACCAAATGAACTATACTGATTATAGTTGCACAGTGCACATGTGATCTATTAGAATACAAGTGAAATGAGAAAAGCCTATGAATCACTAGAAATGTTGTATATTTACAAGACATGCTGCATTAAACAAAAATCAGCATGGTTACTGGATATCAAGATCAGATCGGGGGCATTTTATAAATATACAACACATATTAAGTTTAAATGTGTCTACATTAACTCAACTGTAAACTGTATTGACAACTGTCAAAAAACAATTTAAACAAAACTTTGACAATACACCTCTAATGAAAGTTAGATTTGTTACGTGCAGGACTGTAGCTTTAATCTTCAGTGGGTTTCAAACGGACTGTAAACTCATCCAAGTCAAATGCAAACAACGTTTCAAGCCTTAGAGTAAGTGCTTAAATAAACTAGTACTGTCTGAGATATCAACCTGGCCATAAAAGATCTGTCACTTTGACTCACCTTTATTCTCCGGGGAGAAGCATTCTGCAAGTATCCTGAAACAAAGCCAAAGAGACGAGACTCACAATGTTTCCATCATCGAAGTTAGTTTGGTCGCCAAGGCGATAATAATCCGAGCGAAATTTGCCTTTTTCAAACAAAAATAATCGAGTGCAGAGCACAGACGACAAGGCGAGGAGGAGTTGCTCAACAGCAGCCAACAAAAACGAGACACCTGCTCGTCAATTCCTGCTTCGCTAATGGCTGCCAATCACAGCATGCTACGTGAAGTGACAACAGCACCAAATATTATGAAGCTACAAGGCGTTAACTTCCATACGAGGTGTTAAAACATCTTAACACGAGCGAACACTCCGCTAGCTGTTAAAAAGTAGCTAGCTAACATTATGGGGGGTAAAGCGCAATAACGACATGTTTGCATCATTTTGACAGCATGACATTGTTATTAATTAATACCCTACGTCCTGCTAGACAGGCATTCAAAACATTAGCAGCGGTGGGTACGTTATTTGACAGCCCACAGAACAGTATTACTGTAGCTGGCTAACTAAGAATAAAATAAATAATGACAGTTAGCGAGTTGATGTTTCAGGAAGTAATATTTCGCTAGCTGGCTAACGCGCTAGCAACTTAGCATATGGGTACAAACAAAGGCCCGCGTGCTTCCTTACCGAGTGGTCCCTTCATTTTCTGTTGCTTTTCTCATTTTGAGATGGTGTGACGGCTGTCTATAACTGCATAGGGAGGCAGCAACAAGTTTCTAAAGTGCCCCAAAGCTGAAAACATGTCACAAGATCTTCTCCCGCCTGCAACCGAATCGACCGACTATACGCGAACCGCATTGTGGGAGTTGGAGTCCTAACGGGAATTCACTTTAAAGGGATATTACGGATACGAACTTATCGCTTTCTCTTGTCTTCTTTTCTTTACAAAATATAACTTACTTAATATATACTTAACGTACTTTAACTTTGCAGTTGATGATATGATGTATCTTTACATTAAAATTAAAATGTAATTAAAACGTTGACATAAAAAAATAGTTAAATCAAATTAATAGTTTTTTAATACACAAAACTTCAGGTTCACATGTAACGTTAACTCTGTGGAAAAGTTTATACAGACAGACTCACATTTTCTACGTATTCCCATGTTTACCTCCTACGTTTCACTATGAGCTATTTTGAAGAGCGATCACTGTTTTCTTAAACTGTACAGAGTCAGCTCATAGGTTAACCTGACATTCCGGGGCCATCAGATTAAAAGAACCTCTTCTCATTTTATCTCACGCTTAAATCAGAGATTCGAGGAAAAGTTTTAGGGCGGATGAAAGGAGGATATGATACATGCAAATGATGGCTAGCTTCCTTATAACCCGCTACCGTCCTGTTGCTAGAGGTGTGAAATCTATGCATGTCCGGAGATCTCGTCATCTCTTGTTTCCACTCAGACCCATATTTTTATATTGATCTTGCACTAAATCATCTGTAATACACTTGGTCTTTGCAAATTCACAACTCAATGCACCATCAGTATGTTTGCTCATAATTCTACATTTATTAGATCAGAGCTTTCAGAGTACATTTACCCAACACAGAGGGAAAATGATAGAGTAAAACAACAATACTGTAAGACATAGTGGGATATTTGCCTGTACCACCACTGCTGTTTTATTAGGCCACAAGGAATGCAGTGGGCAAAGGAAATAGTAGGAAAAAGAACAGGAGGCACATACTGTAAATACTATGACAGAGAGGCAATGATGAGTCAAAGACAGCAAGGAATATACATTTGTTAAATGTATTTTACACATTTTAGCTTTGCACTGTTATCACACAACCATAATCCAAACTGTGGATTGATCATGTATACAGTACAAAACTAATAACAAAGCAGCATTTGGACCCATTTCAAACATGAAGAGAGAAATACTACATGTCAGACACAACACTGACAGCAACAACAACAGCAAGAAGAAAGACTGCACAGACACGATCACACAGACAGACACAGTAAACGAAAAGGACTGTCCTGTTGTCATGCTCTCAAGAGATTGCAAAGTTTCTCCCTTTACTGGTGGAATGCATCAAAATGAATGCTTGGAAAAGTGAGCTATAGAATATAAGCTGCGTGCATGTTTGCCGATAAGAAAATTATAATTAGTCAAATATTATCCAATATTCTACTACCCAAAAAGGTCATCAAAAAACACAATAAGGTTGTCATGGGTAGGTGGAACTTTCTGGTCACCGCCAGTGCATCTGACCAAACTGTATTTTGTATAGACACACAGCAAGCATAGGCAAACCGAGGCCGGTAAACTCTGTTGCCAACCTGGAATGTGTGTGTAGCATCAAAACACAAACTGTAGCTTGTGTGTTTAAAGGCAGGATTTCAGTCGTTTTTCTGTCTGGCAGTCAAGCTTAGGACATGAACACCCAACACATCTATCATCAGTAAATGGGATATAAGCTATATATTCAATATATTAAGCGTACATTTCAGTTCAACATTTCCTTCTTAAATATTAATTTACCACTTTAAAGTCAGATTTCTAAATTATGTACAATCTCTTGAGAGCTTTGGCCCCCATAACTCTGAAAAATCCCAGCTGTTTTCCATCTACTGCTCCCCTGCGCTGTGCAAGTAGAGTGAAGTTACCCTTGACAACGACCTAGAGTATTTATCACATATTACAACCCAAAAACTTTAGGAAAAACACTATTCCGAGGCCAGTGGTTAGGGACAACCTATCCCATTGTACACTGCGGGGTAGGGTGGTGTCTGTTTCTTTACTTCTTGGCCTTTCCCTGAGCAGCGACGGCCTCCATGGCTTTGCGAACAGTCTCCTCATCTCCCAGGAACTGCATTGGCTTCACGGGTTTCAGGTTCTTGTCCAGCTCGTAGAGGATGGGGATGCCTGTTGGCAGGTTCAGCTCCATGATGGCTTCATCTGACATTCCTACAGGGGCCATACAAAAAAGAACATTTACACCATTTAAACAGAACATTGAAAGGGCCCTACCAGTCTCAGTAAACTTTAAAAGCTACCATAAAAAGATTTGTTTGCATGAAAGTGTTGTTTAGTCAGCCAAGATCTACAAATAATCAGAATCGTAGCTCAGTCTGTATAAGATATTTAATGAAACCACTCTTAATCAGACTGAGAGGAATGGTGTAAACGTTTGATCTGCTCAATGGGAACATATTTGTGCTTCCGAAGCTCAGAAAAGCTTGATTAGATCAATTCTTTCTGGCGTTCTTTCTGCACATGCTTGCCACACATTAAATAGACATTGGGTGACGTGACTAGTTTGCATGCAGGCCAAAACAACTTTGAATGCAGCTGAAATTAATGTGGGCAACTTCTTTGAAAACATTGGTCCGTCTTGGTTATCTTCTTCTACTGAATGAATCCAGTGTTGGCAGTCAAGTTCAGAAAAAAATTTATCTTCTTCTGATGATGCATTTGGTGTTTTGGAGCATGTTGAGCAAATACTGTCCCTAACAAAGTCATTGACAAGAATAATAATATACAGAGTGCAAGCAGAAGCTCTGGTTTAAACTCTGCAGCATCACCCACCCTCCAGGTGCTTGACGATCCCCCTCAGACTGTTTCCATGGGCAGCGATGAGCACCTTCTTCCCCTTTTTGATCTGAGGGGCGATCTCGTCGTTCCAGTAGGGCAGCGCCCGAGCGATGGTGTCCTTAAGGCTCTCGCAGGAAGGTAGCTGGTCATCGGTCAGGTCTGCGTAGCGACGATCCTGCAAGGAAGACAATGTTATTTTAAAAAAAAAAATAATTACTACTATTCTTTGGGAACAGAAAGGACCTAAATACAAGCAATGCTACTATTACATCTTCTGACTGCTTTGGTCAAGACATGATCAGCTTGTTTCTACCTTGACTAAACTTTGAACCTGAACCCAGAAGAATTTGTTCTTGCCAGTCATACATTAACTCACAACATACATGCTATTAGGTAACAATCTTAAGGCTTCTGCTAGCAAATAGTAAAGCGCTATATCGCTATTGCTGTCAGAATTCATTTGCATAGTTGTTTATTTATATGTCTAAAACATTTGCGCTATGCTAGGGACAAAAAGACTGAGACACATGACCTTAAATCCAACATTTTCTCTCTAAACACTCCTGTCATTTCTGCTGATTTCACCCACCACTGCTGACCACAGCTAGTTATAAGGCCTGCATACAGAGATATGGTGAAGTCATGCCTGTGTCGACTGTGTTGATCAAGTTGGCCAATATGTACTAAACCCTTTCCTCACAGGCAAACAAAGCCCCTTGCAGATATCATATCTTACCTTGCTGATTATAGTGTAGTAGTCATGGTCTGGGCCCATGGGAGGAGGAGGGATGTCAAACGAGCGCCTCCAGATCTTCACCTGAGCTTCTCCGTGCTTGGCGGCCGTCTCGGCCTTGTTGAGACCCGTCAAACCTCCGTAGTGGCGCTCGTTCAGGCGCCAGGTCCGGTGCACAGGCACCCACATTTGGTCAATGCCGTCCAAGACCAGCCACAGGGTCCTGATGGCGCGCTTCAGCACGGAGGTGTAGCAAATGTCAAACTCGAAGCCAGCATCTGTGAGATTCAGAGAGCGAGAGAGAATATGGAGTTAAGACATTTCTGAATACTGTTTTAGGATTGTTCAGTCAGTAATTTCCTCCACAATTATAAATGATGCTATAGAGGAAGTTCTTTTTAAAGAGGATTCTCAGTCACATCCAGGTCATGGTACATTTACACACGTGACACAAAGGCAACTAGACTTTTCACCAGATGTTCAAGTCACTTCTTCAGTTCTAAACTGAAGTTGCTGTAGCTTTGGTTTCATATGTTTGTTTGTTTTTCCATTATTCGATTAATCAGTTAATCAAAAACAGCATTTACAATTTCTCAGAGTGAAAGAAGATGTGTTCAGAAAGATTATTCACACATGGTATAGTGTTATGGTACTTCAACAAGCACTTATTTATTTATTTAATGACTGGAAAAAGTCAACTGACTAACTGGTTGTTCAACTAATGGGTATAGCTTTAGCTTCATTTGGTTGGTCTATGTTTCTCTTTCTTCTTTTAATGCCATGTGAGTGATGGACATGATCATAGCAGCTTTTACGCTTCTTTCTATGCAGTTTTAAAGCAGGCAATTCCTCACTAACTTTTTCATTCTGTTGTAGATCTTGTAATGACATTGCAGCAGTTCAGCCATATAAAAACATCTCTTCTGCACGGTTGCACATCTCCCTGACGCGCTCAGGGGGCGGTCCGCGACCTGATGCACGCAGTGGCGATTATGCAATGGGAACTAGCCGACGGCATGTGACAGATATCACCGTAGATCGTAAGGGGAGAAATGAATCGGTTCCACCTCACCTTTCAGGGCCTGCCCGCCTCTCTTCGCCTCCTTTTCTCCGGTTTCGCTCAAATCTGCATCGAACCATCCGCAGAACCGATTCTCCTGGTTCCAGTTGCTCTCTCCGTGGCGAATCAGCACCAGTTTGTAGGCGGCCATGACTGAATAAGAATAAGAATATGCTTCAGCCGATTAAATAAAAATAAAATAAACAGCTAATTAAACACTTTAAAGATGGATGTTGAAGAGGTTGACTTGAAAAATCCCAACTCCAGATCAAGCAGAAGGGTCCACTGACTACTGCCAAACCTTTTTATTCAGTGGATTGGTTGCTCCTCCACTTCCGGGTTTTGACATCCAATCAGATTTTGGCAAATGACGTAAGGTTTGTGTTTCAACCAATGGCAGAGGTGGGCGTCAGCGGCAGGGAATCTCTCTGACCTTCATTCTGTACATTGTACTTTATTGACTTTCGTACGTTTTTCCCTTAAACCATATGTGTCAATCAGTCTATCTATCTATCTGAACTTTAAATTGTTATAATTTTTAACTGCTGTATATTTCATGAGCAGTCATGTGGCTCCAATGTATCTGCAGGAGGACTAAAAAAAACAAAAAACAAAAAAAAACAAAGGCCTGAGGAAAAAGTGTGTTTGCAAGATGAGGCCAAGTTTAGAAAAGGGAGCTGATATGAGAGTAGGAGGTGTGACACACTGAATGAAATGTTACAAAGCACTAAAGGTGCGAGGCCCAGGTTTGAGCAATATATTCACTGGAAGGTATTATGAACAAAAGACAAACAGCTTTAAATATTTCTTCATGCCCAATCACATGGTTGTTTTTTTTCTGATTCTTTAAACTTTTGGATGATTTGCAGGTTTAAATGAAAATATGACAGGTTGACAAGGTGGTCTCAGACGTTTGGGCACCTCTGTGTGGTACTGTGTAACAGCCAGGAATCGGCATACCCTGCACTGAGGTGCAGTCAGGGGCCCATAAGTGTGGTACCTTACTTGCGGCTAGGCATGCCTTTTATCCACAACTTCTCAGGAGAGGCAAATCAAGTCTGCGCATCGGACACTATCATTGCCATTGCAAAGCCAGTGGGGGTGCAAAGAGGTGTAACAAGAGGCTCACTGAGAATCGTAAGCTATGCATAGTCTATCATAAGATCTGACCCTGAATGTCTGAGTGGATGTGGATGGGACATGATGCATGTTTTGTGAGGGCCCATTGCGCCGCCTTGTGGGTAGATCAATTATTGCTTGCATACTTGAGTAATGAGGAACTGTGTGTTTTGGTTCAGAATTTAATTTTATAATTACGTTTCGACTGTTGCGTAAGGATAGACTTTGAATACGTAGAGTGAGGGCAGAATCTGACCTCAGATGGTTTACCATTGTTCTTCAGTGTTTGGCTTTTTTTTGTTATGAAAGTGACATATTAAGGAGTGTCTCATCCTGTCTCATCATTTAAATATAGTTTGACAGAGGAATAAAAACTCAATAAGTTCCTTATTTTGCTCATAACATCAGTGTGATGCAACAAAAAGAATTTGTATTTCTCTGTGGGAAAACTGTTGCTGGGAAACAGTTCAGAGCCATGTGAGCTATTATCAGAGTCTCCATGATCCACGCTTGGAAGGAATGCTTGTTTTCCTTGCTAGGATGTGTGTCTGCTTACAATGCACTAACAATGTGGCGTCTGTGTTGAGTTTTAATCAGTCACTGCTTCTGATTCCCAGTTTAACATGTTGTTTCACTGACGTTACAGGTAATGAATTTAGCATGTGCTGCACACGTAAAGTTGCAAGTAAGAATTTTTAAATGTCAGACAGGAAATTAGTGAATCCACCCACCCAATGACGAATAAACCCCTCCCTTCCTTTCCGACTCATTCACTCTCTCAACATCTTGGCTAAGGACTGGGAGATTTAAGGAAAGCTGTGGTATTTTCAAGACTCTATAAATAGCTATCATTTCCCACCACTGGCTGCCATTGCCTTCGCAAAACACGCGAACACTGAGCCCATTCAGCAGTATCGCCTGTGCAAAATCTGCCGTAACAGATGCTTAATCGGTAATCCCAGTAACCATGTTAGGAGGCCATGAACTGAACAGTAACAGACAAACAAGGCCTCCATGCCCAGAACACTGTGCCGATTCATTACTGCGCCTTACACTCACAGGAAATGTCAATCTCAGATTCCTGCTTGGAACTTAAAAGCATTTCTGCACATCTTCTCCTCTCGCCTTTTGTTTTTTCTTTCCCTCTCCTCATTCACTTGTTTAGTTGGCCTCCATGTGGTTTCCCAGCCCCTCTTTCCTTCTCTCCTCTGCAGTGGAATGTGCATCTCAGCAGTAGCTGACGAAAATGTGGTTAACAGGGCACCGCTGCGTGCGTGTGTTTTCATGTCTCATGCGAATACATGTAGCCTTCCTAGCGACACGGGAGACGAGGACTGCTAGCAGAGAAAACAAAGAGGCAGACGCACTGATAGGATAGAGCACTTCCACTGGGAATTGCCCAGCCGGAGTCTGGGTGGGTACGAACAGACGGGGCACTTCCTTTCCTGCACAGCTGCTGTGTGGGTTCTTACCATTCAAATCCTTTGAACACCTCTTTCAGTAAACTCTGTGTGACACCAGGCTCTGCTCTGAGAGAAGGTCTTGAAAAAAGATGAAATCAGTCGGGACTGTGCACGGTAAACATAGTGTCTTTAATTTAAATTACTACTTAACAATGCACAAGATCCCAAGATATTTAAAGGGAGAGACTGCGTTTTTAAGACTGACTTAAAATAACACTGACGCTGTCAAATCATATTGAAGAGCTTTTGGTCATTGTAACTGTTCCTCCTGCACATGAAGTAAATCCAGTGAAGGAGATCAACAAAATCCACGATCCTTGTTCTGTGCAACACATAGCTGAAAGTTAAATGAGCCACCAAGTGAGTATCTGTGAAAGTTCAAGTGTTTCTGTGAATAATTCCATCGTTTTTTTTTTGTTTTTTTTTTGTTTTTTTTTGCAGAACTTGAACATTGAAGAGACATCAGGACAAAGTGGAAGTCTTTTTGTGCAAGAATTCCCCTCTGTCCTGATGATTGTGAATTTTGATGACCTGCCTTTACTTTACTTGATTTACTGCCAGTATGGACAGAAGAAACAATCAGATACAAATCTTTTAAATGTATGTTGTATAGCTGTTGATTAAAATATATATAAAAATATTATATTAATGGAAATAAAAAACTATTTTTGCATTTTTCTGCATTTAATGTGTATTAATCTCATTGCAGCCATAGATCATTGTTAATTATCCATTGGGGCTCATTTTTAAATAATACTGACTGCAAAATCTGGAACACTTAATTGAACCAAACCACAACAACAGCGTGTAACAGGATGCTGTGCTTCAAGGGAGGGGCAGAGAAACGGTTTGGAGGGGTTACGACGACTCTCGGATGGTTGGTCTCTCGCAGGCGGGGAGGGAGAGCACATGCAGGAAATGTCTCTTTGGTTGACAAGCCAAAGAAAATATCACACAGTTTGGCACTCCAGAGTTGGCTCTATATGCCCCTGCACCAAGTTGTCTGGGTTTTCTTTACTGTCTGTGCGGCTGGAAAAAAATACAACAGCCTCACTGTTGTGGCATCCACACCCTTAGCCTCCATTACCTGCCATTAAAATGGGTTTGGACAATGGATGTGAACTCGAAATGGGCTCATGCACGAAAAAGACCTTTAAACAGTGTAATAATAAGGACCCTGGTGGTGTGGTAAGTTCAAAGAGAGTTTTAGTGTGGAGAATCCTTTCCTGGACTTAATTGTCAGCATACGCTATAGCCGTGAGTCATCCAAGTCTTAAATGATTCACCATGGTTACTTCCCTCAGTATCAAACTGATTCCTGGACTTGGGGTTTTGTTTATGCAGCACACAGGCCTGCTGTGTGCTGCCTCCATTTGGCTGTATACAACAGTGTGTTTCCACAGGCGCCGACACGTGGACAGGGACAACATTTCTGTGGAAGTCTCACAGGGGGAGAGGGTGTGTGTGTGTGTTTCCTTCTTTAGAAGTACTAGATTTATATCCCGGTGCTGCAGCTGGTTAACATTAACCCTTCAACTCCTTCAACTCTGGCCACAGATGTCACCCTGCAAAAGATTTTTCTCACCGTTTTTAAAGCACCTGTCCGCGACCTTTACAATTGCAACTGCACTTCTGATATCCGCGGCGTCTGGTGCCTCTGTTTCATCATCGTCATGTTCGGTTGCTGGCGTTTAAGGATAAAACAAAAAGAGCAAACCCGCAAAGGAAAACTCTTTGTGGAGTCGTCCTCTTTCCACACGCTGTCTGTAAAAGGTCAGCCGCTCACTCATGTTAATGGTTCTCTCTTGCAAACAGCGTAAAAGCTACCAAACGCAGTGACCAGAGTGCGCCTTTGGGTGTTATTAAACTTCTTCGCACCCTGTTTTCTTTTTTCTTTTTTGCTGACTGGAATAGACGAGACACTGAATCATCCTCTTACTGCTTGGCTTCAATGTCATTGGCTGAACATTAGCCCACCTCCAGAACCCCCAACAGACTGTTCCGGTAAGAACAAGCCTCTTCCCAGATTACTGTCCATGAGCAACAAAACACACACACACACGCGTTTCCAAAAGTGATATAACTCTCAAGGAGCACACACATTCTCTGTCATACAAGCACATGTGGTATATTGCGTCTGCTAGAAACACAGATAGGTTCAAGGGTCTTTCATGTGGTTGAGTGGCATAGCTTATAAATGATCCCCGCTGATTGGCCGAGGCTTTTATCTCCCGGCAGCAGGAAGTTCCTGAGGGCTTCCGTCGCCTCTAAATCTGTGTTTCATTTGGAAAAAGCCACCAGAAGCCACGATTTGCACATGCGGCGGAGTTCTCTCTCCAAATTTAGCTCAAACAAAATCAACAAAGCACGAGAAATATTTCACCGACTCTCACTTACGAAGTCTTTATTCTTACTCATTTTTGCTCCTTGCATTTACATGAGGAAGGAATGCTTTTTGTTCAGCACACACACTGTAGCATGCCCGCATTGTCGAGTTGTTGTTGTTGTTGTCGTCGCCACAACCTTGTTGGCGTATACAGCATTCTGACAGAAGGCACTGATAAAATAAAAAAAATTAAAAAAGAAAAATGCACGCACCGTCTGAGTTAGACTAAACAAAAAAATAGAAAAAAGATATCGGCAAGTGTTTGGTCTATGTTTGTATAGTTTGCTGTCGTACAAAAACACACATAAAAATGTACATTTAAAAAAAAAGAATTCCTCATAAAAAACAAACAAAAAACAATCCTATTAGAGGTTTTAGATAGACAGCAGTACCAACACAAGTCTTTAAAATGTATGTTAAGGCCCTGCTAAATATACTGCTACAACATGAATATTAGAGTGGATCTTGAGGAGGGTAACGCTATTAAATTACTACCATTAAACTTTGCTAGGAGACAAAGATCAGACTGTAAATCTGAGAAGGTTTTGGTCTCTGCAGTTAGCATCCATTAAACAGATTGACCAGCATGGCCACAGAGGGACTGATTCTGTGTCACACCACTACTGTGAAAAGTTAGGAGACAGCAGAGGTACATCTGAGATTAGAGTAATTGTTGAGTGAAATTACAGTGAAGTGAACTATTCCTCATCTTGCTGTGGATAACCTCCCCACCACCACCACTCAATGATCCATACCCCTCCTAAAAAATCCTCATGCCATCACGCCTAGTAGTCTCATCAGATGACCGTTTGTTCTCCCCTGCACTTCCTGCACGCCCCATAAATAACCGAAAGGAGATAAACCAAACAGCACAGGCAGGAAAAGACGGCGGCTGCCAGGTAGCCCTGGTACAGACAGTGGTGCTTGTAAAGGTCCAGGTTGCAGAACGAGTTTTTATCCGTCTTGAAGATCATGATCCCTATGGCCGGCAGGTAGAGCACCGCAGCGGCCACGTCGTGCGCCAGGTTGGTGGTCAACCAGCGCTCCCCTCCCAGAACAGGGACGAGGTCCTGCTTGTCCAGGAGGGTGAGGAAGAAAAGGGCCAGGGTGAGGAGCCAGAAGAGCACGGCGACGAACAGGACGAAGTGGATGGATCCTTCGTATTTGCTGGCGGCGACGGTGACCCACAACCCTGCCCCGAACACAATCTGCAGGATCCGGACGACTCCTAGAAAACTCTTGAGGAACTTCAGGATGTTCTTCCTCACCTGCGGCTGGGAAGGTTGGGGTTGCATCGCTCTCCTCCTCCGGTCACTCTCGGTTCCTTTCTCCCGAACAGGGCGGGTGCTTTTTACCAGCTGCAAACAGCTGGGGAAAAGTTGGGGAAGAAAAGAGGGAATAGGGACCCGCACGTTTAGTGGTCTAACAAAGTGGCTAAAGAGGAGGCAATAGTGGGAATAAAAAATGAACTCTCTGTTCTTTCCACAACCCCGGGGTTTTGAAATGACAAAACTTCTTGTATGTTTCGTCTTTTCCGTTTCCTCTGTTGAATGTAGCGTCTGTGCTGGGGGGCTGGGAGATGGAGAGGGGGTGGCCTGTAATTCAAACCCTGCTCCTCCTCTGCTGGATTCATGGACTTGTCCGTGTCCATCTGCTGCTGCGTTTTCACATTGTGCAGTTTTTGCGCAGTCATGTGCAGTATGCATTCCTCTGCACAACTAAGTATGATCTTCAAACTTTAACATACACACAGGTATTTCTTTTTTTATGTAACTGAAATCAGCTTTATGATCTACAAGGCTTCTTTTTCCTCCACTTCACTTGCTCCACTGGTGTCATAATACTCGGTCTGTTCAAACATCTCTGATGTTGAGGAGCCCGTGCGTCATACTGCTTGCCCTCTTCGGCGCAGGATGCTCACATGCTGCTTTCTTTCTCATATAATTGACAGACGCTTCTCGCGCCAGCCTGTCCCATTGACGTCAATGGGTGTCACAGCGCACCCCGCCCTTACGTGTACAGGGGGGCGGGACTAACCTCAGCTCCCCTCCCCCTGGTTCCGTCATTGGTGCAGACAAAGGCTTTCGCCACCCAGAGCAGAGCATAGCCCGTTCTCATTAGTCGCTTTCACTGCATCGACTTGTGACTGACACTCGGCTCAAGGACGCAAATTGATTACAGGTGAAGCTGCACAAACAAACCCAGTCTCGGTGCAACGCTTCGGCCACCGTGGCAGTTTCGTTTGGAAGGGAGCGTCGAGACGCAGCACGCAGAGGGAGATGCTGTAGATGAGAAGAACACAGAGCATTTCTGTTTCGTCTCCGGGTAAGCAGATGACATTTTATTCCTTCACATGACTCTCATGAGGTTTTGTTGCTCACTGCATTTTACCCACAGGCCAGTGAACGCAGCATCAAAGTTGTTTATTCCCTACCTCCTGTTTTCTTTTATATTTTATATTGTATATCGTTTCAAAACTTCCCTTTTGTATGGAACAATTTTTTTTATAATTTTTTTTTTTTTTAATTTTAGCAAAAATCTGCTTCTGTCTCTGCACTGGTGAGTTTGTTATGCAAACAGTAGCCTGTCAGGAAACAGCCTGTGACGTTTGGTTCATGTTAACCTACTTTAAATAGACAAGGTTTGTTTTTTCTGTTTACTGTAGACCTCAGACAGCACACTTACTGTAGATGTGAGCATGACATTCTAGTTTGTAGGCTAATTATAATGATTGAAGTATCTTATGAAACATGGATATTTAAAGTGCACAGAGCACTGGGGTGTAAAATGGTTTCCACAGAACCGGTTTAAAACATGTAGGCCTAAATGGTTATTGCATAACTGGACAAGTGAGAATAATAAGAGGCGTATACACGCACATGCATCATGAGGTGATCTGCCATCAAAAGCTACTAAACACTGTTAGTTTAGTTAAGTTGAAAGAAACTAGCCTCTGACCTATATCCAGTCATGACCTCAGTCACTCACTTATTAGCGTCCCGCTTAAAAGCATATGTACGTAAAGAGAGATCAAGCTACCACCTGTAGATAATGGGCTTAAAACCGCAACTCGTCACTCGCTTCCTAAAGCAGGATTAAAGAATCAGAGCAGACGAATCTCAGTCGACCGGCCGTTGTTTTTCAGTCGTGGCAGCTGCCTGAAGGTGTCCTTGTGAACTTTGTGTTGTCAAATATGAATGGCTCTCCCACTGAGCTGGAACTCTTGCTTCCCCCTCTAGAGCCTGTGTATGCCACCTATCCCTCTGATCGCCTGGATGGATAGCGGACCCGCCTCCTCCTCTTCCTCAATGTTGGCGGGCCCGTCTTCACTGTGGCGGCTGGCTGAGAGGAGGAGCAGGAAAGCTGGCTCGGCGAACATTTTCAGCAACGTGAACCTGTGGCAGCTCCAGAGGCTGTTCAGGGCAGCAGGAGACCAGGATGCGGAGCAGAGGGCCCAGCTGGTTTGGGGTCACGGCGATGAGGCCGAACTGGCTCAGGCTTTAATAGGACTGAGGGCCCGGAATCACCGCAGAGGGCTGAGGGCTAACGGAAGGGAGGCGCTGGGCTCACACTGGCTACGAGCCTTCAATCACCTCAGGTAGAAACACTCCTAATCAAATGTAGATTTGCAAAGTTCCTTGACTTTTTTTTGGGGCATCCGTGAACAATCTTTGTTGTCCAGGATTGGGGAGAGCTCACCAAGCAGTCAGGGGAAGGATCCTGGGGAGGAGAGCGATTCTGAGGCAGGAGCACGGACCAGTCCAGAGCCCCGCAGACACACCTCAGCGGGGACAACAGGAAGAGGAACGGGGGCTACAGTGGTTCTAAGTGAGAGCCAGAGCCCTGCAGGGACATCTGAGAGACCAAATAGAACCAGCTCAGGACTAAGAAGAGGAGGGGAGAACAACCCAGAGAGGTACCTGCACCGAATACTCCACTGACAGAACTGGAGTAGAATGTCTGGGGGGAAAGTAACATGGACGCAGATGAACTTCAAGTTTCGAGTGAAACTGTGTTGCAGGTAGAAAGAACAGAATAACTCCTCCTCTCTGCCACAGTGTGAGGCCTTTTAATGGCAGTGTATTGGCACTGTGATGTTGCAGACACATCTCTACCTGAATAATTCAGCAGAAATCACTGACTGACTCAGGGTACCCCACAGCTTTAAATAATGACTCATGTGTGCATCTAAATTTATCCTACCACTCACACTAACCATGCACACTGATCATTTGGTTATTAGTTACGGCTGCTCACTACTTCAGAGGTGCAAATCAGTAGGTTAACTTATTGAACTCATCGCTGAACGGCAAAGCTACGTCTTGAAACGGTCACGTATTCATTTGACTCACTGTTCAGTCTAAATGTACTGAAAATATAATCTGTAACAGCACCATCCACTTCCATCCATCGGGCATAATATTATGACCACGTACTCAAATTTGTGTAGGCCCAAGAGCAAGACGTTCTCTGCAGGTTCTTGCCAGAAGTTGCCAGAACGGGGCCTTCACGTATCGGTTAATCAGTTTTCGAGATGCTCTGACCCAGCCATATAAGCCATCACACTCTAGTCCTTGTCAAAAAAATCAAATCCTTCCTCCTGACCCTTGAACTTTACGTCAACTTTGAGGACAAAATGTTCACTTGCTGCCTAATAAATATATAATATACGATAATCTGTGTTGTTCACCCGTCAGTGGTCGTAATGTTATGGATGATCGGTGTATGTACTTAAATATAATAAACTTGATGTATATTAACTTAAATATGTTATTTCCTATGTTGAATTTTACACATTGTGCCCTTGGTCATGTACATAGCATCTTACATTACACTAAATGAAGATTTGCTACTACAAGTGTACAGAGGAGAGAGGACAAACACAGATCCAGTGTTTTTGTCTCAGTATTGTGTCATTCCTTCAGATGTTCAATCATACCAATAGATCTTGTCCTTTAAAAACTGGAACCTTGGCTTGTCAGTGGTTTACTGTTCAATAATTGTGATTGATGGCAGAAGGACTTTGATGATTAGACAATGTTGACGAGATGTACATTCACCGGTGGAGGCAGGAGATGGAAAGAATCCCCACAGCGTCTAGACGCCGGCGACAGAGGAGAGAAAACTTTCTTCTTTTTTTGTCAAAACACCCAAGTCACTCTGCAGAATAAAGCGCTGGTGGCTGCGCCATCAAAAACGAACGAAAGGAATTTCATCAGTGGGCGGTGGAGCAGGACAATAGCAGAAGAAGAAGTGAAGGTGAAATGACTGTCCTTTCTGAATTTTCGCCAGATTTTATTTATTGAAGGTGAAGTAGTCAAATCTGCCCGAAGAGAAAATAAGCAACAGACTTGAAACAACCTGGTTCCAAAATGTTCATGGTGACGGTGTCAAAGCCTGCTGTGTCTATGAAAAACAAACCAACAAATGCTGGAAACTTGATGACATTTTCTAGAGTTAAGATAATAAAGATGTCTTTGTATTTATTTATTTTTTTGTCTGTTTTCTTATTTTATGCAGTAACCACAGCGTACACCACAGCATAGACTAGTTTACACGGCTTAAGATGAATGTGTTGGTTTTTAAGAACACATTATTATAAACCTTGAAACATTTAGAGCAGTTAGTTTTGAGGGCTCAGTTGTCTTAAATCACTCTCAGTTTAAACACATCTACAGCTGCATGGAGCTGCAGCCTGGACTCACAGTCTGACACTGTTAATCACTGTAGTGTAACTACTGCTATAACTCTATTGTTGAATGTTGAGTGTCAAGAAGACCTCACCAATTTATAATAAGTTACACTGTGTTGATCCCTCATGGGGAGTGTATACGCTGGGAGCTGCTGCCCCTTTTCTGCAGAGCCCTGGGAGCCAATTATTTATAGCTATACATGTATATAATGGCACCTCAGTCATGGACATGGGGGTAGGTAAATCTGGGTCCCAAGCTGCTTCTCCAACCACTAACCCACAGCTCCCCCTAAGATGAAAGAGCATTACACATGTGCTTTCTCTGTGTAAGTATTAGTAGTATATTCACAATCCATTTATATGTGCTGTAATAAAGACTCAAAAAGAATTTGGTAAATGCTTCTTTGCTTTCAAGTGCACCTAAAGCACACAAAGCAGTAATAAAACGACTGCTGCCCTCTAGTGGTCACGTTTATTTATGACGTCGCCATGCAGTTTACCTTGAAACCACTAGATGGCGCAAAAGACTAGTTTTGGAAAAATGCTACAGTGAGATAGGAAACAACTCTCTGTGTGGCACAGAGATTCCCACCAAAACTTTACACGGACTGAAAGGGCAGATTCATTTTAAAAGAATAATGGAGGATCGGGTTAATGCCAACATTCAGGCAGTAGTGTCAAGTGTGGCTGCCAACTTATCTGAACATGCAGCTTAAACCAAAAAGAAAAAAGATACTGCATAAAGTTTCTATGTTTGTGGTCAGTCAATTCACTAAGAAGCCAGGCGCTGCAGAGAAAGTTCAAATTCTTCAGGGAGGATTTTGCCAGGTGAAGCTGCATAGCCAGACTAAAGACGTCCCTGCATCCACCAGATGTCCTCTTCTCCCAGCTCATCCTGGGCGTTACAGAGGGATTCACAGGTCATCTGAGAGATCAAGTCCCGTCTGTGTGTGTCCCGGGTCTGCTTAGCCCTGCCTGGCTGGCGCAGTGACAAAACTGAGGCATCTGTGTGGCAGCTTTACGAGGTGCTGAAACCCGAGCCGACTCTCTCTGTGCAGAGAAAGCGGCCGACGGACTCAGTTGCTAATCCTCGTTTTGCTGAACTCCTCACCTTGTTGTGTTGAAATGAGCTTATTGCACGGGAAATTTTAGCGCCCGTGCAGGCTATCTCAGCTTTCCGTTCAGCCTCCGAACCTTTTAGATGGGATGTGGAATGATGATCCAGCAGTAATATACTGTAGCTGCTGCTAGATTTAGCGGTTCCCTCTGTTGCTCACCTCCCTCTTCACTGTGTGTTCACACTAAATGTCATTCTTTCTTTCTTTTTTTTGCAGAATGAGCACTTCTGTATTAAGCACAGTTTTCTTACAATACTGCTAGCAGGATTTTGAATGCATGAATTACTTGTTATGAAGCATTTTCACATTGCTGCACTGGTGCTTTCTCACATGAAATAATCTAAATGCATTTATTTATTGGGCTGAAAGTCATGGACTGGACATTAGACGAGAGTTCAGGCAAACAGCAACTCTATAAAACATTTATTAGTGTCTGTAAGTGGCGATTCACAGTCAATTACGTGCACCACAATCAACTCTTCTTGAGTCAGCTCATGGTTGTTCAACCTGAGGAGCCAATGGTTGATCCATACCTCGAATAATCCCCATCTTCAAGCATATTGGTCCTCTGTAATAATCCCTTATGTTCAGATGTAAGATTAAACTCAAATCGCACAGTGAGACATTTAATTTTTTTGTACATACCAGCATCTAAATCTGGGTTGAATTCTAACAGAGTTGCAGAAAACAGTTCATCATGCTGACTTCTGTATTCCTGCACTAGTTATTATAATTCTGTACACAATAGCAGCGTGGTGGCAAACACGGATCCCTTTGCGGTACATTGTTGCCTTTTAGGCAACATGCACATCTTAGCAGTTTTCTAAGTTATGTGCATATAAATGAACATCTTTATACTTCCAAAATCTGGTGTCCAATTTAATAGCTAATGAAAAATGACAGAGAAAAGGCTTTCATGTGCGATGTTTGGGGGCATTTGTAATAAACTGTGTGTATTTCTGGAACTCTTTTTTTTTCTGCAGTCATTTTGAACCAAAGTAGGTAAAAAACTAAATTATGCAAAATGTTTTCAGCTTCTTTCCTGCTATGCTTTTAATGGACCTGTTTCCAGTGTTGGTTTTTATTATTCAGCTTTCAGGCCATTAGCTGGTCTATCCAGAAACATAATATGATATTAGAACTGTGCATCCCACTGTGACCTTTCATTGTGTTTGTATTGACAGATGTCTGTAGCCTCATTTCTCCGGTCAGCACATTAAAAGGATAAAATGCGGGCGCCCAGTTCACAGTTAAAAACTGCAGAGGACATCAACTTTGCATCTACTTTGCATCCTGATGAAATCCTCATAAATTTAATATAGCTGCCTGTCTCTTAAACCAATCAATTAGCCTGAATGTCCCCCCTTTTTCTTTTTTTAACGCAACTTTTTATGATGTTCATCCAACAGAAACACTTTAAGATACACTTGTCTGGTTTTCATGAGTGCCAACATTAACATTAACATTTTAGTGAGGATGAGTCAAGGCAAAGTCGACAAAGCTTCTTAAGAGTGGCAGCTGTATGGATAGCAATAGGAGCAGAGACAATTTTCAAAAGGAAGAAAACAAGGCTTTAGTGTGTGTACGTATGTGTGACTGACAACGGAAGCCATATAGAGGTTTTGCACAGGCAAAGATCTGAGAGTTGAATGTGTCTCCTCCGCACAGTAATTAGAGCACGGAGCAGTAATTAGTGAAATGATATATACAGAACTTGCTCCTCGTGCTCTGATAATAATCCCTAACTCGCACATGCACTCGCACAACCCCCGTGCCGCGCTCGGCGTCTTTGTTCACAGGAGGATCACACAACACTGCGGCACAGCACTCATTGTTATTCTTTCCTCTGTGTCATTGTGTGCCTTTGCCTTTTTCTCTCAGCACTGCACAGCCCCGGCTCTCAGTCTCTAAACAGAGGCATGGCACTGGCTCCCCGCTCCCCTTTGAGGTAAGCGCAGAACATCAAACATGATTCAACAAGAGTGTCCCGCCGAGAAGGGGCCAGCACCTTTGCTTTAACTTAAAGCACTATAAATTTGCCATTGAACCTTTAGAATGAAAGCCACTCTACTGATGCAACAGAAGGATCTTTTTCTTTTTTATTTATTTAAACAACGAGCAGGAAACTTGTTGTCCAAGATGAATTTGTGGTCATGAAGCGAACATTGAACCTGTCTCTGTGGCCACTAAAATGAGATGGACTCCAACCCCGGTGCTAGGAAATTGTTTGCACAAGGTCAAACTGCTTTCCACACCTGAGACCTCACTGTTTGCCTTCACGCTTTGCTGCCTTCAGGGCTCTTCTGTGCCGTGGAGAAACACTAACAGAGCCAACTTTATTTCACATCATATCATGATGCGTTGTCCTCACCTGCAGCCCGGACTGTTCAGGGAAAAGATTTTATAAGCAGCCTCCTCATACTTTAATATGTATGGTAATGTCTCAGATAATCCTGTCCCTCATTTATTCTCCATCCGTTTTCAGAGATCTTTCGGTTGTTATTTTCAGAGCACAAAACTGTAAAAACTTGAAGTTGATGATCCTCAAACACGACTGTCCCAGTTTCCTGTTTTTTAAATTATAATGAGAATGCAAACACGTATTATCAGAAGTTTTTTAACAACCAGGAGGCTGGGAGTCAAACCTAAAATGCCTATATGAAATGAAAGAGGTAGTTTTCTCATGGACGTCAGGTGATATCTGCATTGATTATATATATATATATATACATGAAGGAGCAGCCTTTACATTTATGACTTCATTTAGAAGGACCATGTTGTCTCAGCTAGCTTTGGCTAGCTGGAGAGAAAGAGCTGAGAGAGAGGAATGACGGGACTCGTGGTCTTGTTCCTTAACTTAAGTTATATTAACTTAACTAAGCTGGAAAAATGCTGTGCAAACACATCCTATGTAAGTATTTATTATGCATCTGTGACTTGGTCGCAGTAAAATAGTAGCACAGAGCAGGAAGCTTCTTGTGTTCTTTTAGCTTGATGCAGACAACTTAACTTGGAGTTTGTTTTTGTGATAATTTCCACCATGAAATATAAATAGTTTAAATATTTCACTGTGTGCAAATATTGCCAGTGCAGCATTGCTTGCACAATCAGTACAAACAGGATAAAACTCTCACATCCCATTGACTTTGCACGACTTGCTATCATTCTTACGTGATTTATGCAGAGGTCTGGTTGCCGGTTTATTGTGATGTCTAATAACCGGGTGTGCATATAAAGATCAGCAGGCTAAAGTGGGACTAATTTCATATTAACATGTACCACTGGATTGGAACTAAGAGGGAGAGCACATCTGAATAATTCAGTTCAAAACAGACCTCTGAGCCATCGACACAGTATACCCAGATTAACCTCGACTTAATGAAGACAGTGCCATGCAGGCTTGCTCACATATCACACATGCATGTACGCTTTTCTTTTCTTTTTGCACGCATGTAGCAACGTGCATGGCTGCACAGACTTATAATCATGCAGCTAATGCCCTTAAGAGAACTCTCCTCAACCTTTGTTTTTTCCACAAAGGATGGGTGATATCTCTTAAACGTGTGACAGAACACGACATAGGACAGGACGGCAGTTTGTTCAGCGACCTTTTCGGATTTCGGAGTCTTTCACAGCTCGACACGACCCCGGGGATGGTTTGTAGACGCTTTGTAACATTAAATGCATGCAGCTACATATGCGAATGCCTCCTTTCAGAAAACGGAAACAAAATGGCACAAATTCATCAAACGTGAAGCAGAATACAGCTCTGCAGTGCTTCAGTGGATGCAGTGATTTAGGTCTTTTTCAAAGGGAAAAGTGGTGCTGAATAGATGAAACTGAAAGTGCTTACTGGTAGGCACAGGTGATATAGTGGTGTGGCTCATTTTCATTGCTTCTTTTTTTGCTATATATTTTTATGGCAAAGGAATAAAAAGCAGCTCCTAAGACTCCTTTTTCTTTTGGTTTGCACTGATTTCCTCTCTATCTCTAAAACATGTTCAGCCAATACACCATCAGGCAACGCATGGAACCCACTCTGAAGATATTTATGAGCACATTTAAACACCTGCATATTGGTCTAAACATCAAAGTCAGACCTACATTACACAAGGACAGACATTAAAGCAAAAAGAATATAAAAGAAGAACAAAGATCAGTTGATATTACGATCACCTTACAATATAATCTCTCTGTGAAGTAGTCCTGAGCCATAAAAATAAATAATTAAAGTAAAGATAAAAGAAAGCAAGTAAAAAAAAAAAAGGAAAGGGAAGGGGTTTAATGTGGTTACAGGGGTATATTATGGTCACTCTCCATTATCTGTTGCACTACAATGCTTATTTGCAGACTTGACTCAACCTCCAGCTTTGCTTCCGTGCAAGTATACTGAAGCTGCTGCTGTGCAGAGATTTCCATATTGTGCTGTAGGGAGTAATAGCATGCATAAACCCAGAACCGCCGTGCAAACATAGCCCGGAGTGTGTTTTTGTAGCTCCTAGCCATGCTGCTAGCATGCTCGCGGCATATGTTAGTCGAGACTGAAATATGTCAGCGACTGTTGAATGATTTGCCATAAGAATGTCTTCACAGCCATTCATGAAGCTCACACAGTGAATCTGGATGATTTTGGAGATAACCTGATCGTTGCTCTAGTGGCATCGACTTCAGGAAGAAGAAGCTGCTCCATTAGCCATGTGCTCTTTCAGCGCCTGCGTCTGGGGGCTAGACAGATAGCTGAACGGGGTCAACGATGCAACCTCCTAGATAACAAGTGAAAAACAGATCCACACTGTGCATTCTTTGCTCATTAGCCACTCTCATTGCTTGGTGCCATGTCTGTACTGCGAGCCCATCTGCAGAGAAAGACCAGCGTGTTCTGATTTCTTATTGTCCAACAGATATTTCCACCACTTGTACTTCCTGAAAAGGTCTCAGGAAGGTCAACCAGTCACAATGGCAGCTGGTGTCATTCTACTACTGCTCCGTTGAGGGTGTCCTCACCCACAGGATCCGCGGGGGGCACAGCAACAGTCGGGCAGCAAGTAAGAGTCATGCAGACTTTGCAGAGGTAATTGCCAACACACTGGATAACATCTGCTATCTCATATTATCTCAGTCTATGACATGTGTGTTTGCCAACAACAAACAAGTTGTCTTTCTCTGATAAACACTTACGCACAGCCTTGTGGTTTCCTGACCTGAACTCGCTGTTTAGTTGCGGTCTGTGACGTTGCTCCTGCTCACACACGGCAGCTGCTAACGTCTGTTTATGGTGTTCATCATGATATAGCTGTAATGTTCACAGCTATGTGGTTGCTGCTGTTGCTGAATTATTACATCACTGGTTTTGCCTTGAGAGACGCGGAAATCCTAATATGAGACGAGCAGCACAGAGATCATTTTATCTGTCCAGCCACTGTGTTTAAGGATAAGCAGCAACAAATGTCTGAATTTAGTTGCAAAGGGCGTTGAGGAGTGTTTTATAAAAGTGTTTTTCTGATTGCCAAAGGGAGAACAAGGCTTTTACACACAGGCACACACGGGAACAACTCAAAAAACATGAAAAACAGCACAAGATGTTTCCATGGCTTCCAAATTCAATAGATCCCAAGTTGATCACATATCTGTGGGAGGCAATGGAACAAGCCTGATCCACAGAGGCCCCTCCCCTCAACCCCACTAACAACATCCTGTTTCCAGACACCACAGCACCCTCAGAAGACCTATGTCCATTCTCTGATGGGTCACAACTCTTTTAGAAGCACAGGGGAGACCTACACACTATTAGGAAGGTGGTCATAATGTTATGCCTGATGGATGTATATTCTGTTTTCTATTCAACACAGGGTGGCAGTTACATAAAATTGCAGACCTGCAAACCATCCTCTAATTTCATAGAATAGAGCAAGAGCCAAAGCTTTGTGTGTGCGTGCATGACGTGCTAACCCAGCACTCGAAAGGATGGAGACCCGAGATTAGGACCCAGTTAAAGGGTTTCCACATACACCTTTGAAGTCTGTCTGTAGCTCCCAGGGAGGACGTGACAGAGGTCTAAAACGAATGAGATCCTTAATGGAAAAAGACCCCTGCAGCCCTTTAAACCTCCCCGATCCGAGGCGAGGACACAAAGAACGTGTGTGGCAGATAAAAACGCTGCACCTTTACCGACGTCTCCCTCCCCATCACTTTGCATTCAGATTACTCTCTTCAAAGGGGCTAATTCAAACGCTACAAACGCAAATATGTCTGAACACAGCTCCCCGCAGGCGTTGTCACTTTCAGAAAGGGAACTTATTTGAGGTGCGGCGCAGGAGACAAGCGCGTAGTTGGTGCCAAAAATGGCTTTAAAAACAACATTAAAGGGCTTAGGTTGACAGAATGTTATGGGGGAGATATAATTGGTTGTGATCGGTCAGGGAAAAAAGTGGTCAGTGTAATACACGAGCAGCCTTGTTAGACAGTCTTCTGTCAGCTGTTGTTATGCTGCAGGAGTTTTAGATAAAAAAGGGAGATAGACAGGAAGTCATGTCCCAGGAGTACCTGTCCCACCTTTAGTGGGACCTGATTTAATTTGTCAGATCTCTGGGATGTCGTGACGTGTTATGATACTTTGAGACCAGCTTAATGTGTCCCTGCATTAATTATGACTTCTCCTCTATCATTCTGTAGCTCTTAGTGGGCTGAATAAACTACTCAGATATTAGTAGGAGGACATACAGCGCGCGATGAGCACTGAAGAGGAGGCTGTCATCTCATAGTGCTTTCAAGGTTTCACCGTAAGCTCCTCTCATCTCTATTCACTTTCACCCTGAAGAGGTCTGCAGCGTTTATTTGAGTTCATTGTAGCAGATCTATTGGATTCAGACCAACTCGGGCAATAAGTCTGTCTCCTCCTCGCGCCGAACAGCAATTTCTTTTGCCTCTGAAAAGTAATCAGATTCCTCTATTTCAGAGACGTTCAGAAATCCAATCACGGTGAATTCAGCCTGTCAAACCTTTCAAAGACAACCTTTGTGATGGTTATTGAATGTGTTTGAATTGCTCCGTGAAACACAATAGCGTGAGACTGATGGCCCCTTTTCATGCAGTAATAAGTGGGCGGCTGATGAGCAGAACACAATTACTGAAACGACATGTTGCATTGATTCGTTGGTAACAAGTTTACTTGGGACTTCATAATTGTTGATTTTTCGCACATCACTTCACAAATACTGAATGAAGTGAGAACAAAATTAACAATAACAAAACACGAGTGCAACGCTGTCTTGATTTATTCAGAGGCTCTGCGATCAGTAAGACTTGCTTATAATTGCTCGCTAACCGACGGTGGGTTTGCATGTTAGGAAATATTATGTGTCAACACTTTTATGCACGGATGAAAGCAAGATTAAAATATTAAAGGTTCTATTTTCTCTGGTGCTCCCCAACAGCCAAATCACATTAGCACAAGTAGCTCGTAAACCGGTTCAGAATCTGGTTATTTGTATGAACTTAAATGGGATGACATTTAACAATGTTCACTGCACAGAAGTGGATATTGAGTCAAGATTCATGTGACTTAAGACACAGTGAACCTGTGAACTAGTATGAGGAAGAACCAAGTCACCAGTAATGTGTCTATTGAACCTTCACATTTATCTGGGAAATCAAGGACGTGTACAATTCCCACCTGCTCCAACTGTAGTAGCAAACTTGAACTCTGAAAAAAGGGACAAATAAAAGTGGATTAAAGAAATTATATGCACCAATCAGGCATAACATTACGAACCAATATTGGGTCTTCCTTATGCCAGTGAATGGACATGGGCCTTCTGAGGGTGACCTGTGGTGTCTGGTTGAGGGGAGGGGCCTCTGTGCACCTTGATCAGTTTGGGTCTAGTGAATTTTGTAGTTGTTCCTGTTGTGTTTGTGCCGCTGCATCCTGCTGGGGATGGCTGCTGCCATCAAGGAGTGTCATTGCTATGGGGTGAGGGTGTTTGGTCTGGTATGGGTGGGTGGTACTAAGTAACATCCACACGAATGCCAGGTCCAGACGTCTCCCAGCAGAACATTGTATTGCCACACTACAGTATGGTCAGTGTTATTTACTTCTCCTGTCAGTGGTTATAATGTTATGCTTGATCAGTGCATATACTATGCTGTATTTAACCAAGATAAATTGTTTTGACTCTTCAAGCTTTGAAACTGAGCTGGTGTTCTAAGTGACTGCGTCTGGGTGGTTTTACACTTGCTCTTTCAAAGTCAAGATATCAAACATCCGTGTCACCACCCCGACTTCTCCTCTCGTCTGTGTGTGTCTCAACGATTCTCTCGTTCTCTGTCATGACACCTTCCCATTACTGTGGCTTTGCTCACCAGATCTGCTCTAATTACTCTCAAAGATCCAGCTGCCCCGCACACAGAGCGTGTATGTGTGTGAGTGATTTAGTGCGCTGACTGTGCTTCATTAAGCCCAGCGAATCTTCAGAAGAAACTGTCTGGAGCTCAGTGTGTTGATCTGATTTTTCACGCTCTGTGTGTCTGGGTGTGTGTGTGTGTGTGGCTCATCCAGGGCCTGTGTGGCTCTGGATTAGACTCCAGGGGTCGAACTTTGATCGTGGGGTTCAGAGTGGGGTAGACAGAGAGGATGAGATGAGAGGAGAGGAGAGGAGAAGAGAGTACGGGGTTGAACGAAGGGAACAGAGTCCACAAATATATCAGCAAACTGCGGCGAGATGTTTGCTCTCTCTCTCTCCACCTGTTGTCCCTAACTTTTCTTTCTCTCACTCTTCAAATTGCCTCATTATTTTCACGAAGCAGTAAAGTCAGAGTAGACAGACAGGTCACGCAGCCAGGACGGCAGCCATCCACACAGCACACATAAGCTTTTCTGCTAGAAAACTGTTATCTAGCGCACAAAACGAACACACATACAGTCCTGCCTCTAAACGTATGAAATGAGGCATCATTTAAACATTCAGGAAGGAAAACTGTACCATTCATGTTAGTCTGCAGGTTGTATTACCAATTAGCTTCTCTGCGTGTTAACGTATTACCAAATGTCACTGTTTCGATACTAGCCTGAACTAGGGGTTGAATGACTTTGGATATATTAAAGCCGACTGATATGTGGTGAAATTCGAGTTGAAGTCGACTAGTCGATGATGTCATACATAAAAACACAGTAGAAAGCAATGCTTTCCAAAATTAAATTTATATTCTTGACCTGAATACATGTTGTCTCACACAGGAAGCTACGGAGGCTTTTCTTTTTCATCTTCATCTTCTGTAACCGCTTGTCCCTGTGAAAAATTCTGCTGGAGCCTATCCCAACGGTCATAGGGCGAGAGGCGGGGTACACCCTGGACAGGTCGACAGTCCATTTCAGGGCTAACACCACGAGACAGACAACCATTCACACTCAGATTCACACCTACGGTCAATTTAGAATCACAAATAAACCCAACAAGCATGTCTTTGGATGCTGGGAGGAAGCCGGAGTACCTGGAGAGAACCCACACAGACACAGGGAGAACATGCAAACTCCACACAGAAGGACACCAGTCAGCCCATGGATTTGAAGACCGCCCACAGAGGCTTTTCATCAAGGTAATTGAAGCTTGAACACCGGCTACTGTCGTTGTAGCCCAGGTCAACACATCAAACCACAATCTACAACCACAGCAACAATCAGCTAATAGCACACAACAGATCTGAACCTAAACACATGAGCTTATTAATGCTGTGCGCTGCAGATATTGTCTTTATAAATCGGCTACGCCAGTAGCGTTTAATAGTACTTCCCAGCGTGTTGTGTGACAGGATAATGTAACCGAGATAAAAAACAAAACAGCTAAAGGTCTATTAACTTTACACAATGAAATTTACCAGCAAATTGTTGATTTGCAGCCTCGTTCTCTCTGTTACCGCAGGATGTTTAGTTAAGTTGTTAACTGACTGCCGCTGAAATTATCTGGACCGTTCCTCTGCTAGCATTAGTGGATGCCTTTTCAGATGAGTGTGCATTGCAGTAGTGCATTTGTTGTATTTCACTACTCACTTACATAATTCTGCATGTCTTCTTAAGTGAAGCATTTCCACACACTTTATGAACAGCTGCAATGACCCACTCTACTCCTCACCTGTCTTTTCAGAGGCATCTGTGTTGTTATTGTCACGTGATCGGCGACTAGTTGACTTCCCGCTTAAAGCCTCATGGCACAGCAGTAAAGTGACTAGTCGGCTATTCGTACAGCCCATAGTGTGGTGTGTTTTGTTGCACCAATAGTGGCAAAAACTGGCCATGGTTATGATGATTGTTGTAAGCCGCTTGTTTAGATTTTTTTTCCACAGCAGGAACTCAAACTGGGCGCAAGGTGCTGTAAACATTTCCAGGAATGGATACCCCTGTCCTCATAGCCCTTGTCTGCAACATCAGTTCCAGATGTATCAAAACAGCTCGCACCACCCAGCAGTTTTTCTGTCAGAAAAAAACCCACCTCAGACTTTGGTTTTCTCCTACATATGTCCCTGAAAGTGGTCCTACATGTTTGGTTCCTGTAGTCAGAGCTCTCACAAAGGCGCTGACCTACAACCAAGTTCTTGCAGTGGAAAAAGGTCTGTTGTTTATCAGTTTTGTGCTGCAGCTCAGCACCCACAACAACCAATTCAAATTTGCCATTGCTTTTGCTTATGAAATTAGATATGTTAAGTTTAGATCCTTTAATGTGATCATCTTAAAACTCATCATAATCAGGCTGCTCAGATGCTTAGTGAGCTGGATTTCTGTCAGGTTTTCTGGTTGACATGAGGAAAACTGTGCAGGCCTTATATAATTCCCCATTTGGAGAAGGAACCTTTCTTTTTAGGGTTTCTCATGCATATTTTAGTTTTAGTTTAAAGGCCCTTCGGGACAGGTGTTGCAGACTAGCTTTGATTCCTGCTCCATGCTTGTCCCTCTGCAAATAATCATGGAAGAGTCCCTGATTTCTCGTATCTCAATCTAAGGTTGGAGTTACAAAGTTTTGACACACTTTATCTGGATCTAATGCTAAATATGTCATCTTAATTTTTACTGGATAGCTTTTTTACTCTAAGTTGGCCATTTAAACCACTCTGGAGGTTCACGGGACAGTAAACAGACTTTTACTTTAGAATCAATTTTCTTTATTACTGTCACTGGTGGTGTGATTGTCCCCTACCTTTATTATTTGTTCCTTTATTTTGTGAAGGGGTGAGAGGAGACACCACCCAGAATAACATTCAGACCAGCGTCAAACCACCTGCGCCGGTGGATTTGAACGCTGTAGCCTGTGTCCCTGTCTGCACCTCCATCTCAATAGCAGACTGCTGTTAGTGTCAAAGGAGCAGTTAACAGGAAATATTACTACGTTGCACCAAAGCAACCACTGCCTTATTTGCTTTCTACATTTTCCTTCAGGAAAGCCCACAGCCTTCGTGCTTCGTGATGTAATGAGACAGTATATATGGAGGAGTTTGTTGCTCTCTTTCACTGTTTCTTGAGGTCTGCGCTGAGCCCTGGGCCCCTGGAGCTCTATAGCAGCCAAGCTTTTCATGAATCTTCTGTTGACTGTTCACTTATTCAGTCTGATTCCACGCTAGAGATGACAACGACATGCCGGGGAAACCACAGGAGAAGCACATGCAGGAGCACATCCAGGAAAACATATTCTTTTGATGTTTTATTTTTTTCAGCCGGTGGTGGGAAAACTGCAGGTGAAAGGTCAAAGAAGAAGAGTTTGGAGTTTGGTGTCACAAGGAGAAGTTCCCTCTCTGGCGTCTTGCTCTGTGCTCGTCCTCAGAGGAAACATGGTAGGAAGCACAGAGCTACATGCATACTAATATTGTGACTAAACACTCAGATGACATGTGCTATTTACGTTAGCAAGGACTATTAACTTCCTCCCAGGTTTGGTTTCTGTCCCGTTCTGAGCACACAAAGTCCTCGCGTTCTTGAATTGTCTCCAGGATTGTAATTCTGCCAGAGCAGCAGTTCAAATGACTCCTTCACAGTCACGGCTCATGTTCACCACGTCTGTGATGTGATTCCACCCTTTTGCTCATGCATGCACGCAGGCTGGTTCTTTTTTACACAAACACGAACAATGTGTCAACCTCACTCAGCGGGAGGTTTTTCCACATGAGGCTTCGTTTCGGGGAAGGAGAGAGAGAAAGAGAGAGAGAGAGAGACGGGGGTGATGCAGCAGATAAGAGATGAGGACACGGCACAAACCAGCAGGAGAGAAATGAAGATTAATTAAATCTCCAGGGTTTCTCAGAAGTTTGTCGGGCACAGCCGAATATCTCATGTGCCCCCATCTGGGTCGTGGCTCTGAAGTCATCAAATGATGGACGAGGGGAAAGCGTCACCACAGGTTTTTCCAACAAACACGAATACTTACATTTGTATTAGCCCTCCTGCAAGAGCCGGGTTCGTTCAATCACGTCTTTGCTTTAATCACAGAGCCAGCAGCGAAAGAAGCAGACACAACAGAGGACAGTTTCATCAATGAGACAAAAGTGTTTACATGAAGAAAGATAGCGAGCGTTTCCAGCCTATGCGTCACAGAGCCTTAATATCACCAGAGCGTTCTCCAAGTCCTGAAGCCCTGATCAATGGCACCAGCAGCGCCGAGGCAGTGGTTTCCATTCACCAGCATGCAATTGCATTACAACAAGGCCTATTGCCTCATTTCAGACCCTCACATTCTATTACTTTCCACTGAACATATCTGAATAGTCAGCACTACAACCGATGCACTCTCCTCTCTCCTCTGCGCCCTCCCTCCGCCCTCTCTCCTCTTCTCCTCTCTGCGCCTTTTTGATCAGCTCCTCTCCATCTTGCCGCCATTCTCTCTCTAACTGCATCTCCGTTTCTCCCCGTCAGAGGGATATGATTGACAGCTGTGAGCTTGCAGATAATTGCGTCATAATTTCCCGCTCTTGCACCCTTGAATCTTAAGCCCAAAATAAGCACAGTGGATGCGCATTTTTCTCTCTGCGGGCTTGTTTTGGTCAATTCTCATTATCTTCTAGTTAAAGTATATGCCATGGAAGGGCATTGTTACTGACGTAACTTCACTTTACACTCTTCTGCTGCAGGAATCTTGGACACCACAGTTAAATATTTAGGTACAAAACTTATTTGCATGCAATAATACAAAGAATGCAAATAAGTTTTGCATGCATGCAAAGCTTGACCCTTGCTACTCAGCCTCTAATGAGGAGTGATCAGGTAACAATATCAAGAGAAAGTTATCCCCTTTGGAATATATAATGAAAGAAATTAACTAACTCATTAAGTTTACAGATCCCCTGAGCTTAAGTTGGCTTTGAGGGCATACAAATATATATATATTTTTTCAGTTGAACACATTATGACTGAATTTTCATTTTTAGGAAGAACCATTTCTCGGGATGCTCTGTGCTTAAAAGTACACCCAGTAATCTGTTCCCAGCACCTTGACATCCTCGCCTCCTTAAAACTGATTTGCAAAAATATCTCAGGAATTCAGTTTTGAAATATTTTATATTCACATACATTTTTTTTTATGTATGAAATATTAATATTTTGAATATCTGCTGTGGATGGAAGTGGAAGGATGTTGAAAATAAAGTGAAACACCACATTAGCCGAATTTATCTTACATTCATGCAGCGGGTTTGTTTTGCAACTGCTTCTTGTTATATTTATTTTATGTAACAGTGGCACAATCTGAGCAATGCGAACTGTTGTGTATTAGCTCCAAGAGATATTTTTCAAATCAACTACTGGCCCATAGCTTTACAAGGTGAGTTGTGAATAGCCGGTCAGTTGTCATGTGAGGATAAAGAATTGCTCGCATAAAATTCATAATTGTGCTGTTGCCTCACTCTGTAGCCTGTGGGCCAGCAGCAAAGGTTAAATGACAATGTGCAAACACTACAAGCACATATTTGGGTGAACTAAATATGCAAGAGCAGCCTTACATGTCACTGCCGATAACACAGGGCATTTATTGTTCGCTGAATGGGCCATTTAAAAAACAATTGGGGGCATAAATTAACAGCACGCTCCCTTCTCCAGGCAGCACTACACCACTCATTACTGGAAATGCACATAAGCAGTCTGTATAATGATACGACTGGTTGCAGAAAGGTACTTTATACGAGAGGCTTTATCTCACATATATTGTCAGCTGAATTTAAAGAAAGAAATGATATGTATAAAGTTCAATCAGCTGGAGAAACCAAAGTAGTAAGATTTACTTTGTTCATGCTGTTGGGGAGATCTTCTTGTGATGGTTACCTCTTGCTCGTCTTACTGGACAGAGCCATGCCATGCTGCTGGACTCGTCCTCCACCCATCATCAGCAGAACGGAGGGGCTGATAAATATGATGGCCCCGCTGTTTCCCCTTTAACCCAGTGCCATCAGATCCAATGTGACATGCACAGTGTTGCTACGCGAGATCTGAACTGGCTCCTCACTTCACACCAATCTCCACGGCCTCGTCACAAGGGCAAATGCTGCTGTCTCCCCCAGCGCTGGCGTGAAGACACAAATAATCTTGTCACTCAACACACACACACACACACATAGATCAAAACTCCCAATTCCTTCTCACAGTGCAACTATGAGTCATCTTTACATTTCTGTCGATTTTCCCTGTGGACTCTTCGTCTCTTGTCCCATGATGGACTCTCCTCCAGTCTCAGTCTTCTCTCTCTTTGAGGTCTCTGATTTTCAGTTGGGTAAGTGGAGATACAAATCTGTCAGAAGTTAAATGAATAAAAAAAAGTTATTACTGAGTTGGTGATTGGAGTTTGGTTAAAACTGGCTTTGATTTTTATTCATGAGCCTATGGGAGTATATTTAAATATATATATATTCTCTCCTTATTATTTTGATTTCTTTAATTAACATTCATATTATTGCGTTTCTTTTGATGTATACATTATGACCTCCTCCTCCTCCTCCTCCTCCTCCTCCTCCTCCTCCTCCTCCTCCTCCTCCTTTTTCTTTCCATTTGTGTGTCTTGTGTTTTGAGCAGGAGTGGAGTCAGGTGGGCTTCTGCACCACATGCCCTGTTTGAGCCTTTGCATTTAAATAAGCACCTGTTAAACCTTGACTGGCTGCTTGTTGTGGCCTGCATTTGGATCAGTTACCTGCCACCCATAATGCCCCATATGTGCACCATTATCTAAAGATAAAATTGGCTATATTTTATTTCTATGAATCAGATTCCAGTCACTTTTAATAATATTAGGATGCAAATATCATTCAGCCTGATAATTGGTCCCAACCAGTCAGATTTGCAGTGATGCTGAGGTTTTCAATCCAATGCAGATTTATAGACATTAATGCACTGGTTGTCATGCTACCTTTTTGCTCCCTCACTCCATTGCAGGGAGGGGGCATGAAAAATACCAGGGCTGTGAAAGAAACAAACCAAATGCAGCCATTATTAATGCCAGTAACTACACCTGTACTTGCAGAGATAATGTAATGTACATGCTATGAAGATGTCTGGAAATGAAGCTCTAAACTGGTGCTGTCTCATTAATAAAATGAAGAATTAATTGTGACAGGTTATTAAAAAAGCAGTGAGTGACATTTAAATCATTCTGTAGGATTTTTCCTCTTGAAATAGCTCAAGCATTAATTATTTTAATATTTAACGTTTCCACGTAAAGCTGTAGTTACTCCCTCCCACCAGAGAGGGACGCTGCTGCACAGTAATGACCACAAAGCCCTTTAGATTAATTTTAATTAGCAGCTAACCTCACGTAAAGTTAGTGGAAACAAGCTAGCAAATAACACGCTAGCACCAAAAGAAAGTATAGAAAGACAGAAACAAGGTCGGGAAATTGTGTTTTCTGCTCATACGTTGAGGACATGGATGAAGCATGACAACAGCGAGGCGATGGAAATAACTTTATAATCACCTGAGCCTGTGGAGGTGACAGTGATGCTAGCTGATGTTAGCTCTACCGCTGACAGCTGCACGGAAACAAGCATGAACACCTTGAATCAGGTAAGGCGTCTCTTTCTGTTTATGGTGCGTTAACTTGCCTCGTTGGGTTTTTATGAGCTTTGGAAGTTTGTCTCTTAATGTTTTTTTCTAATTAGTTGTATGTTATGTAATCAGACCTATGGAGTAGAATAGAAAGTGTTGTGGCCTGAAGGCAGCCAACAGAGGAATATAGTCTACTGTGATGTTACCATCTAGATTAGTACATTTACTGCTGTAATCCTGTGTTACATGCAAGTGTAATGTCCCATACACTATACCTTCCTCCTCCAGCAGTGGTGGTGTTTATTCATCACACTTCTGGGTTGTTTATGTTGGAAAATAGTTTGAATTTCACGTCTGGTTAAGTAAATAACACTGATTATTTAATCATCATGGCACCTGTCACTGGCCGGGGTGTGTTAGGCAGTAAGTGATTATATAGTCGTGGAAGTTGAGATGTTAGCAGCAGGAAAATTGGACACAAGGACTGATCTGATTGACTTTGACAAGGCCCAAATTGTGATGCAGCTCTTGTGGGTTGTTCTTGGTCTGCAGCGGTCAGTACCTGCAAAAAGTGAAATGGAGAAGTGGTGAACTTGCAAGAGGATGGCCGATACACATTGATGCACATGCGGAGCAAAGGTTGGCCTGTGTGGTTTGATCGAACAGCCTGTAGCTCAGATTGCAAAAAATAAAATAAAATATAGGTTAATGCTGGTTCAGACAGAAAGGTGTCAGATAACACTGTGCACTGTTGTTTGTTTTGTTTGGGGATGTTTAGCTGCTGATCAGTCAGGGTGCCCATGTTGAAACCTGCCCAGTCGTGAAGGCACCTACAATGGACATGTGAGCATCAGAACTGGACCACAGAGCGATAAGTCTGTGGTCCAGAAGATAGAAGTATCATGTTTCCTTTCACATCTTGTGTGTAGCCAGGTGTGTGCGTGTCATTTACCTGGGGAACAACTGAATGCTATGTTGTCATTTTACACCAGTACAGCGAAATTATACATGCCACATCGGAACAGGGCAAAAGATTTAGAAAAACACAGTCACACAGTCACCTATATCCATAATCATATAGCCATGAGGGCAATAAATAATGTGTGATTTAAAAATTAGAACTACTATGCTGTTTAAAATACAATATATTGCACTTAATGATGAATCAGCAGTGTTCAAGCTAAGGTACGAACGGCTCGGGGGTAGAAGCTGCTTTTAAGTCTATTGTTCCTGCTGCTCCTGTATCTCCTCCCAGGGGCCAACAGTTTGCGTCCAGGGTCCGCACTGACCTTTAAAACTTTCCTTGCCCTGCAGAGACATCATGAGCTTGCAGCGTCTTCCAGAGAAGGCAAAGAACATCTTTTATCATTCTCTGAAGTGGCACCAGGATGCTAGTGACACCCTCTTGCTGTTGCCATGGTCTGCAACATTTTTCAGGTGGTTGGTGGTTTGTGTCAAAGGAACTTCCACATAAATGCTAGGAACCAGGTTTCCCAGAAGAGCATTACACCGTGATAGAAAGCATCAGTGTGGTTTTAATGTTAATGTGGTTAGCTGATTAATTGAGAAATGTACACTACACAGATGAGCTGACAAGAAGCTAGAGATTATGTGGTTTGTCATGTTTAAACTTTAAAGTCTAAGGATAAGTACTTCCTAGTATGTGGTTAGCAGCTCATTCTTCAAAGATATAATATAAATATTTATAGTGTGTGGGTGATATCAATTATTTATAGTTATTTTTTTCTTCTTTAAGGATAGAGTTACAGAGCTTTGACTTGAAAAAAGAAATAGGGAGTTGTGGTCTTTAGTGGTCTTAACACAGAGCCATGATATTAATTTGACGGATTACCAGTATTGGTTGAGATGCCGCGTTTCTCATTTAAGTAGTGTAATAAATTCTTTTAGAAAAAGCTGAATCAGTGTCTGGATGAGCCCAGTGTTAAATGGTTTTCAGTCATGTTTTGCCGATCATTTAAAGATTTAAGCTCTCTTGAGTTTGATATTGTGGTGTTATATTTACGGGTTGTCCGTGCTCCTGTCTGACCCGTTCTTCTGAAATCAATATCTCAGGAACTTGGATGGAATTTCTTCAAATTTGGCACAAATGCTGCTGGTACCGATCAGATTTTGGTTGACTGCAGTCACTATCACTTCATAAAATATGTCTTTAACTCTGGAACTCATTCTCAAATTGGATAATAATAATAATTATATAAAATGTCCACTTTACACTGTGAGTCAGAACAGTTTTACACTGATCAGGCATAACATTATGACCTAATATTGTGTAGGTCTCCCCTGTGACTCATCAGAGGATGGACATGGGTCTTCTGAGGGTGTCCTGTGGTGTCTGAGGGGGCCTTTGGGTCCTGAGGGTTGAGGTCTCCCAGCAGAACATTGCATTGTCATTGGTACTTCTCCTGTTAGTGGTGTTAATGTTGTGGCTGATCAGTGTATTCAGTGCTATTTCTACTTTCTTTAATAACTACAGCATTGTGGTGGTTGTGTTGAACCACGCTGAGGACAAATTATTACTGATTTTGTTATTGTAAACTATATTTTTGTGAATGTTGATGGTTTACTGGTGGAATTATTTCCTGATGATGGTTGTTTTGCTGTGTTTTGAGATGCTGTGCCTCTGTTACACAAAAGGGAAATTATTTTTTATGAACAACACGTGTCAGTGGGTCCTGCAGGTGGATTATACAGCTCTATATATTTAGTATTCAGCTGTGGTGACAGTGTTTCCCCCACATGGACCAAATGGTTTTAGATCAGCAGCTGAATGTGTTTGGTGGATATAAGCAGCACTGCAGTTAACCCTTAACATATTTTTCTTGTTGTTATGTACATCTCTGATCTGTTTCTTTAAACCTATTAGCTTCTTTCCTAGATATGTGCGCCGTGTAAAGTCATAAAGCACATGTTCCATTAAAACTATTTTTAAATCTGTAATCTTTGCTTAGTAGCCATCCTTCTGAATCTCCGTACGAGCGAGTTAAAAGAGCCCAGGGAATAATTTATTTCTCTGCAAGTGGGTCACTAAGCAGCAGCGGAAGGTGAAATATTGAGATGCATGAAATCACTGGTAGCTTAAAGGTGGGATGTTGTGAGCTTAAACGAAGTGTGTCTACATCTGTGTGTGTGTGTGTGTGTGTGAGAGCTGGTGTTACATACTCTAGGTCTTTAATAAGTTAGGGCCACTAGAGCCTATGGTTTAATTAAGAGTTAGAGACAGATTTAGGCCTCGGCGGCACCATGCTGATCTCCTCCTTGGACTCATGAACACATCACAGGAATGTCCTTGGATGTTTTATGAATCACATGCATACCTCTGAAATGAGATGGACGCTTTCCTGGGGAAGTGTAGAGAGAAGGAGGCTGATCTAAGAGATAAAAAAGACTGGAGGCAAAAAGAAAAAAACATGTAAGATAATGTTAGAGGAGACTGATAGATGTGAGAACGAATTGCAGAAGAGAGAGCGGGGTCAAAGGCAGGCCCGATATCACATCAACAATCTCCTACATTCATAGATTTCAGTTCTGGGGGTTTATGAAAGCGTAATGAGGAGAGCTGAGGGGGAAACATTCCTGTCAGGCCCGATAAACTGTAAACCAGATTTATTTATCTCGGCTGCAGGTGGAGGCCTGAGACGCAGGATATAAAATCTTTAAAATAATAAAAGTGAAAGTTTTTTTTCTGTGTGTGTTTATGGATAATACTCTTATCTCTAGTCAGAGACTTCAGGTGAATTTTTATGGTGTTCTTGCTTTGTGCTTCCCTAAAGTGATAACATTGTGCAGCAAAACAAGAAGAGGGAATAAACTGCAGAGCAAAGACTTTGGGACAAAGCTGAAATTAAAGCAGCTCATTTAACACCAGAACTTGAAATCCCTTATTCTCTCATGGAGCTGAGATTCAGGTATTTAGGGAGTGGGTTTTTATAATGTAATTAAACATTTAAAGGGCAAAGCCTGACATTTATTTCAAAGTTTCTTGCCTTTTTCTTGCAGTTTCCCCACTGATGGGAAAGATGCCTCTGAAGTATTTGTTGACATCATGCTTTTTGCTCACCATTTTCACCTTGCATAAAAATCACATCCATATATCTCCAACACACGATGAGCTATGCGTTGTCAGAAACGTTTTTGCTGCAGGGCTTCAAAAGCATAAATCATTTTGGCTCTTAAAACAAATCTTTACATCACGTCTTTACGGCCCGAGAGCGCGGCTGCAGTGGGATGTATCTATAGGGTTCTTTCAGTCAGCTCGGAGTTCAAGCTTAACATCACGTGAGCTGGCTAAAGAGGAAAAACTGCTTTGATGTGAGTCGGGAATTTAGCAGCTCTTTTACACAGACAAAACTTCAGGCTGATTGATGCAGTCCTGCAAAGGAACAGTTGTCTAGCGCGAGGTTGCGGCATCATGATCAAACAACGTCTTGATCAGCAGAAAATGTAGATTATATTTTTCTCTATATTTGTATTATTGTTGAGTTTACATACCCTAATGTCATTTTTTCACATTCTCAAAGTGCTTCTGCCCATTAATCTACCAGAAATACAAAAGGTTATTTTTCCTTTAATAAATTCAGGGAACATGGGCCCAGATTGACCATTGTTTTCAACAGCACTGCCCACATTTATTCTAGCTTTGTTCATCTTTTCAAAAGTGTTGAAGAAAAATGATTGGATCTACTATTTGTATATGATTGAACAGATAATAAAACACTACCATTCTCAGTCTGGCTGGAAATTCGGTCTGATCCGGCCAGTCTGTCCTGATTTTTAGGCATTTTTATTCTGATTGGGTAACTATTGGTCGCCATTGGTGCAGCGACTGTAAGTGTGGACTGGATTTATCTGCATTTGACCAAGTCTGTTCCTGATATTGTCAGAAATAAAACTAGGATGCTCAACCTGCCATACATGTGGCACATTGTGGGTACATTATTTTATTATGATGTGTAATACATTAAAGTGCAATCATCTTGACATTTAATCAGTGCTCTCTACGCCAAAGTTTGTGCTGACAATTTCTTGATTACTTTTCAAAG
Source organism: Planiliza haematocheilus (assembly GCA_005024645.1). Classification (NCBI taxonomy): domain Eukaryota; kingdom Metazoa; phylum Chordata; class Actinopteri; order Mugiliformes; family Mugilidae; genus Planiliza; species Planiliza haematocheilus. Next base: position 735,034 of record SRSE01000845.1, on the reverse strand, counting down.
TCAAACTCTCACTGAATTCAACTGAAGATGGCCGTCAGGAGGAAGTAACAAACAGAGATGGCTCGGCGTCCTCGCACACGACGCAGACAGGCCACGACCCCAATCGAAGCTTAGCGGGCTGTTCATAGCCTGGGAGAGTTTCCATTTAAAACTCACTAAACCCACTAAGCAGTGACGGTCTTCGCTCTGAGCTACCTTTTTCCAATAAAGTGAAATTAACGCTGCAAAGTTGTTCAATCAGAGGTGCAGAGAGCAAATTTGGTTTTGCTGATGAGGCTCGCCGCGATTTTCATCCCTCATCCTCATTCCTCATCACATCTATTGACTTCGCCAGATGATTTTTCTTTCCTCAAAAAGTGGAAGAGCTCCTTGTTAGTATGCAAAGAGTACAAATGGCACGCTTCTCTTTTCAGAAGTATGAAAATGAAATATTCATGACTATAGAGCTGTAATCTTTAAGAGAGGGAGATGAGGATGGAGAGGAGAACGGTTGTCATTTTGACATGAGCCTTCATCCAAATCTGCGCAGCGTCCCGGCCCTCCTTCCAGGACAGCTGCACTTTCTCCTTTCTCACCTGTTGGCTTTTTGAACCTGAAGAACAGACAGTCAAAAAATAGCTCTTCTTATCCCTTCCTCTTTCAACCTGTCTGTCTTTTGCCGTTTCTCCCCGCCTCTCTTCCTTCCATTGTTCCTGCGACGGCTGTTACTTCAGCGCTGTTGGCGATATCTCTATGGCAGCCAGTAACAAAGACTTGGCACCAATCCAGCTGACAAACGTGAAGGTGACTGAAATGCAAAACAACGTTGAAGTCACGGATTCACTGCTTCACAGGACACCGCTTCATAGGACTATTAATGCTTTTTATGTGGTTCAACCAGTGGACAGAAAAAAAGACTTCAAACATCAAAACTGGAATATTAATTAGCCACAACAAAGAGCCTTTAAAAGTTGCCTATACTACATGAAAGTGTTAAAAATGTTTAATATAGTCTTTTTAATATGCATTGTGTAGTGTATTAACAAAGATAAATCATTGATGTGTACATTGATCAACCAGAACATTAAAACCACTGACAGGAGAACTGAATGACACTGACCATCTTGTGAGAATGCTGTGCTTTGCTGGGAAGCTTTTGGACCTGGCATTCACGTGTCTGTTACTTAGACATGTAGCACCCACCTTGACCAGACCAGGCCCCCCCACCCCATAGCAATGACACCCCTTGATGGCAGCATCCATCTCCAGCAGGATGCAGCCTGGAGGAACAACTCAAATACATGAAAAACGTCAGCACAAGGTGATGACCTGGCCTCCAAAGATCCCAAATTGATTAAATATCTGTGGGATGGACTAGTTTCAAATGTTACTATTACAAAGCAACCAGGTTAACAAATTAGAACTCCTCATGAAACATTATGAAACAACTTAAGTTATAACCTTTGAGTCGTTGAGTAACTCTTAGTAAGTTTACACATTGCTCTGGTTTATTTTGGAGTTGGAGTTCAGAAATCTTGCCTGCGGCAACTGTCAGTCAACCAAGGTTGATTCTCTGAAGACGTTTTGACGTGTCGTGGTGAGAAAGGCACTGGTGTGAATAACAATTCTGCCCTCAAATGGAATCATTGAGGTTGTGTTTACAACACTGAAAGTCCTTTACACAAAATGCTCGCCTCTCCGGTGATAACATTGGTCGTGGGTTATTAGAACGGCGCTATAGGTATCTGTTAGCATCTAAAAACAACAGAGGCTAACATTTTGGCAAGTCAGTAGAAAATTGTGAGGAAACATCTATACGACTAAAAAAGCAACAATACATGAACTTATCATCCATCATCAAAACAACTGAGAACGCCTCCACCATTTCTGGAAACATCAGCAAGCACATCACAATGAATGAATTATGAATCTTCAGAAAACTCCCTCTTCTAATGCTCACATTGAGTCTTCTCATCAACACAGTAAACACATCCTCAGTTGAATAAAACGCAGGCAAACACTTTCATTGTCATGGTTTAGTTGGACTCATAAATAGAAGAGACTTTGCTAATGTGATTAGTACCACCTCTGCTCTTCCTGCTATGACAAGTCAAAATGTGTGCTGTGAGAAGGGCCTGTAACAGAGCACGTTTGAAATGAACACCGCTCTCTTTTGTTGTTTGCTGCTACAGTGACACGGTGAATACTAACAGGCTGCAAAAGCTGAAGGTCAGAAAAGTCGGCACAAATCGGCCATGCGTGAAAACCGAAAATGTAGATCATGCTTTGAAGCTGCCCACGTGCTCGGTGTTAAATAGAAGCAAAGAAAGCCGTGTGAAAAAGGGTGGCGGAAAAAAACAGTGATGGAGAAACAGCGCTGAAAGGTCAAGTCAGGTTTTTACTCGATTGTTATTATTATTAATGTTAATATTTTAACCTGCACACATACAAAAGTGTCTTCATATGGAAGATCAGATTATAAAAATCTGATTACTTGTATTTGTGCACTGACTGGCTTTGTTCTCTATCTCAGCCTTAATTAATACAGTGTATTGTTAAGCTTGCTCCAAATTTGGATTCAAGTTTGAAGCAAAATATTCCCTTTGAGAAAATGTTTTCATAATAACAGTTTCCACCATGTGAATAAAAGCTTTCTTTATCCTGGAGGATTTCAACGTGTTTTTGTATTTGGCAGTATCTCTCTCTCTCTCTCTCTCTCTCTCTCTCTCACTCCTTCGTGATTATGAATGTGTTGATATGCTGGTCTTTATATACTGTAAATGTGAGTGTATTTATCTTGGATGATTGTGAAGCCTGAGTACTCTTCGCAGAGGGTCGATGACTTATTGATTAAAAACACTCATTTATTCAGATGAGGCATCTGGAGAGGCCTCCGGGCTTGTTTTAGTGCTGGAATCAACCACGCCTCCGTTCTCCATCCCCCTCCCTGAGAAACACCTCACACATGGCATGACGGCCGCCTGGGAGACGCTGTGAGAAACGCGCAGAATAGAAGTTTTGGAAATTCAGACAAAGACGGAATAATATCCCAGTTTGGCAGAGTCGAAGCCTTGATCACAGTCCCCTGTGTAATGTTCTGTTTATTACCCCTAGCATGCAAAATAAATATCACTTCTGTGTTTTTACAAATAATAAATGAGTTGTCTTCTCATGTCTCTGCTAAGACTCCAGTACTATTCACTGCTGACTGTTGGTTTTTAGAACCCAGCCGTAACAAAAAGTATAAAAAGATGGTGTTAGTTGTCCAGGATGTCTGGATGGATCGATACCCGTGAGGCTATCATTTCAACATTTTGGCTCAGAGTGAAATGTACCTCCATCACTGGGGAAGCCAGCTTAATCATGACTTAATCGTTGCATGCATTAGGGAGCCATAACCTTTTTTTAAACAAAATGTATACAGCCACCTAGAATGGGCCAGCTGATTTATCTTTATGGTTCCTTGAATGCAACATGGCTCCCCTTGTTAATTTAGGTGGGTACTCTTACATACTGTATAATATACATGTATACGCAGATCAGGTATAACATTATGACCACCTTCCTAGTATAGTGTAGGTCTCTCTTGTGCCTCCAAAATAGCTGTGACTCATGAGAGAATGGACATGGCTCTTCTGAGGGTGTCCTGTGAATGTTCTTGGGGGGGGCCTTTGGGTCCTATGGGTTGAGGGGAGGGGCCTCTGTGGACCATCCCACAGATACGTGATTAGTTTGGGATCTAGTTAATTTGGAGTCCAGGTCAACACCTTGTGCTGTTTTTCATGTTTATTTTTTAGTTGTTCCTAAACCGCTTTTGTTTGAGGAGATGGCTGCTGCCATCAAGGAGTGTCATTGCTATGGGGTAGGGGTGCCTGGTCTGGTCTAGGTGGGTGGTGCATGTCTGAGTAACATCTACAGGAATGCCAGGTCCAAATGTTTTCCAGCAGAACATTGCATTGTCACAAGATGGTCAATGTTATTTGCTTCTACTGTCGGTGGTCATAATGATGTGGCTGATCAGTGTAAATTCTCACGTAAGCACACTTGCTCATGTATGCTGTTTGTTTTTATTTGAGAAATGAATGAAAGTACAAACCATGCTGCTTATGTTATACTAATTTAGTTTTCAGGGGCCTGGTAAACACATTAACACGGCGTAGACAGACTCAGTTCAGAATTTTAGTTCTTTTTCTTTTTGTAGATATGTGGGAGGTCAAAGTTTTACTCAGATAGTTATTCAGAAAACTCATTAATTCTGCTCTTTGGATCAGGTTTCTTCAGTAATCTGATAAAATGAATGTCCTCATGACATGACAGTCCCCCTCACTGTTGCTTGTTGTGATGCCAGGTCATGATTCATTTGTGGCTGACAGACTAAATCTCTCGCTAGGCTGGGGGCTGATATAACTTGTAGACATGTGCCAGCTGGGTTGAGAATGCGTCAGATTTACTGTGCTTTTCAGCCAAGGTGTCAACGTAACCTGCATCTAATCTTCCCAGAGCCTGGGATTTGCTCTCTGTTTACACAGGGTTCTGCACACGTTCCTGGAGTTAGTGAATGAGGTGTGGACCACAGGAGATAAAGCTGTCAATACTTATACATGAAATGAGAATGCACCTCATGTTGTGGAGCAATAAAAGTGGATGGGTCAGGGAAAAAAACAACAAAAAAACAGCTGGACTGGACATCTGGTTTCAGCTGTGTTGCCTTAAGAATTCAGTTATCTCCTTCGCTGCACTACAAAGCCTTTAATCTTAGGTCTGCGCCTCTCTTTGTGCAGCGCTGTATCTTGGTTGAGTGAGTATGCTGCGGCCTTCGTGCACCTCCGGTGTGTGATTTAAGTGTAGGTTTTCACATGTGCATGTGAAAGCTCCTGTTTTGACAGGTGCTTGAATGGGGGATTAGAGCAGGGATGAGACTTGCATTAATCAGTCGATTCATCCTCTGCTGCTTTCCCCATCGCCCTCGCTGAGTGCGCCGCACCGAGCTCTGCAAGCTACGGAGGGATGGAGAGACACTGAGATGGTGTAAATGCGGTTTCCGAGCTGTCGAAATGCTTTCACAGGTCTTATTTCATAGGTGTATGTGTCGGTGTGTGGGGTTTGTTTTATCTTCAAGCACTGCTCTCTTGGAGCCAGGCTACGCTTCCTAATGCACTAATGCAAGAGGCAGATGGCTCTCCCCATCTCTTTTTCTCTTCTCTTTTTATGTTTTTTCCTCCGACTCAAGTGACTTTTTATTTCCCACAACATACCACGCGGCGTGTGTGTGTGTGCGTGCACGCAGGGTGCTGAGTTCATCTCACGGTCTAATTGAGATGACATTTCTGCTCTCCAAATTAAATTATTCAGCTCCTCTATTCATTTGTTCTCCCGTTCCTTTGTTCCCCGTCCACCAACTGCCTCTCTTTCTCTCCGGGCCAAAAACCTGTGCTCATAAAAGCGCTGACCCCAAAAATAGAGAAACCATAACTTGTGTCTTTATGTGGGGGCTTTGTGAAGTGGCTGAAGCTCATTGTGAGCGGTGCGACCTTCAGGGAAAGTCAGAGTAATAGCAGAGGTATTACTGGGAGAATCTTCCAGTTGTGACCAGAGGTTGATAGCAATTGGTGAGCTTTGTTCAGTACAGCACTTCCTATTATAAGGTGAAAATGAAAGGCACAGAAGATCCTTGAGAGAGGAAGAAAGTCAATGGAGTTTGCTCTACTGTCGAATAAAAGATTCTTTTTGCTTTTTTTTTTTTAATACAGAAAGATTTTCCCACCTTTTACATTGCATGTGAAATGTTCTTCAGAAACCTATCAAGGAAAATCTTTATTTTCAGATTTATTATTAAGCTGAGGTTACTGTGACCTTGAGGATAGAGCGAAGCTGTATTTGTACAGTTTCTCAAATTGGCAGCAGGAGTTTAAGCCATCCATCACTGTAAACGCGTATTTTCTTTCCCCTTTTCCCTTGTCTGCTTTGCGGCTTGGCTCTCGTCTCTAACCACTCATGCGTCTCTTCTCCTTGGCTTGTCTTTGATGCGAGAAGGTGTGGGACAACAAGGCAGCATGATGCTTTGATTCAAAGGATACTTCACAGCTCTGGTTGCGTCCTGCTTGCATCACAGACATACTCTTGTGGACACATTTAACCTGCTTACTCTCTCACACTGTGAACAGTCCCAGGCTGTTGGAAGAGACTGTGCATAACTTATCTGAGTTTCTATTTGTGATGACACATTTTCAACCTTTCATCTTAGCCTAGGAGGGCAGCTGATCAGATTATAGAGATGCCCTCTATCTTAGATGTCTGCCAATAAGTTGTACACTGTTACGCTGCTTTCAAATGAAGGAGAAAAAGTTGGACACCTGAGCCTCTGTTCACACCTGTAGGTGCTGCCTGTGATTTAGTAGGCACTAGCTGTTACTAACTAGCTAAATAATACATAAATCTAAACAAAGAAGGTAAACAATAGTTAACAAATCAAATTATTGAACATACATTTATCAGGCATAACATTATGACCACCTGTCTCATATTGTTAGCTTATTAAAACATTTGTGACTCATCAAAGAATGGACATGGGTCTTCTGATGGTGTCCTGTGGTGTCTGGTAACACAGTGTCGTTAGGGGGGGTCTTTGGGTCCTATGGGTTGAGGGGAGGGGCCTCTGTGGATCAGACTTGTTCTAGTACATCCTACAGATGCTTGATCAGTTTGAGAGCTAGTGAATTTGTGCTGTTCTTCATGTGTTTTGAGTTGTTGTTGTTGTTAAACCATTTTTGTGTGCGTGCCTGTGTGCATCCTGCTGGGGATGGCTGCTGCCATCAAGGAGTGTCCTTGCTATGGGGTGGGGTCCCTGGTCTGGTCTAGGTGGGTGCTACATGTCTAAGTAACTTCCACATGAATGCCAGGTCCAAAGACTTCCCAGCAGAACATTGTATTGTCACAACATGGTCAATGGTCAGTGGTTTTAATGTTGTGGCTGATTTTTCCCTTTCAATTCACTGCAAAGAGCACAGCAGTAACGTGACACGAGCTATAATCTGTGTGAGAGTATGTGTCTCTAAAATAACTATCTACAGGGCGGAGTTTTATAACAAATAATAAGTGCTTTCTGGTGAGTGAGATAGACAGCTCATTATGTTACACATTCTATTTCCATTTAAGTTCCTGTGTATGCTCAACAAACGTCGCTCTGCATGCGCACTATTCAGCTTCACGTCCAAAAGATGTAGGCTATGAGTTATTTGCATATATAGCAGTGAGCTGTGATTGGATCGTGGGATGAGAGATGCATCGTAATGCGAGGTCTGACTCGGGTACCTTATCACTAAGGCTTTATGTTAATACCAGGTCTGAACATGATCAGAAACTAGTTTGGTGCGGTGTTGTAGACGTTCAGAAAGTCAAGGTCAAGGTTTGGCGTTCTTTTCATGTGCTCTAGTTTCCATCCGATGATGTTGTGGAGTTTCATGAGTGGAGAATAGTGTAAATGAGAAAGGATGGTGATGATGAAGGAAAAACTTTACTCGTGATTATTGCTGTTTTGTATTCAGACCAGTGTTTTGGGTCAGGTGGCTACATGCTGAAAAATATTTCTGAAAACTAGTGCACCTCTCTGATGGCCCAAACAGCCAATACAGGGCACTGTGATTTAGAAGACCAGGGGTGGTGCTCTTGTGTATTTCTGAATTAGTCTACTGATAACGGTTGGTATCTGAAAGGATTATGCATGCAGAGCTGTTGTTGCTTCAGGAACCAGAGTAGAGGCTCAGTCTTTTTTTAAACTTAAACGGCAGAGTTGCAGCTCTGCCAAATTACTCATATATAGGTCAGAGACACGAGTTTGTGTTTACGTGAAGATGATTTCTGTGTCTGACTGACAGTTTTAAAGGAGGCATCTCTGGCAGTAAACAAACATCAGTGAGGGCACGCAGCACCTCGTGTCGTGAGTCTTTCGAAATTGGTTTTCCCATTATTAAAATAATTTCCTCTGATCAAATCAGCCAGCAGATGCAGAGATGACTGATGCTGTCTACCTAGGCGAAAGAAAATTATCACCAAGAAAAGACGGAATTTAAAAGTTGAGCTGACTTCTGCACATCAACCAAGTCTCCAAGAGTTTTAAGATCATAGACCATAAGCCTGGTGAATATTGATTCGCTCTTTTAATTTTTTATTTCATTTCAGTCACTGCATATGATTTGTACGACTAGATGTAGCGTTTTAGCCAAGAGCAGCCTTTCAAGAAGAGTTTAAAGCATTACATCTGTACCCACTTATTCTGCTTGTGTTCTCACAAAAGCTCAGCGGAGGAATGTAAAGCTTTTACATCTCAAGTTCAAGTTCAGGACTCCGACGTCTACAGACACAGCTTTCGTGAACTGTATCAAATAGCCGTTATTACAGGGGGGTCCCAAGATGCGCCCTTTCAACACGGAGAAATCTCGAGCAGCTCATATTTGTTTGAGGGCGTCCGGGTGGAGAAACAGAAAGAAGAGCGAGGCTGGATAGAAGAGGAGGAGTAGATGGAAGCAGAAGGAAGCGGATATATTCATGCATCTGGATAAAGCATATACACAACTTGTATTATTAGTATTTATTGATTAATTTCCCTTCAGTGAACTAATTGACTTATCAACTAATTCCTGCAGCTCTAAATATTCTGTGTCAGCTGTGAGAAGCTGCCATGATTTAGTGTTGTATTTTACACTATAATTCAACCAGTGAGTGTACCTTTGTAGTAACGGAGCCAAGACATGCTGTAAAAGATTAAAAGAATTCAATGAAAGAAATTTAGGTGAAGTGTCAGCCACTTTATCTCCAACATGGTACAAAAACGTAATTACTAAAAATCTTTCAAATATCTATCTCCTACCCCAAAATTAATTCCTGCTCCTTTTATCCTACCTCCTGGGAGTCATATGCACCTCTGTGCTTACTGCTGAGTGGGTCATTCAAAGGGTCAGCTTCTTTTAATTGGATAATCCAGTCCCGAGCTAGCTGAGATTAGCAGCTACTCAAACCCAGGGAATTGGTATGATAGTGTTTGACCTGCGTGACCACATCGGGTTAAGCTTCCTCCCGCAGCAGCAGCAGCAGCACACAGCTGTGCCTCAGGGAAGCACAGAACTTACCACAGATGATAGAAGGAAGTCTGCGCAACAGTTTCCAGTTTTAAAATGAGAGATACGAAATTTTCTATTCTAATCATAGAGCCGCCCTCTCGAGGTGTCGGCAGTACGTCTCGGCCTTCAAAGTTTCCCACACCGTGTGATAAACTGTCGTCTTCACGTCTGATCCCACGGTGGAGCCTTCAACGGGAGCCGTTGAATGTGCTCATCATTTGTGCAGCCGCGTGCTAGCGTGCACAGTTTTTTCACACACCCCCTTGTGAGTGTGCCTCCGAGTCTGGCACCGCGTTAAGCCCGAGAATGTGCATGTGTTGGAGCCGTCCCCTTAATCCTTACAGCAAATAAAGGGAGGCTTACTCAGTCTGGTGCGCACACACACTAGAGCAGGCAAGTGAGCACAGATGAACACACTTCACATGCACTGGCACGTGCATGTGAGGCACATGCTCACTCTTTCTGTTCATATATTTCTTTCTTCTTTCTCCCTTCCATCTGGCTGATGTCTCCTCATCCATCCATTATTCCACCTCTTTTAGATTTTCTCTCTCTTCTGCAGCCTTTCCTTCATCCTTCTTCCAACCCTCTGTCTTTCTTCTTCCCTTCTCTCTCTCTCTCCCTCACCGTTACTTACAGACTCTTACACAATCCCCGCTGCTCGCAGTGTCTGTCTTTGCCAAGCCAATCAGCGTGATGGAAATTGGCTCAAAAACACAAGGATTTCCTCCACACCCACAACAATTACCCCCAACTTTCCTGTGCAGGGCACCACAGCCGCTAGTGCCCCATAATGGGAGAGCTGCTGCTGAGCTGCCGAGGTGGGATTTACGATTCGTGATGGTGTGCTGTGCCTCTGCGACCAGCTCAGGAAACCACGGTCAGTGTTGTAAGCTGTGCTGCGGTCAAAGCTGAGCTCTCTCTGGTTCTGGTCTTTTTCTCACGGCAGCCATCAACCGTATTAATATCCCTGACGCCCCTCAGGTTTGGGTAGTCGCTAATATCTTAAGATCATGCTGTTGTCATTGTATCTGATCACTGATTGATCTGATCGAGCAGTGGGTGTGCTCAGCTGTCTCATTAGGTAGACACAGCTGTTTGCAAGCAGATGACTGGACATTAGACGGCAAGAGCAGACGAGACTGACCCTAATGTAGCCTGCGGATGACTGAATGTTCTCAGTTGGATTTAAGCAACTCTTCTCAAATTCTTTCTCCTACGTCCTTGTTTCAGACAAAATAAAAAGAGTTTGAAAAACATTTTTTTCTCAGTCATAAGAAGAAGCACCTAATTAAAAAGGATCCAAGTATAAGTCTAGTGAAATAAAGGTCAGCATGCTCCATCCTTACATAAATCATATCCTTTCAACTTAGTTTAATATTTTTCCCCTGGTCATTTACATTCCTGCTGCTCTTTGTCCTTCCAGGATAGTTTGAGAACCACTGGATTCAAGTCTTTCTTGTAACAACCCATGTGAACATTTGATTTTTTTCCCGTAGCAGCCAATAAGTAATTCTGTTTTAATGGGATGCCGTAATGACTAGATTCATACGGAGGAATAACCAGTAGCAAAACTGTGAACTTGTTAAGTTGATGTCAAACCGTAGATGTGACTGCTGCAACTTTTATTAGGGTTGATAATAAAGTGACTATGCAACATAACAGCTACAGTAAGCATCACTGTATCTGCAAAATGTGTTAAATATGTGCATATTAGAATTAATAATTTCCATAAAGTCACTCAGAAGGAAGAAGTTTAGATTGTGTTGAAGGGACGTGTCATAAATAACTAATGAAATTAAACACTCTGATTAACGTCACTTTAATCAGACCAGACAGAGCTGAGTGCCAGCAGGTAATGGGAGATGATTGATGGAGCATAGACTGTGACATGTTTTTATTTCAACACCTAGACAATTGTACAATCAGAAGATTGATTAGGACTTTAATTCAGATTTGGCACAAAATTGGGCTCGGTCACACATAAAGCTGCCAGTTGTGTGTTTAGACCAGTGGTTATGATTTAACACCGTACAGAGCTGGACAGTTTAGGCTTGAAGGTATGTGAACAAGGCTGACCTCTAGTTTTGACAAATCAAATGTAAAACTGGCAGCTTGGATTCACTAGAGATAGCACAGTACTTAACACGGATTGGGTTTTGGGCTCAGACTTGTTCTTGAAGTGGAGAAATTGCCCATCTAATGGAAATTAACTACACTTTAATGAGGTTGTTGTTCATCGTTGCTTGTTACCTCATTAATATCCTGGGAACCTGTTCAAGAAGAATTATCTTGCTCCCAGCAGCATTCTGGGATTGGTACAGCACATGCAGCCCTGTGTAAGGCAGCCACTTTAAAGAATAGATGCTTCCTGTGTCAAGTCAGTTTTAGTTTCAAGTGCAGAATGTTGGAGAAAGACTTCACCACTAAGGATATGGTCAAACAGCATGTTTCATAAAAACTGTCAACATGATTTCCTTTAACCAGAGAATTGATCTTTCCTTAACTTGGTTAAATTTTTTGTGAGCTTCAGCTTTCATAAAAAAAAAGTTTTTGATGCCTGTTTCAAAAAGGGGAGTTATACTGCAGCTTCTGCAGTGGTTTAGATGTTATTTTACTGCATCGCCAAATTTAGATCACTGAATTTGATTTCTAGAAAATTCTGCTCCTCCTCATTTCCATGAGCTGGCTTTATTTGAAATGATGAGTGTGCAAAAGACCTGTGAAAAGACCTGTGCTACCTTGTGCATCAGGTTAAAGGAGAGATTGACGAGGTGTGTTGTGAGATCACGCCCTAGAGATAGAGCGTCATGAACCTTGTCATTACTAGACTGATACTTTATGCTTAGTTTGATAAATAGTTGTGAAATTGACATTGCTGGAAAAATAATGGGAAAATAACAGCATGTTTTTGCTCTAACATATTTGCCAGGTAGCCAGGTGTATTTGTAGTTGTGTATAGAACAGTATTCTTCCTTAAAAAAACTGGGTTTACATTTGTCCCCAAATTCCAGTCTTCATCTGTCTCTAGTTATTATGTGAAAGTGCTGTTCCTCTAATGGCCACTTGGGGGTGGCTCCAAAAACAAGTTTGTCCCTACGGACGTCCAAGTGCTATATAGAAAATATGTAGCCTTGCACAAAAATTATTTAACTCTCTTTATTTAATTTCCCAATTCATGAAAACTTTACAGGGTTTAATTTCCATATAACTTGTACCAAGGCTTGAAGTTAATATAATAATGGAGTTAATACATAATTCAAGGCGAAGCTGCTTTGAGTGACAGGTGGGTGCCTTCTCCAGGTCACCAGCTGTCTGCCTAGTGCACGCTCCACTTTTTTGGCCATTTTTGAATTAGCTGGGATTTACACAGACTCTGACCCTCATTATATACTGTGAATAGTTATGTGTACAGACAAATCAATCTTCAATGACAAACTGGTCAGAAATTCTTGTCCCAGCAACCAAACGATCATAATAACCAAGTGCAATCTTTATGTGTCTAATGTTAACTTTAAAAACCCCAACCGCACCTTAAAGTATCAAAACCACCTAAAGACCAGAGGACTCAAACATTCATGAAATGACAAGACACATAATGCGTGAAGGTTTCAAGTGTCTGTGTAACGTGTGTGTGGTAAAGTGCCTGTATAAATGAAGCATAAATAAGTGACATGTTGAAAAGTCCCATGCAGTCAGTGTTCCCAACGTGTCCCTCTAATTTGAGTCTGTCACATTTTTGAACGCATGAATAGGCTGTCAGAGGGTTGCTGCTAATGCCTTTGCCTGCAGGAATATGTGCACGAAGAAACACTGCTGTGAGTAAGTAACAGACTGTGAATGAGAGCGTGCTTTTGTGAAAAACAGAGTGTGAATTTGGACTCTTTTTAATGTGTATCATGCTGGTAAATATACGGGTATCAAAGCAGTAACTCTTCGTCACTTTGTCAGAAAGGTAATAGCTACATTAGGTGTCCAAGTGTTTAAAATGGTGTCATTTCTTCAAATGAATGGGTGTGAAAACTCCATCTGAATGGTAATGTTTTATATCTTGACAATCACCATGCATCCACGGTTTCATTTTACAAATTTGTACCTGCCTGAGCATTTGACTTGTGCGTCTTTGCCTGCCATAATATCAGTGTTGGAGTAATGCGAAAGAACAAACCTTGAGGACAAAGTTGTATTCCTCATCCTTTCCCTTCCACCGGAGACTATCTCCTCCGTACTGCTAGGTGGTATAACATCCAGCTGTGTTCTCATTTCCGATGCAGCTCTCTCTCTTTAAATCTCAGAGCCTCTGCTGTAAAAGTAGCACTGTTGTGATTAGCTGAATACACACAGTACAAACCTCCCGGTAGATTGCAACTGCTGTATTTACCCCTCTGAGGGCAGAGTTTTTCCAAGCTCCCATGAGCAATAAACAAAAGAACTGAGCGAGAAGTTGGATTTATTAGACAAATAATCAAAACTACTTAACTCTGAAAAGTTCCATCTCAGCTTGAAGCTCATGTAGAATTGTTTTCTTATATTTTATATACTAAAATCCAATACAAACTGCCTATAGACATAAGACTTGGGTTTGTTTTCCTCGCTGCTATGATTTGCAACTGCATCAAAATCTTTTAGAGAAAGTCTGAAGCAGTTATTTTGTTTTAGCTAAAGGCTCTCATTACACCATTGATGAGTCAATAGCCATTAGAAGGGTAGAAGATGAAGGAAACACATGAAGTTTATATTTGATTCTCTCTGCGGCAAGAAAGGTCCAACTTTTATCGCTTGACAAGAAAACTGCAACAAAATGAAGTAAACATCATACAAAAGATGTACATGTTCTGTTTGTGCTTTTATCTGGCACATAATAACAACAGTGTTGATGTATTCTGAGATCACTATCGGGCCGATCCAGGCGTTTTTAATATGATCAGATTGGATCGGTATCAGGCTTCAGCCTAGCCCGCTCTTTTATCGTTATTTATTTTAGGTCTGCCATAAACCAAAACCATGTTCCTGAAGCGTGTTAGGGGCGATTGGCTATAGTGTCAAAGCTGCTAAATAAGAAGATGACAGAAAATCATGTGAATAAACATTCAGTCCATTCAGTCGGCTGGATGTACTTTACTGTGGAAAATACACACTCAGACAAATGCTGCATCGAAACAACAAACACTGAATGAAATTTTAAGATAAAAATGTTTCTTAGAGACAGCGTCAAGGCGAAAGATATTCCGGAGAGGGTTATGGTGTTCATAGTGCTGGTTGTCCAGCCTGGTTTCATTGTCTGTTGGACGTTCTGGAGCCAATGTTTCCTCTCCTTGTTACATTAGCTATGACAGCACAGCTATTTACTGCATATACAGTCAAAGGAAATTTTGTTTATTTGAGATTAGATTGTGACTTGTATTGGCCGATATTGAATATGAAATGATTGGTATATAACACAAACACGCAAGTAACACAAATTTTTAGTGATCCCGGCTGCTAATGCTAACACCTGCTAATAGGTTTATCCTTGTTTGCAAATCTGACCCATACCCTAGTTGTGTGAAGCTGTGTGACCAGGTTTGGCTCTACATGTTTCAGCTGCATAATCCTGTTGCTGTGGCCTGATATGGTCATTGTGCAGACGAACATAGTCCCATTTTCACTTCTTATAATGAGTGTCTTATTGGTGAATTTGAAGTTAACACTTTTGCTCTTCAGGCAATGCACAAGAGTCTGGTTCTATAGATCTGAACACAAAGCTAAACTCCACATCTGCAGCTGATGGCTTATAAGATGCTCCGTCCTTGTTTTTCTACTTTCATTTGAGTCTTTTCCCAAATGGGAAAAAAAACTCTTCAATACATTCTTGTAAACATTGCATATTTTGTAACTGAAATCAACATGTTTGCATTATTTATCACATTATTTCATGTGTTTTCTTCCTATATTATTCATTTTCAAGGCTGTGAATGAATAGAGGCAGTATGTATTGCTTTCAGCTGGCTTTTAGTTTAATGCAGGAGGAGTAGATGGTAGACAGATGCCTGCAATTTATTTCGGGAGAGCTTTTCTTTTAGTCTGAGTCTTGTGTGCAGCTCTGGGTACGCAGTATCTGAGCTCTTGGCGACTGTCGCAACAAATTCAAGTGAAAGTGAAAGCTTTCTCTTCTACGTCTTTGCCAATTTTGCTCGTGTTTAGTTTGTCCTTGTGCTCATCTATGCTTCTGCCTGCTCCGATTATGTGTAAAATGACCATACGTGGCTTCTGAGAGAAAGTGTTCACTAGAATGAACATTGCATATGCTGCATAGTAAGCAGCAGTCTCATAGCATGGGAAAAAAAACTGCTTTTGTCGAATTGCTTTAGCGACACATCTCGGCGCGCTCATTGCTCGGTACACAGAGAAGCACTGCGTCAGAGAAGAAGAAGCGGAGCACAGATTGAGCCTGAAATTCAGCAGAATGTTTCTTTGTATTGTAATCCCTTTGACGTGTCATATCTACTGACTCAAAGTGTTGGTCAGACTTTGGTCATCTGTCTTGAACACTACAAGATCAAGAGGCCTAAGAGAGACGGCGGTTTCACAATGATTCAGCCCGTCTTTGCTTCTCCAAGTGCTCACATCTATTTTGTATCTATAGCCTTGGCTAGCTTTAGTCACGAGTCACTGCCTATTCTCAGTTTAGCCATTTTCTTTCGAGTTCAGGCGGCATATTACAGCGCTTGATTCAGACATGCATGTTTGAGATGGCTTTTGTAGTCTGAACACAATTGCTGCTGTGCCTCCCCCAGTTGTGCGGCCAAGTGTGGACTTCCTGTCTTCAAACTGTGTTCATGATAGAAAAGCACCATGGAGCATCAACACTGAAATTTAGTTGCAGAAACCACTGATACCTATATAGTAATATAGAAATGCATGTGAAATTGTGATGTAAATGATAGCAGCTTAACAACCTGGTAGATTTTATTTTTTTAAATAAATAGGCAATTGACTTTATTTATTTATGTCACAGCAGGATGAGCACTGTTGGATGTATTGAAATAATTACTGAGTGAATTTCATTTAGCTGCTCTTGTAGGTCACTTGAAGAGGACTGAGCCATCGGTCATTGTCAAACTCAACAACATATGACTAGATCAAAATGCTTAGTCATTAGAAAAGACCTATTAAACATAAATAATCCAATTACAGAATCATTAATTGCAATCATATCGTGGGTAATGTACCGTATGACTGCCAACGCTGATGTCTTCGTTCCAAAATTTAATTCATTCATTTTAGTGCTTTTTTTAATAGGATCTTATGACTTCCATAAAAACAAACAAACAAACCGTAGTAGAGACAAATGTGAAACGAACCACATACTAACAACAAATGAACAAATGAAAAAGAACAGATTCCTCTAAATATGGGCTCATGAGTTCTGTGAATTTGATTGATGAGCCAACAATAACAATAATTAGTGTAGTAGATAGATATAACTGCCTTGTAAATGTATTGTACTGTATATAAGTATATTGCGCTAAGATATATTAATATCCTGTTAACTCCTTGAAATGTGGAATTTATTGTCAATTTCTAGTTGAATCCAACAAACTGTTGTCCTCTTTTTTTAAAAAAAAAAAAAAAGACTTTAACAGTGGCTCTTGCCAGATCTCTCAGGAAGGGCATTGCTGGCAGAGTTGCTATGTTGGCTATGGTGACCTGTTCAATAGGTAAATGAACTGTGGACCTTATTAGATAATGTCAGCCTGGAAGCAAACCCAATTTCCCCCACCCACAAATATTTTGTTACAGAAAATTGGTCTGGATTCACATTATTGGAAACTGATTATCAAAGATCTGCTGGGCTAATGAAATCGTTTGCGTGGGCTTTATGAGAGACAGATGAGTAACAGCACTGAAGTCATACAAGTCATCTGAGCCAAGTGGAATTAAATTCAAAATAGCTGTGATTACTATCAAATTGTGTGAATTTGTGAGGTATTTCTTTCTTATTGGTTGACACCAGTCTCTAAAAACCAGTGGTTTCATTGGTTAAAGTCACCTTGGGAATAACACTAGTACCTACTAGATGGTTGTCATCATTTCAGCACCTTAAACAAAGGCAACTTTAGTATTAATGAACAATGAGCTGACTCCTTACGTCGACATCATGTGCATTTGTTTTGAGGTGCAGCAAATCCAAAGCATTGGGGTTGATTATGTGCAATTAATTAAATCATCTAGAACTGAATACATAATTATACATTAAGCTAAACCACATAACTCTATTCAAATTACACTGTTCACTTGGTCATATCTCTTTAAGTGCAGCTAAATCACTGGAAAGAGGCATGTTCCTGACATGCTCCATCTTCTGTTGAAAGCGTGACCAGTGCATTTAAATGTTTCTGACCCACCGCATTATGTATGACAAAAGCACCTTAGCACAGGCCATTCAGATTGCATTGCAGCACTTGCAGTTCGAAAAAAAAAAAATCTGGTTCGATTTGCAGCCATTTTTAAATTGCTCCAAAGGCAGCAAGCTTGACACTGATTGGACTAAATTCACACAGACAATCTCCAACCGTGACAGTCCAGCTGCTAGCCAAACATGCCTCCCTTTAACGGCAAGTAGCCCCATTGCCCCAATGGAGACACCAACCATGCCTATTATTGATTTTCATGATATTGTGTTCCACATATAAATCTCCCAAAAACTTTAACCAAAGCCAAGGTTTTTTAACATGGACAGAAATTGCACAGCTGGTAAAAACAAAACACCTGGACGCTTGGAGCTTAGGTGTGAAGCACTCCTTTCATTTTTTCTCTGCGCTGTCAGATTAATCTTCGTCTGTTTAAGCAGTGTAGCATCGTTAATGATAGGTGGTATTATGCGACATGCTCGGAGATGAATGAGGGTGTTTGCCTTGGCTATTACTCCCTCTGTTAGAGCGAAGCAGCATGAGTACCTCGCAGCAGCTCATCTAGATCAGTCTAAAATTTGCCACAGGCAGGCGGGACCAAGGTCACTGAAGCACTGCCATCACATTCACATACTGTGTGCTATATATATGTATGTGTGTAAGAGCTAAGGTCAGTTGTAACTGTTCTATAAACATGACTTTGTAGATGGATAAAAGTTATCCCTTACTAATGTGCTAATAACAGAGTAATCCATGTGTTTTTACATGCATGTGTGATGAGCAAAGACTTGTCCTTGTATTTAGCAGTTGCTAGCGTCGTTTCTGGGATATCTGAGCCTGGTGTCAGTGCCTATTTATTCCTCTTATTGATCTACTCCTCGTCCTCTCTCGCACATACTCGCTCCCGCACAACGTATTTCCCTCAGGGGGTTTGCTGCTCCTTCTTGACCTTCGTAGATCTCCCAAGTCTCTCTTCCTTTCTCTCTCACCCGTGCTTAGTGTGTGTGCCGGTGTGGAGCTGAGGGAGCAGTCCACTAATAGAAAGTCTATTGACTGGGCCAGTCACTCATTGCTGCTATAATAGCTGCCGGAGCCCTCTGGACGGCAGTCGATAAAAGCGGCTTGTCTCTGTTCACTGGTGAGAGGCCTTTGTCAGCACTGGAAGAAAATTAAATGTTTGATCGACCCTCTTAAGATGCATTTTATGGCGTGTGCGTGTGTGTGCGTTAGCATGTATGAGAGCCATATGTCCGTAAATGAAAGGAAAATGGAAACCGGGTCTGACACTGCAGCAGTAAATCCTCTTTTGATTGTCTCAGTGTGTTCGTGTCTCCCAGGGTACCAGAGAGACCACTGATTCTCAGTAACCTTGTTTTTCTGTATGCCTGGAATGCAAAGAGCTGGCATCGCTGTTTGTTGCTGCAAACAAACAATCTCATGCCAAGTCTCCACAAACAGCTTTCGGCGTCTGTAATTTAATCTTAATGAGTACAAAGTGTCAACAAATTGAACAAGGTTAAAAATGGACAGTGTGAACGGGCTAAATATCAAACCTTGATACGTTTTAGCCTCCGCCCAGATCATATCTGTGGCGCTGCCTGTTAGCCACTAAGAGCTGGCATCAAATTGTGGTCAAACTTAATTACAAAACAAACGTAACTATTGCATGTTTTAATTTACTTTTATTTTCTAAACACAGCTGATTATCTTTAGACACTGAACTGAGAACATTTGTGTTTCTGCTACTGAAGAATCTTTATTGCTTATTTACTGAACAGCTGGAATTAAGTTACCGTCAGGCTCTGTTTTCTCTCCAGAGACACGTGGTAATGGCTGCCCTTTTACGGAAGAGCCTCACGGGCGGCCTCTTATACCCATAATGCCAACATGCACCTCATTAGAAGAGTCCTTAAGGTAGCGCCGGAGGGACGGTGAGGAGGTTGTGTGATTGACAGCTCTGGCATTCAGGCCTGGGAGTGTGGCGACAGCGCAGCAAGGTCACTGTCAGGGGAGAATAAATATGGAGGGACCTCCTGGCTTTTATAAAATCTGTGGCACATTATCCACACACACTCACACAGCTTCCACCAAGGCCACGGGGTGAAGGACGGTGGTGAGACGGTGGTGAGACGGTGGTGATACGGTGGTATGCGGTGTGGATGTGTTGGTGAT
This sequence comes from Planiliza haematocheilus, assembly GCA_005024645.1. Lineage (NCBI taxonomy): Eukaryota > Metazoa > Chordata > Actinopteri > Mugiliformes > Mugilidae > Planiliza > Planiliza haematocheilus. Next base: position 715,374 of record SRSE01000845.1, on the reverse strand, counting down.
GTTTTTCTGGCCCAGGCAGTCATCAATGGAGGGATCCATTCTTAGCAAAGCATGGCAGCATGGGGGAGCTAATGCGGATATCTCTCATCAAGCCTCTGACACCTGACCTGGTCATTGCTGAGCAGCTAAGCCAAAGTCACCACGTTTGAGACCTCGAACGTGTCGAGCAGCAGTTCTGTTGCGTCAAATCCTTTTGTCAAATTGAGTGTCTTTGTCAGCACTGGACGTTGCGTACCTTTTTAAAAGCGGTCTCTGTCAACACTTAAGCTGCCGTCTTTGTCAGGAAAGTTGATCACAGCTGTGAGGGAAACATGCTGCTAATTCTGTCCCACGTTTAAGCCCGCGGCAGAAGAGGAGGGAGAGCGGCTAATATGATTATAGCTAATTTCTGCCAAACTGCTGGTAATGTGGCTGAGGAGGAAAAACACGTCCAAATGCATGACGCAAACATTCACACACCCTGCGTATATGCACGCACACACACACACACATGCACACGTGCATGCAGAATGCAGGAAGATGGGCAACTGCTGATTGAATTAAGTTAAAATTACCTGGGAACTTTGTGAAAGTTGTGCTGTCTCCCTTTAGGCGACAATCCGATTAACTTCATTACCATACCTGGCTCGCAACTCCGGTGCTGGAAAGGAAGGCACGCTGACACAGAAATAGACAATGTATGGACGTATGTGGGGGGTAGTGGTGGTTGGCGGGAAGGGGGTAAAATTGGGATGAGGCAGCAGCCAGATGGAGAGGTGACGGCGAGGGGAGGGAGGAGGAGGTAAGGGCTGTGCTGAGTGATATCTGCAGTGTGCAGGGTGTGAAGCGTGTCATCTGTCATCTAATAGAAAACCTGTGTGTGGCCGAAACGGAAAACCGAAAAACACGCTTTCCTTTCCCATCCCGTGCTCGCTCTCTGCTGCCGTTTGCACCCGCAGGGGCGACTGGCGCAACATTTCCGTCCCCGTCCATTTCGCCCGCCTCTGCGTCTCCCCCGTGCCGCTCTGTCACCTGTCACATATGCAGTTGTGATGCAGTTTTCCCACAACTGTGTGAGCAGAATCTTAAGAGGGCTGTGACGGAGCTGTTGATTGGAGCCTGTGTTTGTGACAAGAGTTGTTAAATGCAGATTTTCAGACGGAGCAGCATTTGCGAAGTCGGGGTAACGAGCCTATCGTTTAATTTTCAGATGAATGCATCTGTTTGCTGCTTGTTGGCAAACAGTTATCGTTAAATGAAAAGCCTGATTGGCAAAATATGTTTGCAATTAGTCCTTTATATGCTGGAGAAAAAAAAGGATGTAATCACATAAGGACGCTGTCCTTGATGAGCTGTTTCGGAACAAATACAATATTAAAACAACTGCATTAATATTGTCTCACTGGAGAGTTTAAAATCAGTCGCATGTGTGATTCAGTCCATTTTGATGTTACTGCAGCTGTTGCTCAAGGTCACAGCGACCTTGTTATGGCTTTGACAGTGAGATAACCTGAATGCCTTTAAGCAGACGTGTTCATATTTAGTCTTCTCTAAATCTAGAAGATCTTTTTATTTAGAAAGACAGCACCTGTCACTGAGCGTGAGTATGTGTGCACTGACCCGATGACTGCGGTGTGAATTCCAGTTCAAGAACGCCCGTGTTTTCTTTCACATCCGTTATCATTGTTTGGAAAGTTTTAAAGGATATTCTTTGCAAACTTTCCGAGCCGTTCTTGCTTAAAGACGTGACTTTCATTTGGATTCCTTCCCTTTCTTGTTTTGTTATGTTGTGAAGAAGTGACTCACATGTGCAAACTGTCAACTGCCTTCGCGCAGACGCCAAAACAGCCGCGGATTTTAGGACACGGTGACATCATCCGCCGGAGGGGTCTGAGATATATTAGCAGACTATTCAAACCCTTGCAAGGTTTTTCATCCCACAGTGATAGCAAGGTCAGCCGCCCCCTGGTTTGTGACCTAAAAGATTATACATCGCCCCCCTGCCCCCCCCCGCGAGCAGCTCAGCATAGTTAACTCTCCAGCCTTTTACATCTACCAGCACAAAAGACGTGTCTGTTTGCCGTGCAGTCACTTCCCACTTTTTCCTCCTCTAATGAAGGCTAAGTGCATTTTAGTGTTCTAATGGCTTTGCATTATACTCCATCTCATCTGGTTCGCTTATACAGCAGCGCCTGATTAAGGCCAAGACCCGAAGATATTCTATTCAAGAGGAGGATGGTAATGCATCGCCCGAAAGAGAGTAGGGTTCATACATTTAACTGTTTAATTATTCATTTCATGCAAGTTTTAAAGCTGTATATACATGAACCATATAGCAAGGGGGGGTGAGTCCCTGTAACGATTTATATATCGAATCTGTTATGGACATTATAGTACGCTCAAGAGAAAGCTTTTAAGGTAGGTTGTGCTGACTGGCAATCAGACTGACAAAGACAGATATTAAGGAACGATCACGGTTAATCAGCACGAGTGACTCTGCTCCTTGATTTGATGCAACCTGTTTCCTTTTACATCTTCCAATCCTGAGAAGTGCACAAACCCCATGTGTCCATTCTCTTCATGCTCGCTCACCAGAGCTCTACACGCCACTGTTTATCGTATCGGTTGCTGTGCGTCCTGCTTTTGTGTCTGCTATCTTTATGCACCAGGTTTTGCTTCCCGAAGGTTGCCTGACAGTTAACTTAGAGTCATTTTTTAATTATTTTTGCACTGCGGTACAATTTATTACTTCTTCTTTCGCTTGTGTAGTCTAACTAGTAAGAAAAAGACTGAGGAGAAGAACGGGTTGAGCCTCCTCTCAGTCTCCTGCCTGGCTCCCCTTCTCTGCCGTTAACATCTACTTTTTGAATACAGCCAAATTCAAAATATAATTGACATCTGCACTTTTTTTTCTCCCTGTTACAGTGAATACAAGTTAATGAGAGCAGCCGAGCTATGGGATCTGGATATTTAAAATGAGTGATGACAGGTTGCACATCAGCTATTTCTAGTAATGACAGTATGATAATGCAGACAATTCCCCAGTCCTTGTTCCTTGTTGCTGCAGTCATAGCAGAACTGTACTAGAGCCAGTGACACTTCTCTGTGTTGGCTCTGTATGCACATTTGAGTTGAAGTGTAGACTTTCAGCTGCAGTCTTTTTTCACTTTGGCTACATTTTAATAGAGGTAGCGGTGAAGTATTTAGCTTGTTGGTAATTGAATCTCCCTCTTTCAGAGCATTGAAATGTATTTCATTTAAATTTAAATTCAAGAAGGTAATCACTACTGATCCAGAACGTGGAAGTGATTGTGTTTACAAGCGCAACAGTAACCCAGTTAAGGCTTATCCCAGATTTTAATATATATACGGGAGAAGGTGTTGACAGAGAAGCACAGAGAAATCGGGTTATTCATGTCCCATTTTATTACCACACTGTGTTTATGCAAGCACCTGATGATCTTACAACACAATCTGGCAATAAATGAATGAAAATACTGCAAATGTGTATATACACAGATCAGGCTTCCTAATATTGTGTAGGTCTCCCTTGTGCCTCCAAAACAGTTGTGACTCATCAGAGAATGGACACGGTCCTTCTGAGGGTGTCCTGTCCTTTAGGACCCATGGATTGAGAGGTGAGGCCTCTGTGGATCATCCCACAGATACTTGATCAGTTTGGGATCTAGTGAATTTGGAGGCCAGGTCAACACCTTGAGCTGTTTTTCAAGTTTTTGCATCCTGCTGGGCATGGCTGCTGCCATCAAGGAGTGCTTGAGGATTGCTATGGGGTGGGTGTGCCTGGTCTTGTGTAGGTGGGTGGTTCATGTTTACCTTAACCCTAACATCCACATAAATGCCTTGTCCAAAAGATTTTCGGCATAACATTGTATTGTCACACTATAGTCAATGTTATTTACTTCTCCTGCCAGTGGTTTTAATGTTTTGGCTGAAAGGTGTATGTGCTAATGTTAGCTTAACAACTTATTTGGATTTGATTTGTGTCAACACCACCAACAAGACCTATGTGCTTTATGAAGCTAGTCTCCTGTAGCCTGATAAACAGACTTGATGCTTTTTTAACCATATTAAGTGCGAGTATACTTTCATTATTCTTTCTTTCTTTCATTATTGAAAGATTGATCAGTTTCTTTATTCCTCCTGAAGTGAGACACTTTTGTTGCCGCCATTGTTATTTATTTTATGTTGCTTGGCTGATGCACCTGCATAGGTAAGAAACCCAGGATAACATGCATACAACAGTTATCCTGGTTTCTTTTGGTGTACTTCAGCTGACATAACTGGGTTTCTCAAAACCAGGATAGAGGCTTGTCCTAGTTTCTAAAATTGCGATATGATGTTTATATGGGCTTCATAGCTGCGTTACTCAATTCCATGTAAACGCAGCCAACGAATGAACAGCAGATTTACTCTCTTTCTAAAGCCTGGTTTATGCTCCTGCAACGGATCTGAGCAGAGCTAAGTCGGTAAGCAGTTATACTTGTCTGCTGGTGCGTTGGCATCGTTTTGCAACTGCGCCACTAAAACTCTTGTCAGTTGCTAGTCTGCTGAGTTTTGCTGTATACCTCACACAACAGCGATTGGAAATGAGCAGCTTAGCTTGGAGTTGAAGTTGCTAAGCGTTTATTTTACCGAAATGATCGCAAACTGAAGAGATAGAAGAAATCTTAGTAGATGGTGTGAAGGAGGCAGGAAGAGGAAGAATTGTATGTGGTCAATGCAATTCAGACCAATCACAGTTGTTGGTTTCATTTCTGGTGTTCTGCTTGCAGTGCATGGCGTAACTCCTTGGCCTATGTTGTAGTCTGAGGTGTGGCTTAACTATGGCTTAGAAGTGATGTGCATCCATATATCAGGCTTTTGAAATGCTCTGTCAGGCCCTGTAGCTTCCTTCTTGTTTTGTTTTCCAAGTCTTTTTATTAACTCTGGTCAGTTAAATGCATACTGCGTTTGAGGTCGAGAATATATATTGCAGTTGAGTCATAAAAAGTCCCTGGTTGCTTTGGTTTTATGTTTAGAATCACTGTACTGTTACATTACATTTTACATTAGCAGAAACCGGCAGAATAAAATTGACTAAGCGTATGAAAAGATCTGCAACTGTCAGCACACTCAACTGCTATCAAAGCTGAAAAGTCTGCACTTTACCTCAAAGTTATTCCTTAATGTCAGATGTAATGTGCTGCAGTACAAAAAGCCAAAACAACAGAAAATGTCACTGTCCAACTACTTACTGAAAGCGCTGCTGCACTTTGAGAAAAGCATTTGCATATCTTTCTTTTACAAGAGACCCTTTACATTCTCGGCCGGATGGACCCCCCTCCCTCTCCCTCCCTCTCATGCACTCGCATAATGCTGATACACTAAGAAAGACTGGAGCCTTGTTCTGTTTCTGTGCACACCTATTATTTGATCTGTGTTCAGGATCGTGAGGTAATTTTCTGCTTAGCTGAAACTCTTAATTGAAACAGCGAATTTCTTGGTGTTTTTGCTCAAGGATTATTTTTCCCCCTCTCATTTTCATTAGGTTCATTAGGTGGAGCGTAAAAACGTGGACGTACCGTGACATCAGCCATATGTTTCTGAGTTATTTTGAAGTTTTGTTTTTGTCACAGTTTCACAGCACGATACAAATTCTAACAGGATTTGTTAGTGTTTAGTCCATGGAAATTGGCTAAATTAAATGTACCTTTGAGCGGCTCCTGGATGCAGCGATGACTGGCGGTGCTCTCCCACAATGCAATTAAGACTGGAAAGGGAGCAGCTGCTTACAGCCAGAAGATTAAGACAAATTGCACACAATAGTGAGACAGCTCCTGAAAGATTAGGGACTCAGACATTATGACTCAGAAAAGGAAACGGCACATTTCCATAGTCGCAGTTTCGTCTGAGCACATTATATTTGTTTAAGATGTAATAATTGGGGGGAAAAAACATACATTTTTCTCCACAGTAATGCCTAAAACAAATTGAACTGAGTAGTCTGGATACACAGCCTGGCTGCCATCTTGGCAGAAAATAAAAAAATAAATAAAAATCCCAGAAACAAAGTTGCTTTTAAGCCGTATTACTGGTTATTGATTCATTTATTCATTACAAATGGATATGAACGGGTGGTTGGTTGACAGGGAAACAGAGCACCAGAATAACTGCCTGTTAGCTTTGACAACCTAATTTCAGCTGCAGACAGGCTGCCTCTGCTTGTGTGTGTGTGTGTGTACGTCTGCATGCTGGTTACAGATTTAGATCCCTGGTTTGGGGTGCGCTGTGCAAGCTGGGAGCAGGATGTTGAGATGACAGCAGTCGCAGGGGGCGGGGGACGGAACCATCAGATGTAGCCGTCAGCTGACAGACAGACTTATTGCACTGTGTGTCCCCCTCCTGAGTCGAGGCCCAGATACATACAGTATTAGGCCAAATGCTGCCTCACTGGCCCAGTTTATGCATAGCCTAGTTTGGAAGAGTGTAGGTATTGTGGGACACCCCTGAAACGTTCATACACTCAGTCCCTTCGGTCTAATGTGACAACACTGACCAAGTATATTAGTTTAATAGTTTTTGTAGATGGAGCTTTTATGTGCATTTTTTTTAACAGATGTCTGCCCGTCTGCAGTTTGCCAGGATGCTACAATTTATTTAAATTGAATGCCTTCCTTTAAAACAAGATTGATCAGTCATAAAAGTCTCCCTGGTGGTGAAATAGATTTTAGATGGAGCGTGCATCTTGTAATGAATTTTTTAGGGCGGCATGCACGCTGCATATGCCATTTGCCAAAACACTCGCATAAATCTGTCACACAAACTCATGCGCACACAGACAAACAGGTTTACATATATACATAAATATGCAAAAAACAACAACAGGCACCTGTGTCTGCTCGCACATGCACAGGCATCTGCTCGGGACATTAACGTTGGCGGAGCACAAACGTGCTGGCGGCGCATTTAGGGGCTGAAACGGTGAATGTGTCAGATCAGTGTTTTAATTAAAGCGTCTCTGGCCAGCCGCAGAGCAGGAACAGCAAAAAGCTTTTACTGAAGGAGCATTTGGCGCTTGGCAAAGCATCCTCATTTGAAAAACAGCAAGAGACAGATTTGGATTACTACAGCAGCCAAAACAATGTCTCTGCCTGACTGGAGCCACAGCCAGTGTTGTTTTAGCTTAAAACGAGGTTAAAAATACAGAGGTCATCTGTCAGGGTGACTTCTGATATAATTTCATTATTATGTAACAAATGGCCTTGGTGACAGAAGAGGATGGGGAAGCAAATTTAAAACAGGGGCACCGGTATAAACAGCAAAATCAGTATTGCTTTTTGTGCTGGACGTTAAAGTGTCCTTGAACACAACACAGCATTATTATTAGAGTCATTCAAACTATTTGCTCTTCGGTCCAGTCTTACATTTTGTTATTCGTAGATGATTTTTTTCCACTTATCCTCTCAGTTTGATTTCAGTTTAAGAATTATTCTACTAATAGATGCTGATGGTCTTGACTGAAATATCTGGGATAGGGTGGATTGCCATGAAAGTTTCTGCAGGGCATTCATTGTCCATAGAGGTTATAAACAGTAATATCTTTAACGATCTACTGACTTTTCATCTTGTTCCATCATTTGGTCAAAATCTAAATGAGTCCAGTGTGTCAGTTCACGACTAAATAGCTGTAAAGCTAACTGTGTTCCCATTAGCCTCAGATGTCCTTCATCTGATTTAGAACTGTTAGCATGCTAACAGGCTAAGTTAAGGTGCTGAACATGGTGATCATCAGTAGAATAACATTTATTGTTGTGTCGTGTCTCTATTTTTAAGTATCACTGCAGATTGCTTGTGTTGAATGAGATTAATACCCAATTAACCTTTATAGTTAAATTTCTATAAATTCTGATAATCACTAACAATTAAAAACTTACCTGCAGTTTGTATCTTGTTTATTTCTAAGCGATCAGGATTTGGTGCCACGTGACGTTATGTTTGTAGTAAGAATACCATGCATTAGTTTTATATGGTTCAATCCGTGACAGATCCAGATGTGCACATTTAGTTTTTTTGTTTTTCCGTGCATGCCCGGTTTGTTCTCCTCACCTGATCCAGCTGCCTTGACCTTTAAAAGGACAGTTATTTTTGTGTCATGTCTAAGGTCAGCCTGTAGCCCTGGAAGAATAAATCAGACCGGACAGATGGAGGTGGTGGTGGTGGTGGAGGGGGTGGAGGGGAGGGATCTCTGCAGATATCTTAGATTGCTGCAATATAACATCACATCTCTGTCTTCTGTAATTAACACAGTCTCATTATATGTGTTGTTGATTCAGATGCATTCAGTGCTGCCTCTGTGTCCTGCTGCTTATGTTACCCGTCAGCCTGTGATGCACTGTCTCAGATGCCAGCATGGGCTGTGGGGTCAATACTGTGCTGGCAACAATGATTTTTGACAGGGAAGCTCTGACGGGCTCTAACAATGAACAGCCCGCTGCATGGAGCAGAGCGACGGCGTGGAAATTTGTTGCTACCGGGCTGTTTGGGGTCACATCGCCAGCTCTGACAGCTAGATGGGAGCATGCAGACACAGCATGTGACAGGGTGAAGTGAGAGACATTTTTTTTTTGGTACGTGAAAGAATGCATTGGAATAATATGGTTGTGTCTCATGTAAAAACCTAAAAAGACAGAAAATTACCTCCTATTGTTTGTTCTTTGTGGTTATTGAAAAAGATTTTAATAATAACATCACTCTTTGTGCACCTACTGACACGGTAACCTGTCCCATCAGGCAGGAATTGTTATTACTTCACCAAATAGAAATGAATCAAAGAGAAGCTCAGAAATAATATCAGCCTGTGTTGTTTCTCCCCTGAAAACCTTTTAGTTCATATAGTGAGGAGGACGACTCAGTTACTGCACACTCACAAACGGTGCAAAGTAATGAAATCACTCCGCTATCTCCCCTATAAGACATTTTGCTTTGTGTGACCCCCCCCGTGCCACGTATCTCCTTTCAAATGTCAGCCGAAGACGTATCTCCATCTTGACATTTTCAACAAATGCTTCTTGTAATGATGCGGTTTGTTCGGGGTCAGGCGGAGGAAACCGCAACATCCAATCTGCTCATTCTCAGGGCACCGATACTCCTTGATGTGCTTTAGGATGATTGCTCGTTCAATTGCCAGGGCTGATCCAGCGTGAACTCTACGGTCAAGAAACCGTGCTGTAATCTGCACCTACAGCGAAGAGATTACCTTTTTCAAAAACACATCCCGGCAGAACGTGGGGTTACGCTGATAGGGTCGTGAATATGGATGAGCCGATATGCAATGCTAAGTGGTGGTGGTGGCCTAGTATTCTCACACAGTGGAAATGACATAATACCAGCTTCAATGTTTTATTCAGCTCGTTTCCTGTTGACTTCAATGGACCATTAAGAGTCTCCTGTTTGCGCTGCCTCCCTCTCTTCCTGCTGCTGTCTCCTCTCTCTCTTGCACTATTTTTTTTTTCATGCAATTACTGTACTTTTTTTTGTTTCTATTCAAGGGAATTACAAAAAAGATGATAAACATTTGTTTCCATTGTGGAGATTTTTTTTTCAGCCGACTCTTGAAAGTGTTTATTACCCTATTTCTTATTTTTTTTAATAAAAGTTTTAGGAAGGAATCTTTTTTGTGGCAGTGCTCTGAACATAGCCCAAACTTTCTGCTTTCAACATCAAGCAGGAGCAACGTTGTTAACAATGGAAACTATGTCGAGAGCAGAGCTTTGAAGATAATAGTGTGATCTGTTTTCTACGTTAAATGAAATCTTTTCATCTTCTCCTTCCGATCCGGCACTCGCAGAACAGCGCACGCAAACACAGTTCAGATCACAACTCCCGAGCTTTTCGCTTTTCTCACATGTTTCCTGCTTTTCTGCACAAATTAATGATGGGTCGTCACCATGGTGAGAGTTTCCACTATACGTGTGTAATGGTGTGTGTGTGTGTGTATCTGACAGGAACAGGGACATCTGTCAAGTCTGTATCACATGTCACCCTGTAGGTTGGTGATAGTGGATGTCAGTAACAGCCATAAAGAAACGGCAGATATTTTTAGTATTCTTTACACTACAGCACCGGTCCTCCAACCTTTTTTTTTTGTCCCCTTGGAGACCCCCCCCCCCCCTCCCGTCGCCCCTACGTGTCTTGTGTCATTAGTGAGTTTCTCGCCACAAATGACACATTCAGGCCAAGTCCGTCCTTCCCGTCCTTTAGTGAAAGTTAAAGTAACTCTTGAGATATACTCTCACTTTCTCTTCTGATATTGAGTCATTCACGTTTTTGTCGGACATGTTGCATCAGTCATGAAATTTTGATGCTCGAGGATGAGATTGTCTACTAGAAGACACATGTTGCGTATTTTTGATCCATAAAGGGTGTCTCTATGATTTTATTCAACATGTACACATCTATATGATTCGATGCTCTAAGAGGAAATAAAAAGTCCCAGGTCTCTTGTTTGTGATTCAATCTCTTTCTGGACCGAACACTTGTTCTTCTTCTTGCGAGAACAAGTAAGTGAGCGCCACAAAATACCAGCGACAGGTGAGCGATGTGTAATGCCCCCTCTGGATAATGTGGTTTAAGTACAGTTATAAATCAACGGGAGAGGGTACGTGCTGCTTGTGAGAACTCACGGTACAACAGGAAAAGTCCCTTGTCTTGTGGTGTCCGGTAACAGGATGTTGTCAGTGGGGGCCTTTGGGTCTTATGTGTTGATGGGAGGGACCTCTGTATATCATCCCACAGATACTTGATCAGTTTGGGATCCAATGAATTTGGAGGCCAGGTCAACACCTTGTGCTGTTCTTCATGTTGTTCCCAAACTGGTTTTGTGTGTGTGCCAGTGTCAGGCTGTATCCTGCTGGGGATGGCTGCTGCCATCAAGGAGTGTCATTAATATGGGGTGGGGGTCACTGGTCTAATCTTGACGAATAAGTAACATCCACATGAATGCCAGGTCCCAAAGTTTCCCAGCAGAACATTGAATTGTCACAAGACGGTCAATGTTATTTACTTCTCCTGTCAGTGGTTTTAATGTTCTGGCTTATCGGTGCATATGCGTGCACTGACTTTTGATTTTAATGAAACCATTTAATAATAACTGTACCTTTTAATACCATTATAAATAATAAAAACTTAGACATTATTGGATTTCGTTTGGGGAAAAAATTGGAAATTTCAGTTTCATGTTTCGGTGTAGTCTGTGACACAAGAGAGTCAGATCTCACAGCGTGCAGTTTTTACCCTATGACTTTTTAAATAACATACTCATTGATATCACTTGAATTTGGTGTAGAAAACTCTACAGGACGTGGCCGCGGTGCTCTAGGATACTTTTGCATTAGAAAAATAAATATTGGGTATGGAAACGACGCAGTAAAGGGATAGAGGAAAGATGATCACAGTAAAAAAAAAAAAAGGCCTAATTTAGATGCTGCTGCAAAGCTTGAGCCTGTGCGTGTGTGGTAACAGATGAATGCCGCCAGTAAAAGCTAATTTCACACATCGACACAGCGGTGCAACACACAGACAGAAATAAAGGAAAAACACAGATCTGGGCTTTTACAAGAGAAAATAGATATAGTTGTCATCTTCATTGTATTCATTATCAGGTGTGTTTACAAATGTGCTCACGGTACACAGCTAGTGTAGCGAGTCTCCCACAGACACCCACCCGCACGCATCGCATCACGCAGTCCCTACCCATAGATACATCTCATCTCATATATAACGAAACATCAGCTAAATTACGTGACTCATGGCGCAGTCATCTTCTGCACACCGACTGTGATATCGACACACACAGACATCATTTCTATTGTGAACAGACCGGTGCAAGAGAGAAAGGAGTCCGTGTATATAGTCATCAAAACAGTCACACCGAAAACGCCAAATGATTTCTGTGGCTTTGTTGTGTTTGTTACGGCATTAAAAAAAAAAAAAAAAAAGAAAATATCCAGCAGTTTATAGTCCTGCATCGTCGTTTTGGCAGCGTCACGAATGTTTCTCTGAGGGGAACTGTCTTTGCGGTGATTGGAGTTTTCCCGTCATGAAAGTCATCACTCACTGTCGTCCATACGCTGCGTCGTGGTCCATCCTCGCTTTATTTCCCCACTGACATTTCTCCATTAGAAAACACTGTTTGTTCTCATCCCAGCGCCTGCATATTTATATATTTTTTCTGTAATATTCATAAGAAACACATTTCCCTTATCACCTGTGGCTCAGTGCAGATAAACACTATAAATACAAAACTCCTGTACTGCTTAAAACACAAACTCCACCTGCAGCTATTATTTACACACATTATATTCTTCTTTTTTGTTTTTTTTTGCTCTGTTAAACTATTTCACTTCAAACCCACTTCAGATGGTTATTAATAATACAGCGTGATTGCATAAAAAAAACATTTCTCGTTCATATGTCTGCAGAAAGAACAACAATTTCTTATCTGGCTTTGTTCAGTTCATACTCATCGCTGTGAAATGTGGAAAATAAAAACACTTTTAACGTGTTTACAGAGAAAAACAGAAAAAGAACTAACAGAGAATAGCTTAGCATTGAGTGCTGTGCCTTTTTTAGTCCCAAGCTCAAAGAGAAACGCTGCTCAGGGCCAATCTCAGTGCCAGCACAGGAAAGTGGAGCATGTCCTCTCTTCGCTTACGTTGCTACAAAACATCGTTGAAACTCACTTTACAGACACTCTGGAGACACTACACATGAGGATGTTAGCGAGTCGTCCTAATATCCTGGTATCAAAAGGACCCCCCCCCCCCCTTTTTTTTTTTGAAGCGTAAATAAGATGCCAAGAAGAAGCCAGTTCAGCACTAAACCCTGACCTCATTGTCCGGTTACTAGCGTGTGCAGTAATGCATTACGAAGCTATCACTAGAAAGCAGCGCTATTGCCGAAACGCGCAGTGAACAGGTTTCAAAAAGGCAAGTGAATGCAACGCTTTACATTTTTGCATGCATTGGATTACATCCCAGTTGTATAGTACAGTGGCTGCTACATGGTTTGGTGAAGTTTTTCTTCTTCTCTGGCAAATAAAAAAATATTATCTACATGCTGCCCTTCTCGGATTTTCAGTTTGTCACCTCCAAACTGCGTCTGACATCATTGTTTTTAATGCTGCGGGAATGTTTTCAACAGTAGATGATTCCCTTAAGATCAGGAGTTTTAAAAAGTCTCTGTGTGGCTTTTATCTCTTTTACCCCCATGTTTTGATTATATGGAATACATGACGATGGTTGAAGCACTACACTGAAGGACAACAAACCCAGAATACCCTTTTATTTGAAGTTGTGGAAGTCATGCAGTTGGTAATGGCTGAGGTCATTGGGAGTTTTCTTGTCCATGGATTTGAACGTCTGGGCCTGAGTAGGTCTCAAGTGTTCTGAGAGTGAGCCATGCACATCGCTGCATATTAAATACACGTAGAAACAGAAGACTCTGTTCGGACTTGGATCACTGTCAGAGCACATGGGGGACGGCTAGTTGCGGAGTTTTTACTCCTGCTGTTCTATGACGATCATTGTAACGGTTATTACCACTCTGGGCAACGCACTGACATCAGTTTAAATTTCAGGATTGTGGTTCACACAGGAGTTTACATGGCAATACGCAGCCGCGCGTCCTCTGGCGGCTGTTGGTGTCGAACTCATCAAACACAAGGTGCTGGATAAATCTCAAAGATATATTTGTAGATCAAAGATAGAAATTAACACACACCCACAACGACACGCACACCGCAGATGCGTAGGTCATGACACCCACATACATACAGACACACATACTTAAGTTACTCTGCTCTACTTTTTCATACTCCTCGGTTTCAAGTCCTTCTTTCTAAAGTTGTTTAACCCAGTAATCTGTCCTCATCTCTTCTTCCTTCTGGAGTGGCCTGTCTCTGTGGCTTACTGCTGGTGTTGCTTCAGGCTGAAAACAAAACACAGGAAAGAATTTGTTAGTCTTGTTTTGTCTCTGACATGGGCAGATCCGACAAGACAGGGCTCTTTAACCACGGGGAGCATCCAGCCCACTGGGGAGGAAGATATTCAGTGTCTGCTGCGCTTTGTCGCTGGGAAGTAATCTCATTTACCTGTAAATCCGCGTCTCATGCCATTCTTAATAAAACATAGACAACACAATAAACAAAGTCCCCACTGGTAATGCAACAAGACAAATATGCAGAGATGTCATGCTGTACCGTTGCTGCTATTATTTGTTATTTTCTGCAGCGCTGAAAAGAATTCCCTTTTGTGACAGCTCTACTATGTGAAGCATTAACCCATAATCCTGTTTCACAATCTTCTCATAATTACCGGCGTCGCATTGTGCCTCGTATCTGGCTGTACCCTAAATTAAAACAAAAGAGAAAAGATGGGAGCGTAAACCTCCATGTTTAAGGTTCAGTAATTACTCTGGATTTGGTCTTTATCTTCAGCCGCTGATTGTTTTTCACGATGACAGGCGCTGCGGCTGCATTCTGCGGCTTTATCGCCACGAAACAAAGCAACCGCAGAGGCAAACACGACACATTTAATTAAAGCAAAGAGATAAGTTGGATTGAAGATCATACCAAGCAACACACACCTAACAGGGCGAGCATTTTTATTTTGGGCACAGGGACAGAAATAAAATCTGGAGAAATCCTGCAGCTGATCTCAATATCACGGGGATATGACAGTATTAAATTAGCATTTAGTGTTCCTCATTCAGTCGTCTAAATGTCATAACAGAAATCCCAACAGTAATACACCTCTTTTATCTCTGCAGCAGTTTTTCTGTAATCGTTCTCCTCTTCTCTTCTCGTCTTACTTTCGGTTTCCGCCTCGGTGTGAGCTGCCTCTACCTTTAGAGAGACGAACCAAATCAGACAAAGTGCAAATAAGACGTTTGCCTGCACGCGTGGCCGTCGCTCTGAGCCTCATAAGAAAAAACACGTCCCCCAAACAGTGAATTTTTCATCACAGTCCTTGTTGAAATGCCACTCCTTCACTGTGTCCTAATTGGAGCGTTGCCCCCCCACACACTGAGACGGACTGAGAGAAGGAGGGAGGATACCCATGCACCCTAGCTGTCAGCACCTATCCCGGTAATGGCTGTTAAAACAGTGGCCTCTACACCCTGTCTACTCTGTCAGGACTCATTGAATGCGTTGGACTCTCTGAAGAGTGGGAGGGCATGACTCTGGTAGCTTTTATTGTTCTCGTGGAGGGGACAGGTAGCAGCACGGAGGGGTGGGGAGGCGACAAGACGGCTGCTGCAGAGTTAAAACAGCGTGGGGAAGAAAGCTGCATGGCAGAATTTACTCCTGAATCCTTGTTGTTGGATACGCATAACTATAATGTAAGCAGTTGTCAAAGCAGCTGGTTTATTTTGTGCATTAATGCTCATTAAGAGTACAATAATACTGGTATTTAAGGAGTTCAACCAAAGGGTGAATTTTTCGACACTAGTGGTGAAATTTTAAAGGTGAAACAGCTGGTGTTTAGGCAGCCATGTGCCCTGCTGGGGTGATTAATTGCATGGAAAATGTCCGAGCCTGGCCAAGACTGGACACCGTTGGAGTCAAAAAGCAGAGGAAGTTGTTGCAGATAAGAAAAGTTTCCCTTTTAAAATGTGTTTAAAAGGATTGGGTTGAGTACATTAATCTTTATTTGATATGCATTTCTAATATCCTCGCCTTTCCCGGCATCCTCGTGTTAGAAATGTTGCCCGAGCAACGAGATTAGTCCACGTGTGAGATGCACGTGTGAGATCCAGTGCTCTCAGGATCTACAAGAGCACCGTCAAGCCTGCAAGCTGATCACATTCAAAAAGTACGACTGCAGAGATTAGCTGGACTAAAGCAACAACATAAAAAGATGTGAAACTGGAGGGAAAATATTGTGGAAACACAACAAATCTCTGGAACCAATGGCAGCTTTAGTTTTGTGAAAATCTCTTACAAAACTAATAAAAAAGTATCCATCAGTGAGTTGATATCAAACTGAATCGAATCAGGACCCTGTGGATTCTGAATCCGTTTAAGAAATCAGTGTTAATACTCACTAGCATATCATAATGTGAAAGGGTTTCTTTTAAATGGAAATTACCATTTTTTACAACCTGGACCATATTTGTGACATACAACACGATCCGATTTAGATCCAGGAGTGTCGCATATACTAATATAGTGGGAGTGACTGGGGCACTGAAGTGCAGCCTCTAAATAATGCATTAGCTGCCGCAAAACTTGTTCATTTCACCAACATTTTGTTATGATACGCTATTCCCTGTTGAGTCTGGAGTTACCTGTTATCTATTCCCGAACATGCAGCGGTTTGTTGTTCTTTGCCTCAGTGTCCTCCTTTCAAAGAGCTCCTCATCCATATACTCTGGCTCAAAACAGTAAGGATGTCCATCACAAACAAAGTTGGCGTCCACAACCTCAGAAGTGGAAAAATATTCGGCCGTGTTGCAAAAAAAATAGCAGCAGCAAATTACAGGTGAACAAGCTGCGCTCAGAGATGACATCATCCAGGTCAGAGGTTAGTAGGTCAATCTACAGACCCGGGATCATGATGACAGGTAACTCTGGACTTAATGGGGAATAGCACTAGCGTATCATAGCAAGATATTGGTAAAATGAACGAGTTTTGCGGCAGAATGCGTTATTTAGAGGCTGTGTTTCGGTGCCCCAGTCACTCCCACTATATGGCAACTCGTGGCACTGCACTATGGATGAGTAAACAATCATATTTATACCAGAAATAAGGTCTAGGCTGCAAAAAACAATAGTTCCCCTTTCATCCAAACGACGATCCCTCTCTGAATCTAAACCAAATGGCTTCATGGCCTACACCAGTCCAAACATCGACTAAACATTCCTAAAAAGGCAATGATAAGAGTGCTATGTGAAGAAGTAATGTACGTCACAGGACATGAATCCCAGTCTCCATTTGACGCCTGCCACCATCCACCACCATGCATGAGGACCACATAGACGTTAATATAAAACAGCACAAATGCAGTAAATCCTTTCAGGAGCTTCAAACATATTCTTGCTTTGACAATTAACAAAGTAGATATTTTCCTCTTTCCTCAGTCGACTGATCAATTAATAGACCAGTGGAGCTTCGTAGCAGATGGGAGCCTTCATAAGCCGTCAGAAGGAATCTGTTACGTTTAAATTTAGGTGTGTACAATACACAGCATATGCTTGAACTCGTGGTTTCCAGCTGCCGTTCGTTCCACTGTTATTCATCATTTCGTTTTAAAAAAAGATGTCCCCCTGACTGATCTGTTTCTATGGGAACAACATGGTCGAGGGAGTCTGGGATGCAGCATTTGGGCACACTGCATTTGACATAGTAAATCTGTATCGTAACACTCTGTCTGAGCAAGGTGAGAAATGGCAGGACGAGCGCAGGAGAGATGAGAGAGCCAAGTATAATGTGAAGCAGGCGATGAGGTAAAAATAAAGGTCAGGGTCTGTGAGTGAATGGGGTTGTTAATAGACTAATCCAATAATGTGACCCAGGGCCACACATGTGGGCTGTAAGATATACGAGGATGTGTGAGAGGGAGGGCAGAGAGAGTCTATGCGCCTCTGTCCAAGGGAGGTGTTGGCTGTGAGGACGTGAAGGTCACCTTGGCACGCTCTGTGTGTATGGAGTGTGTGTGTGTGTGCTCGCCAGGTAAACACAGTCCAGCAGTGCCAGTTGCTGAGGGAGCAGTGAGTCATGACTCAGGCATGACCCCCCTCCCTCCCCTCCCCTCCCCTCTCTTCCCCTCCCCTCACCAACCTCACCTTATTAAAAACACAGACAGCAATGCCCGGGGCAGGCTTTGTGTTTGTGTGCATATACGGAGACTGTCTGTTTGTGTGATTTCTGAGTGGAAGGTGTGAGAGGAGACGGGGACAGGTGCCTCTGAGGAGAGCCTAAGGCACGAGCCTGCGTGTGTGTGTGTGCCTTCGAGTGTGACAGAGGAGGCGTGCGAATGGAGAGCTAACTGGCAAGGGTCCTGAATTAACCTTCCCCCTTGCCTGAACCAGAGCTGGGCTGCACACACACATGCATGCAGAAAGCCTGGCCTTTTAGCAGGTCGATAACTCAACCATTTGCATTCAGAGTTACTTAACACTAAGCACTGTAATCTCTCACACACGTGGCCACCCTCTCTACCTCCTCTCTCTCTTAGTCTGTTTGTGTGTAGCCCGTGTTTTTTTTTGTGTGATACTGATGCTGAATAATTACCAGGGTGAGTAGGCTAAATGGATTGCCCCAGACCTCGCCATCGCACCCCTGGGGCCCTGCGTTAACATCATCATACACAAGTACACGCTATGCACATAAAGACACTTAAAGGCCAGAGTGTTTAACGGTCAAGTGGTCAAAAAGCAAAGGCCATGCAATCCTACTGAGTGACATGAACATGAACATACACGGGTAGTTAAAGCCACGACGGTGTCACTGGCCATATACACATAAAACCATGCTGATAGTTCACGCTGAGTACGCTACACTTTTTTGGGCAGCTAATTATGCAGGTTTTTAATTTGTTGTATGTTTATGTAGTCCAAATTCTCAGGCAGTAGAACATTTCTGCATAAAATTGTTGCATAAAAGCAATCATAGCCTCGGGGATAGTCTGCACAATAACCATGAGCTCTCCAGCAGCTCTTTTTCTGGTTCAAACCACCAAATATTAATATGAACAGTGCTTGAACCCAAGAGAAGGATTTGTATTAGATATACTTATGTTTTATGGACCCAGCATTGTGCATTTAAACCACATTCCTGCCCCCTTGGTCTTAAATGTTTATGTGCAAATGTACTAAATTATTCTATTCACATACTTCAGGCATAACATTATGACCACTGACAGGAGAAGTGAACGACATTCTCTTGACAATACAATTCTCTGCAGGGAAATGTGTGGATCTGGCATTCGTGTGGATGTTACTTTGGCATGTACCATCCACCTAGACCAGACCAGGCACCCCCACCCCATAGCGATGACATTTCTTCTAAAGCAGGATACAGCCTGACACAGATACACACACAAAAACGGTTTAGGAACATGAAAAACAGCACAAGGTGTTAACCTGGCCTTTAAATTCACTAGATCTCAAACTGATCAAGTATCTGTGGGATGATCCACAGAGGCCCCTCCCCTCAACCCATAGGACCCAAAGGACCCCAACAATATTCTGTTGACAGACACCCTCAGAAGGCCCGTGTGCATTCTCTAATGAGTCACAATTGTTTCGTAGGCACAAGGGAGACCTACACAATATTAGGACGTATGTGTATATGGTCGTAATGTTATGTCTGGTCGGTGTGTAACACACATGGAAGTACGTAGTAAGTAGAGTGACAGGGAAGTAAATGTTAGATGTGCAACAGCTAGTTAATGTAATCAATAGAAGTTCTATAAACACATTAACTTGTGTTGCATATGCTTTGCAGTGTTTACATTCATTCCCAGTTATAGCGCCTCCCGCTGCCAGGGATGCTGATAAAAAAACACTTTATTAGTATTTGAACGTTTACAGTGAATGTTGTCTGACTGGGCACACTGTTGGTTGTGCCCCGTTGTGTCCTCCTCTCTTGTGTTTCATGCAACTCAGTGAAGCCTCCAGGGACTTAGCTAATGGCTAAGATGTCAACGCAGCACTCCAGTATGCTTGCAAGTTGCAAACAGTTTGCTTTTGCACGTACTGACCTACACTACTGAATAATGTAGATTAATTTACACTCTAGTCCATGCAGATACAGTAGATGACACGGGTTCATTTCAAATTACTTTGAAAGCACCAGCCATTAAAGTTAAATCATGCTCGATGCTGTGTATGCTGATTAATGACAATGGGCTTTCCTAATTAGGTAGACACTGCATAAATCGCCAGACACAACTTCTCGTGAGGTTGTTACAAAGATCAACTCCTGCTTTGTTACTTGGGCTCTGACTTATATATAGTTTTTATAACTACATCTCAAATTACCTGCTGTATGAGAGCTTACGGTCGTAGCTGGGAACAGGATTTAACATAGCAGCGGGGCTGGTAAAAGAAAAAACGGTTCAGCTCCTGACGGCTGACAGCCTTATGTTGCTTTTTTTTCCTGCTCTGTTGTCAACCTTAAGCCAACGTGAGATTTCATTTTCTTCTCTCTGCTGCAGCTCTGTCTCCTGTCTTCTGCCTCCATGCGTCTGCCGGCCAGCTAAGTGCATTGGCTTAATTGCAACATACAGTAAACTGTGAGAATGTTCTGCCAAGTCAACGTAGTTGTATCTCTGCTGTTATCATCCTGTACAGGTCCAATTACAGCAGCCAGTCTGGAGCGCTGCGTGAAGGCTGCAGCTTTTCAAATGACCTGCGGCTGACCACGCATGAAGCAGATGCTCTGTACAGATAGGGAGAGCTGGCAGATAGATGCATCCAGCTGTTTAAAGAATAGCGGAATCTGTTGTTTTTTTATGGTGACATGTTCCCAAAGCCAAACATCGCACTCTTGCATACGCAGACCAACACAAATAGACACGCACACAGAGTTTTCATGGATGTTTCTTCGGTGAGAGCTAATCCCTTGCCGCTGTCAGAGGCGCTTTAGTCTCCTCTGGAAAGCTCCTTACACAAGCCAAAGCTCATCCTGAGTGTGAACAGACACACATAAATACATGCACACAAACTTAGGGTGGAAGAACTTTGGCAAAGTCCTGTTCTCCCTGTAAATAACCCAGACATGTGAATGGGACCGTCTAAGTAGCTTCTTTGCCATGAATAAGCTCACATTTCTACATTAATTCACGCACACATACACAAATATAAAACACATTTCAGCTTGACAGCTTGTTCTTAAAGGAAACAGACTTGGTAAAAGCATTTGTACTCGGGCCATGAGCCAGGCATCGAAACCAGCCCAGAATCACACACAAACATGGAGCGCTCATTCATCGGCCCGTATGTCTTCTTATTTCTAAATTCGCACTAGTTTATGGGTTGTCAGGTCTCTTATTTGTGCTGAAGCCTATATGTGTGCGCTCATGAGTGTGCTAACACGCTTTGACACTTTGCACAATGTGCAGCGCGACATGATGCGATGGGCCTTTGCTGGCTATCATATCATGCCCCCACACTACAAGATTATATGTAATGCATGTTGATGTAAGAGCTGGTAGGGGATGAGAGTGACAGAGACTTAGCCACCAAAGTGGTTTCTAACAGACAGTCGTGTACCCGTATTGCGTTTCACCTGAGTGACCGGGTGAAGGCAGAGGAAGTGAGGCTGATGAGCTGGAACCTTCGGTCTTGTTCTGTTTCCCAGAGGATCGATAAAGCGGTGCAACAGAGCTGGAAGGCTTATTTCCACTATCAGTGTACACTCTCGTGGACTCCAAAATTCAGCATGTGTTTCGAAGCACGTCGGCGAGGAGTCGGGGCTGTCGAATTACACACTTGCTTGTGTTTTTAAGGGCTCTCTAATAGATCGTTTTTACACTTTATACACGGTGTCTGAGTCTGCAGCCCTGCAGACACTGCTGAAGGGAAATGTCCTCAGTCCACATCACTGCACCATCATGTAAACGGTCTAACACAATTTCTATTCTGCTATTTAAACTACATGTAAACATGAAAAATTGCATGTTAAGTACACCATTATTCACAGAAATGCTTCAGCTCCAAACGTCACAATAGCCATTAGTGATTTGCGGATTGGCCTCTAATGCCATCCGAATCCACACGCATGCATAAATCACCCACCTGCCACCCACCAGAATGAAGGATTTCCTCCCATTTAGAGACCCAGGACTAGTCGCGCATTACCATTAGTCCTCAGTGGTGTTATGATAATAATAGCACAAATATGTTTGAAGCAAAAGCTCGTCTTCTTTTTCTTGTTTCTTTAAAATTACAGTGGCATCCCAGCAGCCTGAAAGCAGCTGACAGATTTATTGATGAGTGTCTGGTAACTAAAAAGAAAACACATGTCAGAGAATTTAAGTAGCTAACAATTTCCTTATTAACGATGAAGGCTGTTATTATTTCGCCCACTCGTGACCCATCCGCTGTCAATCTGGCATGCTGGCATCGTCACGTTTACATGTAATTTAATGGCATTAGAAATGGTAGGAAGAGAATAATTAATTACCTGATCAGTTAAATTTCCTCTCCATCTTTTACTGGCTTACATGAGAAATATTTTTGAAGCTCTCTCAAATTTTCTTTTAGGAGGATTTTTAGGAGGCCAACGAGAATTTGGCTTTGCTTGGAGTTTGGCTATGGTTTTCTTCTTCTACTCTGTTTATTACAGCCATGGGTAATGTAGCCAACACCACCACCTTCTGTTGACGTTACTAGTTTATTTGCTCCAAATAAGTTGATGCGCATTTGAAAAGTTTGCTCAAAATTCACTTTTTTCGAAACATTTCCAGTATACGGCAGCTCATGATGCTAACTCCTTATACGCTCTGTCTGTTCCCAGTTACATTTAATTTCTCTGAAATGGGACTAAAGCGCAGCTCTGCACACTCCTTACACAGTTCACCAAATTAAAGACCACTTCAGTGGCTGAGGGACTTTCTCCAGCTCTATCCAGTGACCCATCAGTATCACCTTAAACCTCCCTGGTACCTCTCTCTCTCTCTTTCTCTCTCGCTTGTCCACCGATGCCTCGTGATTCCACTCTCTCCATCCTAAACCCTGCAGCTGTCAGCACCAGTGGGTTCACCTCAGTGTCCACTCTGTATCTCTTCCCTCCAGTTCAGTCTAAGGAAATTTAAACCCTGCGGGAAAATTTTGTTTTACTTTCTTTTGCTCTTTGCACCTCCAGTACATCCAGGCTCTGTCTGCGTTTCTCCATGTCCACCTGTCTCTTAGTCAGCTCTACCTTTTGTTTCTCTTGCCTCTGTCTCAAACACGATGTGTCTTCCTGTCTCTCTGCATCTCTGCGCCCATCTGTTTCTCGGTGTCTGTGGCGCATGCTGTCTATCAGTCTTGCTTACTCTCTCGTCCTCTCTCATAAACATGACTCTTTCAGCGTGTCTGCACTCTTTTCCTCTTTGCGACAGTAAAACTGACAGCGGAGAGTTATGAGCCACCGTGTTTGCACGATTTACAGTCTCTGCGCAGAGACATTACACAACTCGGCTATCGCACTTTTTCACGAGCTTTGCTGACGCTGCCATCTGTGCTGGCTGGATAGAGTTGAGGCTTGGACTAGGTGTTCGGTGTTTTCCTCAGTAGCATGTAATGGACATCCACTTCTGCAATCATTTGAGACCTTTAGTCCCAAAACGTGATAGAACATTTTGTCCTACTCAACAACTTTTTCTTTCCAAATCTTCCTGTTACTAGCTCAACCGTTCCCAGAACTTGTCAAGAAGTTTTGCTGAAGACTTTCTACCAAACAGCACAAAGAGTTAAAGAAAAACACATCAACTTCTGCATAGTACATCAGGTAGGCTTTCAATTCTCTTTGATATTTTACTTCTCTGCTGAGCCACTGCAGTCTCTCTGCACCTCAGTAAATCACGGAGAGTCTCTCTGAATGGCCAGATAACAGTGGAGGTAGAATAAATAAAAAAATTGTTTGTCTGTTCAATTTTGCATTAAAATTCTCCCTAAGTTTAAACATCTCACCCTGGTATGTAGCTTTGGCATCAGCCACTTGCAGATGTTACTTTTGTGTCTTTAAACAAAACATTTAAAAAGAATATTGATTGCCAAAACTTAATGTTGACAACATACTCTATTGCGGAGTCCTACAATATTGTTTGACTCTGGATTAAATGCCTTTCTTGTATTTATAGCACAAATACGAGGCATCAGATCCAGAATCATCTGAAAAGTCATTCTTGGAAACTGGAGAAGGGAGTTTGTTAAAAAAATACTAGGACAAAGCATCGGTCCATCACCTCAACCCCACACAACAAGCCGCAGTCAATTGATACGTGTTGCTAGTGTTGTTTTTTAGCAGCCTTAGTAAGGACATTTTTTTGCATTGCATTTTGTCCATCTTGTTGTCGCCATAGACTGACTGAAACAAAGCTAAACCAAAGCCACTTGGACTTGAGGTTAATCTGAACAACACCCTGTAATCCAGGTTAGTCAAGTCACGCTTTTCACTAGTACATTAAAACTGAAAAAGATATTTGGGTACGCATTCAAGAAACCTCAAAATATCCAGTAGTTTTTTTTTAGTTTTTTTCTTTGCTTGTTTTAGATGTAATATCTTGACATTTTTATTTTGGCTGAATATTTTCCTCATAAACATTGAATCTCAAAAACAACAATATGACCGAGCTGGTGAAGTTACGCGTAGACGGGAGAAAAATTCCGATTATAACTAGTGACAGGGCATAGTATAGTCTATGAAGCGTGTTTTCCATTATTAATAACCTAAATTTTCAGACCAATTAATACCAGCATTTAGATTTTAACCTCGGCTTAAAGAAAATCTACCCTGTTATTTACTTTCTGTTTCTGTCTCATCCTCCTTCTCTCTCTGCCTCTTTCATCCTCGTTATCGCTGTTGTTTTTCTCACTACACCCACCATTCTCTGTCTAAGAGTTAACTTGTTTGCAGAAGTTTGGCGTGTGCAGCCGAGACAAGTTATGCTCTAGGGCAGTTAAATACAGAAGATTTTCAGCTGCCTTCGACCCTCTACAAAAAAAAAAAAGACAAAAGGGAGTGAAAAAAAACAACAACAACAGAAAGCTGCAATAACACTATTATGTCTTCCAGCCCACTTTTATCTGACACGTATTACATTCGTAGCACACTTAATTTCCATTACTTTAAATTTAATTTTGGAGAGGCGCATATATGCACCAGCACGCAACCAAACTGCCTATAACCATGCTCGCAGCTATTTCACGGCAAATGCATGAAATTGTTAAGTGTATCATATCAGAGTCTCTTCCTGCCGGTGGTTATAATTTCCGGCACGCGAGCTGTGATTACATTTTCTGAAATCAGTAATGAAAATGACCAAATGTGATCGTGCTACTTTCATCCATTATAATAAATAGCTCTGTATTGTTTCTACTGTATTACTGCGGTCTGAGCCACACTGATCTACACGGCTCACTATTATGTGTACAGATATTGAATGGCCATGAATCCTGCACATTATAACACTTACTTACCGATCAGGCATAATATTATGACCGCCTCCAAAACAGTTGTGACTAGGGATGCTCGATATTGGCTTTTCTGCCGATATCCGATATTCCAATATTGTCCAACTCTTAATTTCCGATACCGATATCACCCGATACCGATATATGCAGTCTTTTTACACCAAAATGATTAGGTAACGACATAACATATCACCTATTATGGAATTAACACATTATGACTAAATTTATTGCGATGTCCCACTGGATGCAAACATAAATGCAACGTGGCTTTTCAAATGTAAACACTGTCTGTGCAAAATAAGTTACGGGAAAAAAGTGCCATTCATTTATTTTTTTTGTTTTTTTTAAAGACATTTTTTTGCCCCAAAAAACACTACAGACAATTATCAAAACAAGGAAGACATGTAGCCACAAGTGTAGCGTGTAACTCCGCATGATTCTTCTTGAGGTGGGTGATCAAATTTGATGTATTAAAGGAAGACGCCTCGTTTCCTCCTCTCATAACCACCTTTGCTTTGCAGTCATTGCAAATCGTAGGTGACACTTGGAAATACTTCCAAACCACGGACATCTCATACACCGGACGAGCAAGCTTGTTAGCCACGGCTAGCAACCTACGAGACTAGCGTGTTGTTGTTGTTATACGTCATCAATCACGCGCCGGTTAACATCCCATGCTGCGTTCATGCAACAGAACAAACATCGGTTCTAAAAACCTGATACCGATAATTCCCGATATTACATTTTTAATTCAGTATCCAAAATATCCAAAACGCTAAGTTGTTGTACTCACTTGTTCTGGTGCTTGGATCCCTGGAGGTGTGCATGGTACTGCTCGATGGAGTTGAGGACCACGCTGCAGACACTGCAGGAGTAACTACTGCGCAGCCCTGCGGAGACGAGGACGCAAAACCACACAGGTACAACTGTTACTGTGAGGGCGCTCTTAATAAGAGTGGTTGATAATCATCCTTAAAAGCTTTCACAATTATCATCATCCGGATCACAGGCGAGGAGCAGCGAGGCAAGCGTGAGAAACAATAAAAATCCAAACTGACACTAAGTAACAGTCTTATTTTTACGCCGAGCAGTGCAGGGCAATTTTCTTAATTAGAGCGCATCTGGAAAGAGATTTGATTTGGCTAATCATTAGCAGAAAACCGGTTACATTTTTAGATCCTTAGATCAGTGCCTTCTTCTTCTTCTTCTTCTTCACTGCGCCTATGTGTGCGTGTGAGCGAGGGTGCCTTTTTAAAACTTGAACTTCAGCAGAGTTCAGCAGAAGAATTGGGACACTATGAAAAAGAAGAGAGCAGCAGGTTTTGTGCGATGTGCTCGTGAATATGGCTGCGCGCATATGCACATTCTCATTCGGCTGGTGAATACGCGCTTCAGATGGTGCAGATCAGACACAGATGTTAACTAATTAGAGGGTTTGCAGGTGGTCGCGATGAACACCCAAAAATAGATAGATGGGGATGGAGATACTGACAGAGGAGAGGGGTAAGAGATTTGGGAGTGGGGAGCCGGTGAACAAGTGAAAAGACAACATTTCTGGAGAAAAAAATACGGCGTGCGTGTGAAAAGATGTAGGAGAGGAGAGGGATAACGAGTTATCACACTGCAGCAGAGATGGAGAATGCATGCTGGGGTTTAATGACCACAGAAAAACATGACGTACGTCCACCCCCAAAATCCTCTTACCCGTGTGGTAACTACAGCATGGCAGCAGCGATTTTAAAACCTTCTTTCTTTCATGAAGCCAGGGGAAATGCTCTCTGTGTCCGCAAGGATGGGGCAATCAGCATCGAGTTATAATTGGCTGCGTATTCTCTGTCAGGGATACAATGAAGTGCTATTTTTTGCTTTCTCGCATTTGGCACTCCGCGGAGCCGTCACTGTGAGACTGTACCCAGATGAGAGATGATCAACCTTGACACTTGTATGACAAAACAGTCGAAAATTAATTGCTCGAAGCCTTTTCCCCCTCAGCTTGACCGCGCCTCCACCCCCCTGATGGTGCATCATTTTTGACGATGAGTGTGTAATTTTAGGTGCGTGCCGCGGCTGGGAGTGGGCGCCGCTCTGCTTGTGTGTGGGTGCCCTTTTCTCCGCTGTCATTACTGTCCTTGAGATTTATGACTTGTCTGTGCGTTCCATCACCTTTTGACCTTCTCTGGTGGTAATTGGTGAAGTATGGTGGGAGATGAAGTTGTAATACAGTTAGGAGCGGTTGGGAGTCATTTGGACTGGGCTCGAGCTGCATAATGTGGCATATCCCCTGTTGCCTCGAGAGCCGCTTCGTCTGTTTCCGGGGTGATTAAGGACGAGCAGTCATTTACAAGAAAGCCACGAATGAATTGGTTGCCTGGAGTTAGCACTGTCCCAGCTTAAGCGCTGATATTTTGCATCTATTAGGAGCTAATAAATAAATAAGTCTGTGTGTATGTGAGAAAGAGGGAAAAATCTGCCAAAACGTCATTACTTCTGTTCAGTCTAAATGAAAAGGCTATTAATTGGAGAGGAGATAATTTGGAAAAGAAATGATAAGTCTCTCTCATTCTTCCTTCCTTTTTCTTCCACATAATTCTATACTGCCGCAAGGATTACACAAAGAAGCCTATTCTCGTACATGCGATTAAGTGTGCTTCATGCGTGTGCTCGTGCAGACAAAGGCTGCTTCCTCGCTTTTACCCTGATTGATGTCACCTCCCCGCCGCCTGGCCGAGTAGCACGGAAGCACAATATGCTGCAGTTTGTTTCTGTGCCAGTCTTTTGTCCACACACACATGCACCGATACTGTGTTTTTGGTTAATAAAGCAGTTCTGGCGCAAGGCCACGCTGTGCCCTAATCCATGTTAATTACATGCAGGGGAAAGTGCGTGCGCGACGCAAGTGACAGCACGGAGCTCGGGGTTGTGAATGTGGGTTTTTTTTGGGAGCCTGAGCAGTATTTGTGAGGGTGTTCTAAGCCTTGTTAATTACACACGAAGACATGCCAGGGAGAGAGAAAAGACCGGCCGAGATGAGCTGAGGCGGTGGGTGTGGAGCTGTTTGTGGCTGCCGATAAATGTACGCAGCCTTCTGGCTTTGCTGGTATGTTGAGCCTAAATGCTTGTCAGAAAAGTAATGAGCTGTGTTTCGAGCTCAGAAAGTTGAGAAAATCGTTTAAAGAGCCTCGTGGCGTACAAATTCCTCCCGTAGTTTCGGTGGCTGATGTATTTAAACCTCGGCCTTTTTCACTTTGCCTCGGCGCAGGCAACGTTAACGACCCATTTGGAGCATGATATTTGTGGCTCGTGCCATTAGGATGTTCTGCCAAGCTGGAACTGCAGCTCCTTTTACTTGTGGGTCTCGGAAGGATTTCAGGTAGCGGTCAGAAGTGACATTTGTGAAATATAGTTTTGTGTGGACACTGCTGTTTAAAACACAGACGGAGAAAATTGTACTTTAGCACACTGCACGTCCACAGATCATCAAGTTACAAATGCATAATTTCAAACAGTTTGTTTTGTTTTCCTCCCCGTCCTATGTGGCAACCCAGAATGTCCCTGTAAGGTATTCATGTGTAATTTTATTCATAGCGGGGTATTAGCTTATGCAGTTCTTACTATCTCAGAGCCTTTGTGCCGTGGTACATCATTAGTTTACCATGTGCTTTGCGAGATTAAAAATGAACTGAATCCAAAAAGAAGCCCACTGAGATGCAATCAAAACCAAGAGTCTGCAGCAAAGGCTTGACAGTGCCTCTCTCAGGAATATATCACAAATACCACGGCAGAGAGGGGTTGAACACTGGGCGATTGAATCCAAGTGGAATTTCACCAACAAACTTTGAAGGACTTATAGAGAGACTAATTTGTTTTGCAGCCAATGTGACAGTAACTGGAGAGACCATCTGTTTTAGACAAAAAAGCATTAGCATACACGAGGCACGTTCTGCTTCAGTTCATTAGTTTGTGTTATATGTTCTTCGTCCCACTGCAACTGACTAGTAATTCTAAAACTTATTAAAGCTAATGAATAAGAAAGTATGAACTTTCTTTGACCATTTTCACTAATTATGCCAAGTACAGCAGCAATAATCAATTTATTTTCCATGGGGACGCAGTAGAAACTAGCTGTAAAGACAACATAACTACATAATTATCTTAATCCTCATCTACCCACTGGTAATATAGTCTACTTCTCCCACCTCTGCAGCACATGCATGCATTTGGAAGATGTTTCTGATCGTTTAAATCCAATGTTCTCTTTGCTTTAGCTCTGTTTTTGGTCTCCACCAACCCCTCAGGGACATTTCCGGCTCTTTAGCTGCTAAATGCTCCGCTACGTTCACCGGGGAGCTGCTAACTTTGTCTAATGCTTGCAGCTGGACAGGCAGTTGGTTTGGCGTTGGGAGGAAACAGCTGTTTGCTGTTGTCGGGTAAAGACACAAGAGGCGAGACTGAAGCAAGACGTTCAAGTTGGGCTGTTAGAATGGAAACGATGAAGTGGAAAAACGCTAAAATGGTCCATAAAGCTGAAAGGAGTCGGGTGATAACTCTTTATTTGATTATTCTCTACAAATTACCCATTAGTATATGATTTTCAAGGCCCGGGTCTGTAGTTTGGAATTGTTTCAAGCATAAAAATGAGATGCCAATTTTGAGTATGTTACACTTATTTGATTGGTACTCCAAAAGTGTTTTAGTTTCGCAGATCTACATTGCCAGCAGTATATCATGTGCATGTATGTAGGCTTGATGTGCGACTGTGTCAGAGTAAATGCTGTCTCACGGGAGAGGAGGTCAGCTCCGTCTTACAACTCAACCACAGCCATCAATTACACACAGTTTTCTCTCTGCTTTGGTACTTCATCCTCTCCCGGGTCCTCTCACACAAACACCGAGACGCACACGTGCTCCATTCCTAGACGCTTATCTCACCGCCTCTAATTCTCCCCTCAGTCTCCAGAGAGCACAGACAATGCGCTGGCTCTGTCTTGAGGGGCTTCTCCCCCTGTCGTGATTTATGTAAAGACACAGCCGAGTCGGCCGGGCTCCGTCCCTCGTCTGCAGCCCCCCCCCCCCACTGCATCTAACTTCACCCACCTCCGTGATGCATCTCCAAGGGTTTAGTCTGGCACCTAGGCGTGCAAAAGCACCCCTGTGCACTGTCTGTGCAATTACTCCAGAAAAAAATAATAAAAAACACATTAAAGAACAGTGTCTGCACAGATATCTTGGGGGTTTTGTGACATTTTTTGGTTACAGGCAAAGGGGGGGATACGTCAGGATGTGCAGGTAAAATAAAGGTCAGCATCGTGAATAAGACGCTGCCAGAGAAATACAGTAGTTTGGAGGGAGGGGAAACATTGACGTGTAAATAATTCACCTGTGCCTCGTGGGGAGCTAATGAGGAAGACAGATGAGACATGACGACAGATCGGGGCGTATGCACACACTCATTCACACGCAAATAACTACAGCAGCGACCGACGGCGGGGCAAGCAACAGGAGGGGGGTGAGAAAATGAAAAGGAAGACGTAAGGGCAGAGATAAATCTGCATTTGGCTGAGACTGAATTCCTCATTCATAGCACCCCACCCCCTTACTCCTCTACGCGTCTCTCTTAGCTCATCCGCCACCTCCCACTCGACCCTCCCGGTGAGATTACGCTCCACACACCTGTGACTTCACACCTGAAGTGGCGATAAAAGCCAATCAGACGTGAGAACCGCACCAATGGAAATGTGTTGAACTGAGGAACGAAGGAGTCCTGACAACAAAATGGTTCTGTGTCAAACAAAGTGATTCAGACTAAAGGCGCTGGAACAAACACATGATTGATGGCACATAAAATAGATTGTGTCAGCTCACTTAAAAATCTTAGACCAGTTCAGTGCCCTTTGCAAGAAGACACGTACAGTAGAAGGGCTTGCAGTCGCTCTTCACCGAGTGTCTTCGATCAAAAATAAGAAGCCCCCTCTTTTATATATACACGCCGAGATTTGCAGTCAAAACGCTCCTCCAAAATGAAAAACTGAGAATGTGGGATCTGGGTCACAGTGTGTGTGGATAGAGGACAATATCTAACGTGACACCGCTTAAAGCCTCAGAGCCAGTGTAGGCGGCGACATGAGTCATGCTTTTAATGTGATTGGCTCCTTGAGATGATGGTTTGTGTCATGGCACCTGGAGCGCGTGCGGCGAAAACGGCGCCGGCTTCGCCTCTCAGAGGATTTGCATGTGTTTGGCTGAGCCTGCGTGCGTTCGAGGTGCTGCGTGGCACTCGTGCGCATGTTGTGCTGCAAGCTGCCGTAGCACGATGCGAGATGATGTCACTCATGGGAGGCAGAAACGGAAAGGCTGACGCTGTGCCAAAAACTGTATTTCGAATTTTATTAGAATACCCTGCTGGCAGGGATGCAGGTTTGAGCACGTGAAGCTGCGTCCTCTGCTACATTTGTGCTTGGAAATGATGATAGTGTGGGAGAGAGTTAAGGAGCAGGAGACAGATGTAGAATAAGAATTAAAACAGGACTCGCCATGGTAACTGTTTACTTAACATCCATCTCATGTGTCTCTCTGTGTGGGAAATATCAGTGTATACAGTAATGTGCTATTATTTAGCTGCATGAGCCTTTTCCATTATCTCTCGAGCATGCCGCCATGCCAACAGAGTTTTTTATTTTACATGTTGCAATGCCAGCACTAACAAGTGTGAAATCTATGCTGTAATATGAGCAATCCGTGACCTCAGACGACCGACAGGGTAAGTCAGGCTGGCGAACGGAACGAGAAACGCGTCCAAGTTTCGCTGAGATTCTCAGCCGCTTGCCCAGAGGGGAAACGTTTGGGCTGATGGATGATCGCTAAAGATTGCTTACCCACTAAACACCTTTTCGCGGGGTGCTCAAGTGATTAAACGTCACATTTCCTTGAAGTTGAAACGGGTCAGGTGTAGTCTCTCGGGTCCAAAAGAACACGGCCTGCTACGGTTACAGCGACGCAACTCGACGCCGCTCGCTAATCACCCGTGTCTTTCAAACTCCGCACCCTGGTTGCAAACGCACGCTTCCTAAAACATGTCCGAAGGCTTTAAGCCCAAGATGACATGTCTGGAGTAATTTCCTGAGACTTGACTAATCTCCCTCAGAGCCACAGACGACATATGATAGAGGTATATTCACTATAACTTACTTTGGCTCAGATACATGTGTATGATATTTAATTTACTATGTGATTGATTGTGATGACCTCCCTCTCCAGAACTATAAATCTATAAATATAGAGGTTTATAGAGGTAACTCCAGCCATCTGTGGGACTTTCATTCTTTATGGGATAGAAGAGGAGGTGCTCTTGATTGATTTAGTTCAACGTAAAGGGTCATGGTCAGAGAACAGTCGATAATATGGCAGCCATGTTTTAAACCAAGTGTAAGGTTTGATCTGTACAGTAACTGGTGTAGACGCTGCTAATTTTATCTATGATTAACTGGTGTGGCTTGCCTCAGTGTAACATGTGTGAAATGTACACCACACCGAAAGACATACAAACATTTCAGACGTCTCGCTGCCGCAGATCTCGCATGTGATCCAACACTTATCGTCTTTCTTCGTACAAAGTCGTAACACCCTTGCTGCCCTTCATTTGTCACTTGTGTCGGGCTCTGCGCCAAGAGGCTGACCTGTGCTCTCCGTGGCATCCAGACTGCCCGCTAGCTGCTCCAGGAGGCGCGCCCTGGCCGCGTTCCTGCGGTGCTTCTTGCCTTCGTAGTGCTGCTGGGCCATCAGTGGGTTGTTGAACCAGGCTCCACACAGGCAGCAGTACTTCCCAGCCTCTCTGCCGCCGTTCCCGCTGACCACCGCCATGGGCCAGGGTAAGGCAGGGGGAGGAGGAGGGCACGAAGCGGGGTCTGTGGGCAGCGGGGTCGAAGGGGACGAATCTGGGGGAGGGTTTGGAGACACAGGAGTTGGAGACAACGCGTTAAGTGAGGAAAACAGAAGGGAAGGGAGAGCGGTGGAGGGTATTACCGTTCATTCAAATGCTAATCGAGATCTAATGCAAAAAATGACACGAGGTGAAAATATTTTCCTGAAATTGCATTAACATGAAAATGTGACTCATTCACATTCGTTCGGACGCTCACACACATACTCTCACCCACAGATGAAAGGAGGATACGTAGACATTTACATTTAAAAGCTCTGGATTTAGATCAAACTCAGAGCAAAGAGCAAACAGAGTGCGTTAGGACACATCTGTGGAACATGGCTGAGGGTTAGAAAGAGGCTGCCTGCACTCCAGGGTCTAGAGACCGTGTTCTACTCGCATCCACTACATTTATCAACCATCCCGTGTTATCTTCCTTCAGTCTCCTCTCCTCCCTTCTTCTCTCCTCCGTGAGGGAATTGAAGAAAAAAGAAAAAAAGAGAGAGAAATGGCAGACTTCCAGGTGACCTGCTACTCGTGACATGACACTGGTTGCCATGGTGATTGCCCATTAATAGCCAACAGGCACTGACATGACTGCAGGACGCGGTTGTGGCTGCAGGAGTGAAGACTGCGTGCGTGCATGTGGCTGCACTCGCGTGTGTGTGTGTGTGTGTGTTGGTGGCGGGTTGAATGTGTAATCCACGCTTGAGAAAATGTGTGTGTTTGTGTGTGTGTGCGCATGAATGGCGCTCCAGAATAGGTTGCTTGCATGTGTAAGGTGCAGCATGTGTACCAAAGCAACCCTCCTGAGGGTGGGGGGGGGGTTAGGTTCACAGCCAAATCGTGTGAGAAAGCCGTTAATGCCAGATGGCGTGTCCAAATGTGCCGATTCGCCATCCGCAATGTGTCAATGACTAGAGTTATACCGACTGTGACTACGCAGCCACGATGCCGCACGTTCAGACTTTTTTATATGACAAATAAAAACCCACTCACACATGCCGTGTTAAGCCCAAATGAGTCACATCACTTATTTCACTTCAGCCATCAGATCGCTGATAACAAATGCAGGGAATGCATGAATCGTTGACCAGTGACCATGAGTGTGAGGTGCGTTCGTTTATGTGTGTTCTTTTGTGTGTGTGTGTGTGTGTGTGTGGGCCTGTGTTAACTTGACTCTAGCCCTGTGAGCTGATTGGCTACTCATACCTTGATGTGTCTTCGGGCTCTGTTCACATAGTTACTGTATCTATGGCTGCGTCTCTGCTCATCTCGCCAACCACACCCACTCACATTCCCTTTGCTTGCCTTCGCCACACTATCATCTCACTTAACAGCCTTGTAACCCTCTCACTGTCACCTCATTATTAATATTATTTATTTTTAAAGGCAAAGCCATCGTCAGTCTCTGCTGTGGCGTTCGTGTGTGTGTGCCCGTGCATGAGTGAAGCTCCTCGGCTCTGACAGCTCAGTGGAGCTGCACGTGGTGAGCAGCAACAGTGAGAGGATCCTCTAATGTATTTCTCCTCTCCATCCCTTGTTTTCCCACCGTTTCTCAACTCCTGGCTGTGATCGCTGCACACTGAAGCAGAAGTAAGTGTTTTTCACGGAGTGGGGAACAGGGAGTGTGTGCGATAGTGTGTGTCTCTAAGAGGAGGAGGTTGTGATTTGAAGTGTGTAGGGAGGGGACACAGGTACAGCCTCAGCTCTCCACCTCTCAAGGGCCTCTCCAGTACATATGACCCATGCCTTTTCTCTCTAGGCTGTGCGGTTTGTGTGTGTTTGTATATATTCCATTTTTTACCGCATGTATGTTTCCCGAGACGCAAGTGAACGACGTGGATGCATCCTGCTTTTGTGTGCTTCTGCCGATTTTGTGTGCATGTGTGTGCGTTTCTCCTCCCATGTGCGCCCAAGCCTGTCAGCTTGGCTGTGCATCTTCCGTGGAGCGCTCATCTCAGAGCGATCATGAAGGGTACTTTTGACTTTAATCTCTCCTGAAATCCTCTTCTTCTCTCCCAGGTCACTCCTCTTGTTCTTTGCTCTCTTGTTTAATTTCCTCCAGGTCCCACTGTCACAAAACCACGGAAACTCCACGGCAGCGGCTTGCGCGGAAGTGACACTTTCCCGAAGTAGGCCAAAGTTTAGCAAAAGTCACTCAGGGGCTTGATTATAAGACTCCATTTTGTAGTGATTGTGCATTTAGAGCTCTGTGAATTTTTCCCTTTGAATCCAATTTGAATCAAATTATGTAAAGCTACTGCTGGAGACAACTCGCCGGCAGAGTCGCACAAAGACAAACGCTCATCTTAAAAAATCACAGGCACGAATAAAAATCAAGTGGTGGATGTCTTGATTTGTTAAGGACTTTTAT
Source organism: Planiliza haematocheilus (assembly GCA_005024645.1). Taxonomy (NCBI): domain Eukaryota; kingdom Metazoa; phylum Chordata; class Actinopteri; order Mugiliformes; family Mugilidae; genus Planiliza; species Planiliza haematocheilus. The sequence continues at coordinate 679,917 of SRSE01000845.1, read as the reverse complement.
TTTATTATTTTTTTTTTATTAATCATTAAGAACTTTATGAATTACAAGCTGTCTGTGTGATTTCACCTTCAAAGTTTCACTTCATCGCACGGATTCACAGCCTGGATGTGTTTCCTCAACCATGGCTAAAACTGTCCAAACCCACTTCAGATAGAAATAAATGCTTTGAACTAAAGGTAGCTCTCGATTCAGTGACATGTGTAGCAATAAAAAGCAGATATCCGGATCCAATGAGTGCGTTAGCGGAGGTGAGAGCCGGTTAGATGACTAAGCTGAGTGGTCTTCTTTGACGACAGGCTCTCTGTGCAAACATCAACACTGAAATCTGATAGAGGTATCGATTAGCCGTGGCTGAAAGCGGCTGATCATGAGTCAGAAGATTAATACATTGATTCTAAGTCTGACCTGAAGAGAGACAGATGAAGACAGCTTACTCAGAGTATCAGTTTAATTCTCTATTTTCTTTCCCAAACTCAACTAGGTCACTGGAGTCAGCATGAAATGACTCATAGCAGTTTGATTCTTGGATGTGTGAGGCTCATCTTATTGCTGAAGTCTAACCCAGATAGGAAGACAGGCAGAGTGTGCTAGATACCTGTGTTTGTAGGACTGGCCATAGCTGTGGGTAGGTTGGTCGGCTCTCCCAGCACCAGACGCACCCTCTTGGCGTGGGTTTTGCCCTGGTAGTGCGACTGGGCCACAATCGCGGAGGTGAAGAACATGTTACACAAGGTACAACACTTGTTCCTGTCCACTTCTGTCTCTGCACAGTCCTACAGGCGAAGAAGAGGGAGAGATGGTAAGAGAGAGAGTTAGTGGGGGTGAAGAGAGAATTAAATCACATGGGAGGAGAGGGTGAGCGTGGTGACGTTAAATAAAAAAAAAAATAAGAGGCTGGTGGAGGGGAAGACAGAATAGAAAGATGTGAAAGGAGAAGCAGGGAGAGGTAAAAGTGAGAAAGGGGAGAAAAGCAAGGAGAATGGGAAATGAAAAGATGTACACTCTGTGCTGACCTCGCTGGGCTTTTCCTCCCTCGCGCTTACTTTCTGACACACACACACACACACACACACACACACAAAGGCAAAGAGAGGGCAGATCAAATATTCATCTGTCTCTCTGGGCTGAGATTGTGGCTAGGCCCTTTCACCGCTGCCGGTTTATTACTAATGATGAGAGGGAGTTGCTCCCTGCGGGAAAGAGGCAACGCAAACCAAAAGACCAACTGCCTGATTGACACAAGTGCACAAACACACACACAAAGTCATGTTTCTGTCATTTCAGATGACACTGACTCACAAGAAATTCCTGGAAACTTGCCGAATTTACCACTTGTAACTTTTAACTTATCACAAGGTGGATCCAGATAATGTGTTTGATTTAGGCCCATGTAACACCTAGTGAAGATCAAGTGCACAATTACACAATTCAAGATTTATTTCACCGTATTTTAAACTACAATATGCTGGAGACTTCATGTCAGGACGTCATGCAAAACTCATGATGAATTGTGTTTGACCTGTGCGGTCATAAAATGTTTAAAACCTGACAAAATCGATACAACAACATGTCACGTGTAGGCTGCAAATAAACCAACCAAGGCCACCAAAGCACATTTTTTAAAGAAAAGAACATAGATACTGTCAGTATGTGTCCACATACTTGACTCGTGTCTTTTGTTAAGTAGAAGTAATAGGTATACAGGAGGCATGCCTGGCTTGATTGACAAGTTCTCCCTCTTTGTGAGAAGACAAGAGCCAAATGTCAAACTCAAGGCTTTAAAACAGCAGCTACATCCATGCCCATCTTTTATATACAGCCCACGTTCCAGTTTAAGGAAATCTAAATGTTGCGCAGCTTACAATAGTGTTTTAGGTTTTCTGTGTGCTTTGACCTTTTCAGCAACAGCTTAGGGGGAGGTCCTGTCCTGTTTCAATTCATGCACAGGGTTGATGTCAAACAAATTACTTTCTGAGTTTGTTGTAGTGACCTTAACTGGCCAGCACGGAATCTGTAATCCTTCAGTACAGCTCCCTGACCGCAACTAAAAGGAAGCAAACCTCTGCATTTGCCCATTGTTTTTCCATTCTGTGGACTGCAGCAAAGAAATGACGCATAGAAATGTGTTTGTATTAAGTGTATACAGCAATCAGCCAGTACATTATAACCATTGACAGGAGAAGTAAATAACAATGACCATTTTGTGACAGTGAAATGTGAACTTTTTATGGCCTTTGTGTGGATGTCATGACATGCACCACCCACCTAGACCAGACCAGACACCTCCACCACATAGCAATGACACTACTTGATGACAACTCAAAAAACATGATGAACACCATAAGGTGTTGACCTGGACTCCAAATTCACTCGACCCCAAACTGATCAAGCATCTGTGGGATGCACTGGTACACGCCCATAGGACCCAAACTAACACTTACAGGACACCCTCCGAAGGCAAACGTCCATTCTCTGATGTGTTTTGGGGGAACAAGGGACACAATATTAGAAAGGCGGTCATAATGTTATGCCTGATATGTCGGTGTATACGCCACATACTTAAATATATAAATTAAAACATGTCTTTTTAAAGAAAAGAATAAGAAAAACAAGTGGACGTGTTTTGTCTTCTTCTCACTGTTCACACCAATCCTCCCCCTACTGTCTGTTCATCCAGACTTTCTTTCTTTCTTCTTTTCACACCAGAACTCTCTTTAGTCCAGGTGTCAAATCGAGTTGGAGGAGAGAAACCTTGGTCTCTGCGCGAGAGTTCAATAATGGAAAAGTGTCTGCAACACCATATCTGGGTGTGTGAGTGCACGCTGTGTGTCTCTGCGTGTGTGCGTTATGTCAGCCCTGGTTAGCATCACGGACAGTGGATGTGAGAGCTAAGGACACCTTTACCTTCCAGGCTTAGCTTTGTCTCTGAGCTGTCCCATATCCCTCTTTCTGTTTTCTTCTCCCTCTCTCTTCGTCTCTTGCCTTTTGCCTTCCTGCCTTGCCTTCCCTCTCAGGCTTTTTTCCCCCCTCTCTCTCTCCTCTCTTCCCTCCATGCATCCTCCCTCCCCCTCTGGGCACCAGTCTCAGTGACTCTGTGTGTTGTAGGATGAAATATTTATCTGTATTGGCAGGCCCTCGCTGCCCCCTCCCCTAGCTCCCCCTCTCTCGCCCTCGCCTCCTCACCTCCCCCGAGTGTGTCCCTGCTGTGATCATTTTAAAGGCTTGCAACAAGCTGTCCAGACCCCACACCCCCACTCACCCAGCATCACCATTAGTAACTCTATCTAAAATGATGCTAGATGTGCTCTAAATGCACCGCATCGTCTCCTCGGCCGCATTGTCTCATGCTGGAAATGAAAGAAAGTCTATTTGTTGTTATTGTCAGTAGCTTTGTATGTAAAATAAATGCAGCTTATCTATATTTATCCCGTGATCTTTATTCATGATTGTAGCACAGTAGACACAATGCCCACGAGGACATGTCTCTCTTCTCTTCTCTTCTCTGCTCTTCTCTTCTTCTCATCTCCCTCATTACCATCTCTATTACACCTCTTTTCATCTCTTTTCCTTTTCTTTCTACTTCACTCCTTGCACCAGCAACGCTGCTGGGATCTTGTTGTACTTGGATATATGTGGACCAGTGTCCCACAGCAGTCTTTTATTTTTATTTTTTGGACTTTGGACAAAAAGCCTGCACTGATATTTCGGTGGCAGCTTGCAATCGTCTCACCTGTCAAAACACACTGGATAGTAAAAAAAAAGAAGAAGCGTTTGACAGAGATTGGGACCGAAACACAAAGAAGCATCGACTTAAAAGAAAAAGACAGATGTTACACCAGGGATTTAGTGACAGCGTGGGGAAAGTTTGTGTGTGTGTGTGTGTGTGTGTGTGTGTGTGTGTGTGGGGGGTGGGGGGGGGGGGCTGGTGACTGCGATATGAATAACTGTCAGCCTATTACGGCTGCCACTCTACTGAACCACTTTAAACAGTAAACAGCATCCCTGACTCACTGTTTTCCCTCCGTCCGCCTGTCTTAGTCAAAAAAATCATCAGCCTTTCCCTTTCTTCTTGTTTGATTTATTAAATTCCCCTCTTCGCTCATTGCCGCGCTCCTCTTTGTTGTTTAGTCCCTCGCCGCCTCTACCTCGATAAACAGGTACGCATGCACGCAACGAGGTCGCACCCCACACATCTGTCGGGACGTATGTGCGGGGTGTGACCTCCTTGCAGCGCGTGCCTGTTTATCTGTTTGCTGCCTGCTAGTGACGTCTGTATCGCAGGATATTTTGTGTTTGGGAGGCTTCATCCTTCTCATGCACCTAACAATAGAATCCTAATTAGCTGTGTTTATCTTCCTCTCCTTCTGTTTTGCTCCTTCTCGGCTCCTCCTTGCTTCTCCCACTGTTCTGCGTTGAGGCGCTGTCGGAAACACTGCTAAATATACACACGGAGCAGCGCGGGGAAAGAGACACTCTCGTTTGGAGTTTTAAAAAAGCTCTGAAAGTGTAAACTGAAAAAAGCGGCAATGCAAATATAGCATTAGAGGAGAGATAATAATAATAAGAGAAAAACATTTTGTCGTCTCTTGGCCTTGGTGCAAGTGGAAAACTGCAGAGAGCGAGGGAAAGGGTGGAGGATAATGGAGGAAAAAAGAATCAAGTCTCCTTCCCTTACATCTGGGAGCACCTTTATGACCTACTTTCTCTCATGTTTGTTCTGTGACAAACACTTTCACCTACACACAACAACAAAAAAACCCTCCAGGCATGGCATTTTACACTGGCATTTCATACACTCCGCAAAAAGCCTTTTTTCCCTCAGTTCCCATCGGACTGCACCATGTCAATCAGTGCAGTCACAGACAGGCAAACTCACTAAGATGAAGTGCAGCGGGAAAAAAAAATGTGCCAAACTTCCCCCGAGAGGAGAAGAAAAGATGAAAGAGATGGGAAAAAGTTTATTCCAAAATTGAATCGTGAGAATTCAATCGCGGCAGATGGATTTCATCTGTTCTGTTTTTTCGGCATTGTCAGAAAATCAATGTACACGTCCGCGTGTGAAAGGTCACGAACAAAACGCTGGCTGTGGAGCGCGCGGCACGTTACAGTACGGCCGATGAGTGTGCGTTTCTACGTGTGTGTCTGTGTGTGTGTACGTGGCCTGCTTATGCGTGTTCGGTGTCCCATATGAGGTGAGAGCCAGGATGGGCTGAGTCATGTCTTATTCACTTAGGGAGACAGATGGAGACGCAGGTGTGTATATTTCTACAGTAGTGTGTGAGTGTGTTTGTAAACCCATAAGACCTTGACGTGTTATTTGTGGAGCGTTGTGCACGTGCATCACCTTTATGCATCATCGTACGACTACACCGATCAGGCATAACATTATGACCACCTTCCTCATATTGTGAATGTCTCCCTCGTGCCTCCAAAACAGTTGTGACTCATCAGAGAATGGATGCAACAGGATGTTGTCAGTGGGGCCTTTGGGTGTTATGGCCTGTGTGGATCATCCCACAGATACTTGATCAGTTTGGGATCTAGGAAATCTGGAGGCCAGGTCAACACCTTGTGCTGTCGACGGATGTTAAGTCTTTTGTTACCCGTACCCATTTGTTACCACAGTCTTTTCTTTGTGGACATCCTCTTTCTTCACGGTGATCTCAGTATTATCCTGCAGTGTGTTTTACGCTCTCATTTTCAGAATCACATAGTGAGAAAATCTTAAGTTTCTCCCGTTGCACCAAGATTTCACAATTGGGTAGGATTGTAAAACTTCTGCAGTCTGAACCTGGCTTTAAAATGCACCACAGAATACGGCTGGTAGCTTTAATTTCACCTTTAAGTGTTTCGTTTGTCTCCTGACGCGGTCGTCACAAGTTATTTCTGAGCATAACCTGACTGATCTGAGAACAAACTTCAGGCTGAGTAATGTTAATAGATTTTAAATGCTCATTAATGAAGGAAAGGATGTGAAGGAAATGCTGAGTGCCACTGTGAACTGTGGGGGAACAACCTCATCCACAGACACAAGGACTTCTTAATTACGGAAACAAATACGACATGCAGCTATTACTGAAGAGCATAAAAGTATTAATATGTGGTTTAAAGCGGGACTGCTGTGTGTTTGACAGCTCCACACGGTTGTTCTGGCTTTAGTGGTGGGAACTGTTAATCCGTGCCTGTTTTTATGCTTTAGCCTTGCTGGATTTAATAGTAGAAAATGAAAAACCTTTTAATCTGTTCCCTTGCTTGCAGCCCAAAACTTAAATTGTTCAAGTTTTCAACTCTGCGTTCCTCGTTTGTCAAATCAAACCTGAATTCTATTACTCTGGGGACGTTTGCAAATATTTTGGCTGGAGGACAGAGGGCCATTATCGTACAAGTGGAACTAGCCCTGCAGTGTGGCCCAAGGTGTTGGCCGTGGCAGTGCACCTCTTCACCTCGTCTTGCCTCTCTCTCTCTGGCGCAACTAGATTTGTCAGTTAGCTTGATAAGCTTTATTTTTCCACCAGCTGTGTCCTCTAAGTGTGTGTTACATGTATTCCACGTGTCTGTGTGTGTCTGTGTGTGTGTGTGCACTTACGCCACGGGGGACAAGCTAGATAAATGGGTCTCACAATGAATGTACTATAATAAATCTCCCTCTACGCAATAGTTTATTACACGTACGCAAAAACACAAAGTCTAAATTTAATCAGCGGGAAAATAACAAAATAACAGTTTTCACGTTGGAAGCCCAACAATTTACCGTAAACGCGCGTGCAGCCTCAGCACTTGAGGGGAAAATGTACAGACGCGATGGCCTACCTACCTACAGCACACTCACACAGGCAGACACACAAACACTGGTAACGCACTGACCTCCTTAGCCACCGCCTGCAATAGACAGATATAGAGCTGCTTGGCGGCATCTGCCTCCACTAAATCTTACCAGAAACACAGCTTAGGCATAACCTCTCTTGGGAGAATTATAGCTCACAACCGCACACGGATCAAACAAATATTCCTGTGAGCACTTGGCTGGTCAAGCCTTTGCAAGGATTAGGCCGCGGCTTGTGATCCCAGGTTTTTGTCATCGATATATTTTCAAGGATAAATTCACAAATAATTGCCCCTCTTTTCGTGCTGATGCCTCGGCTTGTACTGAACTGTGATACGTGCAGATCTTTAAATCGTAAATATTAAAAACGAATCTCTTGTTTGGAGGGAGAAGATGGTAGTAGTGACATGCACACACACACACCCACCACACACACACACACACACACACTGAGTGAAAGCATACTGGGTTATCTGGCCTCAGTCTTTTGGAAGGTGGTCCTCCATCTTCTGGGTGAAGCATGTAGAACAGGCGTACCTTGTTGGCATGTTTCTTACTCTGAGGGAGACACACAGAAAGACAGAAAGGGAAAATAAGAAAGTCAGCAAGGGAAGTAAGTTTTATTTTATGAAGCGAGCCAAGTGTGTGTGTGTGTTTAAAAAAAAATCAATGACTGTCACTCCACCTTGGCAACTCGCTCCAAGCTTTTGTCTCTGTTTCGGCTGATGATGCTAGCAGACACTTTGCCCCCGGGTAGGTGACTAATGGTCGGGGCCTGCCTCAGCTTTCTGGAGCTGAGTAAGGTGTAGAGTAGGGGCAGTGGTGGGATGGATGTGGGCGGTGGGGTGAACGGCGGTACTTTGCTTTATGTGCACTCACTGACTCCTTAAAAGGCTAAAGGCTGTGACGGAGTAATTTGGACGGCCCAAATGACTTTAAAATAAATACCACTTGAAGAAACGTTTAGCGGAATCAGCACCAAAGATGATTTAAATGATATTTGTCTGCACAGAATTAAAATAGATGTTTCGAGGAGTTATATCGTCTTTCGTGCTTGTTATTCGTTTGGCATTTTCACCCAACCGCAAAATGTGTGTTTGCTGGCTTTAGACTATAAAGACTATAAAAAGCAGGCTGGTGTTTATATGAAAGGACAGTGAACTGTCCTTGAAGCTGCTAACTGTCACTTTAATACCGTACGATGTAAATCACTGGACACGCTGCCGGCGGAAGATCGGTGAATGTGTCCAGACAGCTCTGCGTGTTTGTGTGCGAGGTTGACACAAGCTATCCTCCATACATATCATTTTATTGGCAACCTCTGGCAACCTTCGCTCCCTCCTGCTATATAACACCTATTATTATAGGTAGAGGTTCCACTGATGACGCCATCGGAAAGAGTGTCTCATATGCAGGTTATAGATATGTTGTTTGTACGACCGAGTGCTGGGAGTCAAGATTGTGGACTCTAGATGGATGAGAAATTAATATAAGAGGTGCTTTACCTCATTTAATCGATATGAAAGGTGGAGTTATAGGTTCAGATCGTGACTGAGCAGCACAAGCTAAATGTGGACAAGATGCTATATTGCTGCTGCTGCTTCAGTGCTTAGATTAGATCCTTTCCCTTCCACCAGGAAATGACCCCCCGCCCTCCAGCCCCAGCTCACTTGTCAGACGACCCTTAATGCATTCTGTCAGCGCTTGTGTGTGTTTGTGCGTCCGAGTGTACGCTCGTGTTTATAGGTGTATAAATGGTCATGTAGATGATGGCTCTGGGATATGGGCTAAAAGCAGGACCCTGTGTCACCATGGTTACCCTGCACTGACCCTCAGCGCTCAGCCTACCCTAATGGACTACGTGTGTCTCTCTCTGTCTCTTCTCTCTCTGTCAAAACAACTTGGAGGAGACAGACAGGGCAGAGAGTAACTATATAAAATAGTCTGCCACATCACCCTGACGGTGTGTTTGTGTAAACATGTAGAGAGTTTAACGTGACTAGTGAGGCCTATAAAATAAGCGTAGGCTACCCCTTTTTGCAAACACAGATTTCTTAATAATTAATTCCTCATAATAATAAACCTTTCTGCAGCCTCTTGTTTGTCTGCCATAATTTACCCACAAGCTGTAAAACCTGAGGAGGAATTCATTGAGTTGAACGAAGTTCACTCAGCGATTAAATTAAGTTTTTAGGGATGCATAACCTGCATATTAATAGCGTCCGTGCCATGCATGTTAACTTTAGTTGAAGAAATTACACATTTTGGAAACTGGTGTTGTGTGTTTTACATAAAGTAAGCACTGTTTTTTGTTTTTAATTATAAAAATGATTCTAACCAACCTCATACATATAGTCACTGTAGCAGTCTTATAGTCACTGAGAGAAACATTGCATATTTGTCTGTGTACTGGCTGTAGCTCCAAGTCATTCATGTTAAGTTATAGACTACAGAAAGTTTATTGGATTAAAATTCCTTAATCTACTATAAGAAAAAAATGTTAAAGGCAGTTCAAGATTTCTTTATTGTCAATTTCTGAATATGTTGTGAACGTATTGAGAAATTGACAATAAAGAAAACTTGAATCTTGATCTTGAATTCAATTTAACTGATTTAAGTTAGTTACTTATAGATTTGTAAATTCACACCATTACCTAAGCATAAATGAAATAAAAAGACAAGAATTTACATGACACAAGATTGCATTTGATGGTATTAGAATGACAAATGTGCATTTTATTTTTATGTTGAAATAACAAGATACATTTAAAATGACTTAGCCGTCTATCTCCACAGTTGTGCCACATTTGATTGTTTTGTGAATATTTGAAGCTTTTGTAGAACTTGACAGATGGTATGATGCTGCAGTGCATCATGCCATGATGTGTTTATACCACAGATACCTACAGTATCAGGTGTCCTTTCATGCTTGTTGTGTCACCATATTTGGCACAGTTTAACATGTTCTCTCACAGCACGTTAAGCAACTTCTAATTTTAATATAAAATATGTACAAGGAAGTAGCCCAGCTCTACTGTCCTGACTAAATCCAACATGCCCTCAAATCATTTCTTGCCTTGTTATTTTGATCTGCTGACCCCTGTGGAGACCTTTACCTACAGGTGACAGTGAGGACAGGCAGTGACTCAGCTTGACTATTTGTCTGCTCCACTGGGTGTTTTTGCCTTGACTTGGGATGAGGGACAGAAATAGATGACTGTCAAGTGAATGTGGTCGGTAGACACATACCCACTGTCGTTGTCCTTGCTTAACTCTCCAGATAAGGGCCTTGTCCTCATTACTCTGCTTGTTAATCCCAAATGTGTCTTGTAATCAAGAACAACCTCAGCGCAGTACACAAACGCAAGCGCACGTGTGGATGTGCATGCACACACACATATAGATCACAGTTAAATAAAGCAAGGGTTGATTATTTAATGGCCATCCATTAAATTACTCTTAAAGAGTCGGCTGAAAGGTAGACTACATTAAAGTGTGCGTGCACGTTTGTTTGTGTGCAAGTAACAGGCATTACCATGCTGCATTAAATCTATGTATAATGGATGAGCTCTGTTTTTGAACGGCACAAGCACAAATTGGTACAAATAAGGCTGTTGCAGAGTATACACTGCTGGAATCTGCGTGTGAACACAACAATCATTGCATCATTCTTTTGTTTTTGTGCATGAGAACCGTTGAGAGTTTTCTTCGACGCGTACACGTTTACCCCCGAGTAACCCGACGAAATACCTCCAGAACTGAGAAGAGACGGACTCACCTCATAGTGAGCGGTGCGCTGGGACTCGGAGATGAGCTGGGCATTGCAGATGTTACAATAGCTCTCTGTGAACAAGCCTCCATCCACGACGCCCGCCGACTTCATCTTCATCTGAGACTATACGCAGAGACAAAACACACACCCAAACATATGCAAATATGAATGTGATTAAGATGCAGAGTGGAATAAAATGTCAGTGAACCTTACAGCGAGTGTTAGAGGTGCATGAGCTCGCAAATATCTTATCTCAGTTTAGAAGTGGTTTTCCATCGGAATGACAAATTCACAGTGACAGCTCAGCCCAAAACATGGTGATCCTCTCTGTCAGAACGTCCTCTCATGGATGATTTTGGCTCCACTCTTGGAAATAGTGGCCTGAGGCTGTGGCTCTTTTTTTTTTTTTTACATTTCACTTAGCACTTTTTTTTTTAGTTTTTTGAATCACTTGGAATCTAGGATCATAAAGTTGAAACAAGTTTTTGCTATTTATGGTTTATGATAATGTAAGTTATGAGACTACAAGGATCAAAACTTTACGAGTCCTTTTAAATTGTCATCATTATTACAAGCATGTTAATATTTAGGTGATTTGATCACACAGTTAACTACATAATTAGATTTTGTATTACCCTTTGAGCTGTACAGTGCTGAAGTAAGATGTGATTGGTGCATTGTCTAAACTGTCTGGCCATCTTATGAAGCCAGTCACTTTCAGTCGTCTGCATCCATTGCTGGAATGGTCTCTATTGATTGTCTGGTTGCATGGTAATGATATTGTATTTAAATCATGGTGCCAAACAAAGAGAAAACATCCAAGTTTAATGCAATTTTGCAAGGTAAAACATATTGTCCATTGTGTGTGTCAGTCATCTAATTTTAAAATACACCATACCCATACCATATAACCATATAACCTGGTATAACAACTATTAATTCTACTGAATGAGACTAGAGCCTGAACTTTGCTTTACTGACCATCTATCCTCAATGATTATTATCTTGTATAATATCCATCAGAAAAATCAAAGTTGCGCTGTGTTTTAGAAAGTAAACCCAAAATTTTAAATCATAGACCCCAGGACCCCATTAACGTCCAAATGATGCCAAAGTGGTGACTCATTTGTTTTGCGCAAACATTTTTGCTTCATTAATTTCCAAGTTATGAGCGTCACCCATTATCAAAATAAACTGAGATAGCTTCAGACGTAATGAGGCACAGATTGGTTTCCTTGCACAACGGATGTATGGAATGAATGAGTCACCACTTCGAGGTCATTTCATTGTTAATGAGATGCTGGCATCATAGCAATGTTTGCAATGTTTTGCAAAGGAACCTTTTTGTGAACCTATTCACGCTTGACGCCTCTAAGGATTCAACTAAGCCCATTGTCAAGATTGAAGTTGTTTAGATGAGCAGTAGTCATAGTTTATTTGTTTCTGCTGAGCTTTCTGCGGCCTTTCTTCATTAGGGGCTATAATCACTTGGTATACATGCACCTCTGGTGTTGACAGAAAATCAGGTGACCTCAGCAGGGGTCTTTGGTCTGCAGGGGGCACAACAGGCACTGCACTAATCGGTCTATGGACACACTCAACCTTTCTTATAAATATGAAAAGTGTCGATATTTTGACAGTGTATGGAAAAGCTAGTGTGTTCAGAAATTCACTTACAATGCATTGCTGCTCAATGCTTATGAGGATAACACCGTAACCCTTTACATACACATCTCAAACTTTCTCATCCCTGGATCCCTGGCCAGAGGACTAATACTGTAAAGCGATTCGGATAGCCGAGAGGAACAGTGCTGAGGATTACGGTCTCTAAAGTAAGCTGTTTAAAAAGGTTTACAGCATGGTCCCCCGGTGAGAAGCAGTGTCTTAAAATCTTGTCAATGTTGCGAATACTCGACCGGTAAAACCACAGAGACCCGAGCAACCCACAGGGAGACGCGGCTCTGAGCTCCTAACAACATGGCACCGGTGTTTTCTTTAGCTTTTCTACTGAGTACAGTAATAGAAAATGGTTTAATGATGTGCTCTGGGGTCTTGTGTTCAATTTTCTATTCTCTTCATTATGTGTGCCCTGTAGGCCTCACTCTGACAGGGTTAGGCTGAGTAACGGGTCTGTAGGGAATCGTCCAGGAACATCAACCATTAAACTGGATGAGGTCCTTTCGTCAAGGAAGCAGCAGGAGAGAGGGGGATCTAGAGGGGCAAAGTGTTTTATAGAGATGCATCGATGCTGTTGAAGTCAGCTCCGGTAACTCTGGAAGACGTGAAAATTTTGTATCCCAAGAAACACAACATTATGGCGTTACACAAAAACAACTCCTAAGTGGTGACAGTAATTGGTATTCTTTATCTGAAGTCTAGTGCGTAACTACATTCAACCAATTTGCCTAACTCTTGCAAGCACTCACCTTAACACAGTGGTAATTACCCTTGTCTGTTCATCTTGTCTGTTTGGTGCACCCTGGACCTTTCAATTAGCTACAGACATGCTGTATGGGCAAGTCCTCCATTATCTAATTGAACCTACAGTATAATCATACACTAAAACTAAAAGACAGCACGTTTGATTTGGAGCCTTACACTTACACTACTACCGTGTACGGCCACAGACGACAGATTGTACTCTTATTTTGTCTAGAGGCTTAGCTGCAATATTGCCTCCGCTATGTGAAGTGCCTCTAGGCCCTCCAGAGAAGAGTTTTTTTTTTTTTTTTTTTCCCCCAAACTAACACAATGAATGAAGTTTGTCTCAGAAAAAAAGACCTTGCACTGTCTGTGTGGACTGGACGTAAGTCAGAGGGAAGGGAGCCTATCTTTTAATCTTTGGGGCTAATTAAAAGTGATTGCATAAATATCCTTGTCTTCCTAATATCTCTATTACCTCTGATTATTACATGCAAGATGGGAGACATAGACTAATTAATAGAGGCAATCTGTCGGTAAGATTAACGGAATGGCAGGCTCGGCGAAGCGCAAAGATTGAGAGGCAGATAGAGGGAAGCATAATGAAGGAGGGAAGGCAAGTGGAAAAGGGGAGCGGAGGGTGCACTGATCGTGGTAATGAAAATCGAATTTATTGCAACTTTTAACATTGATTTTGAAAACACTAACTGCATATGCATGTCATGTACGGTGTATCTGCAGCTCATCTTTTGATTTCTTCTCTATGTATTGCATCTTATTTGTCACTCAGATGTGTAAGTAAAGAGAGTTTACATAAAGATATTGGAAGCTGTTGTCTTGTCACCAGTCAGTCTTTATTATTAAGAGTGAGAAGAGACTGATGGGACAATTTGTGGCAAATATCATACAGTTTGTGGTGGCCGTTGGTAAAGGTCATGTCATGTGCGAAACTTCATGCATTGTCAGACTAATGGAGAATGAGTGACAAACAGTGATTTTGTCCAATAATAAGAAGTAATATTACAGTACATGCACATTAATGATGGAAGCCCCTTCACAGTGAAACCTTGGCTTAAAATAAATAAATAAATAAAATAACTGTTTAACAATGTTTTATACTTGTAAAGGTTAGGATTCAACCTTTATTTTTCTATCCACTCCCTGTACAATGTACTTCCCTCTCGAGAGTCAAGGAACTCTAAACGTCACCTTGGTCGCATTAAATATCAGCAACATAATAGATCGAACAAAGCAGCGGAACAAATTGAGCACATACGTCAAAAGAATCTGAATGGCAGCAAAACCTCAGCTTGGAAACTGATGCATTTAATAACTATGAATGATTTATTAAGTACAAATAAGTCACTAGTGCAAAACTTCAGCACATGAGGAGGTTGGGGTGGAGGTGGGAGATGCAGTGAGACATGAGGAGGTTGGGGTGGAGGTGGGCGATGCAGTGAGACATGAGGAGGCTGGGGTGGAGGCGGGCGATGCAGTGACACATGAGGAGGTTGGGGTGGAGGCGGGCGATGCAGTGAGACATGAGGAGGTTGGGGTGGAGGCGGGCGATGCAGTGAGACATGAGGAGGTTGGGGTGGAGGCGGGCGATGCAGTGACACATGAGGAGGTTGGGGTGGAGGCGGGCGATGCAGTGAGACATGAGGAGGTTGGGGTGAAGGTGGGCGATGCAGTGAGACATGAGGAGGTTGGGGTGGAGGCGGGCGATGCAGTGAGACATGAGGAGGTTGGGGTGGAGGCGGGCGATGCAGTGAGACATGAGGAGGTTGGGGTGGAGGCGGGCGATGCAGTGACACATGAGGAGGTTGGGGTGGAGGCGGGCGATGCAGTGACACATGAGGAGGTTGGGGTGGAGGCGGGCGATGCAGTGACACATGAGGAGGTTGGGGTGGAGGCGGGCGATGCAGTGAGACATGAGGAGGTTGGGGTGGAGGCGGGCGATGCAGTGACACATGAGGAGGTTGGGGTGGAGGCGGGCGATGCAGTGAGACATTAGGAGGTTGGGGTGGAGGTGGGCGATGCAGTGAGACATGAGGAGCTTGGGGTGGAGGCGGGCGATGCAGTGACACATGAGGAGGTTGGGGTGGAGGCGGGCGATGCAGTGACACATGAGGAGGTTGGGGTGGAGGCGGGCGATGCAGTGAGACATGAGGAGGTTGGGGTGGAGGTGGGCGATGCAGTGAGACATGAGGAGGTTGGGGTGGAGGCGGGCGATGCAGTGAGACATGAGGAGGTTGGGGTGGAGGTGGGCGATGCGGTTTGTCGAGTCCTAACGACACCTTTATAAATATGATTGGACGTTAATAGCCACACAGCTGCGACTGAGCCAGTTGTGAAGCATGTGTGAAACAGCTGATGCCAATCAGCCAACACAAAACTCACAGTGCTCCTCCTGGACTAATTCCTCTATTCATTCTTGGTATTGTTGCATAAGGCTTTGCTCAGACGCTTGAGGCAGGTGGGGAAACTTAACATACGTCTTTGAATCTGCTCACAATGAACTTTATCTGTGATTATTTCTTATCTGGTTGTGAATATTTAATGTTACAGAGACATACTTAAGGATCCAAAGTAGAGTTCTTAGAGAGGACTTAAGAGCACAGTGTGGTGATTAAGAGTTAGTGAAACTATGCCACAACATGAGCCAAGAGGGCATGAAGTGCACACTGAACATAGGAGGCAGGAATAGTTTTGTGGGAGACAAACAAACAAAACCCAAAGGGAAATGCAGAGAATGAGGTCCAGGAAGAAAAACATATGTACCTGTATAATATATACACAAGGGAAATGATTGGGAGGTGAGGTGGGTGTGGTCGACAGGTGAGTGGGAGCAAGAAGAGGGACTGAGTACATCTGGTGGAAGGATGTGGTAACACATGGGTGAAACGTGGAGCTCAAAGCAGTATTCAGAGCCAAACTATGACCCAATATTCAAGAGCAGGGGATATAAGTCTATCTAGACAGATACATAGAGTGTATTCATTATATAAAATATATATAAACAGTTACAGTAAGTACAGAGAAGCCAAACATAAACAGCAGCTCTCATTAAAAATGAAAAAGACCTAAACACAGTTGGACATAAACCAGATGAGTCTTAGCGAGCACATGAAAGCCTCAAGCATAAGAAGACAGGACGAACCTTGAGGGGATTCACTTTAAAAACCACATCAAGTATTTAACACAGATGTGAACTCTGAGCCCTCCCTGAAATCGTAGCCCCCAGCCCACCATTCATTATATAGCCGGCGCTGAATAGGATGTGCCTTTTTGTTCTCTTCTTCGAATAAATTCAACCGCTCAGACTGTTTTCTGTCGCCCGGGCGCAGAATATTAATTGGGTTGTAATATTGCTTGCGACTAGATAGCGTCGCACTAAACGAGAGCGCTAATGTATTGGCAGAGATATAGTGCAGTGTTTTACCCCAGCGGGGAGCTTCGGAGACACCGCTCCCGTTATAAATATATTCTTTTATGGCCTTACGACATCACTTTATTGGTGAAATTATGGAACATAGAGTGTGAGCAAGTGAAAAGCAAAGCGCTGTGGTAGAAAATGTGCCACAGTTTGTAGAGGAGTGAGAGATGAGGACAGAAAAGACAGCAGGTGGTTGGGGTAGCAGGCCTCCTTCCTATCCCTCTTCCTCAGTCCGTCTGCAGTATCTCTGCTCCATCAGGAAGCTCAGGTCCAAACTGTTCAGCTTCCTGTGCTCACGTTTTAAACACCTCCTGTCTCATTTGACGTAAAAAGCTGCTGTGATGTAGCTGTCATTACGCATGCAGATGACGAAATATTGACACGAGCCTGTGAGCCAGTGACCTGTCTAACGAGTCACCGGTGGGAATAACAAGAGAAAGGGTTGCAGGATTAATAATATGGAACCCTATATCGAGGAGGTACGCCGCCGTGTCACTTTGATGTTCCACATTACAATATTTTTTCCCCCCTTGTTTTGCTCCTGGTAATGTAATCTTTCCGAACACTGACTTCACCTCATCTGCACCACCCCTCCACACTCACACACACTCTAAAATGCACAAACCTCCCCTTTGTACAGTAGTAATGAAAGGTAGTAGACTGAGCGGGGACAAAAGTCTTCAAAGGAGCTGGAGCCCAGAGTCTGAATCCAAGTCCACATTCATTCTATTTGTTCTGCAGGAGGCTCACTTTGTACTGCTCCTGCTAAATATTTCAGACTGTATGCAAAACCCTCAAATACGGGCAGGGCACAAACACAAATCTGGCAGCGCATTATGAAACTGAGATATAAAAGCTAAAGATGCAAAAACAGGTGAGACAAACATGCGATTAAGGCTTCCTGTCTGCTCCCCATTGTTCATTCCCAAATCCTTAAAGCAAGCAGAAATAAGTGGAGTGTCGACTCAGGTATACACACACCTCCTCTTTCTCACTATTTTTGACTTTTGACTTTTGTTCTTATTCTCTGAGTTGGAGTATCTTCACATCGTCTCCACAACAGTCACGCTATGCTTTTCTTCTCACCTCTCTCTCTGTGTGGCCATTTCCCCAATATGGCCTTGAGGGCAGGGATTATTCATGAGCGATGGTTTAAGATACACCTTTCCTCTCTTTCCACTCTGGGAAAGATGAGCAGATACACTGCTGTATTATGCACCTTGTTGCTGGAATAAATTGCACTGTAACTAAAAGTTGGAGAATCTCATCTCTCTGAGTTACACGTGTAGGTGGATTTATGTTTATCCTTGACCCTTTGTCAAAGAGTTGACGTTCTTAATGAGACAATAAATGAATATAAAAAAGACAAGTTTGTTTGTGCAGCACCTTTCGTCTGTGAGGCAATTAAAAATGCTTTAGACAGGCTATTTAAAAGATTAATAAAAGAAACCCAAGGCCAGGAACATTTGGTGCAGACTGGAAAGTGTCTACTCTACAAAGCATCAACAATGTCCACGACTTTTAGTGCAGGCAGAAAGATTCCAGCACTGTAAAATGCAATTTTTTTTTGTAGACAGTCGAGATTTTCTTGTCTCGATAACACGAGGTTACTATTTGTACATTGGTCTTCTGAGGGTGTCCTGTGGTGTCTAACAACAGAATGTTGTTAGTGGGGGGCATTGTGTCCTTTGGGTTGAGGGGAGGGGCCTCTGTGGACCATCCCACAGATACTTGATCAGGTTGGGACCTAGTGAATCTGGAGGCCAGGTCAACTCCTTGTGCTGTTTTTCATGTTTGTTGAGTTGTTATTGTCATTTACTTCTCCTGTCAGTGATTTTAATGTTGTGGCTGATCAGTGTATACTCTCCCACCATCATCACGCCCCTTCTCATATGAATGAATTATGAAAGCCTTGATCATCTACTTTACACTACGACAAAAAAAAAAAAAAAAAAATCCAGTATTGATTGTCCAACAGTTGAGACATGCATATATTATTATTACGTTGCTCATTTGTGAGAGTATTTGCAAAAATGCTTATTTTCTTGGAAGGACTGTGTGACTGGGTTTTTGGTGAAACAGCAAGAAATAAACCCCCGCAAAACCCCACTGCAATAACACATTTATTTTCAGTTTTACTCTATTGATTTCAGAATCTCATCAAAGAGAAAGTCAAAGTGATAGAGTTGTGGGGAATGCTTGTGTGTGGCTGCACATCCCCCATCTTCCTCTTTATGTATAGAATTTTATAAACCAAAGCTTCATTTTCACTAAAAAAATTCAGCTGTAAACGAAACCTGCGCTTGGTAGACGGCACAAATCGATTCTCTGGACGTCTCTCATATTCAAAGCCAACTGTCTGTATGTCCACAGATAAAACATTAAAGAAACCCCGAAAGAGTAGTTTCACAGAAATTACCCATCAGTGTGTTGAAAATGGATCATTTAAGCACAGTTTCCTCAATTTGCATATTCGAACTTGCAGAAAAGAGAAAAAAAGCACACATGCATGCTCTCTTGAATTCCAAACACACTTGATTTAGAAGCAATTTTATTGGACCAAATACCTTCAAAACTAGTAAATGTGCTCAGTGTGTTAGCAGTGTCAGTTTGAGCACGTTAGCATTTAGCATTGCTTCAAACGCGTATGATCTTATAACAAGTATGATCTTATGGAAGACATAAAGTGAACTCTACACACAGCCCGTCAGTCCATTAGAAGTATGTGAGATGGGTTATATTCTGTTTAGCTTTAGTTTGGGTTTTGGGTTTCGCTTTTAGGGACAAAGGGATTCATTGAGATGAAGACGTATACAAACCTCAGCTAAAAAACATTCTTAATGAAACCTTAATTACCACTTCCTTTGTACGTATCTCTCTGGAGCGATTCAGTGTTCTGCTGGGAACATTTTGGACCTGGCATTCATGTGGATGTTACTCAAACATGTACCACCCACTTAGGTAGACCAGACCAGGCACCCCCACCCCATAGCAATGACACTCCTCGATGGCAGTAGCCATCCCCAGCAGGATGCAGCCTGACACAGACACACACACAAAAACGGTTTAGGAACAACAAAAAAAGACATGAAGAACAGCTCAAGGTGTTGACCTGGCCTCCAAATTCACAAGATCCCAAACTGATCAAGTATCTGTGGGATGATCCACAGAGGCCCCTCCCCTCAACCCACAGGACCAAAAGACCCCTACTGTTTGGAGGCACAAGGGAGACCTACACAATATTATATTAGGTCATAATGTTATGCCTGATGGATGTACATCTCTTTTTATTAAGTGTCTAGTCCTAAATAACTTTCTGTAAGTTTCCAGCCATTGGGTTTCAACCACAGTGATTCCTAAAAGCCAGGCCGCAAGGAAACTGTTCCTGCATTCACTTTTCGTCTTGAGCAGACGGACTAATATTACATTAAACGTATCAGTCCACACAGAGATTCCCCATTGTTTTTCATTTTTTTCGTTCCCTGGCTTATCTCACCAAACCTGCCCTCCACAGGCAGTGTGATATGCAAGGAACTTTTAATGTCAGTTCATATGTTGAATTCATGCATAAAACATTAATCTCTGAAATGAAATGTGTTTTTATCCAGTAAATTCATGCTATCAGTCAGCCAGGTGAAGACTCTTTATCTGACCACTTTTCTTTTGTGCTCCTCTGTGTCGCCGACAGACAGAAACGCCGACTGGAGGCCGGAATCTGTGTGGATGGATGGATTAAACGCTTCAGTGGCGCTTATGTGCCTCTTGTGCTTCCCTTTTAATGCAGCTTTGCAGTGAGGCCAAGGCAGTTTGTAAGGCAAACTATCTATTAGTCACCTCTACTCGTTTCATTTATTTAGATTTTATAACCTCTCTGCCTGTATAAGACCTTTTTATTCATGAGGGTACTTGGGTAGTTTTATCTCTGGAAATCTTTCTCTGTGGACCATTAGTTGTTAATGGTAATAATAACAGATCTACCGCTTTAGGCCACAATATGGACTCATTAGAGGGTAAAAGAAGACTATTATCGCGGGCAAAGTTAGGTTTCCTCGGTTTAACTGAGCACATCTCCGCCTCAGTGTGTGTCTGTACGAGTGTGTGTGCTCTGTTAGGAAAACTGAGTTAATGGTGGGAGACAAAAGGCGGCTTGAAGTTTGAGAGGGGGCCGTTATATTACTGTAACATATGGAGAGTGCTATGGTGGATGGCAACAAAACTGCTTGGGTCTATCTGTTCCATTAGCGACTAATTGCTTAGTTTTAATACTCTGGCACTTTTTGACCAGATGTTCTTCTTTTTCTGTGTTGTGTGACTTTCCTGGCCACGTTGTCACAGAATACACAGATACTGAAGCAATATCAAGGCGTCGTCTGAAGACTCAACACAAGCTAGAAAATAGCGCGATCAGTAAAAAGATGTTGTATTGCACTTAGCACACAAAAAAAAAAAAAAAAACGCTTCATGGATTTTGGCAAATGATTGTCTCAGTATGAAACACAGAGCTATACAGGCATGACTCCTCCTTGTTAGGCAATGATTGAAACTGGGATCAGAGCACCGACAGATAATCCTACAGTTCAAAGTTTCCATTAATGTATTTTCCTGAAGCCAAACAAGAACTCATACTTGAACAGTAATGTGCTGCCTTTCTAAGCTCTTATGTATTTCCAAGATAAAATTCACCTCCACAGAAAGAAAAGGAAAACGCATTAGAGACTGAGCCGTAGTGAGACATACAGATAATACATTCAAAAAGATATCGGAAAGACGAGTAAGATCGCAATGGGTTTAACTACTGAAGTGACACAAGCTCAAAAATGTTCCTTAATAACTTTTTGCTCCCCGTTTCTCTGAGATCCTCCCTCCTACCCTCTTTGTCTATTTATTGAACTGATCTAACTGCAGCTAATTAACGTTATGACATTTCCCATCTTACTAGCCAGTAAAAGAAACTTCTGTTCTGTGGCACAAAAGGCTTTAACAATATGGATGTCACACCACACAGTGTAATCCATTCAGTACCTCAGACTTACTGCAAGTCTCTTAGTTTGACTATAAAGCAGGTATGTAGTGTAAATAATTACCGTACAATACAGCTGAGAGTTGATGATGGGCTTTGGACCTCAGGGGACAGGTACAAAAATATCACGTCAACACAGGGCTTCTGTTTTTATATAGTGTGTGTGTGTCGTGTGTGTGTAAGTGTCTGTAAAGTGTCTGAGTGGGTTGCCATGCCTGCAGCGATCTCTTCAAACAGTCTGAGGTGACAAGCTTATTAACACTCCCCTTGCCTGAGGTGTGTGTCTCTACATGTTAGTGTCTGCCATATCTTCTTATCAAAGCTTACAAATGCAGTCTTGATTGCTGCATGTGCAGCAGTGTAACGTGCTGTGTAGCTGTAGAGGAATAACCAAGTGAATAACATTAACCATCCTATGACAATACAATGTCATGCTGGGAAACATTTGGACCTGGCACCTAGACATGTACCACCCAGCTAGACCAGACTGGGCATCCCCACCTCACAGCGATGACACTCCTTGATGGCCAAGTATCTGTGGGACGCACTGGAACGAGCCTGATCCACAGAGGCCCCTCCCTTCAACCCATAGGACCCAAAGGCCCCCACTAACAACGTTCTGTTACCAGGCACCACAGGACGCCCTCAGAAAGTGGTCATAATGTTATGCCTGCTATTCATTTTCACTGGTGTTCCTAATTCACTTGCAAGTGAGTGTGTAAATGCAGTATAATTTATAATTATACACTGTTGACATATATGCCTGCAGTCTAGAGTCCCTCTCTTCTAGCTGCACTGTCAACAAAGAGAATCCTCACCCGTGGTAATTCATGTTTCTCCTCACCGTATATTGCTTTGTTTCTGTTTCCGTTCTCCATCCTGTGAATGCTGAATTTATTATCTGGAGTAGCAGACTTTCACTTGGACACTTCCTGCCGCAGACTGCACCATACTCACAGTTGCTCCCCTCTTCATCTCTGTCAATGAATTATTGTTGGTTGACATAAATGAACCAGTGCAGCAGGGTCACCATAGACACCAGATTTAAGGCTTAATCAGACTGGGGTGAACTCATTTGGCAAGGTCTTGAATGCAATGTGCATTCATTGATATGTCAAAGTACTGCACTCCAGGTTTTAGTCTATTTTTGGAGACATTCATCCTAATAAATATTCCAAAATTCACTCAGAAAGCTCAACAACTGTGAGAGCAACATGAGCAGTCTTGGGATTCATCGGTCCGAGACACTCGGGAGAGTGTCGAGATGCATTAAGTGTCCTCGTCTCCTTCACTTTACTTTCATCTAATCAGAACTGTAAGTGAAAAGAGGGAATGAATAGCCTCCTAACAACAAGCCAGGCGCAGATGATGCTGACACTGTCAACAAATATATCTATTGAATTCTGATTTAACAGAAATCGAGCACACCGACGCTGAACCCAGTTTAGTAATAGTAATATTATTATGCTCTCTCAGTCTTTACAGCATGTGCTCTGCAACCTTGAAAAACGGCAGCAGCCTGCATTTGACAGACCTCCAGGGTGGAAAGAGTTACATTTTACAGTGTAGAGATTTTTGTTTACTCAGTTCGCCGCCAGCTTTGTTGTCTAAGGCAGCGTGAGTTCTATTACATTGAAAAGATTGATTTAGGCTTTTGGTGTTCAACTACTAAAGCCGCTCGGCCCCTGAGTGGTTGTTAGAGAACAGTGCTTCCAGCTCGGCTACAAGAACAGCGAAGCAATCAAGGGCATCGATTAAAGCAATTAACTGCTGAAATGATCAAACGAACAAGGCAAAGTCCTTGGCAAATGAACCTGCGGAGAAAAATCTAAGAAAAGAAAACTTTGAGCTATTTTAGATTAAGCACCTGGAAATTGTGTTGTATTAATAACAATAGTTTTTACCGCACACTGCAAACACAGAACTAGAGTCTGTTTTATTCATCTGCCTTGTTCACAACTTGATCTATGGTGTGTTTGACATGAGTATGGGAGATGAGAAAGATGAGAAAGAAGTGCTGGTTTATTTCCTCTTTGAGAAATATCCCCCTAACTAAAAAAAGCTGAGCTCCATTTAAACGTACCACACAGATTCGTGAGGATTCGTGGTATAGTCTCCACATGCACACACTTTCTCCATCTACAAAGACAGCATGTGTGTGTACAAAGATCAAACTGCACTGCATTCATCTTCTGCTTGAATCATGGTCAAACGCACATCCACACAAAGGAATACGCCATTGATATGTATGAGCTTAGACTGCACGCTGTGCGTCGCACAAACATGCACACACAGGCGCACACACAGACGCACACACTGGCTAGGACTAAATAGGTCGTGACCTTGAAGCACCTAGCGTGGTATAAATAAACTGTAGCACATACACTTTGTACGTGCTTCTTAAAGTTAGACTTTACTTTTTATAAAAAAACCTATTAAACCGAAAACTTTTTTCATAAAAAAAAAATTGAATTCCACCTCCGATTTTTCTTTCCTCGTTCACTAATGCACCCAGATATTCCCCTCTCCTTCCCTTACTTCCTCCCTATCTGGCAGCAGGCCAGTTTTCGAACATGGTGATGGAGCAAAAGAAAATTGATTTCTAAAGAGCTCTGTCTGCTATCCCCCGGATATGAAATATGCAACCAGTTATTAGTCTAACACTGATATTAACATAACAAGACAACCGTGTCGAGATATATATTAAAGATGTCTCTCTGAGAGATGTTAGAAAGAGGCTTAAAATGATAAACTGCCACTTGTTCAAAGCGAAGCAAATCATTATCAATGTTGCACTGTTGCGTTGAGATCTACTTTGTTTGATAAAAAAATAAATAAATAAAGGCACAAAAAGCGCCGTTGGCAACGCACTGATGCTGCTATGAGACACATTCAATATCCTGATCGCACAGACAGGCGCAGCAGGCGGTTCCATATTAGTTATTATGCGGCTAATAATGAATGTACACTATGAAAGGTCAAATGGCCCGCACACTGATGCACATGGCCTCACACACTGGCATTAGCACAGATGCAGATGCACCCGTACAAAGACCGCGCGCAGTCAGCAGAAAGGTCACGGCGTACGGTGTGCGAGGAGAAGAAGATATTTGAAGAAGATATGCTGCCTGTTGCTATGGAGCACTCCTGGTGGGAAACATACACACAGAGACGCACACCTACACACCACGCTCTATCAGTCTTAACCAAACCAGAGCAATCACACGCCCCTGAACATAAAGACACACACAGATATGCACTCAACGCTCAATCACTCCTTGCCCTGCTGCAGAAAGTGAGGAAGCAGCAGCGGCGGCAGACACTCTTCAGGAGCATTTGAGCTTCGGTTGTTGCTCACAGACTCGGTTTGCGAGGCTGCTGCTTTTACTTGTACGTATGGAATGAACTTTCCAAGAACAACACTGCTTCTCCTTCAGGAAATGATGCCAGTCGGTTAATCAGATTCTGCCTCAGAGACACCAACAGACAGGAAGCGGGAGGATGAAATACACTACTGTACTTCTAAACGGCTCTTAGTGGAGGAGAGCAGAGCTACACTGCATATGTGTGACGTTATGAATGTGCCAATTAACTTTAGCTCTATTTTTGGGCTGATTTTTATGCTTATAATCTCCTAAAAGCTGTGACGCACCAAGCCGATGGTTTTTGCCATTCGCCAGGCCTTCGGCGGGGACTTGTACAGCACCGTGGTATTCCCGGGGGTTTCCCGCACCGTTGCTGCTGGTCGGAGCCCTTAATAAACGGGCGGCAGAATGAGTCTGTCGCAGAGAGCATTCTGATTGGCTGATCAGCTCAGTGAACCAGCATACAAGAAGAAAAATGGAAGTGAGGAAAGTAGACAAATTAAAAGGACACACACGGAAGGTTGTTCTTGTTTTCCCTCTTCATCAAATGTAAATGAATAAACTGTGGATCAATAGATTCAGGAGAGGACAGCTCTGCACGACTAACTTCCTTACCTGGTTTTGTCTTTTAAATGCCAAATACAAACAGTTTGGGCCTTTAGGACCCTTTCAAACTCTTACAATCACATGTAGAGTATATAAATATCAATTCCATTTGCTGTATTAGCCTATTGTTAATCTGCGGCTGTAACTAAACTAGCTTTAATCTAACTGATTATCCTTTAAATCCTCTCAAATGTGATTTTCCTGTTTCCAGTCAACTGTTATTTGGCAGTGAATAGTATACGCTGCTGTTCTGTGTGGGGTGTTTTTCTCTTCTGCTCTAGCTCTCAGGCACCCTGCTGGCCTGTCTGCTGCAGTGACCTGAAGTACAGTAAAACTCAGCACAGGCAGAATCAATCACTGCACAGGACGGAACGTCACTTTCCCTGACTTGTGATCAATAACTGTATGTAAACAGAGCACGAAGCCTCGCCACTGCCCCAACGGCTGCAGCTGGATAACTCGGTGGAAATATATATATATATATATATTTAAGTCTGAATAGAGCAGAGGGTGCAGTCCAGGGAGATATAATTGTCCATTGAAACGATGGCTGCATGACATAAAAACATTCACCTGTCTGAATCCGTGACACTTCATTACAGTGTGCCTGAGTGAGTGATATTTGGTGATAGCCTGCGCTCTGTGTGAGCGGGAGGGGGGTCAGCGCCGTTGACAGGCAGGTGAGCTATTTGAAAAGACCATAAGCTGGTATCATCCTGCCACCAGACGCCCAGTGTGAGGCTGACTGGACATTCCTCCCGAAGTGTCAGATTCTTGCAGTGAGTCGGCTCTGAGTGAGTTGGATAGGCGTCAGTGAAACTAGACGCAGCATCAAAATGAATCTGTATTAAAAGCGACACGTGTCTCATTTTCACCTTTCACAGGGAGACTTTGCCGACGCTTGATGTGAAAAGGTTCTGGAGCATGATGAAAATGCCTGCAACGTGAGCCGATATGTCCTTCTAATATTTGATGAAATGGATCTGTAATCATGTAAGTCATCCATTCCCTGGTCTCACATTTTGCAGTGTGGGGTTTTGCCACTTCTCTCTGTCTTTGTGGCACTGTGAACTAAATATCGGTTGGCTGAACAGATAACACACTGGGGGACCTCACGCTGAACTCTCACATCCTGTGATGGAGATTTTTCTCAGTTTTGTTTTTCCCCTCCAGACCACACTTTTAAACAGACTTTAAAAAGCTGTCCTAAACCACACGAGTCCACCCTGGCGAGGTCCCCAAAGGCGTCAGTAGAAAGTTGTGCCTATTTCTGAAATTATCACAATATCAAATACTAATGGATGATATTTTAAGCATTATGCTGAATCTATAACACCAAGCAGCACCTGCTAGTAGTAGAGGCTGTCACCACACCTCAAATATCTCCAAATTAAAAACAGACATTTTGCAGAGATTGCTTCAAACTGACACTTTACCAAGAGGAATACCACGCACATATTGAATTATTGAAATAAGACCAACTTTACGTATTCTGTTTGATGTCTCAGAAGTCAAGGTCAATAATTCATCTCCTGAACAAACTCCAGTGTCAGTATTTCCCATCAGTTCGGAGTCCATCACTCACCTTGCGCAGAGGCACCGACTCCTCTCCACGAATCCGACAACCATCCGCCAGCTGCCTGTCTTTAATCCTTGTGCGCACGGGAGCCGTAAAATCCGTCCAAACTTCCGGAGCCCCTCTCGCTGACGACGCTGAGCTTATTTACTGTTTTGAAATTTTGCGGCGTCCCGTCCGGCAGAATGCGCGGCGTGATGCGCGCGTCCTCCGGCGACTCCTCTGTACTCCGTAGCACCGCGGAGGTGAGGAGAGCTCTGTTGATATCATCCAACACTCTTCCTCCGAGCGAAAGGCACCGCGGAGGGGTTGGGGGGGGGAGAGAGAAACAAAAAAAAATCAAAAACAAAGTCAGCTATCCCGGCGTGATGCGAGGAGGCGAGGGAGGGAAGGAGGAGAGAAGGCAGCGTGAGCAGCCTCTTCACCGGGATGAATGAAAAGCCAGAAAGCGCTCTCGGCTTACACGGCGTGTGTGATAGTGTACACGCTGAATGCTCGATTTGTAGAGTGAGTGAGTGGGAGCACTGGTCGAGAGTCTCTGCACACAGTGCACCCACATGGATATCAGCTTACATAAAAAAAAATGAACAGAAAGAACAGGGCGCCCAAATCAGTGTGACATTAATGCACTAATGTTCTCCTAAGTGCTGGGCAGACTTGCCACAATCGCCTGGACTATCTCAGTCACAGTCCCATATAATTTTATTATGATGCCTAGGCTATATTAGGATGACAAGCAGTATGTTGGCGGTGTCAGATGTTGACCAAGAGGTACTATAGATTCCAGTGCTGGCATCTTCACCATGCAGTCTGATAAATCCTGGGAATACATTCTCTTTCTGAAAAGTCTGATCTCCTCAGACGCCTGAAATTATATGAATGAAACCGTCCAGAGGGAGTGTTGTCGCTCCTTTGCCGTACTACTTACAGCACACATACATAATGCAACTTTTTTAGACGGCTGACAAGTTGGGAGCTTCGGAAACAGATGGGATCTTCTGTAAATGCGCTTTTCTCAGCCGTGGAAGGGGGTGACTCTGTGCACCCTTTTCCCATCGTGCTGTAGACTGAAGACATGGAAACAGAGAGGGATTTAAATGATCACTAATCCTGCTGCGGGAATTTCTTTCAACAGTTGGAGCAGAAAATAACAATCTTGATTAGATCACGGATTGATCCGTTGTACTTTCAGTGCCTTAGGGTGTGTGATTACTTGACGAAACCAGCCATTTACAAACAGCTCAGTGGCTGCAGGAAACGCGTAATAGCCATTTTGACTTAACAGTCCATGTGTTAAATTTATTTCAGTTCAATCATTTTCAGTTTTCTGTTCCTGTAACTCCAGGTTGTTTTCTTCGTGTTTTATTTTCCTGCAGACATGTTGAGGTTACGCCGAGGTCCTGAAAGCGAGGTAATGACTCGTCAGATGGCAGGTAATTCACCGTGTGTAGATCTAATTCTCGACCCGCCTTAACGGAACACACTTGCTTTGAACCTGGCAGCGAAACGACAAATCACTGCAAATTATTCTATATTTCAAAGTGGAATTTGAATAAACAGTCCGTTGCTTTTGAATCCCAATCAAACCGAGACGACGTTACACTGCCGGGAATCACAGTCCAACTCAGAGAAACCCCCACGTTTGCTGCCAGAATGTTTTGCACGGCCAACAATAACCACCTTTGATCCATCGGAAATGGCATTAATTCACAAACGGTTCCCAAAGCAATCATGTGCACCAAATTCAGAGCTTAGCTGAAAAGAATGACATTGCGATACCCTTTTATTTTTTATATATATGTATAATTTTTCTGTTCGATTATCCCCAAGTCTTTTTGAAATGCCACATTTTCTCGCTAGTGTATGGATCTGTATTCATTCCGGGAGAATGGGCGCCTATTACACGCTTTCAGAGGCTGTGACAGCAGCCCTCAGTGAGGAAGCCAAACACTTCACAGCTCAGACAATGTACCCAGGCGGACGCGCGCACTCACAGATTCAAATACACACAAGCCCACTGACACAATGCGCATAGACGAGATGAAAGGGCCAATTTATCAAACCACCAGCCTAGGCAGGCCTGAGGACGTATAGTGCCAGCATGGGTCTGGAGATAGAGGGCAGGACGTGCCTGTGTGTGTGTGTGTGCGCGCACCTTTCACTTTGCGTCACGATGAAGACAGCTCTCCTAACATGACACTCACTTTTGCCTTTGGCTTATTTTCACCTGCTGATGCCGGCTGACGTGGCTGCAATGAGTATTTACTGCTCTTTTGATTGTCAGATACTGGAAGGGAGGGAGGGGATAAGGGAAGGAGGGAAGATACTGAGGCCTGTCCCGTGTTATACCTCATTAAACTGCAAGATCGATCTTCATTCTCGGAGCTTTGCAGCATTTCGAAGCCCAAACTAATCCAGTATTAGAGGGAGAGAGAAAACCCAGAGCACAAAGAATCTGTGTTCAAATGAGAAACAGACAGCGCCTAAACGTCTCAATGGGTCTGCACAGCGCGAGGACATCCTCGCTGCGTGGCGTTGATAAGCTGTTGGGTTGTCTTGACTGTGTTTGTCAAGTTGAGTGGGAGAGACGGAGAAATAATTCAGAAGTGATGTTTAGCCAAAACAGGAATCTTCGCTAATGACATAACGGACAGATTTTATTCACTCCTCACTCATTTTGATCATATTTGCCATTGTGGTATTTTTTTATTTAAATAAACACAGATTAGGCTTAACATTATAACCCCCTTCCTAATATTGGCGGTGTCCAACACAGTGTTTTTAGTGGGGGCCTGGATGCTACATGTCTGAGTAACATCCAGTTGAATCCCAGGTCCAAACGTCTCCCAGCAGAACATTGTATTATATGCTCAGTGTTATTTTCTTCTCCTGTTGGTGGTTTTAATGTTGTGGCTGATGGTTAAAACACAGTTTATATCTAAAGTACTTCGTCCAAGTTTTCCATCTGCAGAGCTCGTGTTATGAATCTGAGCCACTATGACTGCAGGAGCCGCTCACCCACCAGTAATTATCTCTTTACTTTGGTCTCAAGAAATAGCTGAAGTACAACACAGCGGTGTAAATGCTTCAGACTCATATATGTAAAATATTAAAAAGGTTCTTGAGGGTACAATGAATTATTAAAGCACAACAAAGTGTACTGCAACCCCCTTAAAATGAGCATAAAATACATAATTTTACTATATGTTTGGAAGTAAATGATGGTGCTGCCGTTAACGGCGACCTTCAAAACGTTCCAGTGAGGAACGCGGGGCCTTGATCTGCTGGAGTGAAACTTTGTTTTGCCACATTGAAATAGATACTACAAGGGCAGAGAGAAATCAACAGAGATTAAACTGATACGCCAGATTTTATTTCCGCTCATCCGCTAACTCTCTAGCTAAGCGAGTGTTTATATTTAGACGTGAACATGAGCGTGTTCTTGTGCGAGGGAGAATAAATGTTAGTCCCCCCCCGGTTTTGTGATGATGCCGTCTTCTGTGCAGTGCATCTGTTGGGTTTTGGCTGCTAGGATACTGGCCCGGTCCGCTTGGTCCGGCTCCAAGGTCCGGGGGGCAGCCTGCTGGTGCTGCCAGTTGGTGGCTAGCCCGAGAGTGGTGGATTGCTCATTATAGCTGGAAAAAGAAAAAGAAGACGAGGCCGGCTCCAAGAATAATTCCCCCCAAAGTATTTACAAAACTGATGAGTTGTTGGTCCACTTTAGGTCAGGGAGAGAATTGTTTCGAGTGATGGGGCACAGGCATGGGGCGGCCTGAATGCCTGCGCAACGAGTTAGGTGGACGGGGAACCACAAGGATACGGCGTTCTCTCCAATAAAGTGTTTATTGGTAACAGGTGAGAGGAAATCCAGAGAGAGAGATTTAATTACAGGAGCATCAGCAACTCTTAAACTTCCAGCTCAGATCACTTACAAACAGCCGTATATAGAGGACAGCTGACACTGAGAGGGCACAGAAGGAGCTAAATCAAAATTAATGTGATCTCGTCGGCACCCTGGACGCCAGGCGAGGAAGACGGAGCGAGAACAGGAGAATAATTGATATCTATGGCGTCAGCTCGAACACAAAGTCATCCTTGTCATTGATGTCTCTTTCTTTGATTATGCACGTGTTATGGATACTAAGCGAAGGAAGGGAGTCAAGCTCTTATTTTATAAAGCAAACAGGCCAATACATGCACCTCCAACAGATGTCCTTAAACGCATTTCTCAAGTAGTCCTCTTTTGACCTTTTTTTTTTTCTTTCCCCGTCACGACAAATCAAGAAACTGAACGTGCTTGACCTCGACTGTTGTGAAAAGGATTTACAGCGAGGTGACAGACAGATCTGTGTCGGCCCCGACGTTACAAACATGATACTTGTCATCAGATGTCTGGAGCTGTATTTTTACACAAACAGCGGCTGCAGAATATGCATGAGATTCCGTCGTGTGATTTGATGTGTGAAAAGCAGATTATCTGGACAGCTGTGAATCTGATTCATATTCGATTTGCACCACAGCTGAAACTCAAGTGCTGCACATTTTGCAGCAGCATTCAGCTCTTCTGGCGTAGTTTGTTTCGTGTCTTCTAAATCTTTTTTTTTTTTGGTCTCCATTCCTTCTCAACAGCACACCCAAGTTTGCAGTGACAACCGCTGAGATGCTGTGATAGGACTGCTGCTTTTGGAGGATGATGACTGTTGGCGTCCATGCGTTCTTAATGAATGCGGCTGCGCTGCAAGTACTGTCCCATTTCTGCTTCCTCTTATCTGCAGCTGGTAGCTGTGGCCATCTAGAGGAAAAATCAACACAACACATTTCTAGTAAGTACATGTTACAAGGAAGGTTCCCACACTCAATTAGCTTGTGACCTCTTTAAAAAACTCGCATCAGGTATTTATAAATCTTCACGATCAATTTCTCACTTTCAAAAATAAAATATAAACTCAATATTCACCGATCAGGCATAATGTTATGCTTAATATTGTGTAGGTCTCCTTTGTGCCTCCAAAACAGTTGTGACTCATCAGAGAATGGACATGGACCTTGTGAGGGTGTCCTGTGGTGTTTGGTTGGGTTGGGTCCTGTTTGATGAGGGGGGAAGGGCCCCTGTGGATCAAGCTTGTTCCAGTGCATCCCACAGACGCTTGGTCAGTTTGGGATCTAGTGAATTTGGAGGCCAGGTCAACACTTTGTGCAGCTGCATCCTGCTGGGGATGGCTGCTGCAATCAAGGAGTGTCATTGCTATGGGGTGGGGGTGCCTGGTCTGGGTGGCACACGTCGAATTAACATCCACACGAATGCCAGGTCTGAAACTTTCCCAGCAGAACATTGAATTATCACCAGGTGGTCAGTGGTATTATGGTCATCGTGGATTTATAACTACTCATGGAAAATAAGAGATATTTGATATTCAGGTGAAATTAATGGAAAACGTAAAAACTTCATGCTTCAGTGATATTACATTATTAAACTAGTGCATTTAAGCAGAAGCATGCAGTGGCCATCTCTTTACCTCAAACAAATACAGCATCAAATACAGCTTGACAACGACGTCTCATGCTGTTCACAAGCCTGCTGAGGCAAGGCATTTCACTCATCTTGGAGGGCATTGAGGTTCTGGGGTGCAGAGTTATGACCACTCAGTTAATCCCACAGATTTTCGGTGGGATTCAGGACTCCAGGTCCTCAGCAGCCTTTGCCAGATGATGCAATTTTGATATGCTCATGTAGAATGACTGGATTAATGGTGTTATTCGAGTTGTATCGGCTTGTCACTGTTCCATTATTCACAAGGTGTAGGGCAGTTCTGTGTGGACTAGACGTACCTGTCCAGACTGTAACACCACCACCTCTGAAGGTTCATCTGGTCCAAACAGTGGCCGATGCGTTCTTCACAACGTCTCCAGCACCGATGGCAGCCATAATATCTGCTCGGTATGAGCCGACTTTTATCAGAGAGCAGCACTGAGGCCCAATGGTTCCTCGTCCAGCGCAAATGCTACCTGGCCCATGCAATACGATGACACCTGTGCCTGGTGGTGTGGTCAGGTGCTCTTGCAGGTCGTCTAGTGCCCAGAAGTCGAACATCTCTAACTTTTTGTGAGAAGTTTATGTACCAAAAAATTGTAGCTCTGTGTTTAGCTTGTTGTAGGACACATTAGAAGACACAAGATGGCACCAGAGCCCTGCTGTTTCACTCTGTGTGTAGAACCAGAGGAAGGAGAAAAGAGAGCCAGAGAGCGCCAAGACTGAACCTCAGTGACAGTTTTATGACACACCACATACTTCCACTTAAACCAACATTAATTATATTTATGGTGAATTCAGTTTACTCACCAGAATTGAGTTATTTATTCCATCTTTTCCACTCGTTTGCCTTTAATTACATCCAAATGGCACGGCTCTCATTACAGACGTCTGTGTTTGTGTGTCCTGAAGAATTTAATCATGTCAGAGCACATACATTTATTTACATTTGGTTATACGTCCTGTTGCATTGCGTCACTAACGTTCTCGGTCATGTGTAGCCCTTTGCTCCCTAGCCAGCAGTCTGTTTGACTCTTGACTAAGCTTCTCTCTGGCTCTTGCAGTGGAGTGGGGTCATCTTAATCCCCTAAACACCACTTTCTACCTCGTCACGTCCCAACCTTCCACTCCCCGCATCGCTCCCAAACTTTCCCTCCGTTCGAGCGGATCTTATCTAGATCTCTGTGGTATATTTAAGCAGGAATACTGCATTAAAGCTTCGCATTTTCCCACAGGCTTCAGATTAACATGCCCACATATATGCTCGTGCACCCACATTTGAATGGTATACGATATATGCATGGGCATACCTATGGCTGACTCTGACTTTGCACATTAATCTCTCCATCATCGTTTCCAAACACGCTGAACTGCGAGCTCTACGTAAGCTCTGTGAATTTCCATTCCGCGTGTATCCATGCCTCTCAGAACAATGACATGATCCTCAAATGGCTTTATTCTAAATCCCCAGAAATCCGTAACAACCACCAGCATGAAAGTAAAGCGGGGGTAACCCTTTCCAACAAGCCATTATTCTCTTTCTTCCAAACAAAAGGGACTCGGCTTTCCAACTTACAGGACTGAACTCATGGTCTTGTGGTGGGAACTGAACAAAAGCATTTACAAGGGCCGTATGTTGCAGAGTCTCTGGGTAGTCTTGGTATTTGTTTGGGTCACTGTCTGTGTGTGTGTGTGTGTGTGTGTGTGTGTGTGTGTTTTTACATATTTGTTTCCAACGTTTCCTCTCTGGCAGTCTCTTGTTCCTGTAGATGATGAGATTACAGTAGTGGTTCTACCGGTGACACCAGGGTTAAAGGTGACCTACATTTACCGTGTGTGTTCCTGTCTCGGGGGGAACTCCGTTAATCAGAGCAAGACAATGGAAAAACTAAATAAAAATTCATGTTGCAAATCCAGCCAGCCACCTCTGTACGCGGACTCGAAACCGACAGCCGCAGCATACCATCGAACGCAGCTGCAAGCAGAAACACTTATGCGTGCATCAGGAGATTAGAATTCAAACAGATACAAAATTACTATTCACATCTGCTCACTTCCTGTTTATGTCTGCGTGGCCAAATTCATTTGAACATCACAGCCAAACAGTTTAAAGTCTCAATGTCGAGTCAATAAAGCTCAATCCGAGTGATGCTTCCTCTCACATCTGGTGACGATTGGATTAATTGTTCATGAGGAAAAAATGAGACAAACACATATTTTGTTGGGACGTGGGAATTAACGTTGTTGTTTTCTGAACTGAATCGAGCTATTTAATGTCGGTACTACAGGAATTAAAAGTTCGCGTGGGTTTATTGTCCGATGACAAAATGGATCTTTGTGCATCTTCCAGCTACGCACAGCTGGATCGGATGCTTGTCAGACCAGTTACGGAAAACGTCCAAAGGCAAAAGCACAATGATTGAATTTACTTCATATGGATTTATTTGTTTTACGTCTTTGCACATTTAGGCTCTGGTGGAGATACAGACACGGAAGAGTCAAAGCAGTTTGTTTGCACCGGTGGCTTCAGATCAATCCCCGTCTGCTGTTTGCCTTTCCAGCTTTGCCATTTTTACATTCAATATCAGAAACAGACGTAATAGTTTAAGTTTTTTAGTCCAACAAATTTGTTTTTGTAAAAACGTTCTGTTCTTGAAATTGCCTTGACCTTGAAGTGGAGAGAATTTGATTTGTAGAAATGTCTTTGACACGCAGACGAATTTCAACCCAGAATCTAAGGTGTTAAGGAAACTTTTGTGTTCAAACCCTAACCCTAAACACGGTATGTTCCATGCAAGCGTATTGTTGAAATGATTGTAATTAAAAGCACTCAGTCCTTCTTCTTCCATCACTTCTCAAAATACATAAATAAGACAATGCCACTTCTGATGAGCACCCAAAAACGTAATCAGTGGTTAAAACATACGCTCACAGAGAACTGGAAGTGGTGGCTTGTTAAAGTCATCAAACAGAATTACCTGTGAGGGCTAAGCTAACCTCAGACTGTGTGTATTTTGTGCCGCATGTGCGAAGACTGTTATTGCGCTAATTCAATATCCATCCTTTTTCCTACGTTTCTTTTTTTCCCCCCCTCCTACACTTCTGGTGTGTTTTGCCAAGACATGACTGACAGCTGTGCCAAGGCGGCTCTCTTGGACGTGTGTTTGTGTGTGTGGCCGTCGCTCAATAAGTTAGTGATTTATGCGTCTCGGTTGGACGTACACTTCCTGGGGAAAATGTCAGATGATCCAGAGATCAGTAATGTGTTTTGTGTGTATGCTCCGGAGGTGTCTCTCAGGTGAGTGTGGATGTAAGGTGTCCTGGGAAACGTCCTGCCTTGTCGCTGCTGTGCTCCATCACAGCTGCTGATAACACGCTGTTTGCTTAATCGCACCCGGAGATCCATCATGCAGCCGTCTGCTGACCACACCGTCACTTGAGCGCTCCCCGTTTGGCTCCTGCTGCGCCCTGTTGCTTCACATCTGCCCCTCCGAGGTTCAGTTTTTTTTTATGTAATGTAGCAGAAAAGCCTCATTTAGCCACAAGAAGTCCTCAAACTGAGGGACTACTGTGTAGCAACTTCTGTAAAAACACGATTACATAAAGAAGGGCTTTTCGGATTGTGCCTATTGAGCTTTGTTTCTTTGTGTTTTGTGCTTGTGTGCACTCAGTCGAGGACATGTTCTCTGTGTGGGTACGCTGTATATATGAGCAGAGTGCTATGTGTGTGTTCTGGTCAGCTAATGAAAATATATTCCTTACTTATGTTCCTTACTGGCGTGGCATTTGGAACAAGTAACTTTTTGGAACAAGCTGTTTAGCGAGACAGAGACGTGTGTCATCAGCCAGGGACAGGGTGGAGAGGAGATTTATGAAGTGCTGAGACTGACTCATGTTGCTAATGCATGAAGGCCTGGAGATAAAGAATAATCATAAACACTTATAGCCAAGAAGACCAAGATACGCGCACACATACAGTACGTATCTATGCAGCTATAACACTGCTCTCACACATGACCACACACAGAGAAACACTTTTTTTCCCCCCAAAAGCTTAGACGGTCTTGCCATTCTCCTGTCTGCAGAACAGTAACACGTTCTAAATTAACAGACAGGGAAAGGAAGGGCTGAAATATATTTTACATGATAGTAATTTATTAGCTGCAGATGGACGATTAAATTGTTACCATTCTGTCGAGAGCATTTAGGGTGCAGATTGAAACTCTGTGCTGCGCCTGCAGGCTTGGGCTCCGGTATCCAGAGCCCAGGTGCTTTAGCTGTTCTTCTTCGGCATGTGTTGACCATGACGGGCTACACTGTGGCTCCCCTCGGGGCTGCAGGGCTTGGTTAGCTCCAGATGTGGTCTTTTCACTCCGGATGATTAGGCGCATAATGAAGGGCCAATTGAACTTGGCCAGTCTCTGCCCATGGGGCCCCCACTGGGCCAGAAGTGAGAGCTGTGCGGGGTCATATATCATACATATATGAATGATTTAAATAGACAGGGGTGTCGTTGCTTTTTGATGATGCAATGGGCAGTTCTGCCATGCAAGTGAATTGGTCCAAAGGGTGTTCCAGCCTTGCTTTATGTGTCTGTAAAGCGCACTGAGGTGTGTTTTATGGATTGTTTTTGAGCTACCTAGCGGTAACCAAGGAACTAGTTAACAAAATTTTTCTTTCCGCTGCATTTGTGCGTCCAACGTGGAAAGAAAAATATACAGGCAGCTCACATGTCCTGCAAAAGCTGTAAATCTTTTAAAGGTGCTCTTTATCGCTATTGCTGTGCTTCAGAGCTAACAATGTTAAATTATCTGATTTTCACGTACATTTCGATGGCATACGAAACTGGGACTTTAGAAAATTGACAAGATTAAGAGTTATCAGATGAAAGGTCTGAAACAGTCTAAATTGAATAAAATCCTTTTTCAGGGGGAAACCCTAGTATCTGGCAGAATTGTTTTGTACTGCAGTGTCACATATTATCTAAATCCCTTAAAGACCAGAGACATTTATGTTTCATCTGCAGCGCTGAGTTCGGTTAATCGCTGGTCTAAATATGCAGTCACAAAGCCATATGAGATGTGAGCTCCAAACAAACACCGCACCACACTCACGCTCTCGTACAGTAAATAAAACATATATACAAACACGGCAGTGCCAACTAAAACGGATACATATAGAAACTGTGGCCGTGTTTTCTGGTTTAAGGGGGGGGAGGGTGGGTTGAGGGGTAGCAGAGTTCAAGTAAGTTTGGAGATTGGAAAGAAAAGGAGCCCACAGTGGATGCTGATCAAGTAAGGGCTAAATTTCAGTCATTACATTCCACTATTCATGTCTCTCATCAGGGTCTAATTGGCATTTAGCTGCTTCAGTGGTCCTGTGCACGTGTGTCTGTATCAGTGTGTGTGTTCTTGCACAGCTATCTTTCTGAGGACCTGAGTTTAATACCATCAGGACGTTGGTGCAAAAAGTGAGGACATTTTGGCTGGTCTTCGTTTTTTACAAGGCTGTCTGAGCATTAAGACTCAGTTAATGTCCTTGCAAAGATAGCCATACAAACGTGTGTAAGACTTCAAGAAGAGAGATATACTTTTCTGTATTTTTTGTCATTTTGAAATGTTGAATGTTCCTATTAAACATGACCTTAAGGTTTCCCATCCTTCAGATGGATCTAAATCAAAGTTTTTCAACAAGATTGGTTTTCTTTATATTCTTCCTTGCTCCAGGCGTATAAGCCCCACCAAATCACCATCCACTTGGAAATGTAACTGCATGTTCTCACGAAACAGTCACATTTTATGTAATGTGGCTAAAATTACAGTTCCTGCAGGTATTGGATTCAACCTCAGACTTTTAAAAAGGGTCAGTTTGAGAAGTTGCCTTTTCCACTCAACAAACAAGCACCTGATTTTATCGTACCATGTTTGCGGTTTGTTTTCTGAACAATCACAATGTTCGCAAATCGCAAAAGGATGTGCAGTCAGAAGATAGTAGGCTTCTGGAGAAGGATTAAAAAGTATGGCGCTATCGTCTGTTTTTTAAGGCAAAGGTGGAACCGCATAACAGGCAGCATGAGCTAAATAAGGACTTAATGAACTGTGAATCATGGAAGAGCTACTCTACCGGTGGAAATGAGCTGGAAATGTGCATAATGAGTCCTCTTTAATGTCAAACTTTGCAAGGACGGGCTGGATTTAGTGCGGTAGATTTATTGTGCTGCCTCCTTAATGAGGGACCTGGACCTAACAAGTAAAGAAGTAGAAATCTATGTTCAACCTACATGGATGTCGCTCGCACTGTTGCACTGCTTCACTCCTTCACTGCTTCACCCACTACAACAAAATTAACCTCCTCTTCATCTAAAATTTTCGCATCAGTTCATCCCACTGTAGAAGTTGCATTGGTCAGATGATTTGTAATTTGTCATTTACTCACACAAGCCCAACACATGTTTTGGGGCAACTTCCTCTTATTTCAAATGACGCAGCATTTAGAGAAAATTAAAGGGACAATAAGAAACCAGACTAAACATGCTTCACCTGTGTGTTTCCGTGTGTCTCTCAGACTAAACAGAATTACGTGTCAGAGACAGTAGATGTGGTTTATTTTATCTACAAGTAGCCTTTCTGCAAACAAACATGAGGAAATACGCAATTAGAATAATGAGCACATGTTGTTGAGCAAACGGCAGCCCGTCGTGAACATCTGCAGAGCACTGACACCACTTGACTGACCATTAGCGGTGGCAAAATGTCCACAGATGTATGCATGTGTTTGTCCATGCATATCTGTAAGTGTGCGTGCATGTTCGTGTGTGGCGAGGTGTCGAAATGTCAGTGTGTGTTTGCGTGGACTGTAATGATTCTACCAGGCAGCTCTCCCGTGGGGGTACTACCGTGGCAAAGACACACACTATCGCCCCCCCACCACTTAAAACACTCCCCTCCTCTACGGACATTTTCACCCCATCCTTCTTATTTACTCAGGCCAGCAACACTGCCATGGCAACCAGCAGTGTTTTGGAGAGTGCTTGTTTAGGGAATGTGTGTCGAGGGACAGATGAGCGAACATGTGGGACCCTCTCTGCTTTTACAGGTATCTGAAAGGCGAGGAAGTTAAATGAGGTGGGGTTAAGGGGGAGACCAAAGGGCAATAAGTCAGCGAGTTAGGGAACAACCCTTTTTCATAGCATCTGACATTTTATGTACACCTGAAATGTCAGTGATGTACGATATATTTGAGTTACCATGCTCTTTAACCTTACATCATATCTGAATGCACCTCTGCACTGTGAAGAGCAGCACCGTGGCCTACAGCTGTGTTACTGCAATAAAAAATATTTCCGTGTGTTATCTACATATCAGCTCTGTGCCCTCTGACTGCAGAGAGGAGAACAACATATTAATGTTAAACCCTGAAGCTACAGCACAGTAGTGCAGCATCTCTGGGATGCCCATATTTGTATGAACTAATATGTTATTAAATGACCTGACCCAATGTCTGCAGAGAGTTAAGCCTGAGAAGGTTCTCAGTGAGCCAGGTCATGCCAGGTAATATCCAAAAACATTAAAGAAAGGGAACTGGATTTGTAGAGTTTTGTGAAGACGTTTCATCTCTAATCCAAGTTAATAGGTTAGTAGGAAGTTAGAGGATGTTAAGTAGCTTCTTCAGCTCTAAGGGACTGATGGGGAGTTGGGATTTAAACCAGAGAAGACATCCTTCTCAGAACAGGGGACATGGACTGAAATATAATCTGCCTTCAATTTACAATGCAGTCTTAACTTCTGTCCCCAAGAAGTTTCACGCCCGTTCACATCCTGAGACTGATAATGACTGGTAAGAGCACCATTTATTGGAGGAAGAGGACAGGGACAAACAGTCCCCACCCAATGACAGGTAAGTATCTAACTGTTAACAGACTAATCAAGCAGGTTTCTGATGCGTAACCCTCACAGATGTTCCTATTTAAACCCCTACTCCCCATCAGTCCTTTAAAACTGAAGAAGCTACTTGGATGAAACTTTCTTTAACATTTTTGGACACAGCAGGGTAACCTGTTAAAGAGCATGAAAGACTTTTGGAGTACTGGGCTAGGATTTCAGTCCTGAACAAGCTGAACCCAGCTTATGGTTCTTTAACCTTCGCTCTTATTGTTGAACTTGGCTTTTACAATGTGGAGAACCCAAATACAGACTGAGGGCAGTGGTTGTTGTGAAGCTGAGCAAGAGATTCAGAGATTCCATAGACTGAGTAGACTGAAGAGTGGAGCTTGGGTTGTGATGGCGGTTGAGTAGGTATGTGAGTGGTTTAAGGAAGATCAGCTGGTTGAGGACTGGTTTGGCACCCGAGGTAGTTTCACACAAGAACATGGCTAAGATATGTGCTGACTACTAGAACAGGAACTGGTACAAGATGTGAGGCAGTCAAGCAGAAATCAAAATAGGTATTAGTTGGGTGGCTGGGGAGCTGGGAAGGAAGATCAGGACACTAACGCAAAGAGCTAACCTCTCCTCAATCTCTCTGATCAGTTGGTCTACAGTTTATCATTCGTACTTGTTCCACTGCTGAACGTCAGTGGCAACGGTGCGAGTCACACAACCAGAGCTAGGGGCACTCTCTGACAGTCTGACGATGGTCAATTGGCATTGTCGGTTTGGTGTCGTCAAGCCATTTTCTACCACAGGTGGGGGTATAGATAGATGCCACTGGTGTACCAAGCACAAGGTGAGCGGGAACTGGTGAGAAAGCCATGTCCACAGCCACATAAACACCTAAGGCAAAGAGGTAAGAGGGCAGGAAGAAACATGGCTGGTGCTACGGCAGTCTAAGCAAAGTTATTCGACATGACACATCACTATCTAGATTTTAAAATACCTATAGCTGCATTGTCTCTGTGATCTTTCAATATTTCAAATTTCTCTTGTTTAAATTAAACTAAAATCTATTATTCACATTGAAATTTAGCCAGCTTAGCCAGCCTATATCTCTCGTCTGGCCTGGGAACGCCTGGAGGTTCCTCCGGAGGAGCTGGATGAAGTGGCTGGGGAGAGGGCTGTCTGGGTTTCCCTTCTGAAGCTGCTGCCCCCGCGACCCGGACCCGGATAAGCGGGAGAAGACGAGACGAGACGAGACATTGAAATTTACTTGCGATGTCTAAGACCAGTAGAGGGCAGTCATGTGCAGTGTAAATAAGTAAAGGCTGTTCTCTCCTTTATCTATAAAGATAAAGTTGTTGTATTTACTTATTTCTTCTTTCATGTCTGCTTGTGTGAGCCGTACTTGTTCGTCGTGTCTGATGTGGGTGGGCTTTCCCACAGTGGGTTTTCTCCGTCCAGCAAAGAATCTCAGGAACGTGTAAGGCCTGATTAGTGAGCTGGTCCAGAGGTGAGGGCGTAAATCCGTCTATCACACACTCAGCAGATACGCAGCGATACGCAAACCTCTCTCTCTCTCTTTCTCTCTCTCTTTCTTTCTCTCTCAAACAACCAGATTCAGCTCTTTTCGCTCATCCGATGCTGGCAATAACTCGACTTCAAAGGGAGTAGCTGCTTCACATCGCGTGGCTGGAGTGATAAAACGGCCCCTCGGTGTAAGAATGTTAATGATCAGGGCTGCGCTGCTTTTGATGGAGGAATATTTATAGAGCCAAGTGAGAGCGTGTGAAAGAGCCTAAGTGGGTGTCTATGGTATTTCACAATAAAGGCCTCATAAAATAGTACTTGGGCGCAATACTTAACATAGTAATACATGACGGAATCGCAGAGATAAATGGCTCTGTTAGGGCTTAATGAAGTATCAGTGA
This sequence comes from Planiliza haematocheilus, assembly GCA_005024645.1. Classification (NCBI taxonomy): domain Eukaryota; kingdom Metazoa; phylum Chordata; class Actinopteri; order Mugiliformes; family Mugilidae; genus Planiliza; species Planiliza haematocheilus. Next base: position 637,566 of record SRSE01000845.1, on the reverse strand, counting down.
AACAGTCCAGCGTTGTGACTCTCAGTGCTGGACAAGCTTGGAGGTTAACTCAGGTTAGAGTGTGTGACCACTCTGATGAATAGAGGCCGTGTGAACGTGAGGCCTGCCAAGCCGAGTGAGGGACCAATTCACAGAGCCACTTGGGAAATTATGAATCAGATTGCTTTCGACACTGCAACGTGAATTTAGGCTCAGAGCGCGGCAGGGAGAGTGACACAGAGAGAGGGGCATGGAAAGAATCACAGAGGATTTATGGTGTCTGAGCCCTCCTGTGAGAGGGCCTTTCCTGGGACAGGCGAGGAAATACTTCTCCAATCTGTCTCCCTGCTGACACCGGCGCGTAACAGACACATACATGCACCCCCCTGCCCCCGTTAACCCACCCCGTGCCCCCTTGCTTTCCCTGTGTTGCTCCTCGCCTGCCCTCTCTTTAAATCTGCTGGTAATGATGCAGCTCATTGAATGTGGTGAGGGGAGGGGGCAAAAAATGAAAAGAAAGAGAGGGATGCGTCCAGTCCCCAGAGCCTCAGGGAGTCCCGAGCTGTGGAAAATGTGCACTCGTCGTCTCTTCATCCTCCTCCTGAGAGTACTGTTTCCAGGAAGCGCAGAGGTTAAGCACACACGGTTTGGCGCTGACCTCTCACCTGCGATTAGCCTAGCGTAGCCGCTAAGTGGTTCTCTGTGACTCCTGCGCTCGTCCCGCTGGCTTTTCGGGCCATTCTCGCACAGTAGCGTCCCCTGCGGGAATGACACAATCTGTATGTCACATGTTCCCGGCTGTAATGACGAGTGGATTACCAGGCTGGTGTGTTACAGTCCAGATTAGCTTGGTTTCATGTGCCTCTCCACTTTACCTTCAAAGCAGAACAAACCCAGGTCAGCTGAGACACGCTAACTAACAACAGGCTTTGGTTTTGCCGCTGTACGCTAATGCCTGCAGGCAGAGACCCTGGCTTGTTTGTGGCATTGTGAGATATATTTCTTTTAAAGCTCAACTGCTGTGAGCGTAACCACCGGCTCTGGTATTGTTTCTTCCTCTTCTCCCACAGCTGACCCATTTCTGACCCTTTTTTTTTTCATGTCATGCCTGATATTAGAAAAGTTTAATCATTGCTGGGAGACATACAAAGAGGATTAACATTCCTGGGTCTCCTACACTCAGACGTTGCCCTTCTCCCTCCCGTTTCTCCTCTGTTTGGTCTCTTACCTCCCGCTCTTTCTTCCTCACTTCTCCACACTTCTATGCCCACTCTCATTCCTTCGCTTGCTACGTTAGCCTGTTGCTGTTTCCATAAATCTGCTAATAGCCCTGTTACTGGTCAGTCATCTCGCTGACGTCCGTCTGCCGTTGTTAACGTCTCAGTGAACTTGCGCATTACGCTGCAGTTTTAATGACGGCTTCAAATATTCCGCGTTGTGTTTTCTCTTCCCCTTCCTTTGTTTGTTTTCTTCTGGCCCAGGATATGACCAAATTGTTTGTGTTTGTGCTGGACTATTAAAATGCAATTACAGCATTTCACCACAGAGGCTTCTTCTGCTCTGGGCCTGGATGAAGACTCGGTGTGTGGTGTGTGGGCTCCTCGGAGCCGAGTCTCTGTAATACATACAGGATGTGTCTGATGTCTGTGTATACTGTATCAACAGAGCATCTGTGTGCTGTCATCTACTGTACACAGTGCTCTCTGTATGGACAGTAATAGCTGCTCTGTATTTCACTTAGTAATGAGTTTGAAGAGAGATTAGTGTGGTCTCCAATCTCTTCTATCTATAATTCTCCGTGTGTACTTGTCTCTGGTCTGCACTGCCACTGAGGTTTGTGTTTTCCTTTTTTTATAACATCAGATCAAATCAGAAGCAGCTCTTATCAGGTGTATTTGTGTAAGAGGATGACCACCACTGCACTCACTTTGGGTGTAACTCCTACTCCCTTTTAGCGCACTCTCCCCGCTATGAGCGAAGGAATGAGTGGATAAATACGTATCGAGACGGAGGAATGTTGAATGTTTCACATAATATTCACAGTCTGTCTGGCAGCAGGTGCACATTTTAGGATCGACAAAAAAACAAAAACAAAAAAAACATGTTGAACTAATATGTACAGTGGGTTTAGTGTTCTGATTGCAAAGCGAGATTTTGACACCGATTCCGGTGCTGGAAGTCCACAGTTAACGAAGCACGCCGTTAGTTGTTAGTGTACTGAAGCATTCCACTGTGTGTTTTCCATGTGAGGCCTTGTGCGGGCTAAGAAACCAGGTCCCTTTCTGCCGCGGCCAAGGAGCTGGGTAGTATTTCCAGAGTTTGTTTGATGTATGATGCTATCTACTGAATGTATAGCACCACCTCAGTGCTGTCTCCAGATCTGTGAGTAGTCTGCCTGAAGCTATACAGTAGAGACTAGCATGGCCTTTGAAGTGAAGTCAGCCGTACCTGGCCACAGCCTTCTTTCAGCTTTCCAGCATCAGGCTTTGACTATTTTCTGTACATTCAGCTCATTTAAATAAATATGTTTTATAAATATGCTGCACTCAAAACCAGGTAGTCAAGAAAAAGCAGATCACATATTAAGCTCATCAAAACATTTGATGGTCCTTGTGTCACCTGATGAGATAAACACTATCATCCAGATTGTGTACAATTTGTTTATACTTCCTATCCCTTTAAGGGATTCAGTGTATTTATATCCTGTTAAAATACACCTTACACTTGATAACAGCCGCCTTAAAGTGCAGAAAGACTCTCAGTACCATTTTAGGATATAAACATCTTCCTTTGGTGATTCAGTCGAGAGAAATAATCAGGTGAGAAACAGCTATATTCATGGCTTTAGTTCTTATCTGAACACTTGGCTGGTAACACAACGCTGTAAACAAACTCAACTCCTCTCTCCTAAATCATCTATATGACCATGTCGCTGTTATTATTCTGTCCATTGCTGTCACATAGCTCTGTGCCAAAGCATAATCAGGTCCAAATGGAGCGGTTCCAGACCAACTTCCCCACCCACGAATGTTTTGCAGCTTCCAGGCTAGGGCATCTGCTCGACTAGGTGAGCTATCGGGACGCCCCAGTTTAACAACACGTTGACTGTAAATTTAACAGCTCACACTCTGTGTACACATAGACTGCAAAATTATGTTTGAAGTGCTAAGTTTTGGCTGTCAAGTTTCACTTGACATGCTCTGAGACACTGTTTGCATACTGGCTTTGGTTGTCTATAACTGTCCCTAATCATCTGACTCAGAGGTAAATGGTGTGTTTTGTAAAATCCGTGACAGCCGTGACCGCAGGTATTATGTTCCCGGGCTGCCTGATCGTCTGGTCCACTCTTGTGAATGTATCTCAGGAACATCTCAGGAATTTCTCAGAATTTGCCACAAACAGAAACGACATTTTCTAAAAGTCATCCTCACTTTGAAGGCAACATGTTCTTCAAAGCTTTTTGTTAAATTCTTTCAAGGTCTTCACTGCATGAGTGACGTAGATGTAAACTGTGTCTTGACTAGTTGCTGGTAATTCTAGTTTTCTCCAAAATCAAAGCAGACCTGATGCTGCACGTGGTGTTGTTATGGTCCAGCTTCTCCAGTATTTTATCCACGCTAACACATTAATTACATAGAACCAAACACAGTTCAGACTTTGAGTAGACAGTTTAAATGAGCTGTGCAGCTGTGGATTGATCAGACCTGAGTGTGGTCTCATTTTCATTTAGGTTTCACTAAATCCTGCTTGATGCACTGAACTGGCCCAAGAAGAACACAGACAAAAACACCAAACTCTCTTTAGACATATCCAACTCCTACTGTGGGAAGCCATCTGCCACAATAAGGAGCTGATTTTCAGTTTAAAATGCTATTTTTGTCCGGTACAATTTTTATTTTCACTCTCCTCTCCCAGCGTGTTGGCCAAGCAAGTGTTAAACGGTGAAATAGCTGTGTCATTAGTGTTATCTTTTTTTGCACTGTGCACCCTGGTACAATCTGACCCCTTCCTCTGCCTCAGCGTTGCAGCAGCTTTCATCAGTCAAAGAGCCGTTCTTCTCAGCCTATCATCAGCTGTCATTAGTGCTCTGAGAGGCCCCTGCTGTTACTCACACACACATACACACCCACAGGTGACACACCGCAGACCATTCTTCAAGGTTAGGCCCTAATGCCTCAGCGTATGGGCGTCTGTGGTAATATGTCAGAGAGGGCTGTTTCATCCTTTAGCCGTTTATTTATTGAAAATTACATTATTATCTGAAGTTCGTGACACCTGCCTCGTGTTTGTCTTATTTGTTTGACCTTGTCTAGGAGGAGGAACCTTTACCCAGAAACCACAGCACACACCCTAATTGATTGCTATTTTTCATTGACCATGACCGGCCCGAAACACACATATGCATGCACAACGACCCCTCTCTGATACGGTATCTCCTCCAAAGGTATTGCTTGTTGACAGGTTGCCAATAAAGCCATCATTTTCTGGAGGGACAGGATGAATTATTGTAACCATTCTGTCCACGTCTCCGGGTGAATATGCACATTCCTCTTCCCTGTAGTTTGCTCTGACAAAGACATGACCCGTTTTATATCCTCGAGGGCTGCAACCAGACTTTACCATTACTGGATTGTTAATGCTGCATGTACTGTTTATATCTACAGTGTTAGCAGATGCTGCAGGCGTGCTATTTCTTCACAAACAGTTCAGTATTTTTAGTCCTTGGGGCAAAAGAAAAAAAAAAGTCTTTCAAACATTTGGTTTGACTAATAAAACATGAGCTGTTACATATGCCGCTCACTGATTAAATACAACAGACAGTGCCACATTATAGACTGGTTGTTTTGTGGTAGCAGGCTGCAGCTCTTCTTCTGGCTTTAGTTTATTTATTTTTTTTCCAGGAAGCATTACATTGTACATTTTTGGAGTTAGAGAAACAAATGATGAAAGGGAGCGTATGTTATAGTAGCTCTGGCCTCTACGTGCACTTCGTTTCGTGTGACTCTCAGAGCCCTTGTTGTTGTTGTTGTGAAAATCTTGCTGTTTGCTTTGGCACGGGGGAAAACCTATAAAAATCTATTCTTAGCCTTTGAAATATTAAATCGGGCAGCCGGCAAGCTGCTGGCTGTGAACTGAGCGACTGTGTCATGTTAGCGCCTGGTAAACATAGATGAACACACACACACACACACACATCCGTGCTAATCTTGCACGTTTCAAGTGTAACCGTGAGGTTAATTACAGCCGTTTGCCAGGACATGTATGTGTACAAACTCCCATGTATGCCCTTCTGTGTGTGAGCGAGCCTGTGCAGCACAGTTTGAGCGTTGTGTGATGAGTTTGGCATAGGAAGCTGTTGATTTGTTGACTTGTCCCTCTGCATCAACAGAGCTGCCAGCAGTGGGTGTACAGTAAGTGAAATGGCAGAACGAGAGAGAGAGAGAGAGAGAGAGAGAGAGAGGGAGGAAGAGAATTTGAGGGGTGTCGAGGCTGGCTTGGATCACAGAGCTGTCCCGGCTCCAAGCTGATCATAATCTCCTGAAAACTGTGACCTGAGGATACGTACACTCAGGCCCCAGTAGGACAGCAGTCATACTGTCAACGTACACATTTATCATCCATTTGGGCTGGGCTATAGTTTCCAGGAGCTCAACCTAACATATTGAAATGGTTTTGAATGATTGCAGTACTTAAACCCAAAGATATTTTGTAATGGCTTCACATGTTGTGCAAACGGCAGTACTGTCAATTAGCTGTTGTGAATTTGTTTAATGTTGGTTAAGGAATTAGTTCTCTGCATTTAACACATCCAGGCAACCACAGTCTGTAACCACCTTTAGTCCTGAGTGTACTGCCTACACACACAGGACTAGAGGTGGTTTTTGCTTGAGTAACCTGTAGAACGTTTCCTTTATTTCCGTCCAAATGCACTCACTTGCCCGTTCATTAGGTTCACTAGTGAAATCAAATGCAGTCTAATGTCACAATCCCTGAAGGTTCATAGGGATCCAGCATTTAAAATAACAGAAAGACCAACTCATGTTCATGTATGCACTTCTCTGACTAATTCTGCAGTTCGGTTGAAACTACAAACTCATCATACAGTTGAATCGCCGCTTTTTCACCAACATAAACTGAACATTGTGACTCTCATGAAGAAGGAAAACTTAGTGCAGGATTATCATAACAGAACACTTTCATTTTCACTAGTGTGCCTAATGTTTTGGCAGCCGAGTGTATATCCTAAGTCATAGCCTTGTCCAATCCAGTTAAGTGATTATTCATTCAGCTGTGCCGCGTTGCTGTGAAAAATCCTGTTCCGTGCAGACGACAAAAAACAAATATGACAGAAGCTGTTTGTGGAAGTGAAATTCGGGTCACGGCACATGAATATTTGGGTGGTGAGTGTCAGCGTGGATCAAAACCTGACGCCATACCTTCCTGGCAAGCGGCTGATCCTCTGGGTAGTGCCAGTGACACATCCAGCAAGGACAGCTCACCCAAGACTTGGGGTGGTGAATAAACAGAGACTTACTGGTGGTCAGAGTGATGAATGTAAGGTGGATGGATGGGTCTGGTTGTTGATTGCGTATGCGGGAGGGATGTGTTTCCAGGAAAGGGGACTAATGGACAATACAGGAATAGAAGGGATGGGGCGGTGGAGTGGCAGTGTTTGTTCTGCGCAGTCCTCTTTTGACTAGTGACACACACTCAGAGCCCAGGAATCTCTCTTTTGTTTCTGACAATCACTGTGCATCAGAGCAAATGTGCTACTTGAAATAAAAAGGTGGCACTTATCTAAACTATTTACTCTGTAACTGCGGAGCTAACCGCTCTTGTCTTGCTCTGTGAGCTGTTATTGTGTCTGCATACGTGTGCGTGTATGTGCATGTGTGCTGTCCGCCAGTGATGGCTCTTTCTTTCCTTATAAGCTGGTGCTGACGGACGAAGACAGAGGTCGTTTGGAGTGGGACGAAGGAACGAGGACAGCTCTATCAGAGGGCTGAAGGTCAAAACTATCATGAGGTTCATCATCTGTCACTAGGACTGACTGCACTGGCCACTGTGCTTTTTCAAACGGGCGTACTCAACAACAAAATACCAACATCCTTAAGGTATAATACCATATTTATAGGTTTGTTGATTTTGGGGTATATACAAATTAGGGGTTTTAAAGTTGAAATAACAACACAGTAGAAAGTAGAATGCCATGTAACAATGAAATCTATAATGTGGGAACATAGCTGAAAACATCTAGCTACATAATGTGCAATGGATTGATAGCCTGTATAAAACGGCTGCCACTCAGCACTCATCAGTACCGTACTACACACACCTTGTCTAAGAAGGAAAATGTATTTCTCGTTCCTCTCCTGTATGCCTAAGGTCGCGACATGAATGCTGATGTCTTTGTTGTATTTTTGGACTGACTTACATTATTTGTATGTCATAGTAGAATGGGCTTCATCTCTAGTGAAGTATCTCCACGCTGCTAGCTTGCTGCAACGACCCACAAGCTTCCTCACCTGTCTTCTCGGAGGCGTCCGTGTTGTGGTCATGTGATCTTTGACTAGTCAACATGATGCTAAAAGCGCCATGACGCATTAGTGAAGTCCTCTGACGGATGGGCTGGTCTGTGCGACCCCTACTACAAATAGGCTGAACGTTTTTCTCAAATAATAAATTTGAATTCCAAGCAAACTCAAACACATGTCTGTGCATGCTTTAGACAACATCCTAAGCATCTATTTCTGCTTCTTCAGACTCCCAGTGACTGAGAGACTGTGAAGTAGCCTCAAGCATGCAGCCCACGTGCATGAAAGAATGCTAACTCACTGCATTCATTCTGGCTTTATACATGTTGTTTGACTTTTTCTTGGTCAAAGAGTCCACTGTAAACACTTTAACAAAGCTTTGTAAAGGGGAATCAGAAGTTGCATACACATTATGGAAGTAGGCGGATTAATTCATTCGTTCTATGGATTTTATGCTGATCCCTCGGGATAAAATCACCCTTTAAGCTTTTCAGAAAACCCACAAAGATGCATGGTGGTCTATGTGTTGATAAGACTGCATCACTCTCATTGGCAAAGCAACGTTTACCAAATGTGCAGTGATAACATAGGATGTTGATATGCCCAACATCACCGCTTACAGACTGTTTGGATTCTTCATAGAAACTTTCCAGCTCCTTTTACAGCTGCCGTTTGAGCGTGGTTTAGCTGTTTCTGCTGTATTTACTGTCTTTTTACATTATAAATAAGCCTGCTTTTGTTCTACAAAACCCCTGCAGCCATAACGCATGTAATGAAGGTAATGGGGTGTGTTTGGATTAGGCGTACATGTATTTAGGATTAAGCGTGCATGCACAGCACGCCGCACGTGTACATTGTGCGGTGCGAACCAGTGTGGGGTTTGGATAGCTGCACCCGCTCCCTCTCGACGACCGTGATGTCACTGAGCCTGTCTAAACAAATACTTCATCTCTCTGAGGAGGAAGAGGAGGAGGAGGAGGAGGAGGAGGAGGAGGAGGAGTAGGAGGGTGGGGAGCAGGCGTTCTGTCTGAGAGTGAGAGTTTGAGAGAAATATGTACCATACAATGTAATGAAATATGTATTAAATGAGAGCAAAGGGAGACACGGTGATCAAGAAAAGGCGCACCTTATACGTTATCTGATCTTCAGGGCTTTACCCTTTCATTGTATGTGAGCTACAAAATCCTTGGTGGGCATTTAGCTTCATCCCGACCCACCTGAAGAACGTAATGTGGTATGATACCACTGAACCTATGAACACGGTGTTAGTTAAAGGGCTGCACGGGGATTTAGGAGGTCTGCGCTTCATCGTGGGCGGTCGCAGCCTGTCGAAGCACCTCTGAGGACTTGAGAAGCTCCTCTTCGTAACTCACGTGCAGCACGAGCGAACTCTTGTCGCCGTGTGCAGGCCTCAATGCTGTTGCGAGTTATTTAAGCGATCCGCAGAGCAGTGACTTCACCGGCGTATGATTGGCATAAGTGCTTTCAGCTGCACTCGCCTTTACTGTATCTGCACATGTAACGTGTGGACATGTTGATGGTCTGTTCCAGCATATTAGTTTCATCTGGTGAGTTTTTAACCACACGTGAGAGCGGTTCTCAGTAGTTCACACAGGGAAAAATAAAATCTTCTTTTCAGTGAATCCAGTGTATATAAGTACACATTTCCCTCAAGAATCATCCTGCATTCTAGCAGTGGTGCAGCATCCCCAACAAAAAGATAACCGCGTGACTCTTGCATGTCTGAAATGCAGCTGCTCACAGTTTCATCGGAGGCTGACTGGTGTGTTGTGATAAAGTGTTTCTTCCAGGCCTCCAGGAAGTTCTGCTCTCTGTCTGTCATCCCTGAAACCCACATCTCTGATCACAGTTGCAGACATAGTAAACAGATTGCAGTTTCAATGAGGCAACGGGAGATTGACAGAAAGAGGGAGAGCAAAGATTGGATGGAGGCTGCTGGAGAGTGGAGCTTTGACGAATTCAGTTTGCTGAGCTGACTGACCTCGTGCTTGTCTTGGCCAGAGATCAGTATGCAGAACATGAGAGAAACAATCCAGCCACGGCAGATAGTGAGGGGGATTGATTTCCTTCATGTTCGAGAGGATTGCAGAGGTCCAGAATCATGTAAACAAAGGGGAGAATTAAAAAAATAGAAATAAAAATCCACCCAAAATCATTTACATCTGTTCCCACTCGGCTAGATAACCACAAAAGCTCTGTGGTGCAGAGAGATTTTCCCTGTGCTCTTTGAATCTGTTTACCAGTCTGCTTACTTTCTGTGACTCTCTCCTCAAAGGTTTAGGGCTAATCATTCCAGTACTGATTGATCAGTTGATTGTGCTTCCATGTTTTCATCGAATAAAACCTTAAAAGTTAGAAAAATAATCACAGGTCTCAAAGGTGAGCTCTTCAAACTGCTTTGGCGCGAACACAATCACATTTGAGAATCCACAGACAGCAAACGCTTACTATTTACTGATTGTTAAAATGCTTCATTAAAGTCAATGAATTCATCATGTTTGGTGTAATCCAGGCCGACTGGAGCCTTTCTGGTTGGAGTTTTCATGTTCTCCTTCAGTATGCGTGGTTTCTCCGGCTTCATCCCACCGTCCAAAGACGTGCTGGTTAGGTTCGCTGGTGATTCTAAATTAGCCTTAGTCTGTCTCTCTGTGTTAACCCTATAATACACTGACGACTTGTCCAGGGTGTACCCCGCCTCTCGCCCGATGACAGCTGGAGTAAGCTCCAGCTCGCCCCGCAGTCCGTCACAGGACAATCGGGTACAGAAGATGAATGAATGAATGATCGAATGGATGTCTGGTGTTTGTTACACTTGAGTGCATTTTAAATGATTCATAGATCAATCAGTTATCCTCCAGTGGCTGTTTGTTGTCAGTATTTTGTGTAATTGCTGTACTGAAAGTGTAATTTGCAGATTTTCAGTCTTTGTGACAATTTGAAGGCGACATGTTGAAAATTGCTCGATCAATCAAAGGAATAAGACAGATTGATTCCTAATAAGGAATTTCATTTATTTGCAGCCATGATGCTCAGACATCTACTGAAACTCTGTGGTGTCTCTGTGGCTGGACACTTGGTTTTTGGACATCCCAAAGCTCTTCACCCAAACCAGACCACACAACCCTCACATCACATCCCACGCTATCAAACAACTCCACTGTTCTGATGAAAGTTTTTCCACTGAAACATGCCGTCTCGGCTTGCCCAAGTGCGCCACTATGCCAAACATGTGCTGCTCTTTTGAAATGTTGGATCATTAATGTCCATAAACACTTCAAACACTGGAGAGCAATTGCTCTAGAGCTGGCTCGCTGGAGCTGCGTTTGGTGGGGTTATTGTTTCAGGCAAGAGAGGGAAAGTACAGACCGTTTTTTGGGCGAGTGATCGGCTCGTGGAGAGGAATCAGATGATTAAGCTCGTGCAGTGTTTTCACACCAAGGACAAATACCAGTGGGGAACATTTAAAAACTTTTGTTATAGCAGATTTGGGCTTTATTGTGAATTTTCCCACTAAGATTATGTGGGTATTTCTGATATATAGCGAAATTTAGTGCATCATTAGCACAGTAAACACATTTTAGAGACATCCTGCGTCATTGTGTTGAACTACACTCGTGCCAAAGCATCTCCTTCTGCTTGTTTTGTCAACGTAAATGACAGAAATAACTGCAATATTTCAACTTCTGTGTCAACCTTGTTATGTTTCGAGTGATATTACAGGGTTGCGTGTTGAAGCCTGCACATGTATTTAACCCTAAGAAGTGTCTTCAGTCGTGTGGTTTCAAGGCATTTGTTTGTTTTGTCAGCTCACTAACTCATTATTTGCTAAGCTTGGCAAGGGAGTTGCAAAAAAAAAAAAAAGTGGTCAGTGATAATGTAAGAAGGGTAGAAATGATTGTCTGAAAGCAGGGCTGCAACGGCACACCCTCAATTTACAAAATGGCTCAAGCGTGTTAAAAATTGGAAAAGCTTGAACATCAAAAGTGTGGGAATTCCTTCAACAGAGACACTTTGCACAAATAGAGCAGCCTATCACAGCGGCACAGGGGCTGTGCTTGAGCTTCTCAACATTTGCTGGATTTTCTGGACTGTTACTTTGAGTTTTGCCAGTTTCTTTGGTGGTTGGTGGTCAGTGCCTGGGGTGCACTGCTGCTTCCTCATCTGTTGTGCTTCAGTCAAGAACTCAACAAAGGCTCCCTAAAGCAGATGCTAATGGCTAGCATGGCAACGCTGCTTTCCATTAACCTACTAAACTGAATGACTTAGAGTTGCATTGATGTTACGCTTTAAGTCGCATTTTTGAAAACACAATTCAAGTGAAAACACAATTCAAGTGAATTTCCAGTCGTGATCAGCCCAAACCAATGACGTTAGATTCTACTGGGCAGCATCTCCACTAATTAATGGAAGAAGATAGTAAACAATACCTTAAATAAACTTCTGCGATGACTAGAAGATTGAAAAATGCCTCAACTTCCCAAACATTGTTCAACACGGCAGATGGCAGGCAACATTTCTGTAAGTGCATTCAGCTTTACTAAGGTTCTTAATCACCAAGTTCATTTTTCGGCACATATTACCTCATTTTCTATTTTATTTTCTGTTAAAAATTAACTGCTCTCCGAACTCATCCACTCGATTCATCTTCGAGCTCAACCTTTGTTGGTTTAATTAGTTTTTTTTTCCAGCTTACATTTGAGCTGTTGCCCAGTTGGCCTGACCTGATCCATCACATGGAAATGGTGTTGCCAACTCTTTCAGTTAATCAGGGAAACTATTTTTCTTTTCTTTTTTTGCTTTTTAAACGTTTCTTGCGAGACAATTTGCTTGCGCTGTTGTTCCTGTGTGTGTTTGATCCCTTCTAACAAACAAACCCACCAAACTATGAATATATTGTTTACAACCCCGCTGTGTTCAGCTCCCCGACACAGAGGGAGAGCACTTGATGGCAGAGCTTACAATGCCACGGGGACTATTTCCACCTAACAATGGCTGAATGCCTCCTAAACACAGCCACTGATGAGACACACTGATTATCCCGGCCTATTTGAAAAGAGACAAGTAGGAGATTATGTCAATTAGTGGCCACGGCCCCACCTGACCAGACCTCCTCGTCTCTCAGAGTCTGACGGGGTCAGAGTTCACGACCTCGCTGCCAAAACACGGAGCCTCCTAACCCCCGGATGCAGAGGAGGGCTTTGACTCTGTGCACAGTTTTGTCAGCCCCCCTCTCACAAACCCACCGAGGCGCTTTCACCTACCTCCGACCTTCCACTCATCCCTGCCTGACCTTGACATCTGCTGTGTGTGAAAAGAGAGAGAGGAGGGGCGGGAGGTCAACAGGTCTTCAGGGAAACAGATTTATTTATTGGCTGATGCTTGTCTTTCCAAACGGGCTCAAATCTCCACACCAGCCAAGTGTTTGTGCGCGCGTGTGGGCGTGTGAAGAGTACGAACTTAAGTCTCTGCTCATGTTTACGGCCGTGTTAGTTTTGTCTGAGCCATCGCATCCTGGCTCGGCTCTGTATAAATACACGTGGATGCGTGTTTGGCTGCACCTATGAGTGTGTCCTCTTTGATGTTTGTGTGTGTGAGGGTGTTACTGTGTGGGCGTGTGTTCGTGTGTGCGCGCTTTCCATGTGGCTGTAAATCTCCAGACTGACATGTTGGTTCAGTGGGGAAACAGCAGGTTTGGGACACACTGATGGCCTTCGCAGATGGCTTCAGGACCCTGCCCACGGGAGGCCTCGTACTCCACCTATTAATTTATTCATTTTTCCACTGCAGAGGAGACGCTGGGGCCAATGTGATTGTTTCCGAACGCCAAAGTCCCTTGAGAGCAGCTTGCTTGTTTTCTTATCCAGTCCGTTCTCCCCCCCTCATTCTTTCCCTGAGCCTCCTGTCCTCTCCAGGTTGATGGTGTTGTGCATGTGTTTGTTCCGTTGATCTAATCCTCGTATAGCTGACAGGCTTTGAATGTCGGTCTCACGGTGTCGTTGTGCTACTCAGTCAGTGTGGGAGAATGAGGAAGGAAAATGGCTAAAGAAACTGTCACTATTTTTACGCTTTGGTAGATGTGATCCCTAAATTGTAAATGCTGGCAGAGAGATTGCAGTTCAGTGGTTGTCACGATCAGATTGCAATTTGTCTTCACCTCTGGGTGTGTCCAATTCTCAAGCAAAATATACTTCTTCATATGCACCATGTGTGACACTGGCGCTGCCTTCAAATGGAACATGTGAGCTCTTGGTTACGACATGGGTAGTTACGTACACATAAAATATTTGCTCTTCACGTTTTAACATAGACCTTAAGTCATTCCTAAGTCACGCTGACGGCAGGCAGAAGAGTTTAGCAGGAGGGTAATGTCATATAGGAATCAAAAGGCACAATGACAAGAATTTTCCTGTGATATGTCATAGAATTGCAAGTACCACCTATTCAACTCACCATCCGCCAAAAAAAATGAGCTTCTGAAAGAGTCTTTAAACACATCACGGCTCCAGAACTCTGAACTTTCAGAAGGTTTTCACTTTTGATCCGATCAGGTGTAACATTGTTTGTTTTTTTTACAACCTGTGCCTTATTTTTGGCATAAAATACAATAATTAAAACGCATCCTCTAAATAACATATTACCATCGACATCATTCGGGGGCTGTAGATTGACCTGCAGACCCGGAATGATGATAATCGGTAACTCCGGACTCAACGTGCAATAGCACTAGCGTACGATAACAAAATACTGGTGAAATTAATGAGTTTCGCAGCAGATAATGCGTTATTTAGAGGCTGCGTTTCGGTGCCATAGTCACTCCCACTATATGGATATACGCTGATCTAATTATCTCCCAAATGACTACAAATTACATAAAAAGTTATATGGGTGAGTGAACAGTTGAATTTTATGCCAGAAATAAGTTTCTCCTTAAAACAGCTGACAGGATAATTAAATATCATTGACCATCTTGGCAGAAGCCACACAAAAACGGTTTAGGAATAACTAAAAAAAAACACACAAGGTGTTGATCTGGCCTCCAAATCCACTAGATCCTAAACTGATCAAGTATCTGTGAGATGGTCCACACAGGCCCCTCCCCTCAACCCATAGGACGCAAAGGCCCCCAGTGATAACATGCTGTTGCCAGACGCCACAGGACACCTCAGAAGGCCCATGTCCATTCTCTGATGAGCCACAACTGTTTTGGAAGCACAAGGGAGATCCAAACAATATAAGGAAGGTACAATACAATTTATTCTCTTGTCTTCTGTAGTCTGAATGAAAGACCACCTACTACCATCCTCAACCCTAAACCTAACCAATTAACATTAAATGACACATGAAAAGCTAATAAAGTGTTGAAGTGGCTGTTTATATTCTAATCCTTGATACCACACAAGTATCAGGCCAAATGCAAACCAAAGTGGCGTTTAATTCCCTGCACTAGAGTGTCTGAGAGCAGCACTACACCAGCTACAACAACACAACCCTGCGAGTTTAGAGCAGCAAAACCTCCCAAAACATTAAAGGGACCACATCCCATGAACACAGGCAGGCAAAGGAGTGTGTCACACCACTGACTACTAAGGATGTCCCCAGAGTCTGCTGCACGAGTGTGTTTTCATGATCCATTTATGACGCAGTAATATTTCAGGATTAAGCTGTTTTCACAACAAGCCAGCTGATGTGTTGCCTCTCACAGCTGACTGATCAATAAACAGCTTACAAAGGGGTGCTCCACTTCAGTAAAAACATCTGCAAAGGATACCCTTATAATATCCCCCTCTCCTCATGTCCTGAGATGCTTTCTGGGGGTTGAAAGATCCTCAATAAGGAAGTGGTTAAAGCTTCATACATTGCAGTTGTATAGAAACGGTTGCTTTAGCTTGGGAAAGTTTGCACGTAAATAAGAGCAGCGCTGTTGAAAACCGCCTCCTAACCGTGTGCGTGCCACATGTAGAACGTTTTTTTGACTTTATAATAGGGAGAAAATGATTCCCTGGCTTGCTCTGGGCCTTTCAAAGGCAGTCCACACAACACATGTACGTACACACTCAAAAAAAAATCACATATTCACAACAACATGCAACATCTTTATTGCATTTTATTGAGCAAGGCCGGCCAAGGCTTGGAGCCAGCACAGCCCTTCTGTCCGGGTGCTGCTGTTTCCATCCTCTCTCACTCACTCTTTCGAAATGAAAGTACAACTCTCCGTGTTCTCCCTTCCTGCAGACAGGTGGTCTCGTGGTTCAGACCAGAAGGATGTTGGCTTACTGTCTAATGCTGTTTTAATGGTACCTTGTGTGGCGGGGAGAGAGAGGCAGGCTGCAACTAATAGAAATTCTTCTGACTCTCCAGAACCTTATATAATGGCCTCTTTCTGTTGAGGTGGACCAGTCAAACCTGATTAACGTGCATATGGGCATGTTTGTATGGTCACTGGCATGAGAGTGGCTGTTCATGCCTGTATTAATGTAAAAAAGTTTAAATATCTAAACAAATCTCCACTGTGTCCTAATCTGTGACATGGCAGGCTGTGAGACTAAGTGTGCTATTCTTAACTCCCTTTTATTTTTAATATTTAAGAAAAATCTGACTTGTTGTCAAAACATTAGTGTTAAATGCCAGGCTTTTCCTTTCAGACTCAAAGTTTTCTATAATGCTCCCTCCGCCCATCCTAAGCGAAGTTATAAAATCTCGTACTGAATGTTGGATCAATGGAGTATTGTTCTTTCATTGTTCATATCCCATAAAAGAATCAAATAAAAGTCTATGTGATAAAGAGATTCGAAGATTGCCATAAAAGAGCCTTTTACACCCACCGGCCTCAAGAGTCGGTGTGCGTGTAAATGCACCGCAGATCTGATTTACAGCATGTGCGTTCAGGCTTCGTTAGCTCATCTCCCAAATGAACTTCTATCTCGCAAGAAAAACATTTTTTTCAGATTTTCAGAAGGCGTGCTCGTGAGCCGATCACACCCCATCTCTCTGGGTTTTGTCAAAAGAAATGATGGAAAGTGCAGAGAATCGGCACGGCCTGCATAGCATGGAACAAGTGGGTGGATGAGTGAACGTATGTTAAATTATAGCATTAATCCCTGGAATGCACAGTGTGTGAGTGATTGTCGTGTATGCTGTGTGTGTGTGTGTGTGTGTGAGTGTGCAGGTGACAGCCTGACAGACAGCCACTATTCAACTGTGAAAAAGGTGCTGCTTATCAGCACACTGCAATAAATCCAGACAATGAGGCCATTCTTCTGCTGCATGTGTGTGTGTCTCTCTCTCTTTGTGTCTGATTCTGATCCCCTTTTATTACTCTCTATTTGTTCTGTAACCAATCTGTGTTATGGTGCATGTACGTGTTTGTTTGATGGACATGATGTTTATTTTAATCCACGTCTACTTGCCGGAAAGCGACACGAGGTGAACGTGTAGCCGTACATGTTTGTCTTTACAGTGCATGTATGTGTTCTCATGCGTGTCGCTGGTCCCTCATCAGGCCCTTATTAACTACATAAGTGACCTTTGAGGAGTTGCTGATGGGTGTCTGTGGGAGCCAGCCAAGTCTCTCCCCCTGTCTCCTTTTTCACCTTCTCTCTCTTTCTTTCTTTTTTTTTTTTTTGGACTTCCACGTCTTGCTTAATGAAAGCTGCTCATCATTTTCCTTTTAATATCTACTCCATGTGTGCCCAATCAGTTCTGAAGCAGGGGTCGCGACAAAGGCTTCTCCACCTCTGCGGCTTTTGAATTTCGAGCTCGCTTTTTATCGCATTTGATCAGTCTTAGAATTTGTATAGGTTTCGAAGTTTCCAATAGAGGCGGCCCTGTGCTACACATTTCCACCCATTATGCCTGTCCCCTCCTGTTTCTGTCATTCCACAGTGTGGAGACTGTGCACAATCTCCACAATCGCTTGGAAATAGGTCAGCGCTCCACTGGCGTTCACGCGTCGAACCGCCTCCAAAAGTCTCCACATTCCGGGAAATATGGGCGGAAGACAGTAAACATCGGAGAGTGTCACGGTTGATCCATCTTTGGAGAACAAAGACGCCAAATCTTTTTATTGCAGTGAATTACTTGTGCGTGTGTCTGGAGTGATTAAGCTGTGAGTGGTTTTGATAAAGCTGGGCAGCGGCCTGCTGTCTGTCTGTCTGTAACATTACATACTGGTGCTTTTGTAGTGCAGGCTTCGCATAAAGCGCCCAGTGTGGATCTGGGAGATTTTGGCATCGCGCAGAGCATAAATGAGATTTCACGTTTTCCTTTCCTCTCACAGGAGAAGTGAAGGTGCGGGTCAGGCCATGTGCACACAATTTGGAAAAGCTATAGCTTAGACTGGGTATCTGTGAGTCTATGCATTTAAAATTAGTCCTAATTTGATTTAAATAGACTTAAATTGTATTTGTTATCAGGTCATTACATCAGAACATGTGTTTACATGGATTAATAAATGGAAAAATAAAAAACAATAAATAAGAGTATGTCTGTGAAGATCATCCAGTTAATGGTATATCCACCAAAATTTGCACGTTCTCCCTGTGTCTGCGTGGGTTCCTCCCACCGTGCAAAGACATGCTGGTTAGGTTAACTGGTGGTTCTAAATTGGCCGTAGGTGTGCATGTGAGTGTGGTTGTCTGTCTCTCTGTGTTAGCCCCGTGATAGACTAGAGACCTGTCCAGGTTGTGCCCCGCCTCTTGCCCAGTGACAGCTGGGATAGGCTCCAGCAGAAGAAATTAATAAATTAATGAATGAATGGTTGTAGGACTGTTAAATTATGGATTTGTTTGTAGTTTCTTACTGTATCGGTTGAAACGCGAAACATGATGAAATCCCAATGCCATGTCACCAGACCCATAGATGTTTTTACAAGAACATCTGTGGTTGGTTCCCACTTGACAAAAGCATATTAACAACCATATGCTCTCCTGCAATTAAAGGATTTTTGTTCAGATAACCTAACTCAGTCAGGTCAAATCATATCAAACGACTAGATTTCTATCAGTATTCACTTGATAATAAAGAAAGTGGATTTATTTATGGATACACTTTGGTTTTTAACCATAAAGAGGGGACCTCCATGGCTGAAGGGCCCTTGAACAAGGCATCTAACCCGACCACTGCTCTTACTGTGCTCACTACTTGTTGTTCTACTTGTGTGTGCGAAGGGTGGGTTAAATGCAGAGACCTTGTCTGCGTGCATACTCAGCCAAAGTAAAGCTAATTGATGAGGAACAAACAGAACAGGAGGAAGAGGTATTCTTTATAAAAATTTCAAATATATTTTATTCATTTCCTTTTTTTTTGTAAAACAAAGATCTATTTCAGTAACAGAACTACTTACAGGTTAATAGGTTAGAAAATATTGTCAGAGTTAAATTTTCATCTTTCATTGCTATGGCGACAGTGTGTTCTTGTGCTATGTCTGTATGTATGATTTCTGCTTTCATGCCATAAAAGTTTAACTGAAGCAAATAAAAAAAAAAAATTAAGTACAAAAACACATTTCAAGAGTGATAGTGAAAAATAGCGAGTACCAGAGACCAACATCGCCGGTTCTGTCCAGAGTCTCTTTCTCTCTCTTCCTTTCTCTTCTGTTCTCCGTGTGGTTTCAAGAAGATGTCTCCTCTGCCTTATTTCCATCCCCCCTCCATTCGAAATGCAAAAAAAAAAAAAAGATTCAAGTTTCCCTCTTTCAAAACAAAAAACAAACAAAACGGTACTGTACAAAGTCAGTGGAAGCATCATCCAGCCCGTCAGTCTGTGTCGCTCCATCGGTCTTCTTTCCCGGCGGGGATGAAAGAAAAAAGGCCAGTTTTCTAATCATCTAGTATTCATCTGCATTACCTACATTATTAAAACGTATCGTTTAGTGGATCATCTACATTTCTCTGCTTTCATGTGGTTCCTGTGAGCTCTGTGCCGTTCATTGTAATTCCTCTCGGCTCTTCTTACAGAAACAAATGTTACCTCCCCCCTCCATTTCCCTTCTGTCTATAATCGTCACACTATCACGCAGGTTTTCGTTCTAAAACGTGGTTTCGGTCTTTAGGCTTCCACGGCGTAATGCTACGGCAATTGATAAGGTTTCTGTAAGATACAATTTAAGTGATTGTTTCTACTATATCGGACGAGGAAAAGCAGAATAAAGGATGATTCTGTTAAATCTCAGGGAGTAGATTAAGTGTCTGTTTGTTCGGGAAGTACATTTATATCATCCTTATATCAACACTTTCTTTTTGTGGAACTCTTGACTACCTGATTTTTGTGTAAGCTGAGAAAATAATAATAAAAAATAAAAAATGTAGCACCCTGCACACCCTTGTTGGACTATGTAAAGGAGCAGAATATTGAAATGTGGATTTGAATCTACGTGGAACGTGGTGGATTATGGGAAGCAGTCGTGGATTTTGTGGCGGGCCGCGTCACTGGAACACGGTGTGGTAGGTGGGACACTGATGGGACTTCATGTACTTGATGGCAAACTTGAGCTCCTTGCTCTTCTTGTCCCACTTGTGAATGGACATGAGCAGCAGCTGCTGGTCCACTTTGCGGCCCATGATGAGGAAGTTGGAGCCCAGGCTGTCCAGCTGGGCGCACGGGCAGTTGGCTCCGTTCTTAATGTACAGGGTCAGCTTCTTCAGGTCCTTCTTCCTCAGCACGCCCTGCTTCAGGACCTTCTTCTTCTTCTGCGCAGCGATCAGCTTCCGGTCGCCCTTCTCCTTTTTCACCTCCTTGATTTTCATCTTTAGGACTGAAGGAGAAGAGATGGAGATATTAAAGTTTAGTTCTATTACACACATGCTCACACCCCGGAGCTGTTAAAGCGTCACTCCTTTTCCCCCGTTCCCTTTTACTTTGAGCAGCCGTGACATTTCTTCTTTCCGCAAGTCTAGCGCCGAGCTGTGCCAAAGAGGCAGCTATTTTACACCTCTCCTGAGTATCATCATTTAGCCTTCCCCGCAGCGTACAAAAACCGTATCCTGTGTCTATGTTTGTATCTTTGACTTGGGGAAGAGCCATAAACCAAAAGGAGGACGTGTTCTGGAGATTGTTGTAAATCTCTTAGAATAAGTGCAAGTCAATTTACAAGTTTTCCCAAGCAATAGTTTCAGGTTACTAAGTGGTGACCAGTACATGACGTGACAGATGTAACAGTTGTTGGCCTTAACCTCATCAAAACTCAACTAAAGTGTCCTTAGCTGTGTTTCTTAACTCCACATCTAATCCAGAAGCGCAGATTATAATCATTTTTAATCAGAACTGTAATCCAGCTGTGTTTCTTCTTTGCTTTACCGCGCCTCCTTTGTTTGACCCGTTGTGTATTTATATTCAAAAACAGTCCGGTTACTGAGAGCTTTATCAGGTTTATCAAGCTAATGAAGTACCGGATTGTATCGCCCGTCGAGCCTCGTGTTTATGAGTTCATATTTTTACACGCGGGAGATTAAAATGGAACTGCCGAGTGTTTGAGAGAGGAATTCTCTGGGTGAACATTTTGACAGGTGAAATTAATCATGGGCCGGGCAAAGGCGCGGGGTCGGTGTGAAGCACCGCTATGTACCCAAGCTCTCTGGAAGATCGCCATTTCACTTCTCGCCTGCTTGTCTGTGGTTGCATAAACATCCCTCAGTACGCTCTGATAGGTATACAGTACATGTGAGGTGATAGCATGATCGGGAAGGAATGCTGGCGTTCCTGTGCTCGGTGTGTGTTTCTGCGCTGCGTTGCGCCCGAGTGTGTTTTTGTGAATGACTGCATTCCTGTGTACGTATGTGCTCAGCAAGGCTATGAAGGATAAAATCATCCACCCCCGCTTCACTCTAAATGCCCACCCGTATCCAGACATAAATGATGCCGTGGGGCCCTCTGTGCAGCCTGGCCAGCATCTTTGTGACAAGCTGTGCTCGAGCCTTTTATACAAACTGACTCGCTTTAAAGTGAGCAGGGGTAGAAGCGCCTGGAAAGAGAAGGAAATAGGAGCATGCTGTCGTTTTGAGGAGTTGCAGGTTTTTCTTCGGGGCTAAAAGCAAGCAACCTCCTCTAACAGCCAGGTGTAGGCTCCATGTCCTGCCCGACTCAAATTTCCGCGCTCGTCATTGGTAACACAATGCTGAACAACGCGGCAAGGAATGTTAAGAGATCGGACATCAAAAGTAGACGGTAACAAAACACAGAAATTCTCCGAGGGTGTCTGAAGATGAATAGGCAACAACATTCATGAGGCGAGCTGTAATCAGCTATCGCCCCATAGGATAACATTCTTGCCTTGATCTCCATGTCCATACGTCTCACTTATCTTGCGTTCTCGGCTTCTTCTCATCGGGTCCTTACGTATTCTGAGCCAATAAAATGTCTTTGGGTATGACGTACTTTCACGTGTAATATTTCATTCTTGTGACCAGAAAGAATCTGCACTTTGCTTTTTCTTAAAAGCTGGAGATATGTAATCAATCAGACAAACACATATCTGTGATTATGGTAATGTCATTATTTATTAGACGGGCTTGTGTTTTGGCAGCGGCTCAGAGAGTGAGCAAGGTGCCTGGAGACGGTTTTTTATTGTTGCTGGCTGCGATGCGTCGAGTGTTAATTTATGTTATTATTTATAATGGGCTGCTTTGTGTATTCAGGCAGTTTTGTAGGTGCGGTGTGATATATTGCACTTGGTCAGGCCACATTTCATTTTCAATCACGCTATTCTTGCTAATCTGTTCAGGGAACATCTCGCAGCCTTGTTCTTTACAAGTCTCCCAAAGAGTTTTGCTTTTTTTGTCACCATTTCTAGTTTGATGCCCTGAACCGTATGGACAGAGAAACAATTCAGCAATATGTCATTTACTTGAAACACTGGGGAAACGGTCCTCGCAGGCAGAAACTAAGCTGCTGCCGAGCACGATGGGCCAAAAGGCTCGATGAGCAGAAATAATGGAATAATTATGTTCTGGCTTCATGTGCGGGTCGTTACTGTGGTGAAACAGGAATGTGGGAAAGTGGAGAGTTTAGGAGGGTGTTGAATGGACATACAGGACCAGAGGCTAGATTAATACATCAGTCTGTGACAAGAGAAGGGCTATGCTACTGTGTCCGCTACCTGTTCATGTATGTCCTCTATGCATTTTCTATACCACTGTGACTGACTGTTTGATATGTTGGTCTGCCAGTGGATGGGCAAAATTAATAAAAGAGCCACTTGAGGCTGGCACCATAAATATATTGATGAATTTCGGTGAATTTATATATAAAACTCACTTGTCATATCAAGATTTGAATTCATACATGATAAGGGTTTTGCCGCTTAAAGTGACTGCTCGCTAGCTCTCCGTTCAGCAGTTTTCAAGAATGGCGACGGCCACAGCCACCACGCTGAGCTTCAAACAAACACACATCCGGAGTATTTTGGCCCGACTCCGCTGAGCGTCCGTCCCATCTTTTAGGTGGCAGTCTCTAATCGGTTTTTGCACCTCAGAGAGTGACTATCAAAATAAATAAAGTCAAGAAATATTAAGCACGACAAGTTCTACATCTGTTCCTTTATTTCCACTTCATTGTTACTCACTGTGACGGATTGTAAATCCAAATCAAGCCTGTGGTTGAAATGTTTTTTTGCCCTTGGATAAATGTTAGGATAAAGACATACTCTTCTGACAGCTTGGGAGTCACTTGCAAAACTCACTTATTCGAGCTTAGCTGACTGCAGATTCTTAACAGTGTGGATGACCCTGCTGGCATTACCGCATATGTGTCGACACTACATTTTTTTTTTCCTTCCCGCTTTTGACTACTTACCAAAGTCGCTGGCGCAGTAGTGCTCCATGATGTTGTCCGCTTTCAGCTCGTTGTCACACGGCGGGCACACCTTCGACACTGAGGGGACGAAAGAATAAAATAAAATGTCACCAGTTAGTCACATTTCATTCGGTGCCATTAATGCCAGATTAGCCAATATCTAACGGTTCGGTGTCGGGGTCATTGCCAGCTAAGCGCAGTCAGCAACATCAAACCCGCGTCAGTATGAAATCGTTAAGCCCTGAGCACTTTTGAGGCACTTATTTGCAGCCCCCCTCATCTTGTCAGAGGCCATTTGCTGCAGAGCGAGTACACAGTCCAGCAGGCTGACTGATGTTTGCCCTGCAATTACACCGGAGAAAATGTTTTTATTCTGGCCGTTGTATATTTTGGTGGTGCAGGCGTGGTCTTGGCTGTGCGGAAAGGTAAACGCTGCGGCGGGAGCTGCTGAACATGGTGAAAAGTGATTCAGTACACAGAGGCAGCCAGCACTTAGGCCTCAGAGCAGCCGCGCATTGTGAAACATCGAGGGGAAACCGAGGCAACAAGTCCGGTTTATTTTTAACTCGAGATTTATGGTCACACATGCTTTGCTCGAGAGCACGTTGAGCCTCGCTGGCTTTGATATGGGACTTTGTGATTGTTGTTATTGTCCACCCACACGATGGACACACATCATGAGAGGCAAGAAGGCACAACATCTAGAAAACTTGCTCCTGAAGGCTTTAGTTTTATCTCTCTCTGCCTCTCTCTCCCTCACACACACACACACACACACACACAAAACATTGTAATTTTCTCAGAAGGCTCTTCAATATAAAACTTTATTATGACAATTACTACATGAGCCCCACGTAATCCCAAGGAGGCTAGTTGGAGCTGTACACATCTAATATCAGAGCACTTATCCACAGAACTGAGCCTTGGGCCAAGTTAGACAACGAGGTATAATATTAGAAATGGTCAGGGAGAGAAGGATGTGGTATAGAAATCTTCCCCGCACCACCTATACATACACCTACAGGGAAGAAAAATCTGATTAGAGACATTTTGTCTGAAGGAAACCAGCGCTGACCCTCTGCTGAGTCAGCCGCCTTTTTCAGGACGACTGCTTATAGGAGAGCAAATTCTTTTTCTGTCGTTCACTCGCCACAGTATCCAAAATATGAAACACGCTCCCCTCTGAGACCTTCTTTCTCTTTCCCTCTGTCTTTCACGTACGCGCGCACACTTATGCAGACGCACACACACAGGACTCCTGTAGCACGGTGCAGCCCCTGGGTTAGAAGTCAGGGTTCAGAGGTTATCACCTCATCCCAAACCTCAGCGTCTGGACAGATAATGAGAGGGGTCAAAGTTTAGCATGCTTCGCTGCTCGGGTCATAGCGAGGTGAACCCCCTAACCGCCAATGAGTGGATGTAGATGTGTGTTGGAGGTAGCTGAGCCATGTTCTTGTAGGGTAACTGCCAGTTTTTGTCCGCTGAGGGTTCCCATGCTTTCACAGGCAGGAGACCTGTGTGGCTTCAGGGTCAGGCTTCTAATTTTCTGGTGCTGACATGAAGACCGAGGCGGGAGCATAGAAACACTCGCACGCATCGATCAAGACAACAAAACTTCTCACGGTTTGTCTGTTTTGAATGATTTCCCTTGAAGCAGTCTTATTCAGACTCTGCGGTAATTCATTCTGGTTTCACAGTGGTGGTATGCTGGCAGGAGGCCGAGCTGCGGCGATGCCAGAGCATGTGTCAGGAGAAAGCAGTCCCTCCGTGAAACTTAGTTGGGCTTGGACCGAAAACCACCATTTGGATGCCGCTGAAAAATCACTTAAGCGACGGCTGCCCTCATCGCCGGTCTCTGTTGGGGGAATCACCGTCATGTTCTGATGGGAATCACTGCTGCGTGGCTTTTTTACTTTTCTTTTCCTGGACGCATTTCTGCTCCGCAAATATTTTGACATTGGGTCGTTAATGCAGTTTTGCCGTCACCTCGAAGCAGCTCAAACATTTTTTAACCTGCCATGTGATTAAACTGTGAAAACCATGTTCTTGCTTCGGCTGACTTTGGACTCGACTACCTGTTGGGCGCTGCTTCTGGCGTTAGCGTGCTGCGTTTTAAACTTCACTGCAGAAATGTTAATGTTCCCCACTCACTGTGACAAATGGTATTGTCTGACTGAGCTATTGTTGTGGAGGATGAGGAGGCTGGGAGTGGATAATTAAGGATAAGAGGGAAGGGATGATGGGAGCAGGGTGACTTGGAAGGTGGTCTGCTGGAAAGCCCTGCTGTTAATCTTCAAACAGTGAGCCAGAGTGGAAATTGCGTACGGCAAGAGTCCAAGAATTTAACTGCACAACTTCCCTTAGTCATAGCTCTGAGGTTAATATGACTTTCTCTTCCTCGCTCTCGTTTGTCTCTCCATCTTTTTTCTCCTGTCTCTCACGTCACGCGAGAGAGACAGGCACCTCCAACCAAAACATATTAAACTTGTTTGAGAGCGCTTTTGATGTTAAAAATGAGAGACGTCGCTTTTGGAAATACAAGGCCCCAAGGAACACAAGACCCCTTAACAGAAATGTCATTGTGTTCCTCCCCAAGAAGTGATATTTCCCCTCCGCCCCCCTCAAAAAATGTGAGCACGTGATGATTTTGCTGCGTTCAATTGGTGCAGTAGTGGCTGCTTTGCTGTGTTGAATTAATTTCATACAAACAACAGCATAAATTATGGTCTCCTAAGTATTGTAAGAGAGACGCTGTGCCCGTTTGTCATCACATGACACACAAGAATCTCTTTAATTTACTTCAGACGTGCAGTAGTAAACACAAACACTGTAAATCACGTTTTGGGTTTTGCAACATTTCCCATATTTGCCCTGATTCAATTTTACAGCTGGGTGAAGTTTTAATTAGTTTGTGCATGCTTCTGTTTGCTGCCTGTGCCTCTTTATCCCTCACACATATCGTCACACAAAAGACAGCTACCATCTAACATCTGATCCTCATCCGATTCCCTGATATGTCTTGCACTTCATCCCACGTAGCCGTAGCAGCAAAGCGAAGTATGCAGGGGTCACCGTCTTATGCCTCTTTTGGGCCCTTTAAGTTATGAGCTGCAACAGTTAACGACATAAAACGGTGCTGTGCCGGAGATTAAACGCGGCGTGTGATTTATGTCGGCGAGCCCGTAACATCTGTTTAAATGCGGCGCGCAGACAGACAGAGGACGACCAAAACCTGGCCCGCAGGAAAACCCCCGGGGGCCCCTAAAACGCAGCGCGGCCCTTGCATCTGCGGGAATCCTATACAGAGGAGAAAATGCGTTCTCAAAAGGCCTCGGCGGTCTTCTGCGCGCCGAGCATTGGATCACATTTTCCTTTTCATATAGCAGCCAGGGCCACATGAGTAGTGCCCATTGTGCTGCCGGGGGACCTGACAGCCTGCCTGTCTCCTTTAGCATGGTTGTAACTTACACTGGTCACATCACAGAGCGCGGCAAACACGGGCGGTATCTTTCACACTATGCAATTTTATCGACTTTCGCAGGACGACACGCATATTTCCTTAAATATAATTATTATTATTAAATAGTTATGCGGTTTACTTCGCTGTTCTGGAAACAGACACATAATCTATTTATTGTTTGTGTTGGTTCACTGGTGCTGACAGTAGCTAACGGTAGCATCATTAAAACTACAACGTGGAGCTGATGCTGCGGCGTTAACTGTGCTCTGCCTGACAGACTGAACTCCGTTGGCCTTTTCTGCTCCCAGGATGCCTGGGTCTTCTTTTTATTTTTCAGCTTGCCTTCCCTGCTATAACACACAGACTTGTGTTTCACATAATCACACCCCATGGGCTCCCAGCACACACACAAATGTTACCCACAGACACAGCCTGGGCTCAGGTGGTGATGGAGCTCCTCTCTGTTTCTGTGACAGAAAGGTGAAAAGTGAATCTAACTCTGCACTATTTAGTTTCCACAGGAGCCCTCGGACCGTGCTATATCATGTAATTGCAGAATAGCTCAGATAACATGAAGACAAGGAGGAGGGGTGGGGAGCTGCAGGTAAGTGCAGAGCTTTGTTCCTGCGATTGAGTCAAGATTTACCTGGATTACCGCGGCAATTTTTCATACGGAGCAGTCGCTAAAAGAATCATCAACATCCTCCAGAGCCACAGAGGACTCCCGTGAAGAGCACTTCTAAGAGTTCTGAGCCGAAATTCCTTTTTATTATTTCTGGCTGCGTTTGTGTGCGTGCGTTGAAGAACCAAAAGCTTGTCCTCAGGATGGCCTCATCGGCACATCTGAGAATCTCTGTTTCTCAACAAAATGTCAGTGGCCGAGCCTTCGGGCTAGAAGCGATATGGGTTCACTCTCAGTTTCAGAATGCACACGCTCACACGTACACACACAAAAGCACTAATTTAATTGTTAAACTCCATTTTTGATTTTTTTTTTCCTGCTGGAGCTGAATTCAGCTGATTTTGTCTGATTTTCTTTTAGTCTCCCTGAAATTGCTAAATAGCCAAAGGTCCCTCTGCGTATTTTGCTCCACTTTCTGTAATCCACCCGTCTGTGATGGCGATTTGATTAGATAGGATCAACAAACAGTTGCCGGTTTGAGGAGGTGACGGATGAAGTTTAAGCTGCCTCCTTCTCAGGGAGCATGTGAAAAGAATGAGTTATGACCGTGCAACGCCAAACTGTCACATAGTTGATAGCGGTCCTACAAAAACAGAACAAGCCATTTTCCCCCGATGGAACGAGGCGGTTGTGCATTAATTCAGCCGAGAATCCTCCAACAATCTTTTGCCACTTCTTTTTTTTTTAATAATCAGGATAGATGTGTAGATATGCTGCGAACATGGAAAGAGAGCAAACATATGTGACACGACTGACTGACGGGACCAAATTGATGTTTTTGCATTACTGGGTTCAATTTAAGTGCTTTAGTAAATCAATCATCTTAAAAAAAGAACAGCTCAAGTAAATAAAAGCACATTTTAAACTTGTGTTAGTAGACTTTTAACGTGTAGGAACAGGAACAACCGATGCGGATGAGGAATGGCAATAAACGGTTAAAGGCGAGTGGTGGAGCAATGTGAATAATAAACCGTTTTCTCCGAGACCTTATTGAAAGCAGAGAGGCGGACACTTCATGTGCTGCAGGAAGCAGCTTTTCTCCTCTTTTATGCGCTGTCTGCCTCTCTTTACTCTCCCGCTTCCCTCTCCTTTCACTCCTCTCCATTCGCCTCTCCCGGGGACAATCAGACTTTGGCGATTCCCATTCTCTGCCTGCCTCTCTTGTCCTGTCATGTCGACTAATTAGCGGGAGCTCAATAATTGGCCTTCTAGCTAATTGGCCTGCTGGCTGCCAGACCCAACAAAGGCCGGGCAGACCGGGGCACAGAGGGGACTGTCCCCCCTCCATTTTTTTTTTAAAGACTCTCATCAACTCCCTCTCTCTCCCTCTCAGCACTGACTGCCTTTGTGGAGAGGCAGTTAAGCAGTCGCGGTACACACACACACACACTCGTCCACACACCTTTTTCTATCCGTTTGGTTCCCACTCACTCTCTCCCAGCTCACTATTGGCCCATCTGTCGGCCCTCGTACTCATTGCCTGTGACAATGCATATGATATTTTTCCTTTTCGTGTGAATGAAATCTCTCTCTCAAATAATAAAAAAAAAAAATCCATCTGGGGTTGATTTGTTCGTTTGCTGACGCTCTGCAGACCGGCCTGGGTGCCCCATGAATTTCAATTAAAAAAAGAAATCTCCCTTCCCTCCCGTGGCAGACTGATTGATTAGCTGTTGATAGATGTCTGCTGATAAAGGTGTGTGTATGCGTGTGTGTGTTACCTTTTCAGTTAAGTTGTGTTTAACATCACAGCCCATCTATCTTAACTCAGGGAGCGATCTGGCTGCTGGAGTCTCTCAGTCTCCTGTCTCTGTCAGTCTGTCTCTGACCCTCCCTTAGGCACATGTAGATGGCAGGGAGTCATCCTCAACTGTCCACTTAGAAACTTTCCCCTGTAGCCTCTTCCTGCTCCTGTCACTCTCTCTGACCTCCTCTGGATAGTCTCTCACTTAAAACTTTCAGCTGTCATTGTTGTAACCATATTGACACTACCGCTGCATCTTTGCAGTAGAGATTCTTCCTCTATCTGACTCTGTCCCAATGTGTTTCCTTCTGCATTTTATCTCATCATATTGTGCCATTATGTCATTTTATTCACCTGTTAATATATGGACTGATGTATTTCATTGTTTGAAGCTACAGTTATTGCAATATAAATTTCAAAGTTTGGGATAGAAGAGGACTGATGTGGTAGCCGAGCTTGTAACTTCATGTTTAAAACACATTGCAACTGTAGTTTTGGTACAGTTTCATTTTTAATTGTCACTTGACACACCTATTCTGCTCTGAAAAGCATAATTTTGACCAATAAATTCACATACATACGCACAAATTCACATTATTGACCTTTAACTGACCTGTTTTTCTCTGTAAGTGAGGTTGAATGTGCACACATCTGCCCTTACCTGGTGGCTGGGTGGCGTGGTTCCCTGTGAACTGCATGGGGATGCAGAGGTCGTTATCAATGGGGAACTTTTCGCAGGTCAGCATCTCTGGCCAGGGGAAGCCGTAGGTCTCCATCACCGGCGCACAGCTGTCCCTCACAGCCTCGCACAACGAGCGGCAGGGATAGATGGGCCTGTCCAGGCACACGGGTGCAAACAGCGAGCACAGGAACACCTGTGTGTCAGCGTGGCATCGCTTGGCCAGGAGGGGCACCCAGCTTCCCGCCTGCTGCTTCACTTCTGGCATGGTCTCGTGATCCAGGAGGTTGGGCAGCCTCATCTTCTTGTAGCCCACGTTGTGGCAGAGGCGCAGGTCCGCCGGTATGTCCACACACTGGGGCTGCTTGGTGTAGAAGCGGCCATTGTGGAAGTTGTCCGACTGCCAGCTGTAGTAGTCGTACTCGTCTGCGGCCGAGACGGTGAGGAGGAGGAGGAGGAGGGTGAAGAGCGACAGGCCCAGTGCCAAGCTGAAGGAGCCCTGGGTTAATGCCCACCTGGGGCTCTTTTGTCCGTGTGCCATGCCTCTCTGAGTTTAGACCAACAACTCAAGAAAATTGTATCCAAAGTCTCCAAAGTAAGTCAGAGAAGACAAAATGCAAGGAGGAGAGAGCAACAAGTGAGGCAGGCGTACAAGCTGTAATCCCTTTTTTTTCTCCTGAGTATGTTCGCAGTGGATTGAAAACAAAAATGTTTAATTCCCTTCTTCCCTGGAGAGTCAGCCCTCTAAGCCGCCCTGAAACACCTCCCTGTGTTTGTGTGTATGTGTGCCTCAGGTAGTGGAGTGAGCAGTCAGGGTAGTGTTAGCACACAAGCAGGACTTCTAATTTCTCTAACTTTCCTTGATCACAGATTTTCACTCTGCCTCCCTCTGTCTCCTAGAACTGTCTGCAGCCCTCCCCTGCTCTTTGTCTATCAGTCTGTAGCTGTAATGAGGACTACCTAGGCTTTAAGAGGCAGTGGTAGCTGCTCCCTTCAGCTGCCTGCCCCCTAGCAGGATCCCAGACCATTCACCTTCCTACTGGCCTCCCCTGGTCTCACTCACAACAGCCTCAGCCAATCGCAACTCCTGGGGGAAGCTCCAGCCGGCCTTCAAGACACTCCTTCTGGCCCTTATTCTCAACAAAAACCCCTCCTCTAGAACAAGTTAACAGGAGAGAGAGAGAAAGAGAGAGAGACCTATGGCAATTTTCTGCATTTTATAGTCATGTCTTTAATATTCTTTGGTCACAAACACGCCCAGCAGATGCTGTCAAACCCTTAGCCATGCTGCTTTTCTTATTTGATTTCTAATCTTTCTGCTTCTCTTATTTACTCATCCGAGACCCAACAAGTTCCCTGCAGATCGCTCCACACGTAGCAAATGACGTCTGCTTGCCATTCAAGCCTGCTCACTTCATTAGCTCCAAATTGGCCTGGCAGCAGGCTTCTGTTGGCACAAGCAGTGAGAAAACTTACGCACACGTTCACACGCACAACAGCGGACGCAAGGAGCCGAGGGGAGGAAAATGAATGAGGAGGGAAAGCGCTGCGGCGTGGGAGAGGCGAGGTTACTGAGTGTGGGTTGCGCAGCTACAGGTGGTTAGGTGGTTTACCAGAACTATGGGAGTTATGCTAATGTGTGTGTTGGCTGTGAATAGAGCCACGCTGCCCTTCTGTCTCTTTCTATCAGTGCCACTGACACACTGAGCGCCTTCATCTTTGCAGCAAATTCGCTGGCAGGGTCACATTCAGATTCAAAAGCCTGTAGCATTGTGAACAGGATGTGGGATCGGTGGCTCACACGGAGGGTGTTCTTGCATCCTGCATTTGATCTGCGTCACGCATTAATGCCTCGCCTCATGTGAATGGACTGTAAATGCGGGCTCACACAAACAAGTTTAAAGTAGTTGTTTGCCGGTGAAAGGTGATATTTTGTCGTGATGTGCAAGGATTGTCGAGACACAGCGCGGATCGTCTTGCAGCTGGATAACACACAAGACCGGAGTAAACAGCCATGTGATTTTGTTTTATTATTTTTATTATCTGTATGTGGCAGTACAAACAAGGAGGCTAGCAAAGTGTGTGTGTTTTGCGAACAGTTGGTGGTGTGCTTGGATGGGAATCAGGGACAGTATTGTTCTTTGCCTGTAGCGTAGAAGATAAAATTCCAGAAACAGCAGTCAGTCCATAAAATTTAATTCAATAAGATGAAATCAAATAGATTAAAAAAAAATGGTACCAGGAAACCTTGATACCAGGAAACCAGCCACATCAATAAAACCCTCAAGTCTGTGTTATCCAAGCATCCATATAGTTTTATAGAGTCCTGAGCAGGCTTCCACTTATTTCCACAGCGAATAAGATTACGACACCATCTAATCATTTTTTACTTGAGAATGAAGTTGAACATGTTTCAGCCTTATCTTCTCGAGCTGCACTTCAAATCCCCGTTGAGTTATTGTTGCATGTGTCTGTGTGTGTGTGTGTGTGTGTGTGTGTGGACACTGCAGAGTGATTTTTCTTGGAATCGAAAAGCTGCCAGCAGAGCAGAGAGCAGCCTTCTCTCGGAGCAGTTTTCATAACCTACAACGTGGAAAGATGAGATGGCGGCTCGCTGAACTCACCCCAGAAATGTCGTCATCGTGACTGAAAGCACTGTTGAGTGCATATAAAGCACTGTTTGGGTTTTGATAACTTTAAAGCCAAGGCTTATTGACTAGATTTCCTCACTTCTTCTCTTCCATCACTCCGCTCCTGCTTTCACTCTTCAAAGTCTTACTCATGGATGGAAACGGCTCCGCTAACCTTTGCACTGCACGAAATCAATATTACTTAGAGCTAATAATCTGTGGACCTTTCTTGGAGGAGTGGGGAAATTGTCTCTTGCGCACCTCACTGTCTCTGTGAAGTTTTTTGCGTTTGTGTCGGCGCAGGGGTGACCTATTTTAAGACTGCTAGCGTTTCCTCTTGATGGAAGCACAGTGTCCTGCCTTCAAGTCAGTAACAAAAGTGTCTTTCATGGTAATCAATCAACAATGGTTGTCTCCTCTTGTTCTCCTTTCCCTAACTGGCCCCTGCGACCACACCGGCCAATCAATTTCAACTCTTCAGTTTCCAGCCCCCTGATTGGACGGGGGTTATAAGATTAGGTCCAGCCTGTATTGTTGGCCCTAAAGGTTTAGCATGGTTTGAAAAGAGTGTCTCAGCAATTGTGTGAGTGTGTGTCTGTGGAGATGGTGGCAGTGGGTTTGGGTGGTTGGGTGTGTGTCAGGGAGATTTTAAAGAAGAGAAAGGCTGGAGGGTGTGGGTGAGGTGGCCAGCCGCCCAGTTATGCCCTCCGAGCAGAGTCTGAATTCCAAGCCACACAAGAAGATGGAGGGGATGATGTGAAAGACGACAGACGCAGCGGCGCGTTGTCTTTCTTTGGACGAACCTATACGCAAACGACAGAAAGTACCGGCATTGTCTTCTAAGGACCCACCAGTTTTCTTTAAGTCACTTAAGTAAATAAAAGCTTAACAACCTGCTGAAGTCTTTCTATATACATTACATTGTAAAGAAATCCTTTAACACCTCAAAAATAGCATTTAATTCAATGCTGTGAGCAGAGAGTAGAAACTCAGAGCAGATACGTAGTGACAGCAAGCAACAAGTAAATGTGTCACTGGCGGAGGAGGCTGTGCAAAGGCTTTATCTCTGTAGTTACAGGTTTTCAGTAAACCCCCCACCTCAGCCACACACACACACGCCCATTCGAGCCTCGCAACGCAACAATAGGGATTAGTTTGCAGTACTGTCAAAACATGTGTGAAACACACAGACCGGTGTCTCCCACAAATAGTTTGTCTTTCTTTTCCTTTATCTGTCCCGCGCTCACACACACTGAGATTAGAACCATAAACTGTGGTGGGCAGATGACGAATTATTCCACTACTTAATTCAACAATGTGTCTGGTCATTTTCCAAGGCACAAAGGGAACAGTAAAGTGCAGCGAGTGAGACTTCTACCTACTTCAGATCATCAGTTTAGACTAAATGCAGTGCGATGAATTAGCTTTTTAAGTGATTGTGAAAACAGTTTGGCTTCATTACCAATCGTAGGATTGGAAATGATCTATATAAACTTTGATCTGGAATTAGCAGGTAATCCCTGAGCGATTAGTGCTCATCGTCTCATAATCTGTGCCTTTATGTTCCCGTGTCTGTAAAATAGCAGGGTCAGTCAGTGCACGCACCACAATGGACACAGATCCACAGCCACACACATGCTCAAACAAACATAAATCTGAAGTGCTTTATTTCTCTGTGAATGTCACGGATTTATATAAATGCAAACCGGGTGCCACCAGGAAATATCAGAGTCATGAGTGAATTCTTCCTCAGTTCAGCTTGTTCACCGAGCCTTAGTCCAGGAAAACGACTCCGTCAGGGGAGGACTATTGCACGTAGTTGCTGAAATGTGATGAAATTATGTTGGAAGATTTTAGCACCACACAGTCACATAGTGCTAAACCCGTACATGTCTGTCACACCTGACAGTGGTGCAGAGATATGCAGTGCCCAAGTGTTTGCTCTCCCCTGTCTTCAGCCCTCTTACGCACACAAATTCGCAATCGCTCCATGTATTTTTTTTTTTCTTTACTTGATGTTTGCTCTCGTCCTTTGTCTGTTTGTCTGTTTCCATCATCTGTGTCTGCTGCACTAGTTACAGCTCTGGAGGTTTGTCGTTTAGACGTCAAGGCTGACACACGGGGTCAGAAGGTACGTTCAGTCACACAATCAGACGGGCAATCAGACAATTTCTCCTCCCTTCACCACACACACACACTCAGGCACACACACACCTCCCTTCGCTGTCAACTTAAACCTTTAACAAGCGGCTTCAGCTTCGACGAGTCGGACTCTTTGTAAAGGGGCTTTGACCAGCTCACCGTCATGGAACCCAATGTGAAGAGACAGAGAAGAGAAAGGGATACCCCAACTGGGGGCTGAGGGTTTCTTTTAGTGTGTGTCTGTGTGTGCGTGCATGTATGCGTGTGTGGCCAAAATCTCGTCAGCTTCCAGTAAAGCCTTTGAGTGATGGGAGACTTCCTCCGAGTCGTGTCGCACACACATATACATGCGCTGCTAAACACAAGCGGCAGCATACCTCCATCAGGTTGTTATTGTAACAGGGCCAGGGACCATGGCTGTCGTCAGCATTTTGGGTAAAACTTGC
Source organism: Planiliza haematocheilus (assembly GCA_005024645.1). Taxonomy (NCBI): domain Eukaryota; kingdom Metazoa; phylum Chordata; class Actinopteri; order Mugiliformes; family Mugilidae; genus Planiliza; species Planiliza haematocheilus. The sequence continues at coordinate 602,462 of SRSE01000845.1, read as the reverse complement.
TACCACCGTGCTAGAATTCACACAATTGGTATATGTGTGTGAGCGTGAGCATACTTCCATATCCAGTTTGCATTTCTGCGCGGAAAAAATGTGTTTCCTCCGGCCCGAGGTATGCAAGTGTCAGCTTCAGTCTCGTCAGTCAGCTCATTTCTAGCATATGTTTGATCCCGGGATCTCGATTTTGTCCACATGTATGCACCACTTAAATGTGTAGTCAGCTAGTATAACAAGAAAGAGGAGAACAGAGGAGGTGAAAAGGTGAACAGAACAATGGCCTCAAGAGTACGTCCTCTTGAGAAAATAATTTTTCACAGACGTCTCAACCAAGCACGCCCAAGGCCCATTTAGTTTAGACTTTACTCAAAAAAACGGAAACCGTTATTGACGGATTTAACTAACTTCATTACGAGCTGGCCAAAGTTAAAAGTAACCCCTTCCCACATGGCATTTTTTTTACCACTTGGTCTGTATGTTTTTAAGGAAATGGGACGGGATCAGAAGTCAAGGTTTGATTTGAAGATTCAACAGAGGCAGGGAAATCTGATTCTACTGTAATGGAGTTCCTTCTGGGGAGGGGGGAGTTAAGCTAAAGAGAAATGCTCAAAGCAACCACAGCTCAAACATTCACAGGGCTGGTTATAGAGAATAAATAAACGGGAGGCTTTTTAAAAATCCATCTTATTCAAATAGAGGAGTGCTTTGTAGCCGACCTCTTCCATTTTACTCATAACTTGGATGTTAGCTACTGTACAGCCGAGTACTTTCGCACAGCCTTTTCAGGTAAAACCGTTCATAATGTGAACTCAAGTGTGAGCTGTGTGTTTAGGCCATTAACGCAAGATCTACTTTGATTGATGATCTGTAGACTTTGCTAAACACTTACCTGTCACTTAATCTGTTTTGCTGTTGTGTGTGTGAGTGTGTTTATCGATCCATCTACTTGCCTTTCAACGCGCAATCCTTAGCATGTCAGCGAGGACAGTCAGAACCCATTTTTCCCCTTCACGCTATCTCCTCATCTTTTTGTTTATGTGTATGTGTGTGTTCACATGCCCTCGTTGCTCATCTCCGTAATGGCTGGGGTCATCAGTTAAGGATCAGACCTCACCTCTATTGAGAAATAGACAGATAGTAGTTTCAACAAACAGTGAAAGATCTTCCCATATCTCGGTGAAAGATCGCATGATAACATTTTTGGCTCACGGGAGAAAAGGTCTTGGCATTTACCTCAGCCTTCAGCCGTCATTATTTCAGAAACTTTTTAAAACATCTCCCACTCACAGTCCAGTTGAAAGCCAAAAACTCTATCGTGGTTTTCTAAAACAGATTTGCTGGTTAGCCTGCGATTTATAGTCTTGTCTTTGCACCAAGAGCACCACAAGTTCAGCGGGGTCTCCTTCTTAAACGAGCTGGACACCATCATATCATAAAACTGCTTTTTCGGATTAGTTTCAGGAGGTTTGAAAAAGTTCAAATGAAACTTGTGCCTTTTGGAGGTATCATCTTGGAATTTGTCTGATACATTATCCAGGCCAGTGACGTTGTGCAACTGCATGTTTCTACTTTCCGTCTGAACGGTTTTATGAGTACTTTGTTACTGAAATTTGAAGTTCGCTCTCAGCCCTCTCGAGGTTATTGTCGCAACCTTCCACATTTATCAGCTTGAATAATTCTGACACAAAGTCAAAAGCAAGAGAGTGGGGACTCTTTAATGGTGCCATCGCAATAAAACTTTGGATGTTCTCCAGTAATCAGTTTTATGGACACACCGACAGCTCTCTGGGTTATTCCAGTTCAAGAATAAAATGAACCAAGTGCTATTAGATGGAAAAGAATAAGTCATTTCAGCAGTTTCTTGTTAGATATTTAAAACAGAAAGGTCACTTCTTCTTTATAGAAATCTAAATAAAATGGGTTGACGCCCCCTCTTCCACACTCTAAACAGGCAGTTAGACTTCGGACCCCTACGCAGACAGTATACAGGACCCTAACCAGAAATCTTACTACGTGGCAGCGCAAGCGCAAGAGCTGTAATTTGTCCGCTTGATTGTGTTGAAGGAAAGTCTGCGCTCAGGGACCAGTCTGATGAGCGCACAAGTATAAATGGTCCCGCAATGATCTAAAAGAGCTTTTACGAACTGCAGTTCCTTGACTGGCCACTTGGGGCTCTCTTGAAAAAAAATTGCCATTTCCCTGTAGATGTCCATGATAAAACAAGCTTTACAACAAAAACTCAAACGTATTTACAGCAAGGTTAAATAAATAAATAAATTTGCTCTCTATTGCTAATTTTCTCAATTGGGAGCATTAAGGGCAAAGTTGCTTAGTGTCCTCACAAGTTACTAGCAGTCTGTCTAGGTGTGGCCCATCTGCCTGAGCTCCACTCATGCTCCCCCTCAATGTGCATTTTTGAATTAGTTGTGAGTAAATCGTGCGTAAGTCTGAGTAAGTCTGGCAATGACCGGAACATCACACTGAGCTGCAAAATTGCTCTTTAGGAAACCTGGATGACATCACTAAGGGTTTGTCATCTTTATGTACGGTCAATGATTCAACTCAAAAGAAATAAGAGGTGAAAGTGCAACTGTCACAATAAACTGTGGTTAAATGCGCCATCTGCCTTCAATATTTCACTAATAGAAACACTGTAAAATTTTAATGAGTAAGTAGTTATTAGTCACCGATGGTGTTGCCAATGTTTTGATGTTACAAAAAAAACAAAACGTATTACTAGTGAAAATTACATGCACATTACTTATACACAACGGGCAACCTAAACTGAAATTAATCCATTAGTGACGTTGCTCCATGGCAACAACTGTATATTTTAGTTGTCCTTAGGCGAAGCATATAATTGGAGCTGTCAGTGGGCAGTAGCTCTAGACGCCTGGGAAGCACAAGTTAACTGTGCATAAGTGAAAGAATGTGACATATTGCATAAGACCATGTGTCCTGAACAAACCTTGCCCAGATAAATGAACGTAAGAATAAACTAGTTAATTGTTAGATACAATGGAGCTTTTCACTAATCCAGTGGGCAGACATGCTACCGTACCGTGTTAATGGAAGAACAGCAGTCTCACATTGGCAGCGAGGCCACTGTTCCAAACCACTTCATCTGTCCTCTTTCAGTCTGGTTACCATACACCTATGCTAGTTTTGGACAACACAAACTTTGGAATAAGAAAAGCATAATTCTCTCCTCTCTCTCCTGCTGACTCACTGTGCCTCTGTGTCTCTCTGCCGCTCTCTCTCATGCATGCTACCCCACACATACCAGTTTTCACAGATGAAAAATGTCAAGGGCAGACCACCTGGCTATTCCATGCCTGGTCAGAGGAAAATCTTCTCGTCTTCATCAATGAGGCGCAGTGTGCGGAGCGCGCTCTGTCCCACTCACATATCACAGCCATTAGACAGGCATGTGTTGGGCTGGTTCCAGGGCAGAGCCTGCTGTTCCACTCACTGAAGTCCCATTCAAGGTAATCTACACCAACCCAACCAATTTTGCAGGTGCAAAAATGTGTAACAAGGAGAACTCGAAACATTATTGCACTGTTCAGATGATCCTTTGGTGAGTTTAGCAGCCCGGAAAAGTCTACTTTACGAGCCCGAAAGCTGTCGTGTCGTAGAGGTTCTGCACTCTCAGCATTTTAACTGAGAAGATAAAGATAAATTAAATAATTTCAGCTTCATTTCAACTTGGGTGTAGTAGCAGTAAAAGAATACACAACGTAGTGTCAGTGGGCAGTAATCATTGTTTTTATTATGTTTTTATTTGAAAGAATATGTAATCTAAGAATCAACTTTAAATAGCCATACTGTAGATTAACACGGTACCAAATTACAATGAGAAAGCTGGTGAGAAAGCTGCACTGCCTGAGAGACCAAAACCTGAGCTAAAACAAAGCAGATGTTGGACCTACGCCAGGTGACCACACAACTTATAAATGGTAGTGTTTCTCCATAACTGCTGGATGTATGGATGAGCAATTGGAGCTAACAAGTTCGCCATATAAACCTGGTATATCAGGCGTAACATTATGTCCACCTTCTTAATATTGTTCAGGTCTCCCTTGTGCCTCCAAAACAGTTGTTATTCATCAGAGAATGGACATGGGCCTTCTGAGGGTGTCCTGTGGTGTCTGGGAACAGGATGTTGTTAGTGGGGGCCTATGGGTCCTATGGGTTGCGAGGAGGGGCCTCTGTGGATCAGGCTTGTTCCAGGGAATCCCACAGATTCTTGATCTGACATTTTTTGTGTGAGTGTCATGCTGTGTCAGACTGCATCCTGCTGGGGAAGGCTGCTGCCATCAAGGAGTGCCAGTGCTATGGGTTAGGGGCGCCTGGTCTGGTCTAGGTGTGTGGTACATGTCTTGAATGCCGGGTCCAAAAGTTTCCAAGCAGAACATTGGATTATTACAAGATGGTCAATGTTATTCACTTCTCCTGACGGTGGTTTTAATGTTGTGGCTGACCGGTGTATGTTGATATATATATGTGTTTGTTATTTTTCCTGGCCCAAGCAGGAGTAAAGAATCTGTTATTGTATGTTCTGCGCCTGCAGGTCGAAGAACATGGAGTGGCAGTGATACAACTAGGCAATAGTCCAACATGATGGTTGCCTTGGTGTATCATAGCCTTTATTTGGAGGACTGTAGTTGTCCCTTAAACATAACCTGAATAATAAAAAAAAAACTCTTTGCAAAAATAGGTTCCATGGAACAACTGAATCTGTACTTTGATGCCCTCCGGGGTCTGATCAATGGTGTCTTTGTTTTCAGTTATTACCTTTATTATGGCTGTAGCAATAATCGTCTACAACATTGTGTCCTGTGACTCATATTCCCCTCTGTAGTGGTATGATTCCCTCTTTTTCTTTTTTTTTATGTGGGCATACATAGACACTAATACAGAAAGACATGCTAACATTTTCCTTCCCCCTTTCACTTTGGTCTGCATCATGGCTGACTTGAATAAGTTGTGAATACAAAGAACAACCACCTAAAAATTATGAAAACAGTTTAACTTGGCGAGAAAGTGTGCATATTTGCATGTATGAAAATGGGCATGTGCTGTATTGGTTTAAGAAATGACACACACCGTGCTGTGCGATTTTATATCCTCCTGCCTCCAGTCTAAGGTCGCCACTGTGTGTAGTTGTAGAGAAAGAGCTGCGGGCTGCAGGAGCCCTGGTTGTAAACGGAGCCGTCGGGGCAAGGTGAGAAACCAACCTGAGTGGCCGCGGTCCAGACTTTACAAAGCGCCAAAGATCATACAATACAAGCTGCTTTGGAATTTTGAATTTCAATACAGCCTCTATTATGGCTCTGCTGCCATTCCCCAGACAAAACTTTAAGAATTTCTCTCTCTCTTTGCCTGTCTGTGATGTGTCGTTTTAGATTAGCAGGCTAAACTTGGTACTGGCTGTAATTAATCTAAACCCATCCAGATGGGGAATGGTTTCATTTTTATCTGGTACGAGGAAGAGCTATTAGACGCTGAGCCCTCTTTTTCTTTTCCTTTTTTTTTTGTGTGTGTGTCAGGACAAGTGTCCTTCTCGTGACAGTGAATTTGAGGACAGTCTCTGAGTCACAAGATGACCGCCCTCCTCCCTCCAGTGAGTTAAGTCCATTCTGGGCGCTGACAGATACTCCCTATATTCCTCTGTACATCATTTTGTTTTGGCAGGGGATGAAGAGTGTTCTCTTCACCCTCATGCCTGACCCCTTGCTTCTGTGATTGTCTGTGTCTCCTCCACTGTTTTCCTGGGAGGCCGCTCTGATTATTATTGTCTGGTTACACTTTGTGCCATCTGACAGCTGTCTCCTCCCTTCCTGCATGTGACTGCTGACATCTTATGTGCATGACTTTTCTGTAGCGCAAATTGTTTCCGCCATGGCAGAACGTACACTGAGCACTTTGTCCAGACCGTACATTTCATGTGCCCATTATAAATTAAAGCAAAAATATTTGGAAGTAAACCCCAAATCCTTTTTCTTTTTTTTTCATAGTTGCTCTTGCAATTTGATTCTGAGCCTCGTCTGGAAAACTTCATCAATCAGATTGATCATTGCTGCTGGAAAGGCGGGCGTTCACCTCCATAAAAGCTCTTTCACTGCCACAGACCTTTAAAGTGGAATCTTGGCTCAATTCGAACCCCTGCACAGCTACAGAACCACATTCAGCAGCCTCTTTTCATATTTGTGTGAGATCCCAGACAAATTTATTAAGGTTACTGTGTGTCTGTGTGTGTGTGTCTGAGATCACATGCTCTCGGCTTTGGCTCCGACTGTCAGACCATCCCCCAGTTTCTATGCGTTATCCGGCTACTCCGGTCCATAAAATGCAAACATGTGGACGCTGACGCTGAGCTGCCAATACCTTCTGTTTCTCACTATCCCCTTCTGCTCTCACCAGCCGCCTCACACTCTTCTCCTTGTGAATTCATTTCATCTGACACGTCTGCTGGTTCGCCTCCATCACGGTGAGGAGGCGATGGGACATTTGGAGGACAGTTTAGCGCTCATGTTCCTTTGAGTCAGACAACTGTAGAAGGTGTAATTTCCTGCGACCCAGGTGGGCTCTAAAAATAACCTGGGCCCGCTGTTATAGTTTGGAAAATGACTGGTTGATTAGAGCTACCCGAGCCAAGAAATTCAGTGATCTGGTCTGGGGCCTCTCTTTGTGGCTTGGTGGGTTAGCATGGTACCAAGACAGCCGTGCATATGGATCAAAATAACAGAGCTACTCCTGAATAGAAATAAACATCTCTGTGGAACAGTATTATATACCCTCCTAGGACGATCCAAGAATGAGAAGAAGCGACAGAAGAACTCATTACGTGGTGTAATTAGACGTAGCGCGGCTGGGGGAATCGACGGCCGTACACAAGCAAGCCGGCTACACACGCGGGCACACGTACACACTCGGCCGTAATTAGCGGCACATCAGAGTTTGGCCCGGGCCGGGGCTCAGCGCAGGACAGGAAAGCCGTCTGAGTGTGGGAAGCACGAAGCACTTCAAAGCGCCAGAAGACTGGCAAAGACGGCGAGATGACTGGGGAGATAGAGAGGGAGAGGCAGCACACACAAGAATATCTCTCTCTCTAAACTGCACTCTGAGAGAGAAATAAGGAGAGACGGGAGAGGAAATGAAAGGAGGGAGGAGAAATTGAACAGCGTGCTGAAGTTAATAGCCTCTTTCATTCTTTTTTGTTCTCACTCTCTGTGTTATATCATTTCTCTTTTTGTGCTGTTTGTGCAATTAGCAGGAGATTACTCATGAATTATTGAAGGTTTTTTTTTATTATTATTATTATTGAAATTGACTGAAATTACAGGAAATGTGTACGTCTGGCCTCCCGCGGGCCTCCGTCTTTGTCTCCCTCCCTCACTCCTCAGCTCCTCTAATTAAACTCGAACGAAGCAGCCAGCGGTTCTGGGAAGAGGTGGGCAGGGGTCTGGTCTGCGCGGCGGCAGCTTCCAAGTGTCTGCGATAATACAAACCCCCTTGTGTCTCTTTGTTGGAGTTCATGTGTATTCATTCATTCATCGGTGCTCAGGCTCATGCTCTCGTGTGTGTGTGTGTGTAATGAGGCCTGGCGTTCACCTCGCAGCAGAGAGTGCAGACTTGATTATTTAATTTCTGGTGTTGTGCTTGTCGCCTTGGATTCGTGCTTGTGTTTTCTTCATACATGCACGTGGATGAGCCTTTATCTGTTGGCTTTTCCGTTATTTGTCTCTGTCCGTCTCAAAGCAGCTGCACTGAACAAAACTCCCACCATGCCAGGCTTCATTTCACAATAACCCTGATAACAGAAACGTGCCGACTTGTCAAACAAAGTATTGAGTATCCTTGCCTCACGTGCAATTGCTTTTTCCCCGGTACTGACGCTCCGTTTCCCTTTAATTGTTCAAAATGTGTGTTTTGATTAAAGCATTAAAACATTATTTGAGGCGCTGAGACCGAAGAATGCAGCTGATTAAAAACAGGCGAACGCGGTCCCGTCGGATGTCTTGAGTTCATTCGGCAGAGATAATAGAATAATACGAGCCTGACGGTTTCTTTCCGTTTCTTGTCTCAGGTTCTGCTCTTTTCACGTTCTTCATTTCCCAAACGCTGATACGTGGAAAAGAGTTGCACATATTACATATCAGATAATCAATCACCGATTAAGTTTCTCCTAGGTCTGTGTTTTTTAGCAAACACTCAAACCACAACTCTAAATATTAGCGTTGCGCTGAGGAATAAGGGATAAACCTGCATGTGTCGAAGGCTTTCAGTTTTTCTTTTATGACTGTGTCTCTTCTTGTCCACTAGAGGGAGTAGAGGAGACAGTTGATCTTTGGCCTCTGGCTAACCTGCTGGATGTGCTCTGCCCGACTACTCTTACAGTGGCCAAGTCAAAATGATCTGCCTGCATTAAAAACGCATGAACAATTATTGCACAATACAAAATCAATGTTCCTGTTCCGTGACACCGAAGTGGTCAAACGCACACGTGTGGAAAGATCCGCCTGTCAACCAAGTGTCAAATACCTTAGTGAGGATAAATGATAAACTAACATCTAACACCTTTTCTTTTTTTTTAATGGCATGTCATCTGGCGGCACTATCTTTGCAGTCGACTAGATGGACCTTGGATCTGAGGTGTGACTCCTTCTTACAAAGCCAAATTCCCTTGAAGGAATTTACTTAAAATGCCAGCAAATCAAACAGACCGTGGCAGATATTGTGCGGGTGTTTTTTGTGTTATTTTTTTACTTGTGTGCGGACAGTTTGTGTGCATTTTTAATCATCCTTCTGTTTATAAGCAATGTTAAGCCGTGTCTGCTGCCGCTCAGTTTTGAGGAAGTCGGCGCTGCTGATGGAGAGTTGGAAGAGAGGCTGTAGCGTCGGCCCTCTCAGGAATCTGCCATCTGCTCAGCCATCTGAAGGCAGGAAACTGGCTGGCTTCGTTTTACCTTCTGCTATAGACTCCACCAGTCCTTTCTGTACTTCAGCCACAGCACGAAATAAGCTTCCCACCAGCCTGAAATTCTGCTCTCACTCTAGGCTGCAACAAGGCACACTTGGCATACAGCCTGAACCCTCGCTTTCATTTATGATTACAGCCATTCACATATGGTCAGAGTAAAAGCGGTGTTACTGCCTGATTTAATTTAGGAAACATGCATTAGTCTGTTTCTCTGCACTATTGTGAGGCTAATTTCATGTAAGTTAAGGAGCATTATTGTGACAGCCTTAAAGAATGTCTTGGGGGCTATCGGTTGTACACCGGGTGTTTCTTGTTTTGTGCGTGCCACAGCTCCCAGTCCACTGCTCTCGGTCCTCATTTGGAAACAGTTGGATCCTTCCTTCCTGTAAACAAACAGCAGCTGGATAACTGGCAGGTTGCTTTCGCTGGATGTTGATGGAATAAGTGCATTTTAATCCGAGCAGAGAGTTGGCTGCGAAACGCGGATCCTCGGCCAAAAAACGTCCCATCAGAACTTTGAGGGGGGATTTTTCTTTTCTTTCTTCTTCTGTCCTTTCCTTTTCTTTCTCCTGACAGGCTCATTTTTCTTCTCTCGGTGGGACGGCTGCTGGTAGTGGTATCATTACACTCCGCTACATTACAGAGCACTCTATCATGGGGCTCAGTCCAACAGCTTTCATGCTCGTTGCTGTCAGTATCAGTGACAGGGCTTCACCGTGCAGGGTCCTGAAAGCTCATAAATTTCATATGTTTAACAAGTCAACCTTTTGTGTCTGGCGTCTCGCTGTGGGCTGCCAGTGTTTTCAGAGCACCGTACCGGGGACAGGAGCTCGACGTAGGCTAAATGCATAAACGCCACGACTGTCATCGACTAAGTGAAGACTCTTTTATTTCAGCCGCGTCCTCCGCTCACCCCAGCGTTCACTCAGGATGCAGTGGACACATGAATCTCAATACTCTTAAAATCTCCTATTATATAAGCTGAACAGACTCTTCTCTCTTTTTTTTCCCCTCTCGCTCTCCCCCATCTCTCCTTCCAGACAAGGAAGACTAATACAGCGTCATCTGCCTCCTGGCAGGACGCTCTCTCTTCATTACTTGAGAAAGGACCATTTTCCTGTGATGTCCTGTGAGTGGAGCTGCGTGTGTATTCGTGTGTGTGCATAATTTACCGACTTCCTCTCATTATAATCAATTCTGATGAGCATAGTCTGCGTTAATACCAGCAGGAGAAAAATCAGACATTCAGCAGTCATGGAAACTCATTTTTGCTGCTTAAGTGAAAAGTAAAACACACTGATACGGTAACAAGACGTATTGTGTTCGGCATATCTTTCTCCATGCACGCACACAGATCATGCATAAGACTTTGACCAGATGAAGTGAATAACACCTGTTAGGAAGTAAGTAAACATTTTGTCACTTACATTTTGTTTGATATGTTAGAAGCAGGAAAAATTGGCAGGCTTAAGGTTTTGAGCAGTTTCACCAGAGCCAAAACTAGACGACTGGGTAGGAGCGTCTCCAAAACTGCAGCTCTCGTAAGGAGTTCCCAATCTGCAATGGACTGGATGTATCTATGAAAAATGGTCCAAGGAAGGAACAGTGGTGACCAAGGCTCATTGATGCAGGTAGGGAACCAAGGCTGGTCACGTGGTCCGATCCAACAGGCTAGCTACTGTGGCTCAAATGGTTGAAGAAGTCATGCTGGTTGTGTTCCAAAATAATGCCAACAATAAGCACATGAGTAACAAAACTGGGCCAATGGAAGAAGGTGGCCTGGGCTGATGAATCACATTTTCTTTATCATTACATGGATGACCAGGTGTGTGTCTGTCGCACCAGGATGCACTATAGGAAGAATATAAGCTGGCAGAGGCAGTTTGATGCTTTGGGCAATGCTTTGCTGGGAAACATTATGACCAACACAATGTTATTGGTCATAATGTTATTCTGTTTCTTGAAATCATCTATATCCCTGATCCGGAACAAATGCTGCACAAGTCCAAAACAACCTGACTCATTTAAATTAACAGCTTCTTCAGATTTCACAGCTTTGTAAATGAGAAGCAGATTGAGCCAACTGAGTAGAGAGAGAGAGAGAGAGAAAAAAAGTTTAACTGTAGTCTGAATTAACATTTACAGGCGTATGAAGCCCCCCCCCCCCCCCCCCCCACCAAAGCATGAAATCAGTTTGTTGCGTTTGTCCCATTAATAAGGCTCTTTGTAAGTTTTCGCCTGTTGTTTAATAATCATGCATGGCTGCTTCGCCGCTTGGCCCCCGAGGGGAGTTGATGCTGCGTTTGATCAAACAACGTGGAAAGACAGCAGAGAGGCGAGGAATTTATTTTAGTATTCGCAGCAGTGCTGAAAATAGACTCGAATAATAGACAACGGGACAAGAAACGCTATGTGAGCAACACCGGGCTGAACATATTTCCTGAAAAGTCACCTCATTGATTATTCATAAATATATTTTTCCACCGTAATAGGAACTATGTTTAAAATGGAAAAAAAAAATCCTCTCATGCCTCAGTAATAAGCTTTATTTTGGGGACTTTTACAAGACACAGTAGCAGGCGCTAAGGTGAGCGAAACCATGGCAACAAAGCAGACGTATACGTATGCGAGTTCCACTAGCTCAGTGGGAAGCTATGTGTGCCTCGGCGTCCCAGCAGGCTGGGATGTTTTCTCTGCTGTAAACGCCTTTTCCACATGTGTCCATCTCCAACCTGCCTCAGCTGAGACGTGTGGACCATTTTGCAGAAACGTTTTTCACAGGAACTCAAGTAAAAATCATCATTTAAGTGGAGCTTACAGTAAAGTCAGAAAACAAGTGATTCTCTGTCTTGTTTACACATCTACCTCCACTGATTTTACAGAGCTCTATATGGACTCTCTAGCTTTGCCATTGTGTGTTTCTGCAGGGAGGGACTAGCTGTTTTCTCTGTGAGTCCCTTTAAACAGAGCTGTGCCTTTATATGGCAGTGCCGCAGCGTGCATACGAACACTGTGGGCAGGAATCTGTTGGCTCATCTGATTTCTCTCATCCTCTTCCCCCTGGCAGTGGGCACGCTGAGAGACCACAGTTGTCACCGCAGCGCGCGGCAAGAATATTACTATTCAGTAAGACGCGGAAAAAAAAGCCAGCGATGCATCTTTTCAGTGGGAACGCGAGAACACAAAGCGTGGCATTTTAGCAAGACGGAGGAGCGCCCGTGTCAAAATGTAGACTCATGATCGGTGCTTGTCGTTCGTCGTTAAAGTGAGATGCTTACAAATCATGCCTTCACGGCGCGCCGAGCAACAAGCATCGGAGTCGTAATTCTGTGCTCATAACTGAGCTGAATTCATCGCCATTTCTGCTCCAATTCCACTCTCCACTATTTATTCCCACAACATTTGCATAGTGTCAGTCCTTCCCCAAGCCAGAAACTACGGCGAACTGGGAATTTCATTTGTTGCATGTTATTATCTCCCTCGCCTGAATTAACTATATTGTCACTCACATGGGATTACGAATCACATCCTTCCCCCCAGCCCCCTTCTTTCTTCCCTCTTCAACCCCGTTCCTCTGATGGCTCTGAGAAACCCTGCTGATGTGTTTCCCTTCATCTGAAATGTATTAGAGGAAGATCAGTTTTGCCTCGGGTGCGTCATTCTGACAACCCAGCTGTCCTTTTCAGTGGCATTGTAATATTTTTAGCTTGGCTGGAAATGAATAAATATGTCAGTACAGATGCATTAATACACCGTTCACTCGCGCCCCGCTCATGTCAGCTTTTTGTTTCTTTCTTTCCGGGGAGCAGTCGTGAAATCAATTTACAAAGAGTATTATTTCACAATTTGCAAAGAGGAAGTTTTTCATTTCTTCTGATTGTGTTTTGGCTGCAGCAGGACATAATAGGGAACATTCAAAAGCTGTTGGCCTTTGTGGTTTATCAATCTGCCAAAGCTGCAGCCAACTCTAGAAGAAACGAGCAAACCAAATGCTCAGTTTCAGTTTTATATGTCCCATAACCCCTTTTCTTTCTTTCAAATGTCTTGGAATTAGCCTCTTTCTTGCCATTTGTTCATCCCTTTTCATCAGCTACTTTCATTACAGCTGTTAATATGGCTCTTCACTCAGTATGAACAGTTTATTCCAAATGCCTTCCTCTTGTTTCTTCTTGGAGTTGTTTTTTTTTTTTTCTCTTGTAATGACCTGTGAATCAAGACGATTCAGTCTTGTACGTACTAACCAATATCCCAGCAGCTATGCAACATTTAGCTAGCCAGCGGTTATGTCCCCTGGCTGGAAAATAAGAAGCCTCGGGGCCTTGAGACCTTGCATTAAGATCTGATCACAAGTGGCCAGCTTTAGGTACGTGTGTTCAGACCTGCCATTAAACGTGCGTCTCCAAATGCGTCTCCATCGTCTGCATCAGATCAGCTTTGATTGCAATGCAGCCTGAGGGGCCGATCAACATTCCTGCAGGACCAGGCCAGCTGATACGAGAAGATGTGCGTCAGAAAGTCTCAAAGGCAGACTCGCTGAACAGGATGACTTGCTGAGTTTTATTTCGCTGAAGTCTGATATCCAAAGTGTTGGAAAGCATTTGAGGATATATTTATTTACTTTACAGGAGTCCAAGGTAATGCATTTCATTTATTTTTTTTTGTTTGAATGTTCTCATTTCCTGTCTAGTTGGAAGCGAACAAGATCTCTTTCTCTGTGTTCCTCAGACAAACTCCATGCATTTGTGTGTGTGTGTGTGCAAGAGAGAGATATTCTCCACTTGTGGTTATGTCGGTAGGAGAAGCGTGTTTGCTGTGGCGCTGAGCCCAGATGTCTTGGAGATAGAAAACATGACATGCATGAGCGCCGTTCTCATGCTTTGCTCTCTGTCGCAGGTAGCATGTGTAAAGATAGAGCAGAAACTGATGCGCCGCGTGAACAAATGCTCCCCAGTGTTCAAATCTCACCAGCAGAGGATCGTTTAGAGGAGCCTGCTTTAGGAATGCAAACCTCCCAGGAAATACAAGCTGCTCTCGAAGTTTTCGGCTCTGATTTGATTGCCAAGAAAGGGGACAGGTCAGCATTCCAGGACGGCACACACATACACGTCCTGTAAAATCTTATCAAAGACTAAAGTGCATGCTTCTGGAAACACCTAATGCAAAAATTTAAGCTTTTGCATGCTTGAAGAAACACATACATAAAGACACACAGATGCACTTGCACATGCACATACATGGTTATTCATAGCATGAGTAATGAGGGTTTACAGAAGGTTTCCTGCACACAGAACGCACATTTGTATCTGTCTTGATGCCTCACAGCAAGAAGGTTCTGGGTTTGAATCCATTGGATGACTGGGGCCTCTCTGTGTAGAGTTTACATGTTCTCTCTGTGTCTGCGTGGGTTCTCTCCAAGTACTCCGGCTTCCTCCCCCGTCTCTCGCCCGATGACAGCTGGGATAGGCTTCAGCGCCCCCACGACCCTTCACAGGACAAGCGGTTACAGAAGATGAATGAATATCTATCATAGAAAGAAGAAAATGCAAACAAGTACCAACAATACCACATTCCCTCCCAGATTTGTGTCCGTGCTCTGTTAGGATAAAGTGGATCAAAATGTTTCATGAAATATAAGAACTGGTCAGGGAATTTCTTCTTCCACAATACAGGTGATGATTTAATTACCTGCCAAGTCAAAACCGCATTAACCAAGAAACCACGACAAAGAGTTACATTAACACTGCAAGTTTAAGGACATGGGAGCAAAGAAACCGCGGTAACACCAGCTGTTTTCTTTGGTCCTTTTTTTCTTCTTTTCATCGCAGGGTTAATATCACCGTCCTTAACATTTCACGGCACAAGCTTCAAATAGAAACTGGCAGTTTTGGATTGAAGCAGAAACCAAAATGCTTCACTGAAATAAATATTTCATGAGCTATGAAATGTGAAAAAGGCAGTATTTGTGTGGTGGCGTGAGTATGTCTGTGCGCAGTGCTATGGGTCATTATGATAATTTAAGGCTGCGGCAAAGTTATTATTTTCTGCTGAAGTGCAGATTCAGACATGCTGGAAGCACCAGAATGAGATGTAATATGAAGGCATCTTCTTTCATTACTTTCTCAATATGAATAGGAATGCATATGTTCAGCCATGAAGGAAGTTTGAATGTAACTACCCAGCAATTTTCTTCAGTCTGCTTACATTTGCTGCAAACCCAAGAACCAGTACCTTTCCCATCTCTGTCAATGTATAACCAGGGATAATTCTGTGCTTATGTATAAACTGACATTTAAATACACAAACGCCAGCACAGATGTGCGATACAACCTCATCACTGACTCCGTCTGATCTGTAGTCATAACAGCCCTATTTCCTTTTTATCCATGGTAGCGGCGCAGGATTGCTGATGGAAGATGTTTGTCAATCAATCAACTCTTTTGTTTTTAGCATTACCGCTATTGCATGGATTGCGTGAATTTGATGACTTTCCATCCGCTGATGACTGTATCCTGTCAAATTTAATGATCACATTCTTGTCTGCTCAACATTTTTGGATGGGAACTGAAGCTGTTATATTGCGCTCTTCAAAGTTACCAGACTCCATTGACAGAAACAATCATTTTGAATCACAGAGTATGGCGATGTTGGTCTACCGACTTGGGATGTTAATACAACAAACCACTGTTTACTTCCAGTTTTCAACTAAACATCAACAGTGTTTTTAAGGAACTAAAAACATATTCTTTTAACCACAACAGCAAACTGTGACTTTTTTTTTCCTGATTGTGCTGGCCAACTCAGTTTTGTTCCTAAATGTAAGACCAACATTGTCCACGTACACATGCTAAATATTATGACATTCATTTGTCATGTATTTTGAAGATACTTACTGAAATATTGTTCTGCTAAGAACATCAGATGAAAAAAATGCTTGTATGGGTTGGAATGAAAAGAAAAACACATTTTGTTGTTTTTTCTTGAGTTCCTGCTCTGCCGTGGTTACAAATCTTGGAAACGCCAAAGTCATCTGACTGTTAAACATCCATCAATTACACCGCCTGCTGCAGGCTCTTCACTTTCCGTGCACATATAAAAACATTTAGATTAAGTATCAGTTGAATAATAGGTTGTGTCAGCTTGGAATTATGATTTGGAGAGTGTGTTTATGCATGTGCGTGTGTGGCAGAGCACATAGAGCAGAAGACACACTGGAGAATGTCAAATGAGGAAGACAGACACAAATTTACATGCATACAAAAACATGTGAATATAAATACACACGGCCCAGAGGAATCTGTGCCAGTGTGTGATTAGATACACATCTTTTCAAACAATCTGGAGCAAGCTGCAGGATCCTGGCAAATAATATCAGCTCTGCATAATTCTCATTTTGTTCGAGCTCTTCGTTCTTATTTTTGGATTCTGTTGCCATTCAGAAGAGTTGGAAGCCTTTGTGTCTTTGTAAATATATTTATGTGTGCTTTCATGCCTGTGTGTGATCTGAGACTTTGCCAGGAGTGCGATCTAAGCTCACTTCAGGGAATATGCATTGTAGAAAAAGTGACTCATGGTCTCGAACAAGCAAAGGAAAACAAGAATTTTACTCCAGAAATAGCATAAATCACAGTGATTTCACTTTTTTCTTCCATGGTTTTCATCTCCTTGGGAGTCTCAGGAGCAGACGAACATGAGCTTTAATGTGGCTGCCACGAATTAGCCACCTTTTTGAATTTTAAGTAAATTCCCTAAAAAATTCAAACCAAGTAAGATCATAAGCTGAACTGGAAAGAGTCGCGTTTCTTGAAAGGAAAAATGTGTCAGACTAGTTCATCCAAGTGGGCTCTGATAAATGTTTCATATGAGGACTTTCTAATGGTTCATTAAACATATGGGGTATGTTATGAATGGGGGAGCATCACTGTTTTGCACTAGGAAAGGCAAGGAAAGGATTACAGTGTTGGCTGCAGTAAACAAATACAGTATGCAGCACTAGTGCATAAACAGGAAAGCAGGCTTTCTGACAGTAGCAAGGTATTCATCTTTAAAATGAAATCTGTTGTAATATCTCCCCAGCAGATAACCAATAAAATTATAGCAGTTCTTCAGCAATTACAGCACTGATAAAGCCAGTTTTAAAGGGAGCTCAGTATTACAAACACAGTACAGAAATGTAGACTTGTATTTGCAAATGATTATTGTCGTTGCGGCAGTTATTATTATTTTATTTTACTTTTAGGCTTTTGTTTGAAAGCCTTGGAAGTAGCTTTTCTAGGTAGGTCAAGTGATTTGTTGTGTTCTGGAGTGGTCGCAAATGGAAATGTAAACCCAGGCACTTTATCTGAATTATTGATTATCAATGAAATTATTAATGGCCGAAAAAAATAAAAATGGAGGCACGGAGAGAAGCAGTAACCTAAATAAACGTAAAGTGAAGTCTGACCTTGAGGACTGAGAGAAAATTATTCTTGGTGTATGCATTAATGTCCTGCTTTAAATTAGCATAACCTCCAGCACCATCACCGGTAACATGATGAGGCGCGCGCGCGGTCACGCACTCACGCGTGCACCTGCGCTCGTGCGCCCAATCTGCCTGCCTGCCTGCCTGTCCGTCCGCCAGGCTGTGTAGTCGCGTGGTCCCACAGAACGCGAGCTAACGGTTGTCGTTTTCAACACGGGACACGTCCTGCACCGTCCTGCTGCAACATGGCGACAGAGGTAAGAGAAACCCGCCGCCTTTCCTTTAACAAAACCTGAAGAGTATCACCTTGCCCTCGCTATTATTCAAAGATGAAAAAATGCAGTCTTGTGAACTGAATGTGTTGCTTCTTCTCGTTGCTCCTACTATCTATGTATCTTATCGAGAATCGGGTTTTTCAACAGACTGGATGTTGAAGATTTTGAAGTCGTGTGCCGATGTTATCTTGACGCAACAACATTATTCTTTTTTTCTTTTTCTTTTCAGAAGCTTCAATTTCAATTCCAAGCATATGTCCTCCTCTCATGAATAACTTTATTTTTTTCCTCTTTACCGCACGTATGGTTTTCTATTACAAGAATCGGAAAGCAGTCTCATTAAGGTAGAACATATCCAACAGGCTCAAAGCTGAGGAGGATGATGATGATGATGATGATGGTGATGATGATGATAATGATGATGATGGACCAGTCAGCACCATGGACAGGGACAGTCTCTCTCTCTCTCTCTCTCTCTCTCTCTCTCTCTCTCTCTCTCTCTCTCTCTCTCTCTCTCTCCCTCTCTCTCTCTGTCTTAGAAGTTTAAATTAGCCTGACAGTGCTTTATACCCTACATAATCATTCCATGTTTGATATAAATGTAGTTTATATAGATGCGGCCAGCCCATGAAACATGCCGTAGTGCAACTAGTTATTTCAAACAGCTTCAACAGTGCTTTCTGGTGTATTTTTAGCTTCAGTAATGCCTGGTAGCTCTCAGGGCAGCAGCACGTCTTCCTCTCTTCCCCCCCCAAGCGTCCTTGGCGATGTCACCACAGTGCTGCTGAAGACATTAGTTATCTTTACGATGATTACCGGGCAATATTACTTTGGTTCGGAACAGCTTTTGCGTGCAGTTATGTGCCGGCATGCAAGTTTATGTGTGCGTGTTTAGGCGGTAGATACACCTGGGAGCATCCAATTGTAATGTGAGTGAGATAATGATGCTGCAGGTAAAGGTGCAGTAGACAGGAAGCTGGGAAGGATTCATGATTTTCTTTCTTCTCCTGAGCCATTGGCAGAGTGGCCCTGATTTCCTCTGGTGGTCTGCCAGTATCCCTGTCCAAGACCCATCCATTACATACACACACATACACACACAAGCATGTGCACAAACACTGCATGAACACAAACACAAAGTGTGTGGATCCAGGACAGATTTTATGTCCAAGGCCCATCAATTATCCATGGCATATTTAATGTGAACAGGCTGCTGCAGTTTGTAACTATCAGTGATTGGAGGTTGAGATGAGCACCACAGTTTGCCTTCTATTAATTCTTTTACAAGTCTCTTCCTCTCTTTCCCTTTCTTATATTGCATTACAACTAATTCCATGATCTTCACTGCATGCCAAGTCAGCAAACGAATGAATTCGCTGACATTAAGTGACCGGGCAACAATCAGCTCATTCTGCCGAAAGTTTGTTTGCTGCATGGACGCTCTCTGGATCCATTAAGTCCACCACTGCCAGATCTTATTCTCAGGCTGTGGGCATGATCCCTGGCTTGAGTATTCCACTGTTGAGGAATAATGTGTCAAAGCATAGTAATCATCTCAGAGGCTGGCACAGGCCCAACTCAATACTTAAACAATGCGTCTTCCAGCATTGGTCCCCCAGTCGCTGATCTTCCACCTAGATGTCATGAATATGTCATTGTTCTGTCAGCACTGTATAAACAGAATTGATTTACAGACCCTTGGCTAACCCAGCTTGGCAGTAAACATGAACAATTCTGCTCTCATTGGCAGGGGACCGGTTATATTATGGAGGGATGAAATGAGAGAGCGGGGACTAAGAGAAATGCTGAAAGAGCCATAAGAGCTGAGAATAACACTCAGAGTGCATTTACTGTGTGCTGTAATTGTGTGTGTGTGGCATTTGCAATTTCTGCCCACTGGCAGCACTCGCCCATGTTGTTGCTGTGTGTTCCTTGAGTCGGAGTGACTTAACTGGGAAACATGTCACGGTAATGAGACTCACACAAACCCACAGATCAGAGGAAATGAAGAAAGGGATGATAACAGGGTGCAGGAATAAGAAAGAAATGACAAAGAATATGGTGACAATCTTTCTCTTCATCATGAGGTGTCACAGATCTCTTGTGTTGTTGTCGCCTTGCATTTAGGACAATTTTATTTCATTGCTGCAATGTGATTGCAGTCCAGTGTGATCACTGTGACACCATAACATTGCTGTCTGCCTGTGTACTATATTTAGACTCAAGAATAGACCAGATTTGAACCCTGATCTCCCACACGGGAGAGTAAACATCAAGACATACAAGGACAGAGAAAACATTAACACCAAGACTTCAGCAGGTATTCAGGAAAGGTTTCAGAGATGTTGAATAGTCATCAGCTAATGAAACCAGCCCTACTAATGTAACATTTACAAGCTCTGTGAGGTTATGATTGTGTCTGACTGAGTGTGTGTTTGTAAATGTGATTTCCTCAATGTAATTGCCTCTTTTTCATACACTTGTTCATTTTAGGATTCTTTAACGTATTTTGGTTCAGACTAGTGGAAAGAAAACACATGTTGTTTTTTTATTTATGCCACTTATGTATGCAAATGAATGCTCACTTTATTAGTCAGTTCCTCATTTGCATACTCAGAAATCCTAATGCAAGTCTGTTGGGAAAGTTTCATGGTAATAAATAACAATTACCAACAAAAATGAATTTACATTGACACAACTTTATTCCTATGTGTATGTGGAAAGCTTATATGGCATTACTTATGGTTACATTTCTGTTCTGGACACGTTCGCAAATTAGCTCATAAATAAAACCTGGAAATTCCTAATTTCCCTATTTAAACATGTTATTTTAATGTAAGTAATCAGCTTTTGTGATGATATCTTTGAATTAATAAGTTTTAACCTGTTCACTTATAGTTTATCCCATTCTTCATTAATCACTGCTTTGGCCCACATCTACAAACAAAAAGTCAGAAATTGACACAAAATGATGCAGAATACACTGCATGCACCAAAACAACGAAGAATTTAACATATGGTAAAGAGGCAAACTCTTTACAGAACCGTGTTATTATAAGACCGTTGCAGCGTACAAAATAGTCTCATCTTGTACAGTGTGACAGACTGTCAAACTGTACAAGATGATTGTTGTCACTCAGACTTAAGGAGCCTTAAAGGATCAGTGTGTGGGATTTACAGGGATCTATTTGCAGAAACTGAAGTATGGCATTCATTGTTATATTTTCGTTAATGGATCATGGGCTGTAACTCATAGTGTTTTCGTTGGCTTAGAGTGAGCCCTTCATATAGATCTTCCACAGTGAGGAGTGTCCTGTCAGCTCACTCTTGCTTCCCAGTCCATTCCTGGTAAAAAAAAAAATAACAACCCTATTGTTAAATTCTAAGGTTTCCAGCTTTCCAGGTTACGCCTGACAGTTTTAAACTTTGGATAAACATTTTGCAAGTTTATGGAAATCAGGGGAGTAGCGAGTGAGATATCTCAAGATTGATCGGATAAATGAGAGAGCGACAATTCCTGTCTGCTTAGCTCAGCTGCAAACTGCAGGAGTACAGAAATGTAAGACAGAGGTCAGTTGGTCAACAACAGGCCAAAACACGCGTGACGTCCCACCGGCCTGAATAGAGTGCATGTGACAAGTGCAAGGCAATCTGGCAAGGTTCAATCAGATGACTCTGGACTGGACTACTCCCCTGTCAGCTTAAACACTGGCATCAGCTTCAGTATTCTCAGCCAGTGTTTAGGTCTCAGGCAGTGTCTGTCATTAAGAGGAAAGCAAAGACTTCTTTATTATTTTTTTTACTTCACATCCCTTCCTCTTTTTCCATTCATTGTTCTTTCTCCTTCCTTGGTTACGTCAATATATCATATTTTCTTTCTTCCAGGCCTCTTTTTCTGCATTATCTCTTGTCCATAATCACTTTTTATGTTCTCTTGTCTTTTCTTTTTGTAAACGTGTAAGTGGTCACACGTACTGTAAGTAGTTGGACCTTTTTTAAAAAAAATCTTTTTAAGGAACACATGTTTGAGCTACTCTAGTAAAACTGTGAATACAGGGCATGCACTTTTAATAGAGCATTTCCCCCTGCGGTACTGCTGCTTACAGTGTACTTTTTCATGAGTGCACCACATCCCATACTTGTTTGTATGTACATATAGTAAATGCCTCCACATTCACCTGCACACAAATCTTAACAAACCTCACGCTCAGCTGATTCCAACTTGGATAAACGATGTTCAGCCTTGTGTTGATAATTGCTTCTATTAATTGAGTGACTTGTTGTTCGTCATGATGGCCTGAAGATAGCACGTGGAAGAGTGGGGGTGGGGTGTTGTGTTAGAGACACAGAGCAAGCAATAAGAAGGATATTAAAAGCTCTGGCTGTGAGATGACTGTGGCTGTTAGTAGACAAAAATAGCGGCTTGGATGCTATTCCTGGTTGTGAGTGATATACCCTATTTAGAGATGACAGGCTGGCACTGTACTATGTTACATGGAAATGACTCTCCCTGGATCGTGCATTTAAATAACCTAGCTTTTAATAGAAAAACACCACTGTTATAAGCCAATTGTTGGCAATGTCACAATGAAAAAAAAATACCATCTGCACAAATATTCAGCATATCCTGTGAAATATTATGTTTGTATAAAATGATTTAAGCTCTACAGTAAAATGAATGCAACCTCATATTTCCCTCTTTGTTTTCTAGCCCCTTTTCTCTTCCTCCCTCCCTCCTTCCACACTCTTGCTCTATCTCTAATTACCATCCTCTTGAGGGGAGCAATTTAGATCAGCAGGGGACAGGTTTACACTGGCCCACTTGCTTGCTGCCGTATGCTTCTAAGGGGAATGGCTGTTTGGGTGTAAAACATACCACTCACCGCTAAAGTGCTGTAAAAAGGAGTCTTTCATACTGTTATTACAGCAAGTGGGCCTATTTATGCTGAGGGAATGCAGTGAGAGTGCTCGCTACTGTGAGCCTCCGCCGCTGTAGGAACATCTTGGCCATTCTCTCACAGTGTAGACAAGTTGCTCTTGTGTTATCGGGCAAAAATACAACCTTGACCTGTCAGGACTAAATAAAACGTAATAATTTATGGACCTTGCTATTTGGTGCTTTCAGATCAAAGAGTTCTGGGGAATCCTGAGTTTAATTACTCACTGCGAAGCAACCCTGAGATCTACATGATTTTAAGGCCTTTTCCAGTGCTGCAATCACGTGTTCCAACCAATCAACATACATTTATTCCTGAAACGATCAATATATACGGTGTGCTTACATCACTCAGGGTTTTCTCTTGCCACGGCTGTTCTCTGTTCCTACAGTGCAGACTCGTTTCCTCCAATGGTTTTAGGAGTCCTGCAGAGTTCCTGCAGTCACAAAGTGCCTTTTGAGATTTTCTGTGTCAACTTGTAATGTTTATACAGTTTTGATAAGTTAAGACAACAAAAAAATCAGTGTGATATTTTTTGGCTGCACTAGAACTAAAAGCATACTTTCTCTTTTACACACATGAATGAAAACGTACAGTATTTTGGACCACAAATTCACCATGTTTGTTTTCCTTGTCTTCTTAGTTCCACAACCTTCAGGAGCTGCGGCACAGTGCATCGCTGGTAACAAAGGTGTTCGTACAGAGAGACTATAGCGAAGGAACTGTGTGCCGATTCCAGAACAAGTTCCCTTCAGAGCTTGACAACAGGGTGAGCACAACCAGACACTCAAATATACAGTGTATATCCAGGCAAATATGGTGGTAAAACAAGTTAAATGTTAGAAATACTGTATATTATAACTGTGTGCTCAGAAAAAAATGTAAAGCACAAGAAGTACAAGTGTCTCACATCATACTAGGCACTGTGAGAGAATATGGTGTAAATTTGCTCTGTTACCTCGCTACCATTAGCACCTGTGAATGGTTTTATGTAAATTGTCTTGTAATTAGCATCTAAAGCAGACAGTCCGCTCTCTGAAAACACAAAGGAAAACAGGCACAGGGACAAACAGCGTGAGCCAGTGTGAAGGGGCCGTTAGAAAATAGTTTTTAAATCTGCATAAAAGTCACCGTTAATGTTCTCTGTCCAACCACCTCCCACTACTGTCAAGTCATTTTTCATCTCAGCCTCCACTTTTTTCCATACTCTGCAAGTGAGGTGAATTTCAAAACTGCATGACAAACTAGAAGCATTTTGAATGTCGCTGAAAGCAGCTGGCATGTTTGGCAGGTTGTTTTATTGCTCCATAGCTTGTCCCTGCAGTTACGCTGAAACACTTTTCACGTGTGCAGTCCTGCGAGCGCATGCCTCCATATCACTACCCGGATGTTTGTTTGTTTTTGTAAGTAGATTGAGCGAACTTTGCTCGAGGAGACGGTGAAGACCCTGAACTCTTATTATGTGGAGGCAGAGAAAATTGGAGGTCAGTCATACCTGGAAGGATGTCTGGCTTGTGCAACAGCTTACATCATCTTCCTCTGCATGGAGACGCGCTATGAGAAGGTAATAAATCTGCAGTCACCTGAGGTCTAGTACACAAAATGGCCATGTACTACTCATTAACTTGAACATTTTCAGAGTTAAATGAGAAGGCCAGCTTCTCAAATGACCTTACAATTAAAAAATAAATAAATGGTGGCATATGCCTCTAAGCATCTGAATGTTTTGTAACGAGCATGTTAAACTTTACTTTTTACTTGTACATTTTAGAGGTCACAGTCTCATAGTTTAATAACACAGTCTTTTAGAACTCTAGAAATCTTCATCATCAGTATTTTCTAGCTTCGTCTCTCAGCAAAGCCGGTGCCTGCTCAGACCATTGGACATTTTGGGATGGGGGACAAAATCTGTAGCTGCTTTTAGGAATCATGGAAATATTTGGAAAAAAAAAACTCTGTTCGTCCTAGAAGACTGTAAATCCAATAAATAAATACAGATATATGTTTAATCATAGTCCTCTCAACGCAGTATCCTAGGCTACAGTGGGAAATAGAGCATATCCCACACTTGGTGAGAGGTAGAGGGTACCCTGCCAGTCGTTCACACATCCAATGCATATGTATATAGAAAAATAATCATTCACAGATCCTGCTGTTTTAAACATCTTGCATAAAAAGCCTTAATACAGTATCTTTGGACTGTGGGGGAGACCGAAGCACCTGGAAGAAACCCACAAGGCCACAAGGGAGGACATTCGATCTCTGAGCAAAAAGCAGAGAGCAAGTTCTGAACAAGAAGCACTGGAACAGGAGGTGACCGTGCTAAACATGTAGTGACTGAGCTTAATGTACTGAATATTAAAATATTATATAGTTATAATATTAAAATGAGTATATTTGAACATAAATGAATGTATGAGGATCCTTTACGTTTTAGTAATTAACTCCACTGCCAGTCAGCTAGGTTTATTTGCTGCCTTATTTTCCACTCTTATAGGAGCCTGCTCTCTTACAATGCACTCTGGGTCTCTAAGATCAGAACAGGCCATTATTTAGACTCAACGACAGTAGGAAGCAGCGCCAGAAAAACAGGAGATATGATCTGATTCTCTCCGGCACAATGTTCTCCTCAGCCGTGCGTCCTCAGCTCTTTAAAACCTGCTCTGAAGCGCACACCTGTGTGCCTTTGGACAAGGCATGGCACGCCAACTATAATACAGCATTTACCTTCACTTACAGCCAAGATGTCCATCTTGGGGGGCAGGTGGTTAAAGCAGTGCATGCATCATTTTGTCGCTGAGATGGAACAAGAACACACGCATACGTAACGCAATCACACACACTGACCCATCTTGATTAATCCTCTTGTGATTTTGTGTGTACCTGCCGATGTTTTAGATGGAACTGGAGTGGCGTGAAGTTCCACCATGCCTCTCTGTGCTGATCTTTGTCGTCTGCAACTTTCATCTCTCTTGTTGCGTTTTCTAAACATTTCTTTATCAAAGCTGCGCAGAGGTACTGGGAGCATGACCAAGAAGCACAAAATAACTTATTGTCGTGTTGAAGCCATGCAGAAATGGCCCGGTCTGAAGCTCCTTTCATCTCCCTCTCAGCTGGGTGCCGCTCCATTGAGATGTTCAGATGCTATCAGCTCCACAGGAGAGTTGTTTATTTACTTGTTTAACTTAATCATTTTGGCTGAATAACGTTATGATTGACGACGATAAAATACTCCCACCCAAGTTGATGCTGTGTGTGACACACTATGATGATTACGGATCAGCGTGCCGATTCAGTGAAGCACCAAGAGCCCCCTGGGTGCTTACATTTCACACCATCAAAGGACAGTGATTGCTGAATGCAAGTCAGAACACAACACATGTACACAGGTATTCATATAACTTGTCTCCTGAGCACTTTATACCCTACTATTCTCCTTCTTCTGTATTTGATAAGAATCTGACTGTACATAGAGTATAGGATTCCCATGGACACACGTATCCTTACATAATTTCTTTATATTGTACTTGGTAACATAAGCAGAGTATTATGTGTATATTGTCACCTTCAGAAGATTTTCACAGAAAAGCTGTCACTTACATGCCAGTGCAATAGAGGCACAGCTTGGACACTTGACTGTCATATTGTAACACTGAAGAGGATTGAGCTGCCCTGGGAGCTCGCTAGCGAGTGAAGGGATTGGCCTTTTCCCTGGACCACAGTAAAGCGATTAGTCAGGGCTCCACTCTGTGTTCCTCTGCCTGCTCACTGGGATGTTAAATTCCCTTTGATCGACTTCTTTAACATATTACATTAAGAAATGTGTGGATATAATGCCATTGTTCCAAATCAAATATTGATTACTTTATGCTTGGTGTTATTCCACATAGATCTGAGACTGATTCAAAGAAGCAAACCGCTGCCTTTTGATGGCTTCAGTTCAGTTGCTTTTCACTGAGAAATGTCTTAATGTTTCTTAATGTTTTCCAGACATTGCAGTGCAAAAGTTTCCTCGTCCATTGGGAGACAGAGAGAAGTATTCTTCTGATGTTTAGTCTCCACCAGCAAGGGTCACTATATGAGCAGCTGTGCCTGCAGCTGTAACAAGCCCTTGACATCCCAGAGGAGCGCAGCTCAGTGTGTTGCTCAGTCTCTGTTGTTTTAATCTCTCAAGGCTGAATGCTGCAGTGACCTTTAGTTAACTCACAAAAGAGGATGTGAACCTGTCGTTTTCAATAAATCAATTAAGGAACTCACATGAATACATTGCAATGAAGCATCCTTTAAGTTTATACATCTTTTTGACACCTTGATTGACACGGTTTGAAAGAAACGTCAAGGTGTGCCAAACTTCCTGATACAATCAGTTTTATTTATCTCCCTGTGAAAGGTGTAGATGAGATGGATAAACTGCTTTAGAATAGATACAGAGATGGTCTGAAAGCCAAAACAAAACCTGTGTTTTTCCCCCATTGCACCAATGACAGTTGTTTCGTGTGAAAATGCTGTTTTTGCTGCTACTAGTATCATCATTATTATGATTATTATTAGTAGTAGTAGTACTGCCCAGTAATTGTTCATTGTTGTAGTAGTAATGAAATTAATAATTTATGCCAGTGGTTCACAAAGCTAGAAAAAAAAACTTAAAAAAAGTTTTATATGTAAATGCCAACATGTGGACCATGTTCTGGACCAGTTACAAACAAGCATTAAGTGGTACACAGCATGAAAGGAGATCCCTCAGGCAAAGATAACTATGACAACTTTTCTACAAAGGCCTCATATACCTCAACATTAATAACAAAGGCTTCTTGTTAAACAGTGTATCCAGCAGCAAAATGTCCCCAGAGACACCTATTCCACAGAGACACTTATCGGCAGCATCTCTACAATCACCTCTAGTGAGAAGTGATAGCAAAGACAGACAAGAAGATAAACGGAGAGAGATGGAAAGAGATTTTCAGTTCGTCACTTTTAAAATATGAGATTAGATATCACAAATCACATTATACAAGATTTTTGTGGCAAACTGTAATTTGCTCTGTAGTATATGAAGTATAACATGTGGTATATGAAACTTTAATTATTATTAGTGTTGTTGTTGTACTTATCATTATACCACAATTAGACTTACATATGGTCCACAATAAAGCTTCTTTCACTCATGAATCAGTAAGAAGTGACAGTGATGGGTTAGGGCTATCCTTCTGAAGTAGCTGGCATTAAAATAGGTAAAATAGGCATAGTGTTGAAGTACTGCTATGGGCACATGGTTTGCATTATTATATAATGACAATACACAGGGCAAACATTTGGCTTCTGCGGGCCGGGGTTCAGTGTTCTAGAGACTGAACCTTCTTTTTATGATTAGCGGCCACCCTCACTGTGTATGTGAGGCCCAGCTGAGTGTGGTTTAGCTGACTGACATGATTAGACAGAGTTTAGGAGTGTTACGGCACATAAGCTTTGTCAGTACCCATAGAGGCATAACTGAGGTTGAATAAGCTGTTCTAATGAAGCCACTTTTGCTAATGGCTCTCCATGTAGCATGGCAGGCTATCAGTCTACAGTTGCTTAATTCCTATCAGCAACAACCTTGGACTTCGTCATGGTGCTTAGGTTCCTTGGACCTTATTTCAGTCTCCGGGACAAACGGTGTGTGTATTTGTAATGCACTGGAAGAATGTATACAGACATGCTTGTTTGAATTTGTACACCAAAGCATGGTCTGAACTGCACAGATTCACTCCACTGCTACTCTGTGGCTTTTATGCAGTTGATGCAATGCTCACTTGCAAAACTGAGAAATGGTTTCACTGCCAATACAGTCTAAATAAACTGTCCACTTCATATGTTAAAGTGTTTCCAAATTGCCCTGGCAGTTAACCAAGGCATGACATTTAGCCTGAAAGAGCCATCTTTCGAGTTAGAAACTGAAGCTTCCAAATGGAAAAACCTCAAAAAGAGAAAAGCTCATACTCATCAATTTTAGTAATTCAATTCATACAGCCTTGCTTGACATGAGTGGCTTGGAAGTATGTATAAAAAAATAACTGCAGTACTTAGAGCATAATGGAATTACTTTGAGTTTGGATTATAATGCTCAGGAAAAATAAAGACGAGGCAATGACTCAAGAGAGTTGGTATCATTTGTCATATGCTTACTATGCACAGGGTGGCTGCAAACTAATTTCTTCCACTTTTCATATTTTCCACTGCTGCAGCTCTGCCCATGTTTAACCTATTTTAGGTACGTGGTCATTACATGTAACACAGATGGCACAAGTAATGTAAAGCAGGTAATAGATCCCCAGTTGGAATGGCTGCTCAGATTATTTTTGGGACTCCGTGTGCTTCTCGTGTTTTCATCCTGCCTCCAATGGTTCTAATCAAATCTGGATTATCTCTAAATATACCTTGGACGTTTTCTAATTCCCTTTCACTGCCTGTTTTTATTCCAGGTGCTGAAGAAGATATCAAGTTACATCCAGGAGCAGAATGAGAAGATATACGCTCCTAGAGGTCTGCTGCTCACAGACCCCATAGAGAGAGGAATGAGGGTTGTATCCTTCACGTTTCTGCAAGGATGAAGGCCCATACAAGATAGTCTAACATCTATAACACTGGTAAAGGTGCAAAGAAACAGGTTAAATCACTGGGGCTACACCAGAAGCATCTGGATATAATATGAATAAGAATGACCTCCTCTTCCCTGTCCATTATCGCCAAGGTGCCTTTGATAAAGGCACTTAAACTCCCATCTGCTGTAGAATAGCTGTTCAGTAGCAGTTCCCGGGACGGTGTGGTCAGTCAGGAGCTGGAAATACAAAAGTTGTGATGTTGTTTTTGCACGCAAGCAGTTTTATTATTACAAAATGAATGATGTCTTTTCTTATATTTATAGCTTTGCAGGTGGCTTTATCGGTGAGTGGCTAGGTTTTCAGAAGTAACCAGCACCATGTCTGTTTTTGGCAGTGTGGATGATCCAACAGGCAGAAGGAGAGAATAAATGTGTCCAGTAGACCATCACACAGTCCTGGCCCAGACGGACTGAAAGAGCAGACTCTATGTAATAGAGCCAACTATTACCAACACTTAATGGGCTATACTTACATATGCACCATGGTCTCTGCTAGTTAGAGACAAAAAAAAACAACCTAGCATATGTTTTGCATGCATCACCTTTGGTTTACACGATCTCTTAGCCTGAACTTCTATAATGTTGTATTATTAATGAGAGATTTGAGTAAATTAAATTGGCCATGTTTCCCATTAGATTACAGCCTAGGTCCAACAGTTCATCTGGTGTAAAGCTAAGTCAGGCCTAGTATAGACAAAATAATGTGTCTGGTGGTTGTAGAGATTTGCTGGCATGTGGGCTGCACTAAGCTTTTTCATTCAGTCATTTTTGACTTAATCAAAGTCAGATATAACGTGATTGTAATTTGAAACCAGTGTCCACTTAGAGAAAACACTTGTGTGTTTGCAATCGATCACTCTAGTTGCTGTTCATTCCAAGAATAAGAATCGCTTCGTATGTAAGCAGAGAAATTGTCGAGATGATCCTTGACATTTGTTCTTCCTTCAGCTGGAGATCAGTGTGTTTGAAGACAGAGGCTCGGGCGGCTCCAGTCCCAGCAGCAGCATGTCATCAGGCAGCAGTGCTCGGTGACTGGAGGGGCAGCACCAGGCATACGGATACCACCACAGGGGCAGCGGAACACTTACCAACATCCGCATGCTGAAACATGAGAGCACCAGGTTTTAGGACAAGTGGAGAGAAAAAGGCAAGGAGGTGATCCACAGCATTCACACTCTCCCTGCTGGGGCCTATGATGTACCACTTCAAGAAGAGGAGCTGGTTTTTACAAGCAAACTGGATACATAACATAATAAACACAAGTGCAACAGAACCCACACATACAGTAGGCCTTAGTGTCTGTGGGGGAATAGTGTTCACTCTCTAATAGCTATCTAAAACAACATAATCTTTCTTTTGTTTTCAATTTACATTGTCTTTCATTTCATCCTGTTTCCATGAATCAAATCATCAGCAGATTCAGCAGGCAGCCTTATATCTGTGCAGCGGCTCTGAAATCTAAAGGAGGAAAAATACCAGCCTCCTGGAGACCCAGTGTTCTCCGTTCCTACTGAATGACTCCATTTGTGTTGGGGGGTTGAGGTCAAGCTGCTTTGAATGCTTGCAAATTGGGCCTTCTGTGGGTTTGCTTGCTTCTATGCTCCGCTCACATGCATTTGGCTTCAGTTTCAAACAGCTAACAGAAAGCACCTTGATCTATTTATCCTTCTCATTCACAGCGGTGGATACTGGTGATCCACATCACAGCTGTAGGTCACAATCCTAAACACACTCCCACTCTCTCTCCCACACTCAATATGCATACAAATGCATACAACCATACCCAAGACACAGTACTACAGACACACACCTGTAACAAGTGGCCATGCTTTCCTGCACCCAGGCAGATGTGTTGGAGTTGTCCTAGCCAGACAGTATCCTCGGTGGTCTGAGCTCATTGGGAACACAAGCAAACTCAAGCCCTGTAAGGCCATGCTAGTTTCCTCTGGACGTTTTGATGTGTTGTGGGTGTTTTTGCCATCAATCCCAGTCTAGTGTGAGAAAAAAGCTGGCAGATCATTAAGAAGGTCCAGGATCAGTGCCATGAGTGAGACTGGAACACACATAATTAACTTAAAGAAAACTGAAAGAGTGTGGGTGGTTATCTCTGCAGCTGTTTTTCCACGTATGAAGCAGTTAGGGCGTTAATGACAGATGCGTTTTTGTGTGTGAGTATAAGTCTCTGCAAGAGAATCAGCCCACACACAGTCTAATACCTAAATCTCTTTTAGTCTGCTGCAGATGCAAATTAATTATGCAAAGACAAATCAGCAATAATAAAACATAGACATTTGGAAACTATTGCATTTGACATGCACACATTAAGAAATTAAGAGGTGCAGGTTTAAAAATAGTCTTTTATTTTAGTGGATTACAGTGTCAGCTCACTCTAGGGTCAGACTGGTTTCAGGGCGAGGGGCGGGGTACAACGTGGACAGGTCGCAAGTCTACCGCAGAGCTAACACAGAGAGACAGACAACCATTCACACTCACACCTACAGCCAATTTAGTATCACCAGTTAACCTAATGAGCATGCCTTTGGATTGTGGGATTCCACAGCCACTGGGAGAACATGTAAACTCCACACGGAAAGCCCCCAGTCGGCCCATGGATTTGATCCCAGATCATTTCTTGCTGCGAGGCATCGATGCTAACCACCACACCACTGTGCCACCCGAGTTCAGAACTCATGAAGGAATAATTAACTCAACACAATGTATTTGAACCATTTCAAGCTGCACATAGAACCCTAACATTCATCTCAGACTACTGCACTGCTCTGCAGGTACATTATTAACACAGTACATACAAGAAAGTGCAGCCTGAGGAGCATAAATTTTGTCTTCTCTTTGGGGAAATAGAGCATCGTGTCTGACTAATGTGCGTGTGTGTCTTTGGAGGATGATGAGATGAAAGACGGTCATTATGTAGCTAGAATGTTGATGCCTCTAGAAAGCACACCCACACAACATCTAACATTAGAAAAGACGCCTGAAAATATTTAAACCCTGTTCCAGTGTCTGCATCTTTTCTTGAGTTTTAGCCACAATTTTGATCTTCTTCTGCCTTTTACCATTTTCAGTTGTGTTCTCTTTAAAGTCGCTTCATCCGTTAATTAACTCTGGGAGTGGATAGTTAGCTATGAGCCGAGCCCTCAGCAGAGCCACTGCCTTTCAACTTTGCCTTGTGCAGCTTTTACAGACCAGTGTCAAGTTTAAATTCAAACGACTCACTGGAAAGGCATTGCAGACTTTCCAGTGAGTAGCGTCATTCTGGTGGATAGTTTAATTTCAACAGGGCATTTTATGACCTGGACGAATGAGATGAACCTGCACAGATATTTTTACCACAGCAGTTGAGTTCAGTTGTGCTTGTGTTCATCCTCCTGTGCTTTTTTGATGCCTTCATGTTTCATCCAAGTGGAATGGATATCCAACCTGGCGCTGAAGGACTGACCGATTAAAAAATTACTCAACACTGCCAATAAGCGAGTAATGGAGCTCATTGGACAATGTATAAAGGAAAAAAAAACAGAGTGTAAATGAACTGTACAGTTTGTCAATGTTTATCCACGGTGAGTTTGTCAACTGTAAAGGATGGAAATGCCATGAATCTTATTTAACTACAAAAACGTCCTGGAATATATGTTTAACGTTTTGTCCTGTTTGATTTGAGCATCAAGTGGAATTGCTGTAAGATGATGCGATGAAGGATTAGTTTTGTCCAAAACCTATACGCTGATAATGTAACTTAGGACAGTGTCAGCAGTGGCAATGTCTGTTACATAAACAGAGGGGTGGTGATGATGATAACTCTCAGGGGAAAGTCTAAAATGTGACAAATTCATGGGCTAAATTTGTTGTAAGGATATGTTCATATATGTAGCCAAGGTTGGTCCTCCACATTACAGACGGAAATATTTAAACAACTACTGGAAATTTGATACAGATGTCCAGGGAGCCCAGAGAATAAATCCACCTCCCTTTGGTCCTGACCTCTTTTATATCGCTACAGCTCAAAGTAATGCTGTATCACAGTACAGCTTCACAAAGCATGTAGCATGGATATAGATTCTTGTTTTAAGTGTATTTAGGAAATACTGTATTGGGATCTTAAAACTGACTCAACAATTTGAACTTATCCTTTAAAACTGAGGTGAAAAAGAAGCACTGTGTGTCGCGTTATGCTTCATGTAGCTTGTTCTTTCACGAACGACTATGACCAATGAAGACAGCCAAGGGAGCGACGATTATGACAAGGTATAAGCATGTATTATTGTACAAAGGTGTGAACTGATCTGTAAGTCCACTGTCATTTATATCGAGATAACCTCTTTGCCAAAACATGTCTTTTAGACGTGGGAAGAACATTGATGTATAGTTCATTTCACTGTTTAAACTCTCACATGCCATGTATTTATCTTGTACTGTATTTGAGGGTGCAGCGAGTCCATTCACATGGAATGAGCAGATACTTTATATATTTTATAAGTGAGAACATAGCCAGTAGTACAATATGATGTCTTCCTAAAAATATAAAAGATGATGTGTAGAGTCTTGCTACCAGCTGCTTTGAGTTTGTCTGAGTGCTGAGTTGTTTTTCTTCAGGGAGGCTAAAACCACATTGATGTTTAATGCTGCATGATGTGTCTATAAACCAAGCAAGTACCAGAAGACCAGAACTAAGATCCTTGATCAAAAAAAAAAAGTCCCAGTTACGCTGCTGAAAAAGAGGAATTTATATCTTATCTTGTTGCTTATTTACGTGTTTACATTTGGTTATTTACTTATGAACTGAAATGTATTTGTGTCCTTTCTGAAAGCTGATTATCATTCAAAGCCTGAGGAGGAGAGGTCTAACTGTCTCCAAGAGATGAATAAAGTATCCGATGGAGTCGATTAAAAGAAAGTGTTTGTGACTGCAGGTGGCCATTTGAATCTAACAAGGTACGATTAATGCTGTTGTTTAGCAACCAAGTCCCATGCTGTGTCTCGGCTCAGACTTAATAGGAGTTTGGGATCTCTCTTGCTCTCTCTCTCTCTCTCTTCCACAAACTTCTGAGACTCTCCACAGAAGAAAACTCCTGAACAAGGACAAGTCATGCCATTTTAATGTTGGGTAGTAAATATATATATGTGACCTTTTTGCTCAAATTTAATGTAGTTATCGATATAAACTGTGTATGAAGCAAAATTAGTGGGAAACTGACCTGGCTATGAATGTAGCATGCTAACCTGTCATGAGACGACTGGCTCCTAATGCAAACCAGACATTTCCTCCTCCTGCAGCTTCACATTAAATGCATTTGATTGGCCAACACAAGCTGACTTTTATTATGACGTAGAGAAAATGCACTGCTTTTTAACTCAGTGAGCTACTAGTACCTTTCAGCAAAACATATCTCCATAACAAGACAACAGCTATCTTTGACATCTGTTGACTGCGAATCAATTTGAAATATTGCAGAGAGCGACAGCTATGAAGAAGAAGTGCTGACATTGAGGTGCTAGATGAAGAGCTGCAGACAACACATCCAACTTCTCAGCCAGGTAATAACTCCTATCTGTCTGACTGGGGATGAAAAATAAGGTTTTCTAGCCATTTGGGGCAGAAAGTAACACTGACGCATCCACAGTACACTGCCTACTGTCTTTATAGCCTTGTTTGGGTCTGCACCAACAACTGAGGGTACGGATTTTGTCTCGATCCGCTCCATATACAGTACTTCTCTACTTTCTACTTTGATATTTCATTGGCTGATTGCAAAGTTTGTCCATTTGTACTGGGCAGGTTTTTGGTTTTATTTTGTTTTTGGTTATGTGACCCATTCATTAAATTAACATAAAATAAACTTCCCACACATAAACCTATTCCAGCTTTAAGCTCACATATATGCACCACCAAACCAAAGGATTTGTCAGGTAAATACATTCTTAATGTTACATACAGTTACATACAGTGCTTAATATCCAGCAAAGGAGCAAAATGAGTTACATTTTATTTAGATGTCCTCCATCAAAATTAGAGGAATTGTGTTTACTTTTGGAAAACTTGCTATTGTCATCAAGACAAATGAACTCTTTGCAATCCCTGTTTGTACTGTATAAACGGCTGTATATCACAGTTGTAAGTACCACTGCTGCTACCTGCCTTACTCTGGTGGCAGGCAGACGTGGTTAGTGGCTCCCTCAGGAGGAATCTAGAGGCAAAACAGATATAAAGGAAATGCTGAAGGTTGACGTTGAACTTTATTTAAATTTTTTAGGTGGCCTGACCCAACCCCGGATTAGATTGGTGACTGTTAGTATCAACATTATACTTAACCAGCTTATTTCATTAAACATTTTTGCAGGCATGACAGTCCAGGATGTATGTGTGTGCGTGTGTGTATAATCGGTGTACAGTAGATCTATCATAGCCTGCTCATTAGGCCAAAAATTAGTGATAACATTCTGGCAGACACCGAGGCTTAGTTAAAATCACAGGAGAAGTGGAGCCAGAGGAGGAGCGACGAGAGCGAGCTGATATTTTCTCAAACGACAGCAGAGGACTGAAGAAACACATCAACACCTGCAGGCAAAGGTCACTCTCACGCTAACAAGGTACTCTCTCCTTTCTACACGGGTCTCCGTTCTTCCTTTATAGCCTCAGGCTTTTACTGTAAGGTTTATTTGGTATTGTTTTGCATTTCCGAGTTTTAGATTTTGTTGTTTCTTTCATATCCACTTCCTCCACACCCTTCTGCTTTTTCATGTCTTGTTCTCGCAACAGGAAAAAAAAGAAACGAAAAAAAAGAAATCGCCTGTTTAACCTTTTCCACTATTTCTGTCTGAGTCACAGAACGGAAACAAGTCACTTTCTGGTATTGATAGGCTAAAATGTTTATTCCTACAAATTACAGAAAAATGAGTGTCCCGCTGCTGCCTCTGTGTTCTAGAAATATTTTAACTGGCAGCGTCGCCTGGAAAACCGAGAGCACTCTTCAGAGTCGAGTTTACGATTGTGTGCTTGCATTTAATGCGTTCAACATGGAGGTCTCCGGGAGAAGAATTAGAGCAAAGTCATGCCTGTGGTGACATGGGAGGAGGATGTTCACCCCCATGTTCTGGCCTTGACTCTCGTCTGTGACTGAAATCACACGCAAAATACACATTAATTTCAATTCCCTCAACCAAAACAAGACGAATTAAATGAGATCTGTTAACTTTGGCAGAACACCACAGCGTCCTATGAGGCATCAAAACTCTGGCTGTGCTCACTCAACCACTCCAAACATTTACCCACATCTGCCCAAATTTATGATCTCCGCGAGTTAACGTTTGTGCACTTAACTGCGGTGATGCAACAAACAGAAAGATTCAGTGCTACTGCTGTCTCCAAAACACAGACATCCTGTGCACAGAGTCCCACCCACAGAGCCCTTTGGCTTATTTGAACGTGTATGAATGTTGTGTCTGATTTTGGGGCATTTGTTTTGAAATTCCGAGACACACTTTGAAGAATCTTAAGAGCTAAAACATGGTGGAAACGACGGGATTTGTCCGTCATTTGGCTGCACTTGATTTATTGTGGTTAGGCCGGGTTTTGGAGACGCTTTTAAGTAGATTCTTTCCCCCACTGCACTGCTGCCCTGTGTGTTGGCTTTGGCATGAATATCTGCTCAGTTTATTTAACCTCAATGTGATTGACAACGCTTGTGTTGTGTTTGCTGCCCAGAACGCTACACAGAAACACAATGTCGAGCATCCAACGCTGGAAATGTATGGTTCCAGTTAAAACGTCACTCCAGCTCGTACTGTTTAATCGTGAGATAGAGTGCATTGTGTCTCATTGTTCTTAGATCTGGTGCTAAAAGGAAAATAAATGGTGTCACGACAGTCCGTGCCCACCTAACAGCTTTTAAATGACTCAGGGAGGAGATCCTGCAGGGTGCAGGGGTGAAACGGGGATAGAGGCTGACAGGGGAAGAGCTTTTGTGTCTGTTTTCTATGGCAAAAAACCAAACACAAGGGCAACGGCAGTGATAAAAGAAAGTACTCAAATTAAAGATGTATACTGAGTAGAAAGCCCGCCCAGTGGTCATTAGATAAAGGGAAAATATTTACGTGAGAATCCATGGGAACAGATGTGTAAACTGTGCAGCGACCGTCAAACCTCGTTCAGAGCCACTTTCGTTTACACGGAAAACTTCTTCAACTCGATTGAAATCAGTCTGATTAGAGGTTCCAACCAAACTGTTTACATGAACGCTAAATAAAATGATGTGGTGAGATATACGTGTTAACAAG
Source organism: Planiliza haematocheilus (assembly GCA_005024645.1). NCBI lineage: Eukaryota > Metazoa > Chordata > Actinopteri > Mugiliformes > Mugilidae > Planiliza > Planiliza haematocheilus. Next base: position 564,883 of record SRSE01000845.1, on the reverse strand, counting down.
CTCCACAACAGCCTGACTTTTATAACTCTTCAAACGTGCGCTAAGTGGTTCTGCCACGGTGAAGCATCAAATGTACCCAAGAAAACACTAGAGTTAGACAAACAACCCCAGCTTTATCGATGACACTGAATTAATTAAGTTGAATATTACTAACACAGGACCGTGTTTATGTACGTCAACCTGACAGAAAAGATAGGATCAAGCCAAGGCTGGCTTAGCTCTGGTGCTAATATTTTCCAATTGAATGCACGCTCAAACGCCAAAACAGAACGAGCATTCCTTCCGATCACGTCAGTCCGTTCAGATTGAGATGGTTACATGAGACATTTTTACTCTTGATGTTTTCAGAGTCCAACAGGGAAGGAATTATGAGGCGCTAGACCACCACACAGATTTAAAACTGTCCCTCAAGTTGGCAGTTAATTGGAAACTGGATTCATTATTAATTAATAATCAAACTGCCTGGTTCAGCCTTTCTCTGCTGTGCTCAACACATTATTATTTTGTTAGTGTGGATGGTTACATCTTAAAACCTACTCCTATCCTTCTAATGCATAGACGCTGTATCGCAAGGAATGCTTCTTTAAGTGTACACTTTATAACTGCTGAATACTGGGAAATGCTCCAACCTCTTGCAACCCTGACATAGTTTAAAAAGTGAATGTCATTACATAATGTGCCATCTCTCTTTTACTTGTCTTTTCTATGCTGAGTAAATGACTTAGCAGCAATTACAGTAAACTACAACCTATTTAACAGCCAACTGTTGTGTGTGATGCCATTCATGCTCAAGTGGTTGTTGAAGGAGCTTAATCTATAATGCCTCTGACTTATTTTTATGTTCAGACGCAGCAAAATTTGTCAGATAGATTTAAATCAAATTACAGCTGAGATGCCCTCCAGAAATTACAAGCAGGGACAATAAAGCATTAATTGTATCTCAGGCTGCACTGAACCCCAGTGCACCCTCGCTGAAATTAGACCTGCACGGCCTCGAGGAGACTTGGCACACAGCGCTGCTGAGGCTCATGAGGCTCTGAAAAGACGGCTTGGTTGTTTGTATCGGGGACAAAAACAGAAAATAAACATATTCTCCAGTTGCAGAAGTAAGAAGAAAATACAACTTTTTATTTTTTGCCTCCGCTTCCGCTCGTTTTTTCACAAATGTTTTGTTAACATCTCTGATCCTCGGTCATTTTCAGCAAATGCTTCATCGTGTGTGTGTACATTGTGCATTTTCTGTTTGCGGGACATTTTGTGATTGGTGGCCTGGAGCAAAAAAATAATAACCAAATGCGTGCACACGTGCAAACACACAGTGGACTCGGTCGAAACGCACACGGTGAGCCTCGTGATCCGGGTTTTCATTTTGCACGGGGAGGCCTCAACTCGCAGCTCATTGCAGGAGAGAGAACCACAGCTGGGGCCTCGTGGGACACAAACAATGCAGACACACACCTCAAAGAGCATCCTCTTCAGAGGTCGCTGGACATCATTCGTCGACAATGTTCAGAGACATTACACACATTACCTTGCTCTCAGTGGAGTCTCTTCTGGCGTGGTGGTTTCTGAATCGTCACTTCTCTGCCTTTCTATACTGAATACGTTCTTCCACTTCTGTCTAAAGTGTTTGAGCAAACTAATCATCACTAAAGAATATTGTATTTTTTATTTTTTCAGCTCATAAACCTGTGATTTCAGAGACCACCTGCATGTTTGAGTGAGTATATACAGTACTGTACACAATAGTTGCACATACGCATGTACATAAAGTTAAACATTGCCATATATCCAACTGTTCAGAAGCATCCAATCTCAAGTTACAAACTTCAGTATCAGCTGAAATTCCACAATTTCAACATATTTATAGGAAAATATACAAACTACATTCACACAACCATGTCTCTGACAATAGATGACTACACTGTTATTACTGTGGAGGTCAAGAAGGAGAATGTGAGCATCACGGGTTAAAAACACCCGCAGCTATGTCCTTTTAAAGCGTGCAGTTTTGATAAACACTTGTGGGTCTTGTTATTCATGCAGACTGCGGGCTTGCGTATCAGTCCTTGGCCAGTTCAAGTCTGACCCAAGTGATCAGACTACAAAAAATACACCAGAACAACCTCAGCTGAACCTTTTTAACACGATTCCGAGAAAACTTATTAAAATATCTGACACGAGTGGACATGGTCTGGGTGACTTTCACTCTTCACAGGTTCTTTGGCTTACACAGAGAGCATGACAACACTGTCACTGTGGATCCGCGGTGAGTCATTTTAATTGCCTTAACACATCCATCGTCGTTTGTTTATTAGTTTTTCATGATCCGGTGCTGCCTCTAAGTTTTCATTAAAAATGTCTCAGAGAGAAATTAGTTCAGTCTTTAAATCTCAGCTGATATTTACAGGTGGCATCTGTGGTTCGGGTCCAACTTATTAGCGGGCTCGGGGACTGATGTCAGCGGGGGCTGTATCTTAAATGGAATGTGTGAGGTTGGAGGCTAAAAATTTCCAAAATATATATATATAACACTTGCCTCAGCGAGTGAGGAGGGATGCTTCCATGAATCACACACACACAGACATAATCACTACTCTGGAGGACTGCACTGGCCAACATTTGATGAGCATTATCCCCTGCTATGACACTGACTGTGGTCTAGCTCTGAATAAGGTGGGAGTTGTGTTGCGTACTTTCTGCTGTGGGTCTGCTGAGACGAGAACTGATGCTCCCCTGCAGAATAGCATTGAAACAGAAAGCCGTCGGTCAACATGCTGTCGACACCTTGTGCGGGAAAATGTTTTCACTTTTTTGGTCATATTTTCTTTGCCAAAATATTTCCCAAAACTTGGCGGCAACACAACAAAATATGTCTGTAGCTTTGATAAAAAAGCAAAGGGCTCTGCGTGTTCCATGGATTTTAGTCAACTACACCGAAGGCTTGACTGTGAACGCCACGTGAAACCACCTCATACATGGGTTTTTAACAAATTTCCACACATTCTTACTTTCTGCCATACATTATACATCCTTTAAGAAAACCTAAAAGAAAATCATCCATGAATTGATCCAGGCAGCACGTGTGTGAAATCATTATTAAAACCTAATTAAAAAACACATCAATGAGCTATACAGTTGTGCTCTTACATGTTCATTCATTGTAATCTACAGAGACTTTTTTTATTATTATTATTGAAGTCAGTCCCAAATCCTGCTGCTAGCCAAATCTGAGGCTGAAAATAGTACAGAAACAAGATTTACATGTGTTTTGAGTACAATAACTAATAATAAACTACAGTGTACAGCACTTTCAGGAAATAATTTATTTAAAAAAAAGAAACTGTATTTTTGTGATATGTTAACGAAGGTGCAGAGGATCAAAAAGGCTGATGGGTTTAAACTATTAAAGGGGAACTACTGTTTTTTACAACCTGGGCCTTATTTCTGGCATAAAATATGGTCATTTACTCACCCATATAACTTCTGTGTAATCTGTATTCCTTCTGTAGATAATTAGATCAGCGTATATCCATGTAGTGGGAGTGACTGGGGCACCGAAACACAGCCTCTAGCATTATCTGCCGTGAAACTCATTCATTTCACCAATATCTTTATTATTGGCGCTCAGAGACAACATCATGATGAGGTTCGGACGATGACTAGTGTACAATAACAAAGTATTAAAGTGAAATGAACGAGTTTCATGGTGCCCCAGTCACTCCCACTACATGGATACATGGATATACGTAGATCTAAATTGCTCCTGAAGGAATACACATTACACCAAAGTTATATGGGTGAGTAAACAACCGTATTTTATACCAGAAATGAGGTCCAGGTTGTAAAAAAACAGTAGTTTCCGTTTAAGAGACTGACACATCACTGACTTTGGTCTTTTCATGTGATTTAAGGACAGTAACATAGAATATCACCAGCCTCACTTCTTCTTTCTTTCTTTCTTTCTTTCTTTCTTTCTTTCTTTCTTTCTTTCTTTCTTTCTTTCTTTCTTTCTTTCAAGTATTTAACGATAATTCTTAAAAGTTGTACATTTTAAACTTTTACTGCACAATCCATCACCATGAAGTTGATTTAAACTTGCTCCTTCCTCCTCTTGTGCTCTCACACACAGACATTGACAAGTGTTTATCTTCTTCCCTGCGCTGTTATTATTCATAGGTAACAAAATGCCGCCTACCATTGGAGACAGATGGTCTGGCATATGCGTCAACTGCCACTTTGGCCCGGGCGCACTCATTCTTTCGCACATACACACACATGCAAACGTATTAATACACACACAAAACCTAAAGCTCGGAGACCTGGTGTTCCTCAGCATCCCAGCAAGCCCGTATTAAGAAGAAGAGTGACACTGTAAGGATAAGCGTAGCAACGTTGTGGAAATACAGATGGGGCCTCAGCGTGTCTCTAATGAACGTGGTCTGTGGAGCCAGTAGATCTGTCTGCTGTATGCGCAGTGGTTTATGCAGCTCCGCTTATTGACTTGGCCTCGGTTCAGGTCCCACTAAGATAAGTGCCAGGTGATGACGTGAGGGCTCTGCGGGTGTGACACAGTTAGTTCTGAACCCTGTAGCTCCCAGCAAGCATGCTCCCTGTGTGTTTCTTTATAGTCCAAAGGGGGCCGGGAGCCAAGAGGTGACACAGCAGTGACGAGACTGTAAATAACTGATGGAAAAAGATAGCAGAGATCCATTAGGAAGAAGAAGGAGGAGATTTTTTTTTTTTTTCCGAGAAAAGAGAAAAGCTTGCTCTGAGAGTTTCTGTACATCCCCGTCCAGCAGTGGAGTGAGTTAGGATGGGGAGAAAACAGCGACAGCTACAACAGTCCAGTCTGGAGATGGGGAGAGAGGAGTGGTAGCACAGAGATGGAGAGCAGCCAGAAAGAAAGGCCCGACCACTTGCATTCCCCGGAAGACCTTGTGCCCCCAAAATAAGCCACTTGGGCTGCAGAAGAAAAGGAGGGACAAAGAGGACAGGGAAATGTTAGCAAACACGTGCGCCTTTATGGCTAAAAGACAGCTAATTCACATAGGGGAGTTAGTCATGCAACACAGTGGGGTGCAGAGAGGGGACACGGTGAGAGGAATGTTAGCACCTCTAAGCCTTTACTCAAAACCAGTGTAATTAAGGCAGCTTAGTGCATCTCGTTCTCTGGCAGTGCCTCCTTTGTTCTCCTGATCTTGGTAATCCAGCTAAGTCTAGCCTGACTCTGCCAGGACCACTCACCCACACAGGCTGACCCATCATCGTTGGGCTCAAAGCCCTGGTTGCATCTCCTCTTGGCGCGGCACTTATAGCTGCCATAGGTGTTGGTGCAGATAGGGCGATCCGAGGGGCACACAGAGGGGAACTGGGTACACTCATTTTTATCTGAGGACGAGGGAAGTGAGGAAGGCAGAGACACTTGACTTGGAAATTTTGAAAAACAAGAAATGTTTGAAATGTAGAGTTTCACCTTACCTGTGCAACGGCCATTTTCATTCAGAGCAAACCCGTGACCACACTGTGAGACACAGAGAGCATTAAACAACACTGAATAATAATAAATAGAAAAACAACATTTGCTGAGGCTCTTGCCGTCACCAGGGCTCATCCCAGCTCAACACTTCTTCCACAAACCATGATCAAAACACTGAGTAATGAAATCTTTTTGGAAGAGTTTTAAGCTGTCATATTATGGTGAAATGAGATTTGTTCACTAGAAGATAAGATGCATCCTCTGTGCTGCCTTCAGCCTGTACCAAAGTAACATTTTAGATGTCGGGCTGTTTAAGTAGGATGTCTTCAGACTGTGTGTATAGTGTCTAGATCATCTTTTGGATCTGTACCTCTGTCTCCACAGTAGGAGTGACTTCCACCTCGTCTCTTGGGTAGTTTATCTCCAGCACCGAGTTGATCTCTGAAGGCTGCAGGGGTCGGGATACTGAGCGACCGTCTGGCCAGTACACCTCGACATTAGTGGCCACGTCCTTACCTGTCCAGGTATTTCAGGAGAAACACAACACACACAATGGCATTTAAGTTTCATACATTACACTGCATACTGTAGAATCTCATGAATCTTCCTCTGTCCATTCTTTTTCACTGACTCACACTCTGCACAGATTGAGTGGCACTCTCCTCCCTCCATTAACTAACTTTAATCAGGCACAGAAGAAGCTCCTCTCCAGGGGCTCTCTGTAGCTCTTAATTAAAGTGGCATTTCTAATGTAAACAGATCTCGTGTTATCTTGCCAAACGGCAATCCACTCAGCAGGTGTGCTGCCTGAGAGCCAAGGAATATTTCACCTGTTCTGCACCCACGTGGCTCCCTCTCAGGTCGTGGTGGGGAGTGTATCTCTACTGGCAGAGATGATTTTACTTGTTGGAGTCTGGTCTTTTTTCTTTTTTTTCCTTAAGCCACAATAATGTGGAAACTTTTCTGCTAGAGAGCATTATGAGGGCCACCAGAGTTGATCTGTGCTTGAACTGTCCCAGATACAGAGCAGGCTCAGTGACGAGAGCCAGGGAGCTGCAGTGGGTGGGCTACTCGGCCTGGATGGACACCAGCTGACTGTCCTAAGGGGTAGGAGACGGGGAGCTGATTCCTCACCATCTAGGCTGATGTCCAACGGCAGCACCTGTCCCCCGCTCTCTCGTCTATTTGTCCACCCAACTCCCCCCAACAGACAGGTCTCTCTCCCATGGGTGTCTAATCAGGCTGGAGGTATTAAAACAATGATTTCCACATGCTGTCCTTCCCTACTCTCCCCCTGCAATGCTGATTCTATCCTCTTCTCTTATTACCTCTCCATCGTTCAGTTCACAAAAAACATGCAACAAATATGCTTTTCTTAATTATATATCTTTAACAAAATGTCACAATGTAGTGAAGAAGTTGCGTAAGTCCTTTAGTTGCAGTCTTACCCAGGCCAAAGTGTGCGACGGGCTCCATCTCACACAGGTACCCTGACCCACCGTCAATGATCCGTGTGTGTGGGCCGCTCTTTTTTGTGTACACCACCACTTTAGCTCCTCTGGCAAAAGCTCCAAACTTGGTCCGAGGAATCACCCGCAGCCATGAATTAGCGGCGCCCTAAGACAGGATGGCATAAGGAAGTGTTGACACTACCAGCTGAGTACTACATTTTATCTTGAAGATGCCCCACAAACACTCACCAGGTTGACTTTGTAGACAGAGATAGGCTGTGCTGCACTTTCCCCGTGAGACACCAGCAGTTCCAGACGTCCGTCGCCATCGAAGTCCGTAGCTACAGCTCCTGGAGATCCATCACAGTAATGATGCTTGAGGAAACAGCCTTCATAATATTTACTCTTCTCATGCGGGGAAACATGGATACAATTTGACAGTCGTATAACTAACCAGTGTGTAACATGCCACATATCTTTACAAGAGGACGTCAGACCCTGCGTGGAACTCTGATGCCATCTAATGGTTTGATGTAGGAGTAGCAGACATGGGTAACGCACACTGTTGTGCAGCATATCGCTTATAATTCAGGCCTCTTCCAAGAAAACACTCACCAGTTCCTCGTCCTTCAAGCTCTGATGCCTCACCGACATTCAGCTCTTCTATCTGGGGGTCCCCATGTTCTCTCCTGCTCACCCTTTCAAAGCAACATCACAGAAATGAGCTAGAGGGTGATGTCAAAATATTAAAAACACCAAAGTGATCCACTTGATTAGTCAAATATTGATGGACTTTAATCTACTTTATTCTTTTCTGTCTCAACCATAGTTACCAGTAACAGATTAAGACTGAACAAAACTCATGCAGCTTCTAAAATAGTTCACAGAGTAGGTGAAATTAGCTCCAGTTGACCATCTGCAACATTAAAATATTGCTCACATGTTAGTGCACTAGTTAAAAAACTTTACTGATATGATATAATAATAGGCATATTTTGTTTTAAATATATCTGACCTCTTTCATAGTTAGTCTTAATAACCAATAACTAGCTTCTTATGTGATTATTAGTATTATCGACCTTCTAAAATTATTACAGATTTATTTTTATCATATGTTTGTGCTTTTTGAGTCTTTTTTGCGTGAAGCACAATTTTGTCAGATAAATCCATTGACTTGGAAATCTGCCGATAGACATTGTTTAGGAAAAACTCCGCCCCTTACCTGGCATGTATCTTTAATATGTAAATCTCTATGTTCAGCCTTCCATAAACTTTAATAATAATATTACAGCACAATAATGTGCTGATCCTGGCTGTTAAACTCCTCAGCTCAGCTAAATATTGATTAGTTGCATTGAATTAATTAGCTCGGGCACAATAGTTTGAGTGTTTTTCAGTGCCAGGGAGCAGAGCTGAATTAGCTTATTCATCTTCATAGCAGACAATGGCATAGCCACGGGCTGTGGAGCAGTGACCCCTGCCTCGACATCAACGTGTCCAGGAAGACAAATCTTCCTCCAGTGACCCGGTGTGCAGGAATATTCTGCTCCAGGAAATCTCTGGGGCTTAAAACTGATTATTGATATTCAGCCTGAACTGACCCACCGGCTCATGGCAACATTCATCATGAGTTGTGCATCCTGTTCAAACAAATACGCCAGATCAGATTTTCATTCAAACAGGATGGGCTCGTTCTACTATTAAGTCCTCACAGTTGATGTGTATCATATTTTACATTTTGAGAGCTGAGTTCATTAATATTATCTAGAGAGGAAGCCAAACCGTGAGCCAAAAAGAGACCTAAAACTGTCTTAATGAAAGATTCATTCATGTGTGGAGGAGGAGGCGGCATGCCAGACTAGATAAGTATCCTTGGCTGGGAATTTGAAATTCTTCTCAGCTTCCAAGCGCAGCTTTAGAATATTAAATCAAGACACGAGAGGAGTCCATTAAGCTCATGATCAAAGTACCATTAAAACTTACTATCATAATTGTGCAAAATCTGTGTGTCAGTGTCTTGAGTTACAGGGTTTACGTGCCGTACCTGAAGAGTCTGTTGGCGGACGGGCCTCGGTAGGCGATGTTATTGAAGAAGACCTCCAGCTCGTTGTCGTTGTCGAAGTCTGCGGCGATGACGGTTCGAACCGGGGATGGCATGGAAAACTTCTGGGATGCTATGTCCTGAGGAATGAAAGGTACATCAATGCACACACACATTCATTTACACAAGACAAACACATGGAAAATTAGTTTTTCTGTTATTTTGAAACGTTCAGAACACCGTTTAATCAGATAAAATCAAATCTGATCACAGTTCTGTCAACACAATGTTTTTTTTTTTTGTTGGCATGCACACGTTTGACTACGCTTTGCACGTAAATGTTTGGTTTTCATTAAATTGATATATTGATTCAGGCTTTTTCAGTCAAGTTCAGTTGAAGCTGTTCTAAGCCAAACAGTTTGATTACTAAATGAACTCTAGGGGATGGAGTAAAAAATCCACAGTCAAAGTAATACATATTTGACCATTTGTACTTGATCTGGAATCTGTTGCTACTACACCTGTCATCCCAGTATATCTGTTAATGTGGTGCACGTTGAGCCACCAGCACCAGAGACACTTCCATAACCTGAAGGTCACAACTTCAGTCTCCAAACATCACGTCCATCAATAATCAGTCATTGACTTCGACTGCTCCGGCTAAGAGTTTCATCAAAAACCCCAAAACAGGAACAAAGACACCCTTATTTTTTAAATTCTCTGGCAGCAGAAAAGTAGACAGCAGCTCTCCTGGCCCAAAGAAAAAAAAAGTCTCTGCAGCAGAGGAGTTTTTGCACGAGAAAGTAACAGATATCCCACTTCAGTGACACGGTGATAAGTCGGGAAAGAGTTATAGAGCGGCCCTTCACTCCCCCCAGTATTTACTCCCTGTTTTAATTATAAGGCTCATAAAGCTGCAGGGGTGGGGGCCGCCCACAGTGACCTTCTGCTTCTCAGGTGAAGGAGAGGGGATGGCCAACTGAGGCCACGGGGGAGGAAGACAGGGGGAGCTCTCTATTATCAAAGTAAGGGCATGACTAGATGAACCGTAAGGAAGAAAGAAAGGAGCTCTCACCAAAAGTATTACGTAGAACAGAAGCATTAGAGTTCAATTTCTTTTTTATCTCATTGAAAAATATTAGTAGATTTATTCAAAAATGTATTCAGTTTTATTTCTATAGCTTCAGTAACAATACAAAGTGGGTTTTTTTTCTACAATGTGTAAAGAAGCTCATGAAGTCATTACTACAGGGGGCTAAAGGAATATATTAGTTTAGAGTTGTTCTACGTGATGCTGCATTGTCATCAACAAAATAATCTATTTGTGTAGATGTTAAATTGTGGTTGGTGTCGTCCATTGGCACATGGCATTGAGATCGTCAGATAAGCGCCCACTGTAATGAAATGTCTCATACACCAGTACACCACAACAAAAATAACTGTGTTTTTTGTGTGTTTTGCAGTCTGGATGAGCAAGACTTTCAAATTAAAGGTTTCCTTAGGTCTACGATTAATAGATAAATCAGAGTGGAAGATTGCTGCCACTCCTCCTCCTCTACCTGCGCTTCGTGGAATGTGATAATTGCTGCTACTCATTTAAGCCAACGTTTGAGTCAAACTAAACAGATGATCAGCAGTCTCTATCAAATCATTCATTCATTCATGAATTTGTATTTATTTGTATAAGGTTCCTATGACTAACTCCTCTTTTGTTGTTCTTTGATTTAAATAATCTGGGAGCAGACAGAACATCTATGGTGTTTAGAGAGTTTTGGGTGTGAGACAGTCCTAGCGAAGCGGCAGAGAACTGTGTTTAAGACTACAACTCCGCAGTCTTAGAGTCGCCAGAGTTGGTTTCTCAGTGGTTTGTGTCGCTGAGTGAGGAAGGGGTTGGTGGTGATCCATGGGGTGTGTAGGACTACGCTTCCTTCGTACCATCACCCATCCGCCCTGGTTTCCCAGCTGCTCGGGGGCTGATGGGGGACAACTATTTCTTCTGATCTTAAACCCCACACCAAGTGTTATGTGCATTAAAGTTTACACACCAGATGATTGCCAATATTCTACTATATTTTCTGGCTTTCTTTTTTCCATTTTTTTGCATGGATTATAAAAGTTTATCACCTTCAAACTTTGTTTCTTGAGCCATATCTCAATTACATTAACATCCAATTCCTGTTCTGTTGCTAATTGCCTTTACTTTATATCTTCTCTAATAAATGTAGCACATCCACCCCCACTTCCACCATCCCTATCTTTCCATATTGTGGTTAAATCTTTTATAATTAATTCTAAATTAGGTTTGAGCCATGTTCCTTGGATTCATATTATTTTTATTTTGTCATATAACCCTTAAATCCCTGTCCATTTGCCGTCAAACCCCTGGCGTTCCATTGGACGGTCATCATAGCAGATTGTGGAGGTTTGCGTCAGAAGTCCCCTCTCCTTGACTTAGGTCGGCATGTATCTTTTCCCAAGATACATCTTTCATGTCAAGGAATTTGGCCGCTGCCTTCACAGTGATCTTGATTTTCTCCGTTTTGGTTTTAGCTTGCTCAGAGCAGTTGGTGACATATGCCAAAAATAACACTAGCCTGTCCATGATTATTCCCGTCTCTTTTCTTTGTTGTATATTTTAACTGCTTCTGCATATGTTACTTTATGTTGTGTCCTAACTTGCTGTATCTCCACTGCCTGTTTCCTGGCTGTACTTCCACCATATGCTGCTGTATGAGTTCCTCCACAGTTACAACATTAACCAATGCCATCCCTGCCACACTCCCCATACGCATGTTCCCCGCCACATCTTCCTCACCTCTGTTTCCCTCTGGAGACGTTGGCAGTATGTCCATATCTCTGACAGCTAAAGCACCGAACAGGAGTTGGGATATATTCTCTCACTCTGAAGCTACGTAGCCGACCATCGATTTCTCTGGTAAAATTCCATCGTTAAATTGTAGCATCACTGATTGACTGTCCACCTTTTCCTCATTTCTAAACGCTTTCAGGCGTCTGATTTCAGTCACTGTCTCCCCTTTCAGTGCTTTCCTCAGCTCTTCCAGATCTTCATTGGCGGGAATTCCTGTTATAACTCCCCTTACACGTTCATCACAATCATCTACTCCTGAATTTCTTTCTCACACACTGATTGCGGTTTCATCATTTTATTGCGCTGTCCTGCATGTTACAAACGGGCTTCCATCACGCAGTGTCTTCGCCATTTCAATGTCACCACCAACTTCCTTCCTTAACCCATTAGTCAAAATGATAGGGCTGACCGATGCTATCTCTTGCTCTTGTTTAAACTTTAGAATCACTTTATACTCCTTTTTTCCAATCCGCTGACAGGAAAAAAACAAACAAGTTACACCCAAGTATATGGTAGTTTTTATTACTTAATAAAAGATTAACAGTTTTGTACTTAAATTTTACTTATAGTAAATAGTGTAGAGAGTATTTTATGACAAAAGCCAGAATAGTAAAATACAAACAACAGGCTTTTAATAACATTATATTAATTTATTCAAAAATGACTCCAGCTCTGATTTGGGTACACGGTAACCAAGACAACTCTTACGTGGGACTTTTCCATCTGTTTAAATATATATGCAGTGTGTGTGTGTGTGTGTTTTAAACCTATTGCAAGGAAAACCACTCCAATAGATTTTAATTAAAGCACAAACGGACCTAATCTGCATTTTCCACTGGCCAGGCAAGCTGCTGGTTCAGCCCAATTTAATTAGCGGTTTACTGAAGTGATACAACAGCTTCATTATGCATGCCAAAGGTCAACACGGCAAGTAGGAGTGTCAGCTAGTGTGGGCGAAGGGTGTCTTAAATATGTTGTGGGCTTGCGATTTAACAATCTTGGTTTAAAAAAACCATTGTCCAGCTAATTCAATTTGTCTCATGTGTGTTTGTTTGCGTACAGGAGCACAGTGTGTGTGTGTGTTTGTGAGTGTGTGTGTGTGTGTGTGTCATGCTGATGGAATTGTCTCCGGGCTAAGCATTGCGCATTAACCCCTTATTTGACCCCTATAAAGATGTCTCCTGTGACGTTTATCTCTTCGGTAAAAGATGCAGGTGCAGGCTGTGACAGATAGATCACTGAGCATGAAACGTCTGCAGATTTACACGCGGCACGGCTCATCTCTGTCTCTGCTGCTCTTAAATGTAGTACTCCAGCAGATGCACGCTGCCGCTCGCTGTCTCCCAGGAGTTGTCTATGGAGCCGAGTAAATCACCCCCACCACGCGTCTTTAAATACCACTCAAGCCCAAAGTGGGCCAGCGTGGAGCAGTCCTTATTCACTAACCAACCGACAGGATTGATAACACTGCGATTCACAGTGATAATAGGTCAGATTTGTTGTTTTTGTGCTGCCTGTTCATTAGACATTGATTTTAATCACGGAAAAAGAAGAATGGAAACTACTGCTCCTACATCAGCAAGTGATTGTTTGATGGGGCGAATCATTAGACGCAGCAGTCCACAGCTTATCAGTCAGTACGTTTACATGAACACTAATGTTCTATTATTCTGAATATGACAGTATCCCCAGTTTGATTCATGGGGCGCGATAACTGCATAGTCACTTTCTTTACATATACAGAAATCGCTGTTTTTCTGAATGGACAGCCCACATCTCTGATTAGAAGCAGAACGTAATGAAACAGGTTTGGACAATGAACAGGCTACTTTAATTCATAAATATCTTAACTCTTAACTCTCTGACATTTCCCAGTGTTTACAGCCACAAATAAGCATATAAGGATAGTTAGAATCAGAATCATTCATATTTTATGCTCACTTTAGATTGGAACAACTTACTACCAGAAATGGACAATGAGACAACCTACGGTATATATTTTATTCTGGTTCATTTGGTCCTTTAAAGCCTCAGGATACAAAAATGGATTCTAGAAATGCATGTCTAGAATCCAAGGAACATCTGATAATTTTACCAACAATCAGACAACCAAGGCACTTGTCCCCAACAAATGGACAAACTAATTTAAAAGTGACAAGTTCTACAACTACCTGTATCACTTGTATGCATACACACACACACACAGTCTACATCATATGTAGAACTGGCCCATATTCCCATTCAGTGTGAACATTTTTGAGGTATATACTGACTCACGTGACATTTCTGCATTTGTGTGCATGTAAAGACCTTTACCTTGAACTTCTGTTTGCGGTTGTTCAGCTGTATGTAAAGGCGATGAGGTCCATTCCAGTTCCCATAGACAATATCCGTCTTGCCATCGCGGTTAAAATCTGCCAGGGCCACCCCTCTTCCATGCTGCATGGGGTCCTCCACACCTAACGTGATGGAAAAATATTTTCAATTATCCAATAAAGCCTAATTCGTGTATTGTTTTTACACCTGATACACATGATGAAGAAACGACTAATCTGTTCTGAACTATCCATGTTCTTCTCACCAGCCTGCTGTGCCACATCAGTAAACGTTCCATCACCATTGTTCCTGAACAGAAAGTTGGGTCCGTACTCATTGTCGCAGAACACATCAGACAGAGTCTGGCTCACTATGGGTCCCACTACAACACCTCTCCCTCCTGCAGAGATGGAAAAAGAAGGTCAGGGCCCACCAGTAAGTCACTAAAAAGTGGCCGCTCGTCAAATATGCTGTTCAGACTAATATACAGTAGGTAGTGAAGACTATGAAGGAAGATTATTACTGTGAAGTCAACCTTAGAGCTTCTGCATATTAAATGTCACCACTTTATTATTCTATCTTGTTAAGAAATTTGTGTGAAATGTTGTCGTAGCAGGTTCATTTGTGGGGTCACGGCCAAAAACATGTGACCTTTCCCCAATAAAACTGTATCCGTTCATCCTTAGGTCCAAGTGAACGCTTGAGCTAAATTCCCTCCAGGTGTTCCTGAGATATTGTGTTGATAGAAATGGGTCGACCTTAACTCACCGACAACCCAAAAACAGAATAGCTCCAGCAACAGCTGTTGGCGGCCAGTTGCACAAAAATGAAGCGGTACGTGTGAAACAGCAGAGAGAACAGAGGGAGGGAGGGAGAGAGATCATCTCCATAACAAAAGTGAATGGTAAGAGATCATTACTGCCTTTCCAGACCATTTGCTCCGAGCAGAGCAGGTCTTTCTGCTGACACAGACACTGACTCTGATGAGCTACATAAACACAAACACAGGTAAACAACACCTAGGCACAAACAAAGATGCAACACACGCTGAGAATATTCTGCATTAACCAAAAGCTAACTGTAATTTTCTCCTTATGCTAAGATCGTTGTGGCTCCTCAGCACATGCTCTATATGAGTCGAGGGTTTTCCTGCGACATTCTGTAACGAGAAGTGGCTCGCTAATGTGTTTCATCTCAGACCAACAGCGTTTAATTATGGAGTCGAAAGGGCTTTGATTGTCCTTAGAGTATGCAGAGTCAGTGCTGTGAGTTAGGACTCGCTCCTGATTTACTGGCCCGCTCCATCAACCCAGACAAATATCACTCGCCCCCTGCGGCTATAAACCACTAATGTCTCTCCGGAGATATGTAACCATTAGATATACAACTTCACTGGCTGTCCTTCTGCTCTGATTAACGGCAGTTTGATGACCAAGACCGTCCACCGTACATCATTCACGGCTATTCTGAGCCGGCTAGGTCTGCCCCCCTGGTGGATCAGATCACATCCTGCACGTAAAAAAGATCCGCGGATGATGGAGATTCATTCCACTGCGCTCAAATACAAAGTCATGTCCCGTTTCCTTAAACTTACAAGAACATCAGCGTCCTCAAGGACTTTTCAATGGTTGTAATAAAGTATGACAGAAGCGTCTTTTTATTTTCACTCATGATGGTCTGTTAAGGAAGACACAAATCATGGTGAAAATGTGCAGTTTCGCATTTACCGTCCTGCTCTTTTATACCGTTAGGCTGTTCAGTGGAAGTGAGCTGCTATTTTCTAAAATAATCATAAAGAAATATCTGTTTCAAGGTTATTCATTCGATTTGGAATCATTTAGATGACGACTTAAAGAAATCTCCTTGGATTAAATGTGACATGAAGAAAACAATAAAATCAGTTCGTATGTTAAGCGAACTTGTAACACAGCATTTTGCATTGCATTCAGTATTAACTTGTTCATCAGTGAAGCCCACTTGGTTTCTGTTTTCACATTCAGGTTTCCAGCTGCAGGTCTGATCCCAGGACGCTCTTCCAAAATATCACAGTCAACATTAAACACACTCAACATCAACAAGACATGAAGCTGTATTTATCCTCTTTGGGTATTAGCACTTTGGCTCTGACGGACTGAATTTCTCATAAACTACAAAGTGTTGTATAAGGCTAGGTAAGGCTGTGACAGATGCCATCTCTAGGCTGTTGAGCTGCTCTGATGTATGTGTGTGTCGCCCTTCCCTTTCGCTTCCCCGTGACTTTGACTGGAGTAAACAGCTGACAGGGCCAAAAGAGCCTACATGTTCTCTTTCTTCCTCTCCTTTTCCTTTTTTTTTTCTTCTTGCCTGGCGCTTCTCCAACTCTCTTTTTTTCTGCCCCCGGTCCAGCTCCCTCTGTGAACTAAATCCTATATTTCAGACTATGGGTACAAGCACATGCTGCTCTGCAGACGTCTGTGCAAATCACAACGAGGGTACAGTAATGCTGTTCTCGGGTCGCCATACTTACCGATTAACTTGTTAACTCCAGCCTGCTCTGCCACGTTGGAGAGGGCGACGACACCCTGTGAAAGGTCACTCGCTGCCTCATCCATTTCAATGAGAGCGTGGGGGCCCACATTTCCACTGGCGTAGTTAGCTATGTAGATAGCATACCGGCCAGTGCCCTGTACAGAAACAATTAATATGTGTATATGGCATAATAAGAAACCAGAAAAGACATGCAGAGATAGATAAACAACGATCATAATTTGCCTTTAAGAAGGTGTCTGGCTGACAGCTGAGGTATTATAAAGAGCAACGATGCTCACGTATGCAGGAAGTTGCGGTGGAAGAATGGGTCAAACACAGGCCCTTCACCCACACAGCCGTGCTTAGACTCCTATTTTAAGCTGAAAGTCAGTGTGACTTATTCTTAGACTTACTTGAGCAATTATTTTCGCTGTTATTTATTTTACTTTTTAATATTCACTTCGGTTAGGTTTACCGCTGCCAGAAAGTCTCTCTGCCAAGAGCAAATAGCATGTTAGTTAATGACACCAGGGTGCTAACAGCATTTTAATGGACGCGCTTTTACCACAACTGTTTTAATTCACTTCCACGCTATTAAAATGGATGCAGAAAGCTTGTGACTAAACTGGAACTGATTATGTTAATCTATATTCCATCTGGGACATTATTTTAGAGTTTTTGTCCGCGTGTCAGCAGCAGAAACTAGCTCTGAGCGCAGCACTGACAAATCATCATTTAAGTTGATGCAGTCATGATAAAGTCATTCACACGGAGCTGTGTTTCTGGCCACCTGGTGAAAATGCTCCACTGCTCCGAGTGCGCTCTCCACTCTTTGCGTGTATAAATGGCTGGGTTAAATGAAGCGAACAAATTCCTAATATGTGTACATATACTATAAAGCTGATTTACATTAACATTAACATTTCACATTTACATCTTGTCTACTGTTTCTTTTCTTTAAGTTGGTGCTGAGCGGTTTGTGTGCAGAGGGCCAGCTTCCCTCCTTCCCCTTTAACAATTTCGGTATCGCTGTGAATATTATGCACCTTTTTTTCCGATCAAACCTTCTCGCTCTCTGTTTATCTCCCCTCACCCTATTCCTTACCCCTTACCCCTTTGTCTCAGCCTCTCTCCCTACTCCTTCCCCTGCCTCCCTTTGGAGATTAATTTCACACTCCATTATCAGTCAGAGTCCCTGCAGACACAAACTCACAGACGGAACCACACTAATAGACTACACACTCGATTCCAATGAGCTCTCCCACCAGGCCTAACATATTTCAATCAATGCAAACGCATGCACTTGTGCGAACGTGCACACACGCGCGCCAGTTCACCATTTTGCGTTAGCCGTGCTGCATTTTTTTTTACAAGACGAGGAAGGTAAATGAGTCTGGCTGACGTAAATGTCATTAAGTGTAACATTACGGCGCGCTGTGGGAGGAGTGGGTTTCACGCACACGCACCCACAACGCTTGACGACGACGAAAATGAACTGCAGTGAAAGACCTGAAGGCCAAAGGCGGTTACTTAACAAACTTAAAAGTCAATGATTTTTCAATAAGCCTGCACCCAAGGCTAATTTCTGTCACTGGGATTGGCATCGTGAAAAGTGTGACATGCATTCCTGGAAAGTGCGTGGTGGCGTGGAGGAGGACTGCATACCCTTTACATCAGTCTTTACAGCCTTTACGTGTAGCATTTTCCTTCCTTTGCCGTCTGCATATTGTGCTTCATTTAAACATATATCAATTATTCGGGCTTTTTAAATGCACTTCTTTTCCCCTCCCTTCCTGTTCAAAGTGAACCGATCCATCAGTTTAATGTGAGACCCCTCAATGTGTCTCTTTCATCAGTTTGCATAAGAATAATGACGGGACGTCACTTTCAAGGAGACTTGGAGAGACAAAACGGTGAGGTGACAAATCAGTCTTTTTTTTTTTGAATGATAACACTTTATTTATGAGTAAACAAGAACAAACACATTAGCTACCTAGCGGACTATAAAGCATGCTTTGGTCTTGGCCTTCTCAACCTTATGCCACTGTTCCAAATACGTTTTAATAAAACTTGCTCAGCGACTGGAAAATGCGTCCTCTCTGTGTCGGTCTTCTGGAACTTGCACGCAAGAGCACACACCAGGGCTTTGGCTTCGTCTGAAAGAATCGTGCCATTAAAAGCAGATATCTTTCCAATCGTATTGGCAGCAGCACAACGTATCAGCGCAGTGGGACGGGACTGTGGCTAAAACAAAAAATCTATTGTCCCTACTGTCCTCTTTCTCTATTATTACCTTCTTTATCCCGTACCCTGATTGGAAGTGAGCACCGTGCGAGCTTGTGTGAGATAAGATTCAAAGAAAGAGTGCGTGTGTCAGTCAGAGAGAGAAAAAAAGGGGAGTGAAGAAGGAGGAAAAGAGGAGAAAACAATGGGAAAGAGACAAAGAGAAGGGAAGAAAATGCTACGAGCAGAAAGCAGTAGTGTGCAGTCATCACTCCTCCCCTCGTACGATGTTCTATAAAACAAACGAGCCCTGGCTTCTGTAATTACACTGGTGCGATGGACAGAAGAGAGAAAATGGCACACCATTCCCCCCAAATGAACTGTCATAGCACATGCTGAGAAGGGCGGCGTAGGCAGGGCATGAGTTATCACTGGTAAACAAACAGAAGCACCCGTGCATGTACGCACTAGACACTCTGGGGAGTTTGTGTGTGCAGTGCAGATCTACATACCCTCTACTCTTTGTGCATGTGTGTGTGTGTGTTTTGTACCTTTCTGTCCACACAGGCCACTGAGCGCCCCGCCATAGGGTTGGCCACATCTCTGTGCTCATTAATATCATCGCTCAGCAGATCTTCAAAGCGCCCATTACGAAACTTAAACAGCTTGTCTGAATATGTTGCACGACCTTGATGCAGAGAGATACGGAGTTAAGGAGAGGCAAAGATTGTTCTGCATAAAAGAGGCATTATGCAACACAAGAGCCGTGGATGATTGGAAACAGAAGAGCAGGTTGCAGTGGTTGAAAGCTTATCTGTTATCTGATGTGGACTCAGATGAGATAAGCTTTAATATCTGCATACAGATTCTCTCCTGCTTCGTCCCTGTATAAGAACCCCTGGTATAAAGTATGTGTGTACTTCTACAAGTGTTACAGCTCCTACTGTACCAGAGAAGGCATTATTGGTGTTGAGGACATAAATCTCCTCCCGTCCATCTCCATCGATGTCACACGCTGTCACTCCGATGGCGTTGCCTTGACGGTCTCTGAGGGCGTAGAACGGGGAGCTACGGTTGTCAACAGCTATGTTAACAAGGCTTTTCCTCTGCTTGTCGTACTTTAGCACCAGGTTTGGGCCGTTGTAGCTGCAGGCAGAAATTACAAGCTGTTATATGGTTTTAGGACTGTTAGCAGGAATTCAGACGTTTGTTTGTTGGTTCTACAGTTGATAAAAAATAAGCTGTTTGTGTTGCTGATGTTTGCTTCAAGGTTGTACATGAGGAATTTTGCAAAACCAGAGTTTTAAAATGCCTGAAAAGTTAGTTTTAATAGGGAACAATTTTACATGTCATAACAGGTCTCGACACTACATGAGCTAATTTGTGTTAACAGGGAAGGAGGACCGTTCCACCCGTCCAGATTATTTCGTTCCACCTTTGTTTGACTTTTGTAAATTAACTCTGACAGTCTCTGGAATAACTCATTTACGTCTAAATATCCACCGGTCTGCCACAACTTTATGATCCAATATTATGTAGGTCTCCCTTGTGTCTCCAAAACTGTGACTCATCAGAGAATGGACATGTCCATTCTGAGGGTGTCCTGTGGTGTCTGGCAACAGGATGTTGTTAATGGGGGGCCTTTGGGTCCTATGGGTGGAGAGCAGGGACCTCTGTGGATCATCCCACAGATACGTGATCAGTTTGGGATCTAGTGAATTTGGAGGCCAGGTCAACACATTGTGCTGTTCTTTATGTTTTTTGAGTTGTTCAGTGTTTATTCACCTGTGAATGTCAGGTGAGAGGAAGCAAGTTAGAAGGGCGTTTGGCAAATGATCTGCTATTTGAATTGCAGATTGTGTTTAAGCCTATGATCACCGTTATTCATGTGGCATAAAATTGTGTGACTGGATGTTTTTCCTGTTGAAATGCACCTTGGGAGATGTAGTCAACCAAGAATCGTCAGCCAGAGGGTATGGTTTAATTAGATTTGGCCGTTTGAACTGTTTTTTGGGGTGGGTACCAGCGATTTACTCAGTCAACCAGAGGAAGATGAAACAACAGCACGATACAGTATAATTAAATTTCAAAGATCCCTAAAATACTAAATACCTTTGCTTATTCCAAAAGCTTTTCAACTTATAACCATGCTACAAAAAAAGTACTGGAGTTCAGGAACATCGGAACAATATAATCTATCCAAGAGCAAACCATTCTGCAAAATGCAAATATTAAATGAAATCACGTCATCTCTGAGGTTTTGGGTTATTCTCCTGTCCTGGATACCTGCTGAATAGGATGTTTTTGCTAAGTGGCATTTATTAAGCAGGGTCATTAAGGTTCATCTATATTCTGTTAAGCACTGAGATATTCATTGCTGCTCCGCTGGATGGAGGCAGGCTTGCAAAACTGTTCCCATCAATGGCGCTGCTCCATTCAATCACATCCATTTTCATCAGCTGAGTGAGCCTCGGGACGCCGTTACCATCCCTTGTCTTTCAGAATTTTTGCCTTAATCTTCAACCAGGTGAATGATTTTTATTTTTATTTTAATCGGAGTAATTAGACTTATAATGCTGTGGGGAAGGGGCAAGGGCCAGGGGTTTAAGGTATTCATGAAGATGGAAGTGGATGAAATCTCATTTTAAGGACATTACATTAGGACATTTCTTTTTTTGTATTTTCTAAAATGCCATCTTTATGGATATGACGTATTATCTAGTTATATAATGAGCATTAATCAGAAAATACTGTCAATATCCAAAATAAAATAAAAAATCAAGTAAATCAGGCTGCAACTAATTGAGCACCACCATAAAAAAAATGCTGAAGTGGACATTTCTGGTTCAAACTTTGTGAATAAACAAACATGGGGGAAAATTACAATTTAAAATGTATATATTGTATAATTTGATATAAATTTTTTGACTAATAGATATCGTCATGAAAGAACAGAGAACTAAATTGTGTTACGAGTTTTTAATAAAATATAATATATATATTTTATATTTATATAATAAAATATGTGATTATTTGAATTTCCATTGTACAACGTGCAGTAAAATTAAAGTCTAAATGTGTTTTTTGGATGTTTTCTTTCCACAAGTCTGAACAAAGACATGTACGGAAGTAAAATATCATATAATAAAATCAGGCCTCTTTGCACACTCCTCACCCAGCTACAAATATCTCCAGATCTCCGTCCCCGTCCACGTCAGTGACGGCCACGCCGTAGTTGAGCTGGGTGGGATTGTTCTCGTAGTCCGGAGGAAGGACAGTCTTTGTTATAGCTGAGAACATGGGCTCTGATCGCTGAGCCGAGGAGAGGGCAGGCAGGAACAAAACCAGCCACAACAACATCCTCCTCACCTGAAGGGCAAAACACACCGTTTATACGTCTCTCTCGCATCAGTTTCTGTTTGGTTAAGCCTTTTTTTTTTTTTTTTTTTAAGAGTTCATGGTCTCAAAACGATAACAATGCTTCAGTCACAAACACAAACTAAAAACAGCACTGTTTCCATCCATCAAACACGCGCTCAGTGCTCTTCACCTGAACCGCGGCGCACATTTGTCCAGATGGCCGAGTTTAATGAGAATCAAATAAAAACTGAGAGTCACACGTCTGCAAACTGCAACATATGCCCTCGTTGCTAATTTTCAAAATCCATCGCGGCAAACATCGCTGGCAGAGCGTTCTGCGGTACCCAGACATAAAGATGAAGATATACCACTGCAATCAGCAGCGTACCGCAGGTTTAGATCTGAACAACCCATCACATGCAGACAGGCTGAGGAATTACAGGACAGAAAATCCATACGTGGAGCAGGGCATTAGCCAGAGGCCAAGTGAGCACAGAGGAAACCAATATGACCCGATATAAACAGACAAGAGGTGCTGCTTCCTCAGAGACAGTGACCAACTCTAAATTGGAAAGGCCTTTTTTTTTATTTGATGTATAGGCGTCCTTTTAGTGGTAAACAGATAAAAGGCGGACATAGAAGAATTGATCTAATTCGACTTGTGGAGCGCAGGCTGGTGGGATTTCTGATGCTGTGAATGAAAAAGGGAAGTGACTGAGAAAGGAGGGAGAAAGGAAAGAGAAGGGTCACCTTCTCATGGCTAGTATAAAACGCTCATCATCAACACAACTGCAAAACTTTTACACACAAACACACACACACACACACACTGAATGGTGTTTACAAGCTGACAACTTGATTTTCTCTGCCTTTGGATTTATAGGGGCAGCCTTCGTCATTCCATCTATAACGCCGTCGAGATGTCCCCATCTCCGCTTCCATGTGGCTGCAGATTCTCCCTTTTCTGCTCCGAGTGTCCAGGTGATGTATGGCTCTTTAACGTCCTCCTCAACAATTCAATTTAAGATAAAACCGCAGAGCTGTTTGAGTAATACTCTCAAAAAGCACACCGGCAGGGAGAGGAAGCACCTCCGCTGACACCTGCAGAAACATGGCTGGGGCCGGCGGTGGCTCCCCAGGCAGGCAGCACGGAGATAAGGCTCAACGGAGAGCTGGTGGCGATGAGGAGCGCGGCTGTTAGCAAGCAGGGGTTAATTAACAACACTGGGAGCTAAAGATGAGGCAGTTACTCCCCATTAGAGCAGGTGGTGATGACAAATGAGCTGACCAGGCCCACACTACAGACTCTAAAGACTTGCTTATATACTTCATGCTAGATAGGAGCAGTGAGCTATAAATACAAAATAAATAGACAATTAGATGATTGTTTCTATTCACGCTCTGCTATGCACGCTCCTGAATAAAGAGGAAGAAACCGTTCCCCAATGATTCACCGATACTAAGTAATAACCAGTTAGAAACATGACAGATGAGCTCTTGAAATCTTTGGGGACTTTTCAGTTTAATAAAATCGTGAGGTACCACTCCACATTATCCGGTCAAGGACACTTCGCCTCACATTCACTGCAGCAAAGACCAAGACGTCCCGCTTGAGCCGTCAAGCAAAGTTGTAACTTTTCTGCCAGGTCAGATTCGCACAACATTTCACGCCCCTCATCAGGCTTTTGTGATGCAGCATCTGCAGGGTCACCACCACCACCAACAACAACAACAACAGCAAAGCACTGAATTCAGACATTTGTAGTAAACCAGTCAAAGAGCCGCGAATTAGCCGCGGAGAGGAAAGTAATAGTTGTCTGAGAGCAGATAAATGTTTTTGGTAATTTATGCCGGCGTTAATTGGCCATTAAGACTGATTGCAACATCTGCAGGGGCTTTCTGGAGGGTTCCTGCCCAGCTCTGATCCTGATAACACTGCGACAAAGAGCCAGCAACATCTTCACTTTCAAACACACACACACACACACTTCCAGAAGCTCTTCCCTGTGAAGGACACCCTCACTGCAGAACACACACACACGCACGCACACACGCACACACACACACACACACACCAAGAGCTGTCCCAGAGCCAAAGAATTACACTTAGCTTCCCTGCAATCAACAATTAACATTAAGCTCTAATGACTCCATCATAAACCACACCTCCTCTGCTTCACATAACATTAATCACACCAGTAGTTAAAAACATATTCTATCTATCTATATATATTTATTTATATTTAAGTACCTAAAATACACATAACTCATAATATATAAAAATATACCAAATAAATAAAAACAGAAAGCATCTAATTTAAAATAGGAATAAGTGAAACAATGACAGCTGTGACAAGCATATGCAAGCGCAGCCGCAATAATTAGTCTGCCCTGCAAAATAAAGTTTTTTTAGGAAATCCACTTTATGTGAAGCAGCACTTAATCCGTGGCAGTTACCCTGGGATTAAACACTACAACCGAGCGCCTTAATCTGCACTCGTGTTGTCAACTTTTGTTTCTGCAGCAGATCCCAGCGGAGCGCTACAACCATCCTGTACCCAGAGGGAGTCATCATCACCAGCAGCAGCAGCAGCAGGAGCAGCAGGAGCAGGAGCAGGGGAGGTTTCAGCGGCAGGTACTCACAGATGCAGAGACGCTCCGGAAAGTCCAACAAATCCTGCAGCCAGACTGACAGCGAGGATGGAGAGAGAGGGAGAGAAAGGGAGAGACACACACTCAGGTAATTGTGCCGCGGATTCCGCCGTTATCTCGGGGGTTTTTCCCACTTATTCCCTTTACACAACTTCCAAAAGATTTGCTTTATGAAATCGCTCGTGTGATGTTTGAGCCAATCGCCGGGCAGCTTGCTGGCTATCTGAGCAGGCGGCCAATGGCGGAGCCGGGAAACGCGGGGGTGGGCGTGTCCCTCAGGTGTTCATTACGGTCAGGGAGCGGGCAGCAGCAGCTGGGACGGAGGAGACGCGGAGTTTACGCGGTTCGGTTGGGATGCTCCCGACTCATCCACGTGTGATTACGGATGGAAAGACGACAGAACTGCCCGGATATCTAAATTATCCCTCTTTGTAAAAGTTATCTGTTGTTATTGTTTGGACTAATTTGGGCATGCCTAAATTATGCTCATAAGTTAATGAAACCCATTTTTTATTATTATTATTAATATTAAAATAATAAAATTTATATAAAAGTTCAAACACTGCAGTTTAAAAATAGATATTGATTATAGCAATATACATATAAATGTTAAAAATGAATCTTTAAAAATTAAATTCATGTTTGAATCTACAAACATAATATATTTCTATATTATAAGCAAAGGAAAACTAACTAAATGAACAATTAAAACAGTGAGTATTGTGTAAGAAGAAGCAGAAAGCTGTTTTTTGCCGTTATGTGGTGAAAAAATTAATCTAAAACAATCAGATCTCATTTTAATAGAGCATTTTACAAACGCACATAACAGTGATCCTTAAACAAAAGAATTATTCTCTCTGAGAGTGATGAGCAAAAAGTTAGTGTTAGTCACAAGTGTGTGTGTGTGTGTGTGTGTGTGTGTGTGTGTGTGTGTGTGTGTGTGTGTGTGTGTGTGTGTGTGTGTGGATGAGAGAGAGAGGGAGAGAGAGTTTGCAGGTTTACTGCTGCCAGATGTATAATTCTTATGTCATGCTCTGCTGAGTCCAGCCTCCAAGAGACCCCCATTCAAGTGTGTTGTGCGTGCGTGCGCGTGTGCGTGCACGCGTGTGCGTGCGGTCGCGTGGAGCTTGGTGAAATGAGATGTTCACATCCCAAGGACGTCTCCCACCATAATTTAAACTCAGTGGTGCTGGAAGACTTCAAACTGAAAGTGCTGAAGTCATAAACCAGTGCACTTCTGTCTTTACTGTTATTGTCTGTGATCTGCAGGTGTAAATCTACACCCAGGTGGCTGTGACTCAAACAATGCAAATACGAAAAGACAGAAACGTTACGCTTCTCCATGTTGTGATTACTGCTCATTGGCTCCGGGCTATAAAATGAAATTAAAGACCCAAAGGCAACATTGCTTTTACATGTGATGTTTTATTGCTCTTTTGTTGCCGCTTATCTGCCCCATTTGGTTTACAGGTTGCGGAGTTATCTGACATGGTCGCAAAATGTGAGGGGTTAGAAAAAGAGAGCGTCCCCCTGGCTTTATGTGCCGCCGCGCATGCTACCTTCAGCTATTTACTCCCTGATCTACAGTCTCTCACACTGGAGACCAGAGTGTTTTTTATTTATGAAGGGACAAAGAGACATCTATCAGCACTCAGCTGAAGCTGGTGACAGAGTATAGTGTGACATTGAGGCGGAAAGTGAATTGTATTCCTTCCCCCGGGACACACTGGGACAGATCCCAAACACCATGTTGTGGTTTGCGACTCTGTCCGTCAGACACAAATCCAGCGCTCCTCGCCAACTTACCTCGCTCTTGCACATCACCAAGGTCGTGCCCCCACCTCACCCCTCGACGTAATGATCTTGAAATAGAGCCGAAAATAAACCCGAAGATGAGGATTGTGGAAAGCTCGAGGGAAGAAATAGGGAAAGGGAGGGGCTTTACTATGGTATGAAGAAGTGTCCTCTCTCCTCTTTAAGGACCTCTGAAAGATGTATAGCGCTACAGCATCATGATGAATCCTCTCAGCGGTGGATAAGAGAACTCTTCTCATATCATTAAGCTTTAGTAATGGTCCCAATGCCATATCCCTCCTGGCAGGGTTGCCTGGCATTTACTCCTCTGGCTAACAGACGTGCTGGATACCTACTCATTCCTACTGCTTCACAGCTGCTGCTGAGCTTCCTCAGATGTGACAGAGAGCTGACATCTGGTTTAGTGAACACACGAGATCCATGACACAACTAATGCATCATATTTAAAACTGACACATATTTAATAGCTTAAGTAGAGGACTGATTGATGAATAAGTGTCTGGACAGATATTTCTGATATTATAATTTTTATTTAGTAGTATGGGTCAACCTTCAAAAATACAGAATACTGCACTACTATGCAACTTTGTACCATATTTAGTTTGTGTTCTCCGATTGACTGAAGCCTGTATTTTTCAGATGAGACATTTGGCCTCATCCATGAGTGACAACATCTATAAAACAAGATAATGGTCATTTATGGCGTTTTCTGACCGCAGATCAGTTTAAAAATAGTCCAGGGATTAATGTGAAAAAGAAGGAGCAGCCACAGTGAGCTGCTAGATGAAGAGCTGCAGGCTGCACACCTCCAACTTCTCGGCAAAGTAGCCGACTCTTTTTTATGTGGCTTGCTCTTCAGATAAGTCGCCACCAGAACTACAGATGTCTTCAGACAGAAACCTTTGAGGTCTCCACTTTAAGTCAAACCCAAAGTCTCTGCCCTAAAGATTGATGATTGATGTTATGGAAGCGATGAGTACCCACAATCTCACTCAAACAGATTTATGGCTCCATAACATGAGGCATGCATGTATGCACACACACCTCTTTGGCATCGGGGACAAAACTTGTGAAAGGTCACGGCTGCATCAGTTTGAAAAAATCTCTCGTTAGCTCTTTTGTGGCATCATTAATATTCATTTAGATCTAGTTTATTTTATTTTATATCGTTATAACTTAAAACTAAACTACAACTTTTTCTTTTTTTTCCCTCCTGAAAACACACATATTTTTCGCAGATGAGCAGTTTAGCCCCCTACTGTTTTTTATTCTCTGGTTCATCTCATGCTCAGAATGAAAACATTTGATTTTCTGTTTGGATGGGCTCCAGCTTTGCTCTTTGAACCTGTGCACTGAGCCTGCACTGCACCGTAGCCTCCAGGGTGTGACTGCATGTGTTGCGGCATGCACTGATGCGACTGCACTTGTGTCTTTCCCCAGCTTTCTCTCTCTCTCTCACACACACACACACACACGCATGCACACACACTCTCACGTCGGGATATAGGTTTCACCAGGGTCCTTCATAGATCAGCCTTCCCCTGACAGCTTTCTTAAATGTCCTTGGCAGCCCCCCAACCCCCAGCCCTCGGTCGCTCTCTGTTCCCGCACCTTTTCCTCTTTTGCCGAGCCTCTGATAGATGCTGCCATATTTCTCTGCCTCTCTCCTCTGGAATGCTCCCATAACCACTGGGCCCTGTAATGCAAGGCACAATCTGTATATATCCCATTAAGTGTCACTTTGTGAACGAACCTGTTTCTCCGCACTCAGTTCGTCTCGTAGGACGGCGCGCATAGGGGATGGAGGCTGGAAATTGACCGGCTCCTTTACAGTGGAGATGAATCTCTCTGGGAGTTTAGCCTTTAGCTAGTGTTCAAATCTGGCCTGTAGCATTGAGCTCAGACGCTGATAATTATTTACACGATCTGCTCATTTATCTAGTTTTACACAGTTATGCATTTCTTAAAGTGAATGCTCCTCCCTAATGTGGATGTCCTCCAAACTGTGAAGAATTACGCTGAAATCACACTCTGCAGTCCCCCAGCTAATATTTGTTTGTTTTTCCACTTTTTTTTCTTTTTACATCATGAGGTTTTATACTCTCTCTCTCTGCTATCAATCACATTTTTAATTTAATGTATGAATATGTGATTTATGTTGCCCGGGCAGAAGATATAAATCTATTTTGCAGGAGTTGGGGGCGGGGGGGATAAGAGCGCTGATGTTCCCTTATTGATTGGTTGGCTTAATAGTGTTTGTTCTTTATAGCTGATCTCAGGAAATAAAGCAAATAAATAGTTGAGAATGAGTTCAGTCACTGTGATGCTCACGTGGACGGGAGAGAGATGAAGTATGGAGGACGGAGCAGGAATAAAAAGCAGCAGATGACGAATCAAACGGCCGAATTAGAAAACCTGAAGACTAAATACTGATTATTAGTCGTTTCAGTTCATAAACGGAGCGGACTAATTACCAGAATGAACTTTTAGGTTTTCCGTCACTGGAATTTAACTGTGAATTCAGGTCATGAAGTCACTCTTAAATGAAGCTGGGTCAGAGCTGAAGGTTAACTTAGTTCTGAGCTATAGGACATCTTGCTCCCAGGTCTCCTTTCTGACGCTAACGTTTATTGACATCTCGCCACAGCGTCACGAGTGACAGAACATGATGTTTCTCTGCCTGCCCAGAAGCCGCGTGTTCAGATGTCACTTTCGAGCCATGTCTTTCCTGTTAATGCGCAGTGTCAGGCCATTATTCGCTCTAAGACTGTTTTACAGTTCTCTGAGAATTTGTCAAATTGATTTGAAAAGCAAACTGCGGTTATTGCCCAGGACCAGGCGGCTCTTTGGCGGAGTGATGAATTGAATTTGTCTTGACATGTCGCGTTGGGGGAAAGCAAAGAAACTGCATAAAAAGCATGACTGTGCCTCTATTTGATTTCAGATTTCTCATCTTCTCCAAGGAGCAAACTTTTAATTTCTCCTAATCTTGAATCATCTCCCAGCCCTCTAAACTTTAACCGTAACCCGTGGAACAAAACACTAAAAAGACCTCAGACCGGTGACTTCAGTCGTCTTCAAACTCATGAGAGGTGGAGATGAGAGCATAAATCGAGCCCATTAGCCCTCGGGGCTCGCTGATGACAGTTCCCGCCCTGTGGCTGATGTAAACCAAACTTCCTGTTTGGAGATGAAGAAGCCTGTCATGCGGCAGCAGCCACCTCAGCCCCTGTCACCCTCCCCCTGTCATTAATAGCAAATCGATTCTAAATGAGGGACAAGGGAAGTGGGCAAGGCAGTGATAAAAAAAAAAAGCGTGTGCTCATGTCCGGTGGAGGGATGTGCAGAGAGGAAGACGCTAAAAGCAGGCCAGGCAGAGGAAGCTACAGCAGGTGTATTAAAAGCATCCTCACTTACTAAGGATAAATAGCAGTCAGTAAAATGAGCAGCACAGGACGGATAGCAGAGTTAAAGAGGCATAATACTGAAATACACCGAGCTGCATCGTTCATATAGTGCTTGCTGCACCACAAACATCTTTCTTTCTACGGCCCTTATGAGATTTTTTCCTTAACCATACATACTTTATTTAGATACTGCGTTGTCATGTTGACTGTCTGTTTCCAAATTACCTGATGATAGAGGTAATCAGAAATGTTTTCAGATCATCATGCCTAATAGTGTATTGATCTCAGCCTAGAAGAAATGACTTCATCATCTCTTTAGTTAGGCCTTTTCATATTCTACAGCCTGTATTACATTAACATGCATGCAGAATGAAAGTCAGCTTAAATTCCTCTTTAAATCTTATTAAATCGTGCTATAGGATGTTATTTTTAAATCCAAACCCAGGGTTTGAGGTCTGGCTGAAACCCATTTCGACAAATAACGCCATGTGCCCTTGCACCGGCCGCCTCCACTGCCAGCCTCAGTCAACAAACTATCCCTCCTCCTGCGTTTCTGTCGCTGTCTCCTCAGTGGGGTAATCAGCCATTCTACTGCAAGGTAATTCCTGCTCAGGAGTGCATGCGGCCGACACTGCGGAAATTCATTTTTTGGTTTAATTTCAGGCCTATTGATCGTGGAGCGCTTTACGACTGCATGACATCCATAATCACAACAATGGTATGACAGCGCAGATAAATAATGTGGCAAAGGCGCGGGGAGAAGGAGGGATGTAGGGATGAAAGGGAAGCAGATTTGAAAAAAAAAAGAAAAAAGGAAGAGCCCAGTTCCATCTCTTGCTGCGTTCTGTATTAATTTTTGAACTCCACCCTATTACACCCTCCCAGACCCGACCCCGTCACCTGATTGATCTCCCCTCAGAGAGCCATAAATTAGTTTTCTTCCCAAACTTGTCTGAAATCTGTTTGTTTAAGGATCCATTAAAGGAGAGGACTCAGTGCTCTACAGTAATTACCGAGGCTACTGTAATATCTATAATTATTATGATTAGTGGAGCAGAATTAAGTTACTGCTAAAGAAACCACTAGGGGCTGTGGCCACAGCTTGATTATGAGGTTTTTGCATATACTAAGGCTGCAGTTGAGTGCAATCCGGAGCGATGTAGCTTAAAATAAATGCAAGACGATTCAGGCAATAGTGGGTGCAGGCTGAAAAGCATGTTTTATATTATTTTTGGGGGAATCTTTTACAGTGTAAATGCACCCACAAGTCTATCAGGAAATACCTGAAAAGCGAAAAATATCCAACCAAACATTTACAAACAAGGCAGCGTGAAATGTATTTGTCCTGGTGGAGCATTTCGAGCCCCACACAACATACCACTGGATATTTGATTTAAAATTAGCCGCTTCCACATTATTTTACACGTTTTATAAGATATTTCTGGAAATATGCACACATTCCCGGCATGTCGATGAGTCACTTTCTCCTCAGTAAGCATAAACGCCTATTTCAGAGACAGCAGGGGCCAGTGCGGTCAGTGTTTGTGTGGGCAGAAAACTTTAAGAGAGTCAGGAGAGCTGGTTTAGGCCGGCAGCAGAGGCCACAGCAGGTCCTCTGGCTCAGCTAGGTGTGTACACATGGCTGTGTTTATGTGGAGCTTAATTTTAAATGCACCCAGCCCAGAAACAGGTTTAAAAGTATATATATCACACAGTGAGATGTGATGAAACCGAAGTCAGAAATGTGACCTTTTGTTGTGTATACGCAGTGAGATGACAATGGTGTTTAGAAAAGAGTGGCGCCGGTGATGCAGCGGTGCATAAAGCATGCACTTCTCGTTGTTGGAGTCTGAAGGGGCTGACAGCTCGCGCTCATAAAATGTCTCAAGTCAGAAAGGCGATAAGGATGCAGAGTTAATGCGGCTTGGCACACAGTTTTATTTGTGCGGAGGTGGAGAAGTCCAGCTCTGTGGAGAGGCTTGGAGTGGATGTGGATACTGTAGCAGGGACGACGGAGGACGCTTTAGCGAGACAGAACAAGTAGGCGTGACAACGAGGAACTGAGCGCTTTCTCTGGACCGAATCGATGTGCACCGCGAGGCCCGTATTATGTCATCACTGGACGGGCATAGCTTTGAAAACGGGACAAAAAAAATCGAATTAAATGCAGAACACAACTCATTGTGGGAAACACCAGCTTGAATATTCAAAATCAGCATATGTCTGATTATTGTTCATCACCAAAATAAATCAATAGCTAAACAGCTACAGTTTCAGATATTTTTTAGTTGATGTAAAGTGCTGTAGAAAAGTTCTTTATGTACTTGACAGCTTTCTAAAGTAGGAAGGGAGGGCAGGTAGCTAGAGCAAACACAAATGAACAAAAACTTAACACCAGGTCCCTCTGGTGCTAATACAGGTTCCTGAAAAGGTTCTTTGCCTCTAAGGAAAGTTCTTGTGTTGCAAACAGGCCTTTAGTCCACTCCACTTCACACACACACATCATTAAACATTTAGTGTGAAGGTGAAAGACTAGGTCATTTATCTGAAAGCGAGGATCTAATGAAAGACGCTGACTAGTAGCATTGTGGGAAATCCAGAGATAAAAGTTTACATAGCCCCAGTCCTTAAACTTGACACAATCCAACTCTCAGTAATTGTAATTGTCTCAGGATGCCTTATATACATGGACACAAGTTGTAAAGTTATATGATGAAACCCTTTATCCTGAGCCCCGGCTGCTAAACATGCAAACATAATGAAACAAGACTTGGTCACAAAGCAGTTTCTTGTTGGTGTTAGGGATGAGCACCGCTGGGAGTGAACCGCACTACAAGCCTCCACGCCGCTGATCGGCTATAGCTATTTATATGTGAGCCGACGCCGAGCCTGCCGTCTCTTTGGGGCGGGCCAGTGACCCTATCATGGACATGACGTGTTAAGAGAAGCCGCCTTTTCTTATCTGCATGCCCTTGGAGTACGCGCCCATTGATATGCCACCTTGACTCTATCTTCATGCCAAGATGCTTCCAATTATGCGAGTCGCTGGAGTGAGGCAGAGCGTGGGTTTCTGTACGATGAAAAACCGGTCTACGGTTAATGTGATCCCGCCGCTTTCTTCCCCCGTAGGGGTGGTTACGGCACACGTAGGATGGATTAAAAGAACAACCGTTTCCCCACTCAACACTTCCCAGTTCACCACCTTTTCCCCACAGTCTCGTGACCCCCATAAGGTAGACGGATCTATTTAGTAAATGGCTCATCATCGGGGCTGGGGATCTGCAACAACCTGCATCCATTATATCCGACAGTTCAATGCATCACACGTGGGGATTCTTGCTGTGACATCAGTTCCCGGGCTATCAGTCTTTCTTTAGGTGCTTCTTTTTTAGCATGATGTTGCCAGATAGCCGGGCTTAGGTCACCTCTCAGGGATGGTCTGTCACTGACGGCTGGGTGTCACTCAGCTCAAGTGACAGGCTCAGTGTTGGACAGCCACTGGGGATGAGATCAAGAAAGAAGCATTATGGAGACTGATCTGTGGAAGCTTCCTCAGCTATCTTCCTTTTGTGTCAGGCTTCTAAAACTCTTCCTCCTTTTGCTCTGTTATTTCTTTTTCCAGTTCCAAGTCCTTGGTCACGGCTTCCCAGTAGAGGGCAGCACTTCTTTACCAAATGTAACGTCTTACATATTCTCTATTCTGGTATCTAAGGCTCTGCTGTGTAATTTATTTGGGAAGAGCGCGCAGACGGAGGTCACAATCTCGAGTCCAAAAAGTCCAGAGGATGCTGCTCGTTCCCCGCATGCCTCTCTCCCTTTAATCTGACCTCACCCTCTTCCCTGTTTTTAAAACAACGTGACTGAGACTAAACCGTAGCTTGTCATGTGTCACTGATTTATGAAAAATGCGCAACGCAATTTGCAGCAGACTTCAGTCACTTCCAGTCGCGCTGCCTGTCGCCCTCCTTCGCTCTTGTCTTTCTTCCTCTCCTCCTCACTTTTTTCGTTTCTCCCCCCCTCTCCCTCTTCGCTCCTGCTCCACCCTATAATCACTCCGGTCCACGGCTCTCATTTGGAGTGGTATATATAGCAGTAATTGTCAGGGTGCAGTGCAGAGACTGGGCAGAGCATGTGTACTCTCTCACAGGGCTGTTTTGCAGTAAATCTCTTAGGGTAGAGGAGAGGACCAGGGTGGGGAGGGGTTCGGGGTTATATACGTGCACAGGAACATGCACCCACATAAGGACAACTTCACTTATACATAATGCTCAACGCAATACTATAAGCGCATGGAGATGCAGGTTACGAGCATCTAAGGTGTTGCATACATTCTGTAAGTCATGATACATCCCTGACTATTCATTTATTGTCTCAATGGGCCTGACAAGGAAATTAAGTGCGTCTCATAATGTGTTTTACCTCAATAGTAAGGGATAATTATGCAAATGAGTTCATTATTCAGGAAAGCACCCGCTTATCAGTAAATATTAACAATCCCAGGTGATGAATTGGGCCTTATGCACAGTTCACGTACAAAGTAATGAAAACAGGCAGATCAGGTATAAAAGAAAACCAGCTGAGAGGCAGCAGCTGCGGCGGCTCATCTTTCCAAACATGATAAAAAAGCAAGTCATCGTGAAGTCAAGCTGCCACGTGGCTTTCGCCGAAGAACATTCCTGCCCAATAATCTGAAAGCTCCATCACAAAAATCCTTCGCTATGCCTGTCTGCTTTATAACCCATGGAACACTGGCTCCAAAAGAGATGACGGCGAAACTTGTTCTGCAGTCCAGTTGTTTGTATGTGACGGTGTGTGTGTGTGTGTGTGTGTGATGGGGTGCAGGGAGGGTTCCTCGCAGCTTGTATGGACAGGTCTGTCATTCAGAGAGCGCACACAGTCTCCGTTGTGGAGCCGCCTTTGGTCCCTGTCGGGTCAGGGTGGGGTGGCAGGGGGGCCTCCCGAATAAAAACACGTGCTGCAAACAGGAAGTGGCCCTGTGAGGATAAAACGAGAACGGCGCGGCCAGCTTAGAGTGTTTATGAATGAAGTGTGCTTACATTTCTCTTTTATTTTTTATTTTTATTAATTTCTTTCCCCAGAAATTGATTTCATTCTCCTGTTGTGATTGATCTTGATACGGTGATTCAGTTTGCTTGGGTTTCACATTGAATGTGGGTCCACACTGACAAGAATGAGATTCCCTGGAGATGTAATCAAGTTCCGACTTATAAAATCATATTTTCTTAGAGCAGGTTCTAGATACTACTATGTAGCGTCTGCCAGCATGACACAATTATGGCCTCTTCCAAGGAAGTTATGCTTCCAGACAACAAGTGTACCTGCATGAGGAGAAACTGAATTTGTCTCCAACTTTCATTTCCTCCAATGAAAACAACAACAATTTATCACCTAATAGAAGTTTATTACGCTCGCTTACAGTGTGGGTCCTCTTGCCTTAGTATTTGTAGGAATGCAATGTGTTAATAGAAGGATGCTGAGTGTTTTTGGGAAGAGTCCATGAACCCAGGTGCTCTGCCTTCAAGTATTCCTTTCCTGTTTGCCCAGCAGCTGTTTCATCCCAGCAAGTGACCACTTCACAGCTCGACTGTTTTCTTTCTGGGTGGATTTGCCGGCTGCGATCAAATCCAACTTTTGTCACGAGTAAATATTCTCTCCAGACATAGCTGATCGCTCCACCCACTTCTACCAGATCCGATGTGCTTGAAGGTAGTCATTAATTCCCGCACACTTTTTGTGTATTTTTATTTCTCGGCTAGTTTGGTTATTTCTCCGTTCCCATGAGAGGTGGTATTTGCGAAGGATCAAGCCAAATCAAAGAGCTTAAAAGGGCAGGTTTGTCATTTTAGGGGAAATTGTCCAAGAAAGTTCCAGTATCGCACCGGTTTTTACCGTAAAAACCCAAGAACACAGGGTGACTGAGTAATCAGACTCAGTTTCCCTCAAAATAACATGTATCAGAGCAGGTGGAAGGAAAAGGCTGCGTAACATGGCATCTACTGTCGCTTTTTCTTGCAGAGAAAACATCACAGTCGAGCCGCTTTCTCATCCACAAATATTCTGCAGTGTAATGCATTAACAAGCAAAAAGGAGGCAGGAAGCAGAGGACAGCTTAGTGTGTGATGAAGTTTTATTGATTCACAGTAATGATGAATGAATGGATAGTGATTTGTTGTTTAACTGAAACTTGCCTCTGACTCTGAGCCAGCGTCTATCCGCAGCTATCCTAACTTTCCCCAAGAAAAAAAAAAACAAAAAAAACGTAACAAACCTTATCGCCTTCATACCTTAAATTCTTACCTGCAAAATAAACATGTGGGTACAGATTTTTTTTAATTTATTTTGTTTTCTCGCAAGAGCGCTGACGGACCGCTCCAGTATATTTGGTGTCATCATGAATGTATCACAGCTAAAAGGAAACTAAATCACATCATATGAAATGTCATGTTTTTTACTCTTTAGATGAGGTCAAAGTCCCTGAGAGCACAGCTTTTCTGTGAATATGACGGTAGATGAGCTCCACGTGGATCACACTCTCAGCAAAATTAAAGCACAACTGGCCATAGAAAATGAAATCCCTGTGCTATGCTTAGAGCATGAACACTAATACAGTAATATGATGAATATGAACCCACTTAAGATATGGAACGGCATATCATTTTTAAATAACACACAAACAGAGCATAGGAATATGTCAAAAATCAACTGTACACACAAAACGACATCTTTTAGCGCTAATACTACCTGATACAATTTTTAGTATTAAGGCTGACTGTGACTGGCCAGGTGTGCATGGTTATAAAGGGTTATTCTTTAAAGCGACAGAATTTCAAAGTCTCAATGCCTTCTTTGTACAGTCAGAATCATGAAAGCCCTGGTGAGGATTTCCAGGCGCCTGCTAAAGAAATTAAACGAGTTTACAGTTGTCTTTTACAAGTGACGTGTCCCTTCCACAACATGTCCTGGAAACTGTCCATTAGAAAAACCGTCTTAACATGTTTAACCACGAGAACAATAAGGCAAGCACATCAAACACGTTCATGTGTGAAGCCGGTATCGTTAACACGTGCCCCACGCCGTAAGGAAAATAAAGTTGTTTCATTGTTTGGTGCGCTAGGTGCTACTTATTCAGCAGAGTGTAGAGGAGCAGAGTATATTTCAGCAGACCTTAGCTTTAGCCAAAATAAGGCCACTGTGTACTGTGTTAAAGCGTGAAAAGAGGAGTTTATTTTTCTCCCAGACAAACATGTTGTTCTCGTTGGGGAGCTGAAAATGCCCACTTGTGGTCTCCGCAAAGCTCCCTACAAACGGGCAGCTTTGGTAGTAAAAAGCATGCGTCTGCGCAAGTCTTTATCCGAACCTTATCCATCCCTTTTAGTCCTTCTTTTACTTCCTCATTCTTTCTTCCAATCACTGTCTCCTCTCCTCTCTCAGGAGATCTTCCTCATAGTGTTTGTGGAGACTGAAATCCCGATTCTCGCTCCTTCCCTGACTCCATAAGTAACAATTCCATCGTTTCTTTATAAAGCACATGCTATGGCCTCAATCGTAACCGTAACCTTAAGTCTAACCAAACAGACGTAATTAAAAGGCTTTTTATATGCTCTCAAAACCCAGCCTGCCTGCCTGCCTACCACAATACTGTGGTTTTGTCAGACCAGTCAGTTGCCTCCCATCAGAGAAGCTGGCAGAGAAAACTGTACAGTTACAGTTGTTTTAATAACTAAAATAAAGTAAATCAGCTATTATTCATCTGCATCATGGGATCGCTCTAACCCTACTGGACTAATATTTGCTCCCTGGTTAGTTACCTCAGAAAAAAAAAATAGTTAACAAACTCTCTACTTCCGTGTAAGTGTGAATTCCTTGAATAAATAAAGTAATAAAGCATAAATAAGCACAATGAATATGAAAACTAAACACAAACCTTATAGATTTCGGAAAGGTAAAACACAATAAAGTCATTTTTTTGATGAACACCCTGACTTGTCAATTTGGAGGCTAATTAAAAAGAAAAAAAAATGGGGGGAAATTCAAGAATACTGATGTTCAAAAGATAAAGTGCTTCGTTTCCATAAAAATAATTTGACCTACACTTTGATAAAATCATTACTGGCTACAACATCATTAAACACTTGAACCATAGTGAGGTTAATATATCGACTTACAGTATTGTTAAAGAGCACCAATGTTTAAGTAATGTGAGCACAACTATTACAAACGATCCACTCATCAGTTTCTATCCGTAACTTGGGGGAATTATTATTTTTCTATGACTTCCAAACAGCTCCGCTTTCCCTGACATTAAGGTCTTTTAAGGCTATATGTTAGAACTATTTTAAGTTACTAGTAGTCCACATTCACAAAAATCAGTATGTCTATATTTATATCGTATTAATTAGAGTTAAAAACAAAACAAAAAAAACTTGTTGAACCATGTGGCACCTGTTACACTCTTGTTGTCAATGGCTGTTTGAGTTGAGAATGGAGTCTCTGAAATGGTCGCTGCAGTGATATGATGTGCTTTTGAATATCTTATCCACATCTGCCAAGGAGATGAGCAGGCGCCATATTCTCTGTTGTCCAAAGCTTCCAAAGGGCCCACCCTGAGTAGTCTCTGGGCCCCGGTGGAAGGCCTTCATGCCGGACCCCGGGATGGGTTACACAAAGTTGTTGGTGATTTGCCTCTGGTGCTCAAACAGGTCTTCAGTCTCTGCGCTGTACGCATCGCCTGTAAGAGGAGAAAAAAGAATTAACATCACTGTCAGGCGGGAGGATGAGATGAAGTAAGAGAAAGGCAGTTTTTTGTCCTCACCTGCGTGACAGCTGTACATGTACGCTCTGTGGCCATCGTATTTGCACCGACATCTCATGACATTGTTCATAAAGTCAGACTCCGCCATGTCCATAGAGGGGTTGACTTCCACCTGCAAAATAAGACAGTCATGGGTGACCTCATTTATTAGCAAACGGGGAGATGGGACAAGGTTCAAGGAGCGGCAATGTAAACGCCCCCCTCTCTGTCTCTCTCTCTACACACTGGGAAAGCCATTTTACATAAAGAGCAGTTGGATGTAAAAACGTTAGAGTGCCTGTTATTAAACAGCACTCGTGGCTGGTATTGTTTTTATAGTCAATCTGTTTCTCATCTATAAAAAGCTGGATGACTTTTCCATACTGTTTTCCTGTTTGTGCAGATAAATTCATCACACTGTACTCCTCTCGTGGATCTGATGCTGGACTGATGTCGCTTCGCAGTCAACAGCTGAGCTTATCGGTCTGAACAACATGCGGCAATAAAACACGTGCTTCAGCCGCCGTTATTCAAAGCACCAAACCCTGGTGGGAGGGAAGCCCGTTGAAGTCTTTTTTTATAACTTGAACAAAAACATGTAACAAAGACACTCGTGCCCACATAAACATGGTAACTCTGCAAAAGAGGCTCTTCAGCCTCACAGTGGAGGTTTGTGGAATGAACGATCCACAGTGTGGCCGCGAGCTACAGCGGCCTCACGGACCTCAACTCCGCTCCTCACACTTCAGCCTGAAATAGCCTGAATTTGAAGTAGTTCTGCATGAGAATGTTTATATATCTGAATTAGGTCTTATTCTGAGCGCTGCCGTGCACTGTGCTAATAGTCTGTCATTTGCCGAGCAGCTCTGTAAATGCTGATACAACCATTCTCTTAATCTGGCCTGGTGATAATACAGAGAAGCCATTTACTCTAATAGCTGCTCTGTAAACTGCAACACCCATTTTAAGTACAGGTTACAAACAGCTTCAGGGAGAAGAGAAGGCAAGCTACGCTAAAAACAAAACACGGGGAATGCACAAATAGTGTCTCTTCATTTTTTTTTTTTGTGTAAATTACAGCGTTGGAGCAGGGCACGTGAGGCTTTTGCAGGGGGGCTGCTCCAGTGGCAGAACGTGTCGCTCGCTGAGAAAGTGACTATAAAAATAAAAACAGGGCAGGAAGAATTCCTTGGTGGCAAATTAGCCGTTCCTAATGGAAGGGGGTCGACTAGGTGCCGTTTGACTAAAGGGAGGCAATGGTTAATTTGGGTAATTGGTGTGTTTCATTAGCAGTGGGTGGTTCAAGGGCAGGCCTGCTGGATCTTTCTGTAAAGACCGCGATCAGAAAAGGCGGGCATCATCTGCACTTTACTAGATGAATGAAGGAACACCGCTTGCTTGTATTTTTCCAGCTCTTGGTGAATAACTACTTCACTACTTGGCGTACTGTGTGTTTTCTCTTTTTAATCCCTCGTTCTTCTCGGTTAAATTTAGTGAAATCCTTAAAGCGCTGACCTCAGACGACACTGACCTTTTCACCCTCAGTAGTTTGTCCAATTTCTTTCCCGCATTTATCTTAACTCCATCCACTCTATCATTCATTTGTTCTCTTCGCCTCCACACTGCTGCTGGTACGGCAGTGCAGCACGTTATAATTATACCATGCTTAAAAAAAACACTCAGCCGGTGCATGCCTTTTGTATATATGTGCGTGTGCAATGCGTCTATTATGAGTAAATTAAATAAATCCATCTTCAAAAAGAGGAGTTTTAATTACAAAGACTGAGTGTGACATCGCAGGGAAACCGGGCAACGGCAATAATTACAGAACAATGAGAAAACACCGTAACCAGCCTCCCACAGCTACGAGGTAATTGGTAGCATGCTAACATCTAAAGACTGCTGCAGAGCACGGGGGCACGGTGGGACCAGAAGTCTGACCTAGGAATGGAGGAGAGTGGGCGATGGAGTCCTTGATGTGTTTTAGACTAGTAGCCGCAATGACTCGGCTGGACAGAGAAGTGACCAACGGAGGAACGTTAGAGGTGATGACTGTGCTGTGGAGGTTTTACTGAAATAGTACTCAAAACCCCAACCTTAGAGCACTGACTTCTTGTTAGCCCTGGTCTTAAAGGAACAGTTCAACATTTTGTGATATTTGTGATTCTGTGCTGACGACAAGATTAATACCACTGTTATATAGAGTTAGATGCAGCAAGCCTAAAGCTCTATCATTAGCTTATTATATCTTGTTTAACCCAGATATGTATACACAATTATTTTTGTCTGCTCCTCTGGACGCAGAGTTAATGGTGATTCATTTTTGTGCTATGAAAATGTTCCCCAACTGCAAAAGTGGAGAAGAGAAACGGCCTCTGACCTGGAAGATGTAGTCTCCTGGCCGTACGTCTGTCACGTCAACCCACTGACAGTCGATATCGTGGCGGTATGTATCCCAGCAGCCCACAGAAATGCCCTGGTCGCCCATATTGTAGCAGGAGAATCTCTTCTGGAGTCCTACAACACACACAAACAACAACATTATCAATCACGACATCAAAGCTCATTTAATGCTCGGCACTCCCTGTTACTTTTAAGAGCCTTTAGTTTCCTGAATTGCGTTAGACCTCATACTATGTGAAGGCTGCCTTTTTCATATGAGCTATTTCATCCATGATATAACAAGTAAATGGAGAGTGAACAAACAACAACAGCAGCGATCTAATACATTAACCACAAAGTAAAAATCTGAATAGCTGTAACTGAAATACTGACATTAATTTCCTGTCACTAATGGGAATGACTTTTTACTGGGACTCATGAATAGTGTTGAACATTACCGTCAGGGCAATACGTGTCCTCCAGACAGAAACTGGCCTTGTGTCCCTCTGCAACCCTTGTGCCGTTCAGAGTCAGCAGGTCGTAATGCGTGAACACCTCAATGCTGTGGTAGTGCCTGGGACGACAGAGGGGAAAGTCCAGGTGAGACCGTGCATGTGTGTCTATGAGTGTGAAGTGAACACTGGCTGCTTATGGCTTGTCTCCTAATGACCTCACTGCTCGAACATGAGCGTGGGTGTCACCGTAACACTTCTCACAGAAGCTTGTTTTAGCGTCGGCTTGGTTGAGATGTTTACTCATTCTAAGTGAATGGAGCGCTTTGAAACTCACATCCATCGCCCCGATATGTTGTAATAAACTGACTTGACTGTGCATGGGCCTTTGTATTAAACGTGACCTGTGGTAACACGGCTGGATCAACCGTCATTTCTGCAAACACGTCTTGGAGGGCGCCTAATGAACCTGGGGGACATGGCGACACCGATGCAGGCCACCCATGTACTCTGGGCTCCTAATGTCTCTGTCATCACGACAGGTTTGAAAGTGATCTGTCATCTGAAAACAAACTAACCTCTTCAAACTGAGAGGTAAAACAAATCTGAATACACAACATTTCATCTATTTGTACCTAGCACACAAAATGCTGTTGAGGCCCAGAACCAGACAAAGTCTCTTATGTTTAATGTCCATGTTGCATGCTATGTGCAGCGCCCTCGTCAAACCATGTGTCCACTGGCATGAGTTCAGCCTGTTTTCTTTCCAGGTAGCAATTGAAAGCAATTAAATTAAATATGACTGAAATTGCTCAACGTGAAAGGAGCTATGTCATTAATG
Source organism: Planiliza haematocheilus (assembly GCA_005024645.1). Classification (NCBI taxonomy): domain Eukaryota; kingdom Metazoa; phylum Chordata; class Actinopteri; order Mugiliformes; family Mugilidae; genus Planiliza; species Planiliza haematocheilus. Next base: position 522,275 of record SRSE01000845.1, on the reverse strand, counting down.
CACGTACAGGCAATCTTATATGAGGAACAGGTGTTTGTGAAAGTATTTTTGACAGCCTGTGCACTTAACACCACAGTTAACCCCCAAACACTTAAAGTGACCACAAGGCCAACCACAACATCCCACATATAGTAAGTATTTAAACAGTTATTTCCATTGCAACAACCCACACACCTAAGCAGTGCCACCCCTCCATTAACTCTGCATGGATGCTCTACCTGTGACACTGGTGCCATGTCCAGCTCTCTTTTGTGGCTTTGGGCCTGAAATCGGATCGACCCAGGTTCATGATGCGAGAGGAGAAGCGTAGCAGGCGGCGGTGGCCGTAGGGCCAGTTCATCCTGGCAGCTGATGATGATAGACAGTTCTCCTCATTGGCACAAGTCAACAGATGGAGGGGTCGGTCTTCCAGGTAGGCTGTCTCCTGGACCAGCTGGGCATCCAGAACAAGATCAGGTGCAGCTGAAAGGCATGAAAGGAGCCCGCTTAGAGATTCTGTTATGATTTAAAGAGGAGAAGATGTAAAGCCATAGGAAGCTCAGCTTACTGTCTGAACAGCTGACTCCAGCAGCCTTAGTTCCACCTCCACGAGGACAGTGGATGTGGTTGTTGCGACGACACTGTTGAATCGAAAGCTCTGTGCCCACGCAGTGAGTGCCAGTGAGAATCACTTCACTTGCATTTGGGTCACCCGTCCAGTACCAGGTCTCCTGTCAGAGAAAAGGCGTGTGAAACGGACAAAAAAAGTTTTATATCGGTGAATGGTATCATAGCTCATTGTCCACAAACGTGGCTGCAGGGGGCTGTGACTATGGATTGTTCTCCATGTGTTTAATTTTCTCATCGATAACTCCGACACCGCTGATGGGTTTTTGACGAATCGTGGAGAAATGATGCCTCTGACCCTTCTTTTCTGACATTTTTAAAATTACACTAATTGGTTTTGAAGTGGGATTGCCACATTGTTTGTTTGTTCAGGGCATTATTAAAAAAAATTGGAGATTAGAGTTACATGTTATATTGAGCTGTTACCTGATGAGCACTGGCGGCGAAGCCCAGGCCGAGCTGCCTGCACACCACCATGGCCTCGTTGATGCCCCAGTTCTCACTACAAACGGAGCCCCAGCGCTTACGACCCCCAACATCCATCAGCACCTCCACGCGGCCTTCTGATGGGACTCTGCCGCCAGCAAGCCGCACCTGAAAATCAGTTAAAGGATTTAAATGGGACGTGCATTATCAGTGAAAGCTAATTAGGTCCAGACCAGTGATGGTGTAGGTTTTATACCGTGTTCTCTGTGCCAGTCTTAGGAACGTTACAGCGTACTGAGGCATCCTGGCTGTGTTTGAATGTCCACGGTTGAACGTCCTGAAAGTAGCAGTCTAAAATTGAGCGCTCTGACCCCATACACTGTACACTGTTCATATGGATTGGTCCTGTGCCTATAGAGACAGAGAGAGGAGAAGATTTTGTAGTTATAAAGACTTGGAGGACAGAAATAAAAATATACGCAAACCAGAAGTAAGGACGTAACTGAAGGGCTATATTTCTTGGGACTGTCTGGGGCCACCCAACACAGACACAATGGCATTAAGATGCTTTATCACGCGAGGCAGCGCACACACATACAAGTCAGATTCTGTATGCCTTTCATGTGAATGAGCTTTCCCTACTTCAGCATCAAATCAACAATCCTATCTGTCATGACAAAATGCTCCAGCAAGCCAAGCAGCAGAACCACCAACATCTACTTTGGGCATCTGTCACACCTCATTACCGCTATTGTGTTGCTTTAACACAAATACCCCAACAACAATAACAATGTGTGTAGTCCACCACCCTGGGTGAGCAAACGAAGCCAAATCTTTGATAAAATAAAATACTTTTCACATAAAACACAGAATCGCTAAACAACAAAAAAAAATCATGTAAACAAAATAAAAGCCAGAAAGATTTTATAAAAGCGAGCAGCTGGTGCCATAATAATAGATATGAAAACACACAACAAACTATGGCTTCTGTGTTTTTTTTAAACAAAAGGCTCAAACTGCACACTTGGAAATGGGGTAGCAATGAAATAAACACGACCAACACCACAAAAACTTTGGGAAAGAGAAAAACCATGGAGAAAGGGCGTAAAAGATGATCGTCAGGACCAGATTGCAGCCTAACCCAATCTGTCTCTGTGTTGGTTTTGGTAGATTGCAGGCCTGCCTCCACACTGGTCACCATCAGTGGGTTCACATGTATGAAAAAAAGACACTTGTGAACCACTTCCGCTTCTATCTGCATGGTAAAGGCCACAAACTTGATCCCACTGTTTGGCTTATCAAGACAAACACGGGGCCCCCTCCAGGCATCCTCAAAATGAACGGCGGCTGGCTTTATTTAAACCTTCGTTTGGGAAATCCACAAAAACCCAAAATAAATCCCAACGAACCGGCCACACACACTTCACATGCGCACAAATACACACTGTCATTCAGGGTGCCTTACTCCCATATAGCCTGTGCATGCTTCACAGACAAAATGACACAGTAAAATAACGACGTTGGTCAAGGGAGGAAATAGAAACATTGTCAGTGTAATTTAACTCACTGTTGGTGATGATAAACCTAATGATGATGGGAGCTGGCAGATGGAGCCTGAACAGAACCAAATGCTTTCTTCACTTTCATTCTCCCTTACATCAAATCTCTAACACTGACAGGAGGTACATCTATGAGGGCAACATCAGAACATAATATAAAAGTGGAATTGTAAATGTAGTATTTAAAAGGAACAGGCCAAGCTTGGTTACTGTGTAATTAGAACTGGCAAATGTCTCAGATCACTTGGACAGATTAAAAAATTGACTTTAGTGGATGGAAAAACGAGTAAGAACAGTCACATTCTTGTTGAGAATAGCGCAAATAGTTGGTTAGCGGTTATGAGGGAAACCCTGTTCTTCTCCTCTCTGAAATTATACTTTGGCACATTAAGACTCGTGTCGTGTTTTTCTTTCCGTGGAATGTCTCTCGCTGTGCTTCTATAAAGCCTCTCTGTCATCGGATCTGTTTCTTAGGAAAGTGCATTGGTTATTTTATTTATAGGTGAGCCGTGCATTCACACCATTTGGCCAGATGCTTAAAGCCCCAACCAGACCCAATTTGGTGGCCAGCTTAGCCGGCGAATAGACTGAGGACGGAGAGAAGACTGAAGAGAATGTGGGCCCGCTTGAACATTTGTTTAATTATCACAAGTCATAATGTCATTGCGGTATCAAACAATGTTCCTCCTGTTGTGCAGGGCTCATAAGTACTGTATGTATATGTGCAAGCAAGTGCTTCAACAGATCTGATTAGTGAAGCCACTTCTGTCTGGCAGACTATCTACCACACGCCGCAGTAAACCAGCCAGTCGACCACAACCTTTATCACATTATCACATACGATCATCATAAATAATTCTGCGCTCTCCTGTGGGGTCTTGTTGCTACGGACTGAAAGACTTAACATTTTTTCCTTTGGCTCCCGTGTTGAAAGAAGTATACCTGCACCTTACCGCTGATGCATGCGCGCATGAAACATTTGTACAAGACGACATTTTAAACAATTGGCTCTTTCAGGATGTCTTTCTCTGTGCGGGTTTGTTCCATCAAAGAGTCTAATTAGGCCTTTTCAAGCGACATACTGTACAGGCCTGTGTTTATGTGGCCTTCGAGCGCTTGGAAAATTACATGTCACAGTAAAATGTCAGACAGACGGCATGTTATAGAAAGGAAGCTGTAAGAGAGCTTTGATGTTTGGGCAACCTGCAATGGCACTGGATATGTAAGTTTAAGACAAAAAGGGAGAATACTGCGCCGTGTGTTTATGTGTGTATGTTTACTGGCCCTATTTTAATGGCACAAGCATAACAAGAAAAGTAAAGAGATACATCTGGGCACGAGGACTGTGTGGGTGTCTCTAAGCATACCTACTATTTTTGTTCACATACATTATGTGCAGCTGTGCAAAATGCTAATGAGCTGAATATAGCTGGACGTGTATGGTGAACAATAAGTGCATGTTCAGCTAGTCACGTTGCTGATCCCACTCTGAAACAGCACACGTCAGTCGAGCACCACTCAGCTAACGAGTAGGGTGCCTGTACAAGTGTATGGGCTTATTCTGTAGCAGCCTGTTGCCTTTCTGGTGTATTTAAGCTAAGCACAGTAGACGGCTGCAAATCAGATGCTTCAGATTTATCAACATGTCTCTTCCGCTGCCTTCAGACAGTTACAGGAAATTAGTGAACCGAAGGAGAAGCTGATGCTACGGTTTAAGGCTGCTATGAACAGATACCATAAGAATTTTCGGTTTAAAGGCAAGTCGTAGCGCATGAGTGTTTAATTAAAACTACACGTTTAGATTGGCTGCAGTATTTACAAATAGGGTCGTATGTGAGTGAGTGGGTGAATCACAACTGAGGAAACAAGGTGTAAGCAATCCACAGCTCCTTAAGTGCCAAACTAAACTACAGCTGCAGAGGCCTATCTTAAACATGCACTGATTATCAATCTTATCTCTCTTTTCTAACTGGGAACATTGTGTGTCTGAGAACCAGTGATGTCATTGGGTGTCAAAAGAACTACAAGATGTTTCGAGACACCGCTCAAAAATCCACTGCTTTCTTGTTTTACAAACTAACTACATTTCCAACAGTGAAAAGGGGCATTTTTTAAACATGAGGGCAAACAATGTTATTGAACAGTGTTTTGGCTGACTAGGTTTTATTTTTTTTGCAGTTAAGAGAAGCGGAATCAGTCGAGTTGAGACAGATTGAGGCTGCAGGTGTGCTGGAGACCTTCTTTAAGATTGCTGAGATAAATTGGAAAAGACAACAAAGACCAGCAGAGCTGAGGGGGCACATGTCTACTGAGTAAGTAATTCTATTCATCTCACCTAATGCTGTTTGGCCAACAAGGTAATAGTCACAGGCAAGGATAGTGCAACACTGAATACGTTGTTTTCTCAAAAACATACACTATTTACATACTCCCTTGGTACCCAGAGGTAGAAGTATGTAGTCTATGCCATTGTATTGTGATTTAGTTTAACAGCAAAGTAACTTGATTACTAATTTACTGGATTTGAAAAGCCCACCTTCAGGAAATGGGCAAGTTGCTCACATGTAGTGCATCCTGTTACATATTGCAGTTATAATTTTGCGAGTATTACGACTCAGGTTGCTTTTGCCTTAAAATTTTAAACCCTTACACCCTAACACCTCTGCCTAAGACTGCTGCTATTATGATGAACCTGATCCTTGAGCAAATGACTGATTAAAACCAGATGACAAGGGGTTTGAAGACTGGTGCAGTTGTCCCCTTAGAAGAGCCAACAGAAGCCGATTTTAGCCCCCGTCAGACATCAAAAAGAGACGCGGCACTATGACATCATCCACAGAAATCCCAGTTTTAAAGGTTAAAAGGTAAAAGGGACTAATCAAACATGTAAAATATGCTTTGTGTGACCAAACGAACAGCTAAACCAGCAGAAAATCATGCCACATTTCATCTCCATCAGCATGATTAGAGGCTACACCCTTGCCTGAGGCATAGGAAAGCCGTTCTCACGTCTTGTAAGGGTGGGGTCACCACTGGCACAGCTGGATACTGACAGAATCCGTGTGTGTCATCAAAGCTGGACATTTGAAATTGAAAGAAAAAGCCCACAGCACCCAGTAAGCGAATGAAAAGCTTACATGAATCCAGCAGGACTGGGTCTCTGGCTTTAGATACCTATGCCAATGTAAACCATCAGGGTTATACTATTTAAGTATGTGTGCGTGCGCACATGACTATGCTGTCTGGGAAGCTGATACCCCAGTCACATAATCACAGCTGGAGATACTGCAATCAACACATTTGCAGCCTCACGAGGTAACATACACAGACAGTCAGACAAACACACATCCCCGCACATTATCTGATCAGTCAAGGCAGACGGGTGCGGCGTCTAAGATAAGCAAAAGATAAGCAAAGGACTGGAAAAGTCGCCCTGTCTTCTCTGGAATACCATGACGCATGATAAACACATTCAGACATCCAAATTGCAGTCTCAAACCAACTAGATTTCAAGTTGAATGAAAGCATTTTCTTTGAGCAGTACCACGTCACTTTGTGTCTCTCACCTTGACCCATAAAGGCTCCATGTAGGGCATCTTTGGCGGTGCCAAATCCCAGCTCTCTGCACACCACACTGGCTGCAGTTCTTTCCCACATGTGATCCACGATGGTACCCCACTTTCCGTCTCGGAGCACCTCCACACGACCCTCGCCCAGTCTAGGGCCTGCCTTCAGACGCACAGGCTGCACAAGGGAGGAGGAATATAACTCAGTTACACACACACAGTGTTTTAATTGCAATATGCCAGCATTACTAGCCTTATCTTACCACAACTGGATGAGGGGCCTGGGGTCTTCCTGAGGACATGCGAGCAAACTGAGGTCCAGGTACACACTTAACCACGGCATGTCTTCCACTCTTGCAAGGTGAGGGACTACGAGGAATTGAGAGCTGAGCGTGGCACTCTGACAGGCTGTTCTCTGTGCCCAGACAGTTAACTTTTTCTACCCAGAATCCCTTCTTTTTCGCCATGGCACTCAGTCTAGACAGAAGAGAAAGTAGGCATTTGTTAAAACAAACCATTAACTAATGAAGCTAATCTGCCTCATTAGAACTTTGTGTTTAAATGACCATTCAGACGACATACGCAGACCTTTAAATGACATTTAAGAGATCTGAAAGTAATTTGGATTGCTATAAAATGGAAAATTTCTGGGCTGGGAATAGCTCTTCTTTTTATTACCTTGTTGAGGGATCTGCAACCTTGGTATCCCAGATTTTCCTGCAAAAGGACAAGAATGGATGTTAGTTATAGCGGGTCTGTATATGTTCTGAGGTCGCAAACATACACATATAAAGGTGACCTCAGGGACCAATTTCACACAGGAAGAGATTCTGTAGCATGTGTTTTATTTCTTCTTCAGTGAGCAGCAGCAACACATACACACTGACTTGCTTGCACTGGAATGCATAAAAAACTGAATCACATATAAAAAAAAACTGCAGATAAACCTAGAATAAGATGTGCATGCAGCTTTGTGGCGAGATATAAGGATGGAAGTACGTCTATAGTTTAAGAAGAATGTGCAGTTTCAGAAATTTTCCATCTAGAGTGTAGGCTGTTATGTTTGGTGACAGTGGCCGGTGTATCTTCCTGAGCTACAAGGAAACAGTACTTCCTGTACCCACCACCATAAAGACGTCCAACAGGAATGCGTGGTTTGATTTTATCCAACTCATCTCCTTTCAGATTAAATAAACTAACATGAAACCATTGAGTAAAAAAACTTAAGCATCACTTGTTACCATGTAGCATCCTGTAGATTTATGGTTCTTACAGGATGTACGTACTATAAAAGGATTAAAAGAATAAACATAACGAGATATTTTGAACTGTGCTGTTGGCTTCCAAAGCCACATGCAGTGATGTACAACGTTTCTGGGAAAACAGGGTTTGACCAAGCACGATACACAAACAAAACGCCGGCACTACACTGCACCCAATGTCCACGACATGCCAGGACCAAATAGAGATTTATGTGCCAACTGGGATGAGCGGGGGAGAGGAAAGAAAGGCTTCTGTTCTCTTGGCAGACACGCAGCGCAGACATGCCACACAGACCATACCAGAACATCAAACCACAGCATGCACCATCACTGACATTCACATGAATTACGGCAAAACACTCACAGATATGCACGCAAGACCCAGATGGACATCTTAAAGCATCTGTTATTGGCTGATGTACAACAGATATATAAAGACGCAATAGTACTGCTCTTATTCAGGGCATTCCATTTTAAATAAACAAATATGTCAAAGGATTTTTGTATGACAGCAAATTTAAGTCTATATTAGTATTTCTGACATACAAATACTCCAGACGGTCCTGTAAGTTTAAAGCACGGACCTTAAAAACAAACTGAGGATGCTGGACTCAATAGAAACGTTGTTGGTGACATGATGTGATGCTGACGGTTGCGTGAAGTCATGGGCTGCTGACTGTACACTTTCCAGAATCACATAATAACTTGTTTCCTGACGCTGTAAGTAGCCAGTCAGCAATGAGACCTCACTGCTCTCAAGCTAAAAATATAAACAACAATCTGCAAAACATATTTCAGTATTCAGAAAGGAAAAGGACTTCAAAATACCTTTTAGAAATGAGTATACTTTAATTTTGGCAGTTATTTAGGAAATGGGGGTGTTTTGCAGGTGATTATTTCTGAATAAAACTCTTGAAGAATGTAATTTCTCTGGCCCATTTGAAGCGCAACTGCACCCCTAAGGAGCTATGTTCAGTGCTTAAATTATAAACATCTGTAAATGAAATTTCAGCTGCTTAAAGAGCATTGCCAGGCCCCATTCAGCATTATATCAAACATGTGACTTGATGAGGAACTGAAACCCCATCAAGGCATCATTTTAGATCATGTACATCAACTCTAAATAAAGTCCTGGAGACCTGCTGTAAACTGTGACTGGCACGCTGTATAGAATTTAACTTTGATTTTACAGTGTCTTGAATAACACTTGTAAAAGATCTTAAATGTGTCTACCATGTGGCGTTGCAGCACCACGGGATAGACGGCGAGGAGCATGCACACACACATTTTCCCATGAGGCAAACATGTCTGTGACTTGTTTGTGACCTCACCACAGACAAACCAGCAAACCCTGAAACCTACAGGACTACTACTACACATGCTATAAATGATGCCTTCAAGTCTTTCATTTGACTGAATTACAGCACTGCTTCTTACGCTCATTCAAGTGCAATAAATGTCTTTGTTAAATGACTAAAATCAAATGTTTGATGAATGTAGCTGCAACATTTCACTGTGAGGTTTGCACTGATGCACTGACTGAACAGACAGACCAAAGATTAGATTGTTTTCATCAGCTTTGTCTAACCAAACAGTTTATCCAGCACTTGAGAACAGAAGCTAATGACAGGGAGTCCCACCTGCCAGTTAAAAGAGCATTACAACACTGTTAGGGTTTCACCAGACGCTCACTCTCTTTATTTCTACATCTTCTAGGTCTTTTGATCTTAATGTGATTTATTTGAATTTGAAAAGCTTCAGAAAAGTAAGTAAAGTTTAAAATAAAATGCACCATAAACCAAACTTATACATTTTAGACAACTAAAGATGCGCACTGGTGACAAAGGAGATGCTGTTTACTGTTAGCTACAATACATAGTAGCTTTAAACTGTTGTATTAGGTATTAGGAGTACAAAATATGCTAAAATAAATTGCAATAAATTGCAAAGAAGGCCTCCAGGAAATTCTTATTAAACGTGCATTTCAGCTAATATGAAATATATTTTAACGCACTTTAAATTTTGTTCATTAAATGGTTGCAAGAACTATCCCCAAAAACCACTGTGCTTCAACTCAGTTTTGAAAGCCAGCTTCCAGAGTCTGTTCCAAACCCAAAAAAATGCCACTGGCATGCGCGCAGAAATTAAAAGATGGGAAAATAAATTAGAGAGGAGGTCATTGAGGAAGATCACACAGAGATCAGACAGGAAAACCAGATTTTGGTCACACAAAATGTCACCCAAAAGCCTGAAAATGATACCCTCGTCAGAAGAAGATTTCAGCTGAAACATAATTAAACGTAAAACGCGGGTTAAGTCCTCAAATCACTACAGTGACGGAGGAAGACAGACAGCTGCTGACACAGCGGCAGTGCTGCAAACTGCAGCTGTAATTGGCCATATTTCATACGAGCAAGCGAAAATCTGGCTCGTCTGCCTGCTGCTCTCATTCCTTCCCTCCATCTCCTCTTTCTCTGGTGAGTCTCTTCCTCGCTCTTTGCCAGCTCTGTCTTACTCTCTCTCTCACACACACACAGAGCTATAATTGGGGGTGTTTTTTCACTCTCAGCAGAAACCCTGGAGAGCTTTGGTCCTGACCAACTTGTAATTACAGCATCTTCAGAGTTTAATCCAAGAGACACATGGAGCTGAGAGACATGGCAGGGTCTGGGATTTCTAAGAATGGACTGAAAGTCTAGGGCAAGAAGGAGGAATAGGGGGGAATTTCACTGGCTATATTTGGTCAAACCGTGCAATACGATGCTAAGTTTCTTTGGCAACTGGTAAAGTTGTTACATGAATACTCTGCATACTAAATCAAACCCAGTCGTTACACTATAGCTCTGTTGCATTTTGTAATTATAACAAGTAGTAATTTCAGTCGTGTTCAAAGTGCTTACATTTACCAAGTCCAGACTGAAGAATTCTTCCGCCTTTCCAATGCACTTCAGAAATCACAGACTCTAAAATAACATCACAGGCTGTTAAAACAGTGAGGCCTTTGTGCTCCATGGACCAGTCAAAAATACATATTAAGATGGAACAAATGTGGATCTGTGGAGATTGAAAACAGCTACAAGTGTGGAAACAAACGTGCTATCATGGGTCAGACCAGCAGCAAAACACCAGGTCATACCCGGGACAGGCAGACCAAAATGTATCAAGTCACGTCCGCTTCCGGGCTACAGCCAGACAATAAAAAAATTCAACATAACAGCATGCATTCAACAAGCTCCCTGCTGTACATTTCGATTAACAGTATTATTCACTTTCCTGTGGATTTGACCAGATACTAAAAGAGCAGCAGGAGAGTTTTTATTTGACTTCCTATTTCTTGACCGTAGAGGAGGATTTTAAAACAACATCTTAAAACAGTCAGTGAGCAGATTCCCTGAAGGCTTCTATCCAAGTCCTTCAAGCTACAGCAGCCCCGTCCTTCTCTGATATGTCCTTCTTCTTGGTAAGCAGCCAAATCTCCTCTGTTGCAGTCATACAAATCTAATTCCCCCCTCAAGTGGTACTTCTCTTTCGCGATTCTTTGCACCTGCACTGTCGGATCTGTGCTGCAATCATAACTGAGCAGATGCACGAAAAAGCATCACACCTGCAATGCGGGGAAGCTGTGCTCTAATAAATGATCCTGCACAGGCCGTGTACAGAGTCGGGCCAGGTTGTTCAACCACAGCTCATTGTCTGGGCCTTTTATTACTGAAGATATGATGTCTGATGATTCCCTGCTCCAAGAGTAGGATCCAGTTATAGCTTCACTGTGTTCCCAATAACAATGAAGATAGCTTAATTAGAGGGCAATGCAGAAATGCTTTCAGTGAGTGAGTGTTTGTGAAGCCAATAATGAATTAGAAAAGTCTATAAAACAAATAGATCCACCCCCACCTCACCCCATCCCCCTCCACAGTTACAGCCTTTCAGTAGCAAGAAAAATCTAGCACCTACAGTACAGAGCAGATGTTGCGGTCTGTCGGCAGTTGAGTCAGAAGCTCCCTTGCCAAGAGAGGGAAGGAATAACTAAACTGTGAATCACCTATTGTCGGCAACTCTCCAGGAGCAACTGGGTCCAACTGGGTCCCCCTTCCACTGACGGCCAGACACTATTCATTCTTATAATAGCCGTGGAGTTATTCTGTGCAAATGTGTGGTCCTCCAGTGATTTAAGAGCAGAGCCTTCCCAAAACCACTGCTATTTTTTTTCTCAACAGGCAGAGAGGAAGAGTAAATCCGAGCCAAAGGGGCAAAAAACAACAACTAAATACAATGGAGTGAGCAGAACCCAGAACCCCTTGGTAGAAAAATTAACGTTGGAAACTGCAGTTCCACTAATGGCCAGTTGGGTTTATATTCTCTAAAAGCTGGCCAATTCCCATAGATGTCCAAGTAAATATGCCCAACTTTAAAGAAAAAGTAAGTATGTTTTCAGCTTGATACAAAAAGATTGTAATGGTCCCATTTGTAACAATCACACAGGAGTTAATCTATTTAAGTTTTGCATAATTAAGGAATTAAGTTGAGTGACAAGCAGGTGCTATTACAGGTCCAGGGTGGTACCATGATGGTGACAGCCATAGCCACCTCGCTGAGCTTCAAAAGCACTTCTTCAGGATACATTTTGGGTAACTGAGGGTTCATCAGACTTTATATACTGACTATACTTGAACAGTGTGGTTTTTAGTGTAAGCACGTGCACACGATTTGACTGATATGGAAGCTCATAGCTTCAGTTCAACCTACTGGGACATACTGTCTTGGGTTAGGTGAAATGACACCACTCTCTGATCTGTCACACTGTATATAGCTAGAACCAGGAACTTGTTAGCTTGGCTTTATGCTAAGTGTCAGCTAAGTGCTACTGACTCCTATAATCCTTTAACTTTCCATAGTACACTGGCATAGTCGTACATATTGGCAGCATGTCCCACATGGTATCTCAGGGGTGGGATGTAAACGTGAAGAAATGCATGGCTGACCCAAGACTGCAGAGTCTGCCCTGCTAAATAGAAAAAAAAAGTTCCTCCACAAAGACCCTCATCCCGCTCTTCAATAGCTACCTCTGTCTCACACGTGGTATCGATGGGATAGTTAAAGCACAATCAGCAGTGACATTACACCTTGGCATGGGAATCTAAAAGTTAGAGTGAGGCTGTTTGTCTGCGAGCCGCAGCCTGGAGATAGCATCAGAAGCAGAAAGAGTGAGAGAGAGGCAATGAGGTGTGCAGAGGTGATTTGCCTAGAGTGAAGCGTAGAGAAAGGCCAGTAGAGAGGGGACAGGGATCCCTTTATCATCGTCCAGAGGCTGAGGAATGGGGGAGGGGTGGGGGGGCTACACTGGAGAGAAAAGGCTGGAAGAGCAAGATAAGCCTGATGCAAGCCTTTTACTCACAGTGGCTGTAAATGATGCCACTGCTCCTTTTTTTATTCTTTAGGGTGTGTTTTTATTCATTCAAGAATGGGATGAATGGCACAGCATGTTGCCCTTTTAAACCGCGGTCAACAACCCAGTGTTTTGTAATATAATAACTTGAGCTCATGAAGGTGAACTGTGTTGCTCTTAGTGCATCTAGTAGGGAAATGATCATACTCACTTGTATGTATGTACACTGTGCTGGATAGCTTCTGGAAAGCCAAGCATCCCACACACAACCCTGCTGCTGTTGAGGCTCCATCCCAGGTCACAAACTTGTCTCCATCTCCCAGCATGCCTCACTTCCACCACACCCTCTGTGACAAGGCTTTTCCTCTTCGTAGCCATGAGGATGGGACGAAGACGGACCTCCTCGATTCGCACCTTACTTTGACCCTTGTTGAAGATCCACATCACATCAAGTATTAGATATCTCTCTAAGAACTGCACAGATGTTTACCAGAGGTAAAATGGTGTACCTGGTAGTGTTGGGGTCTTTGTAATCTGGTGAACTCATATGGATGTCCATTTCCATAATATCCATATGCTGTTTGCCGGTGGGTGGCCACAGGGCCCTGCCACTGAGGCCTGGCAGCAGTGGTGTGGCTTCTGCTGGCTGGCTGACTGACTCTGCGCTCTGAGGCGCACACGACCCCTAAGTCTTCAGAGTGCTTACAGTCATTCACCCCCCAGCCGTTGTGTTTGCAGTCCTTCAAGGACTTCTCTGAGCCGTCACAGCTCACGTTATCCATCCATATTGGGCCTTGTGAAAGAATAAACAATTCATAACCTCATTGTGATTTTCATTGATTGTGCAATAGTCAGTCCGTGCAATGCATTACACAACAACCCGAGTCAGTTCCTAAACACCTAACACTTGACTTTTACAAGCATGCTGATTTAAGGTTGCACCTTAGCGGCGTGTTAAGCAGTAGATACACAGCTTTTTACAAGGCTGGGTGCTGTAGATCGTGCTCCCTGAATCCACTCAACCTTCTCTTTAATTTGGATTTAAAAGCTGCTGTAAAGAATGTCCATAAACCACGGCAAGTGTTGCGCAACTCTGGCAAGCGAATGCTGTCATTATTCTAAAACAAATGGCATTTTTCAGCCCATATATTTGCTGTGCCGGCCTTCCAGGCGACCTTAACGAGATGTAGTCTCCAATCCCGCAACAAGTTATCTTTGTCACTTTATGACGCTAGTTATTTTGGATGTCTTAATTGGTGGTTTATTTGTGAAGCCATGCACTTTAGTTGCGGGCCAAGCAGCATTGATGTTTTGGAGGATACACAGTATATTGGGCTTAGTGGAAGCAAATATGGCTGCTTGCTGATGAGTCATTAAATCTTAATGACCATGTTAATCTGATGGGCCTTTGCATGACTTGCAAGAAAAGCAGAGGTGTAATTTCAGTTATCAGTAGGCCTTAATTTTGCTAGCCTGTGCACTGGCATTGATGTATAAAACTAAATGGACATGTCCCTGTTTAACTTAATTGCATCTGGGGCTTTCTTCCTAGCAGACAAAACGAGATGTGGAGGCCAGTCTGAACTTGTTTCATCACACAAACAGAATATAATCTGACAAGAACGGTATGACATTTGACCTTTCTTCTGTAAAATGTACGACAACCAAAGAAATTATTTAGGCTACAGGAAGTGTTCTCACCCGTTCCTTCTCCATACTTAGCGCTGTGAGCCCACGTTATGCCGTTCTGGAAACCCAGCTCTCTGCACACCACGTTGGCCAGCTTGATGTCCACCTCGTCGTCGCAGACGGTCCCCCAGGTGTTGTTGTGCAGCACCTCCACGCGCCCTTCGTGCGGCTCGCGCGCGTAGCTGCCAGCCAAACGCACCTTGGCGGTCGGTGCGCGAGCCGCTCTGCGGTGCGAGGACGTGGTCCGCCGAGGCTCCGCGCGAGACGGGCAGGAGAGGGACAGCAGCACGAGGAGGAGGAGGACGCTCAAGCAGAGGATGCGGGTCATCGTGAGCGAGGAGGAGGGCCTGCAGGTAAACGTTAACATTCCGGTTTGTTTGACTTATTTTGGTATATTTTTTAAATTCTCCAGTTGAAGTAATTTTAAGTCCGATAAGCAGCCCGTTCAAAGTTACATGGTGCAGCTGCCTTTGTTTCAGCTTTCTTTTCTAAAAACACGTACCGACTAAGTTCACCATCAAGCTTAAAATAACGGCATGACGACGTGAGTAATTCCTTTTAACATAGGCTAGGTCAAATAGACCGCCAACAGACACAATGAGAGGCTTGGTTGTCTTTGAAATAGACCAACGGTGACATCCTCTGGACAAACTACACTTAATAGTTTAGAGAGTCTACTATAGGCTACAGACACAGCCAGCAGTGGGTTCTTTATCAGGAAACGATGTGCTGAGACAGTTACCACTGCTATGGTAACTTATCTCCTGACAATCAGGGAGATATGGCTTGGCTTGGTCACGAGTCCCACATTTGCTGCAATCTTGCACTGATGCGATGGAAGCCAGAATGCTGTACACAAAGTGAACGCTCATGTCAAACGCAGTCATATAATTAGGGTGCACTTTTGTGTGTGAATAAAACAACCCCCAAGGCTAACTGAGCAGACAGGAACATGAGGCAGGTTTTAACTGGAGGTTAACAAGTGTCACAGCCAAACAAGCGCTTAGTGGTGGAGACTGAGGCAGAAATCACTGCAGGCCACAGGACAACACTGTGCAAACTACATGAAATGTGTTCGTCTACTGTGATGATAAATTTATAAAAGAACAAACCAGCAACCAGTAAGCAGAGCCTGCAGAGGAAACCTCGTGTAATTTGTAATGTATGAAGCAGTAAACATTTTTTCTCTAAAATTGGAAATATTTTCTGAAACTCTGAACTTATATATCTATATTATACTATAGCTAAAAAGTTTCTACAGATCCTCAACTTAAATAAAGCCTAAAGCCAACAGTGCCTACATTTATCCCTAAAACACCTGTTACACTCTTCTCAGAGACACCTGTACTTAAAATAAATAAAAACAGTGAGATCAGATCAAAATAAAATAAAATAAAATGCCTTACCAAGATTTAAAAGAAAAAAAATGGAAAAGGAGAAGTTAAGGTGGAAGTTCACTCACCTGGCAGGCAGCAAATGTTGCAGTGGTGGATGCTTGTCACAGCCAAGAGGAGAGTGACTGAGTGAAGGAGTGTGTCTACTAGAAGCTCTCCTGAGTCAAACCTCCTCTCTTCCCTCCTTCTCCATATATCCCTCCCTGCCTCCCTCCCTGCCTCCCTCCTCTCTTTCTCTCTAGCTCTCTTTATTCCAGATTGACTTTAACTACTTAAAGCTGGTTTATTAGATAGTAACCTGTATGCACAAGGCTCCAGCAATGTCACTATAAAATCTAAAAATACCAAAGAAGTAATTTCTTTCCAGTGATTCTGCATTGTAAGGCGTTCATTATTTATTTAATTATTTTAATTTATGACATTAGCATGAAGTAACTCTGAAACACGGAGAAGTTGTTTCTCACAGATAAAAACCACAAAACTCATTTATTTATAAGGATGCAACATTCAATCCTTCATCAGAAATGTAAATAATACACTCTAGTAACTAATTTCCATTTCTAAGTCTCATGTTTTTCTCATATTTGGACATCTTTACACCTCTCTTCTCTGATAGGCTGAGGATGCCTTACCTAACTGTCTCCTCGGCGCATTACACAACTTTAGCATGAACGTGTGTAAATGTAACCAACAGGAAGGGCTCTGGTTCCAGAATAGTTTCAAACATCAAGTTCCAAGTGTCTTAAAGAAGCTCCCTATACCACAGGGTAGATATTTCCTTGTTGAGATGGCCGCAAACCACCAGCTCTAAAATAGGCCCAGCCTCACCGTAGCCATGGTGAACGTGACTGATGAGAATATACCATACCACTCCTGCCCAGGAGTATATTACTATAGCCTAACCTATCATCGTGGTGTAGAAAGTATAAAGATTTAACTCACAGATGCACATAAAAAAAGGAAACAAGGAAAATGTCATCTTTATAGCTGTCAGTGCTCGGCCCCGGTCCAATTTGGGCTCCTTTCAGATGCTACTAAGGCCTTTCTACACGTTTAAACTGTGTTTATTTATTTTTGAGTCGTTTCGGGAGCATCTGGGACAAATTTAGCTACGTGGAAATGTTTGGGGCTCAGGATGTTTTGTTGATAAACTGTATTTCTGTTTTCAAGAAAACCTCAGTGGGCACCTTTCTAAGGCAGCGAGGTGTATTCATAGACATGAAAAATTGCAACTACGACAGGGGAGGTAGGAAGCCAAACATCCACCGCTGTGCCACTGTAAAAACACTTAGCAGTATGCAGATTTCCAGAGGGGCGAAAAAAAGAAGTCACATGTTACATATGTGTGTGCTCACGTGTGCTTGTGTAACGTTTGAAGCTGTAATTGACATGCTTGTGTGTGCCAGTGATGGTGAGACTGGGTGGCAAGACGGTGGTCCCTCCCTGACTGGTAAACCCCGAACAGGAAGAGAAGACCCCCTATTAGCGGAGCCAAATCAGAGGGATCTCCAAGGCCGACAGGGGGAGGAAAGGGACATGGGAAGGAAAAAAAAAAGGACACAGGAGGTGCCAGGGTTAAAAAAAACTATCATTGCTATGGGTGATATACTTGCATTATAATTTATGATGCACTGATGCGTATCAGACTAATTAAACTAGACCAGACAGGTGTCCCTGCTTGTGTGCCAACACTTCACAGCTCAGAGGGGCTGTGTGCTAGTGAGAGTGTGTTACAGGGCTCTCATAGAGTCTCTGTGGCGGAGCACACTCTCTCTCCCCACCTCTTTAATTACGCAGACCGAGTCGGCTCTGCCCTTTCCCACAATCTGTGGAGGAATGAAATAAATACATGCTCTCCAACAATAAACAAGTGCCTTTTCAAACGACAGCACCTCCTCGAGCTCACCCCCACTGCCGTCTCTCCCGGCTTTCATAACGCTGTTTCTTTGAACTGGCTATAGCACGGGTTGCTCAAACTGTATGGCAGGTTATGGGCCTTGAGAGCGCAGAGAGCTAAACAGAGATTAACCTCACTATATCCAGCTTCAAAGGCTTTAGTCCTAAGGTGGGACAAAATTGATCATCGCGTAAAACTGCATGTAAATCTGATTTATGATTCAAATCCTTTATTAGATATTCACATGACTTATAAATCAATTAAAGTGTAATTTATTTTATAGCTCCGCACATGCAGCCTGAAGTACTACACATTAGACTGGTAAAGCCAACTCAGTTCTTATTGGAATCTGAGGCTTGTCATAATCATTTGGATTCTTTTACGGGTACATACTCTGTATGTTTGCACTGATGCAGAGTGAAAAATGTAAGCAGTTGGATAGTCTTAAAAGAAATCAGCCCTTAATTACTGCCAACTATTCATCCTTAATGTTATTTCTCTGTCAATATCTGTACAATAGCACTTCTCAGACGACTCATTTTGTTTGTAGGCCAAGGACTTTCTATTACCGTCTTCACATTGCAAGATTAAAACAACGCTGGGATAATTTTAAAGCGTACTCCACCAATGTAGTGTTGCACCTTTGCTTAATGTGAATAATCTTAAGGATCTCAATATATCTTTATTCATGCGACGCTCCAGAAGATAAGCAGTTACAGAAAATGAATATATACTTATTTTGGCCACTAGCATGCGGAAGCTCCCAAAATACCAACAGTTCCCATATCTATAGTTTATGAAACTGGTTTCTCCGTTAGCCAGTCGCTGATCTGATTCTGGTGACATTAACTTGAAACAAAATCCTTAAACTCACATTTGCAGAACTCTCACTTTCACAAACATCATGCATTCATTTGCAGGTGGCATCAGGCCTCAGTTCCTCTCTGTACGAGTCCTCACTGGTGGTTGCTTTTTCCCACACATTCTCAGTACCGTTTCCATCTCCCATTAGTCTCTGTGGTTACTGATTCCCTATGCATCTTTCATGCTAGCCACACAAGTGTCTCCTACAAGTGATGAGAGGGTTACCATATTCCTCTCCACACCAGCCTGGCCTGCTCTGATTTACAGTGTCAGGGCTTTGAGCACCAGAAATGACTTGCCGCTTCCTGGTGATTAAAAAAAGAAAAAGAAGAAGAAGAGTGTACATGTAATACATAGGATGGTTAAATTGGTGGCATATTTCATGTGCAGCTCTTTCAAGTGCAACTCTGCCACCTTGTGGAAGACAGGAGGACCACATGTAGACACTCACACTTGGATGGTTCAAATATGTTTATTAAATATAAAACTCTTTTTTTGCAGTGCAATAATGATAATACAAAATATTTGGGAGATTAAAATGATTGCAGTGCTATTCTTATAAATGTGTGGATCACAATTAGAAATACATTTTCCTGAAATAGTTTGAAAGGGGGTAAAGAAACTTAAAAACACACCAAACGTTTAAAGGGAAAACGCTTGTCCAATTTGAATTTTTTTTTTATACGATGCAATTTTAAAATTAAGCATTTGCAAAAGTCTACAAAAATTAAATGCACCGTGGAGCCAAAGTTAGAAGCACCAATTAACTGTTAAATTGACACAAGTGCCATCTTAAATTTTTTTCTCATTTCTTGTTAGCCACAAGACAGAAACTATTACGTGAAAAGCAGAAGTGCAGCATGTGACAGTGTTTGCACCAAATGGTACTAGATAATGTTTACCTCTTAAAGCTGGAAAAGCTCACAATAATACTCTACAGTATACAACATAGTGAAAAGTCAAAAGGCCAGTAAGTTAAAAGCAGAATAGAGTTCCCTAGTTATGTTGTACAAAAGAAGAAGAGAAGAAATAGAAAAAAACATGTATAAATAGGTAAATAAATACTTAGTATATGCTGTGCATAGTTAACTAGTGAACGTAGTGTGGACTTAAACCATCTGCAAATGTTGTCTAGTGGTTGGTACAAGTATGTCAATGGGTTTAATGCACTGTCTAGTGTTGAAAGTTATGAGAGAACAAGGCCGTTTTCAATGCAGAGCCATTAGATTCTTGAGGTCACTGAAATACTGAAATGGAGGCCCAAGGTCATCAACACTGCTTTTCAAGGATTAAAAGTTTGAGTATATTATTTTTAACATGTTCCTGGGAATGTGTGTGCACACTCATACACATTCCCTGGAACGGGGGGGGGGGGGGGGGGGGGGGGGGGGGGCTGGCTGGCCGGGTCTGATCCTTTTCTGGTTACAAAAACAGAACTGTCGATTGTGCACTTTTCGTTTGCATAGATGTAAAGAACTTTGAAGCTATTAAAACGTACACTAGTCTATGGCAAGTCTAAACAACAACTTGCAGAAAGTGCCACACATCTGACATTTTATGCAATCAAGAACAATAAAACCAAAACCGTCGTCTCGAGGCCGCTAATAAAGTTGGAACACAACTTCTCGAAAAGCAACTTGCCAAATACTGATCACTATAGCCTTCATAAGAGCACTATTCATTCTCCTGGATTGCACAATACTGTCAGGTGTGGCCACTAATTCTTTATTGTATTACGAAGGGCAGAGGGTCCTCCATCGCTTGTCACAGCCCAATAGACGTGCAGTGAATGTATTCAGTCTTTCAACAAAAGGGCAGCCAATTGGTAAATAAAGTAATATACACCTGTTGAATGCATTAAGGTATGTAAATTTGTAATTCTTTAAGTCCAACTGTGGCTCTTAGATCAATTTACCTATGTCAGAGTTAACTAAGGCTACATAACACAAAATGAAGGCACCCCTCTGAGTCTCTAGCTTATTTGCTAAAAAGAAACCTTTATCTGTGTAGAGGGAGGTACTGAAATGTCAAGTACATCCATTGGTTAGTCTTTGGTCTGGTGGCCAAGTCTGGCACAGTTATCAACAAGCAGCATTGGAAACCAGTTTTAAATGTAAATGACTGATGTGAGCTATTGTGGTTAATGGGTACAACCTCAAATGTTAAAATCAGTTTCACAAACTGTAAGGTGAATTACCTGTAGTTTTAGAAGTGGAGCGGAACACTGCTTTGTGATGGCATCCCTTCCTTTCATACCGCTGTACATGCCAGAGCCATTACAAGGCAAGTTCACTTCCTCCTTATGTTGTAGGCTTGTCACGTTAAGTTGGATCCCTTAACGAAAGACTAGGTCACCATGTGCCATAAAGCCTTATGAATATGAAGATTTTTATTTGAAAAGCTACACCGGGTGACTTTGATGCTTCTCTTGAGCAATATCACTGTGTCAAGTCTTCAGCTTGAATAAAAACCTTCACACTCCCAGCCTTTATAGCACATGAGGGACCATCCCTCACTTAGAGCCAGAGTGCTGCCTCTGATCCTGTTCTGGTCCATTCTGCCCCAGTAAATATTATTAGCCCCGAGAACCCTGTCCAGTAAGTACCAGTTCCATTGGCACAGCTGGTGTTTCCCAGATTCCAGTACACCACAGAGAGGCAGCGAGTAAACAAGGTTCAAGGCTGCCAGGGTTTCCTGTCCTTGCCTTTCTGATCTGGAATGTGTTTGTAATGACATTTGTCCCCAAAATGGCAGCCAGTGGTTCTCCAGAAGTAACACTCATCTCCGTTCACGGGGCCACGTCTTCGAGGTCTGGGCAGAGACACAGAGAAGGCACATAAGCTAAAAAAAAAAAGCAATTAAAACTGATTCATACGAAGTGATTTCAGTAACCCAGCGTTTAAGTGCAGCTGAAGTTGTTCTTACCCAGCAGCTACCCCTGCCTGCTGTGTGACAGGGAGACAGGTCTTAAGTGGAAAGGGAAGGACCCTCGGAGCGTGGCGGTCCGGATAGCGCACAACTAAACGCGTGTTCTCAATACAATAACCCTGTGAAAAGAAGCAACTCCCAGCAATTCTTTTTCATAACAGGCACGTGATTTGAAAGCGTCAAACCAGTACTTACATTCAGTTTCTCCATGGCACGAGCAGCCATGGTTGCATTCTTAAAGTTGACGAAGGCACAAAATCTATCATGCAGCACACGGATACTCTCTATCTCACCATACCTACAATGCAACACAATCAAACAACAAAAGTGTGACTTCTTCGGTCCGCAGAGGAACACTGAGTGTACATGGACTGATTTCAGCTGTTAAAATTTGCTGATTATCAAATATTGTACCAAAGTAGGCTCATACATCTTAAAAAGGTCCCACAGATGTTTTTCAGTTAACTCTGTTGTCACATTTCCCACCCACAGAGATGGACAAGGGCTTCTAGAACAAAAAGAGAGAGGCAAGACTGAGGATGACAGCAGTAAAATGGCAATTTAGATGCAAAAACAAAACATATAAAGTTCAGCTACTGACCGCCCTGACCCTTAAACTTAATGAGACAAACCGTCACCTACCCTGGTTGCACACCCGATGCGTCTTGACCCACAGTTGCTGCAAAAGAAAAAGCGAATCATCGATAGAATACAGAGAAAATCATCTGTATAATGTTAACATATATCTTATATATTGGCACAGAGTCTAAAAGAAAATGCTGGGGCCTGTGTTCTCACCTCTGGCAGCATCAGAACAAGACACCAGAACAGCCTGCACAGTTGAAAACTTCTCCAGCAGCGCAGCACTTTGCATTTCATCAAAACCGAGCTCCTGAGGACAGAATAGAGAAAATAAGCAGTCAAAGGATTAAAACTCTGTAGGCCAAGATGACTAGTATCTAAAGAATGAAAGCTGAGGACGTCACGTTTCCTCTCAAGCTTAGAAAGAAAGTGTTGCCCTTTGTGGGGATGTAGATGTATTTACCATTATCTGCAGCATTTTGCAGTAAAAAAGGTCATTGACAGCCTCCTCACAGCCTTTGTCCAGTTTGAGAACCTGCTCCATAGCCTTCTCTGCCTCGCTGTACCGCTACAACACAACGACACACATGGATTAGTGAGCAAAAAGTTAACTGTATCACACGGACGTTAGAATGAAGCCATTCACTAGATGTTTTTCCTCAGTTCCATGCCATGACCACAGCAGCCTGTACCCACCTTCATGCCCATGAGAGCACTGCCTTTACGAAAGTGTCCCTTGGGCCACTCTGGGGAGAGTTGAATGGAGCGTTCAGCATCGGCCAGGGCCTGTGGGTACTGCTCCAAGCACCAATAGCAATAAGAACGATTCCCAAAGAACCTAAAAGGGAGTTAAAAACGTATGTGAACTGTGTTACATGTTTCTGAGATGCACATACTCCTTTAGTAATAAACTGACCACAGGAGATGTACCTGTAATCCTTTGGGTCACATTTGATGGCTTCTGTAAACATAGTGACTGCTTGTGCGTACTGTCCCTCTTGAACCAGCTTTATCCCTTTTTCTGCAGGACATAAACAACATTTGTTAGCAATTCTCTGGTGAGACCGTATCCCATGTCCTTGACCGACAGCAGTGCTGACATGCTGGCACAAAGGAATGTGTAATCAATAATGTCCTTGAGGCCTTTGTGTTTCTGTTTAGGTAAAAACGCTATCAAGCAGCTGGCATTGTATAAATCACTCCTTACCCGTCAGTGATGCACTTTTCTTGGTCATGGTGTCAGTTCCATTTGTCTGCAAGTGAGATAATATTTCTATTCATGAGAATGCACACGCAACAACTGTACTAATTGAATTGTGTTCGTGGTCCAGAGTCCAGTTTTCTCACACGTCAGACTTTGGAACCGTTTCGAGGAACACACTGCAGCCACAAGAAAAATACTGGACAGTCTGTGAGTTTGCTTTCGCTGAATCTACGCTCTACAGTGTCCATTAGTATCCATTCACCTCTTTCCTGGCCTCATTCTCCTTGTTTTCTTTGGACTTGCGACTTGATCCTTTGGGTTTGATATGGCTAGCAGCATTAGCAAAGAAGGCACTGCTCACATCCCACTCAGGCTCCTGTGGGACAGAGACAAGCCAAACATGTACAACATCATTCAGGCCTACAGGGCTGCAGGCTTTCATTAGAAACACTACACCAACTAATTGTTACTCTTTAATGAACAGAGGTTTGATTCAAGTGGAAAACACTAGTAAAGTACCACTACCTCTTCAGTGGATCTGGCTTGGCTCTTCTGTTGTCCTTTGATTCCTGAAGGAGTCATGACTGTAGGAGTAACACACTTGTGCGAGGCTGCCGACTTCTCTTCTTTCTTCTCCTCTTTTTCCACCCTTTGTTTCTCCTCTTCAGCGCCAGCCTCTGCTTCTGATTCACTCTCATCCATTTCAGATTCTGGGCCTCCGTCCTCTTCATCATCCTCCTAATGTGTCAGACCATATAATTATTTAGCTATTTAGGCCAATGTAGAGTGCATACCCAGCAGAATATAAATATGACTGTTACCTGTTCAGCACTGTCATTTTGCTTAATCTGTCCCTGCTTCTTACGTTTTCTGCGGCGCTGAAACAGACCCAGGGTTTTATACGTTAGAAACGTACGACTTTACCCGAGAATTCACACATTAGAAGCATACTGGACACAATCTCTAAGAGGTGGAAGGGTTTGATTGCTCACCTTCCTCTTGGCTTTGCGTCGCTCTGCCCTCCTTCTGGCCTTCTCCTCCTCACTCAAATCTTCTTCTCCATTTAATGCCTCCTAAACAAACACACACGCACACAAGTTGAAAGCTGCACATTACAACTTTAGCCTTGAAGTCCTGACTATGCCCTGTCAGGCTGACACGATTTGTTTACCTGCGACAAAACGGCATCGCCGTTTGGGTCAGAAGCTGCGGCACTACAGTCCATCTGCTCCTCCTGCTGCTGGACAGGGGCGCCTAAAAGGAAAAACACAGCACGTCATCATGAGTTTGGATTACTGGATTACTCTTTGCCGATTCAGTTTTTTTTTTTTTTTTTTGGGAACCAGGACCAGTCTTGTTCCTTATATGCCCAACACTTTGTTAATTACATTTCCTCACCCTTTCCGTGGAAGGGAAATAACTCTAACAGTGAAAGTGCATTCACTGTTAAAGCACTGAATGTTTGGTTGCTATGAAACATGGGATGGGCAGCATTGTCCTCTAACACGATTGTGTTCTTCTCTTTGCTTCTTTTACCTTCTATCAACTATCCGGATTAAACATGAGTAAGTAAAGGAACAAAAAGAGCATAACTGATCTTAATATTTAACCCTCACAATAATGCAAAGATAAAAGTGGCTATATATTTGAACATATGCACCTCTACAAGCATGCCGATCAGTTGGATCTTTTCCTAAATGGGAAAAGAAACGACACATTTGGTTGTTGGGCTGGTAAACAAACATATTTTGCATTCGCCATCAAGTCTAACCACTTTGATAACAAGGCGCTAAATATTAAATCACACTGGGTGGAGACAGGAAAAGTTATGGAATACGTTCTTAAAAGAAACCCCAGGAAATCCTCAGAATGAGAAAAATATGCACAGGGAACAAAAAAAAAAAAACTGCTCAGTGAAACTGATTCAAGATGTT
Source organism: Planiliza haematocheilus (assembly GCA_005024645.1). NCBI lineage: Eukaryota > Metazoa > Chordata > Actinopteri > Mugiliformes > Mugilidae > Planiliza > Planiliza haematocheilus. Next base: position 496,978 of record SRSE01000845.1, on the reverse strand, counting down.
TGTTTTTGGTCTTAACAGAGAGAAACGTTTACTCTAATTTTACCACTGCCACAAGGCCAACATGTAACACACACACACACACAGCTGCCCCAGGCACTGCTGTACGAGAGCATCTCAGAAAATGCGTGTTCTTTCCGCATGCGTACACGAGTAAACTTGGTAGTGAATTTTAGGCCCCAATGGCAGCAGATAAATGACAACACAAATCATGCCGGAATCTAGGTGGTGTCAGATTTCTATTTGCTGAGCAAAGATTTCCAGAGAGTGACAAATCCATACTTGGTAGGTGACTCATGTTGTGACTCGTGAAGCATAAACTGGAGAGTTTGGTGCCGTTTTGCTGTTCGAGTGCAAGCAAGCTACAGTTATGCTGGACTTCCTCATTCCTTCTCAAGGGTGATGGGGTTCTGGTCAGCATTTCAGACGGCACAGATGAATGTGCTCAATATTCCTATGACCCTCCTGCCAAAACCATTCCTGCATGTTCCTTCCGTTTTTTTTGTTTTTTTTTCTTGGAAACTAACTCTCCTCTTGCTGATAAAGAGTACCAGTTCAGTATGTATCCAAACATATCGTACAAGGAGTTTCAGCTATCCCTGTCTGCTGCCTCGCTGCTCAAATGTCACGAAGCAACCACTGCTCCATCCTTCCAGCTGAATCAGGCTTTTTGTTGAATCTGTACTGTAACAGAATGTCCTACTAACAAACCCAAGATCACTGGGCAAAATGCAACAAAAGAGTCCCTGTTTCTCCCCTTCAGGGAAACTTCCTAAATTAGTGTGGAGTTGAAAGGTGAGCTCTTTCCACAGGAACGCAAAATAGCAGCGTATCATCACGGACTCCAGCTTTAACCGGGAAAACATGCGCTTCACAGCTTCTTTTTATTAATACCGTTTCTTCGACATGGCTTGAAAGAGAAAGTGGGCATGATCGTGTCAGTGGTTTTTAAGTGGTTTTGTAAACTCACTACACATGCATGTGTTTACACGGCATTCAAATGTCAACATGTACAGTGAATCACAGTGAACGGCTCACAGACAAAACTGTTTTAGAAGGAAACATCTTTAAAACTTGGCAAGGGAAATCTGCAAACTGACAGCTTGTCATGGTGAAAAAGAAAGAAAAAAAAACGCAAGAAAACAGAAACCTAGTCTTCAGTCTGCTCTCTGCTGTGAAACTAAAATAGTTAACAGGTTTAAAGAATATGATGTCACTGATATCAGTGGGAGACATCAAAGTGGGAGGACTGAAAGTGGCGTTACAGAATGCTTCCAGTTTAATTTTAACAACGAGTTCATAACCTGCTCTGCAGCTTGTAAGCTTGTAATGCAAGGAAACTAAACACACAAGGGAAACCAAGAAGAGGAACAACATGACAAAGTTTAAGACACGTAATTGTATGCCCATTGACAGTATGACTAGGCTTCTTCTTGGTACCTATTTGAAACAATGCTACCATAACAATCCACAGCATTGCAGGGAGTGTAATTAGTTATGGCCTTTAAAAGGCACACCCCATGTGATATGTAGCCTTTATGTATGTGTTTTATATACTTTTCTATTTATTTTGCTATTTTAATGTAAAACTCCGTGTGGAAGGGTTTCGGATATTACGACAACTTCATGGTGCCTACTGCGCAAAACTTGGAAGTAGTGCAAGCTAGGGTGTAACTGGCGAGAGGGGAACTTCATTGTTTGAGCACGAAGTCAGTTTGATGATCTCGACAAAGAGAGCTGCGAGGCACTACCACGGATGTTACAGCGCTTAAATAACCACACTATTAGATAATACTTCGTCGCCGCTTTCCTATTATTGCTTTCGGGTTCGGTGTAACTTGTGACAAGTTGTGAGAAAGTTTTGAAAGCGTTTCTTACCGCTCCCGAGTCCCAGCAGCCTGCATATATCTCTGGTGATTTTCATGAGCGCAACCATCCAGCATTATCGTCCCAAATATACCACGGAAATACCTAAACTATGTGTTTAACTTAAGCGTGGACACGTTTGTAACATCGGGATAATCGGTATCGAATCTGCGGGAATCTTTGGTGGTTTAATCCACTTCCTGAGCGTCAAACAGTTACGTTGAACCACCCAGAGCGACGTCTTAAAGGCACAGTGCACCATTATCGATCATTGAACAGCTCAGATCTTATCACGAGGGACAACAAAGGGTGGTTTTTGTATATGTCTATTATCCAGTATTAAAAAATAATGTGTCAGTATAATTACTGATATAAATATTTCATTAGCACAACATAGTAATAATGGAATAGGGTGTTAATTATTCATTACGAAGTCAAAATGAGTTGTTTAACAACAAACAAAAGTCACATTAATATAGATATGTACACTCACCTGCCGGGTCATTAGATACACCAGTGAAACAAATGCATTTAGTGCAAATCCTGCACTGAATATTCAGTTGATTCAACTGTTTTCGGTGTAGAAGGTGTGGTTAGTGTTGTACTGACACATTTCTTATTTTGATGACCCCATTTTAGTCAGTGGGCAAAAAGAAAAACAGAAATACTTCAGTGGCTATTTTAATACAGTTAAACAGCATCCTCCAAAATGTTAGTACAATTTAATTACCACCTTCCTTCAACATTACTAATATATTAGAACATATTTGTTGTTGTTTTTTCTATTGTACTTGAGGTACACAAATGGGTATGTATGGACATTTGAGAAAAAAATACTACAGGTCAACTAACTTCTAAAGTTTTCAGCTGGATCACAAGGTAAACTGTTAAGTAGGCCTTCCTTTAATTGATTTTTTTTTGTGTGTGTGAAATTACGCTGTATCTAAGGTCCACAACGACGTCTTGAATCTCCAAATAGCTGAAAATCTACTGTAACATATATATATAAATAATCAAAGATAAATTAAATCTTTACTGTCAAAGTATTTAACTCGTACAAAATACAGGTTACATTGAATGAAACAATTATCAGGCATTAATTTATTGTTAGGTGTCATGTTTATATGGAAGCACCAACCAAGTGTCCTAAAGGTAAATACCACTGGACACTTTATCACGTCATAGCAGTCATAGCATTTGGTTTACAATGGCACTGCTCATTTGCGGTCTTGACCAGAACAGGGCCATCGTTAATGTTCGTATGTTAGCATGCAGCCGTGAAATGCCTGTGGAGTGAGCGCCACATACAATAAGAGACGCCAACAAAAAACTCTAAGGAGGAAGAGGAAAGGGAATCACATTTGTTTGAACTCATTTGAATTTATTCAAAGAGGCTTGTACAATGTTCTAGTGTGCATCACTTTTATCATTAAAAAATAAGTTTTTATTTCATTGGGAAATCCCATTTAGTCTAAAAATAGATTTGCCATCAACATTCATGTGTAACTATTACTAATTTCTTAATTAGATTACTTCATGAGATATGACCCTCCAGTGCTGTTTGTTTTTCCACTGGCAGGGTTTAAACATTGATGAATGTGGTGGTGTTTTATCAAGCTTCTTCCTTGTCTCTTTAATCCCACGTCACTGATATTATTGCATCAATGGTTTGGTCCACATAATCACAACCAGCCTGCGCAGTCAGCATAATGTGATGTAAGCTAATCAAACAGATAGCTGGAGGGTCATAATTTATGTCTCAAAATAATCAAATTCACATGAAAGGGAGGTTAAACACTGATCAGAGGACACCGCACTGACGCTGCGAGATTGTCTTAGCGATGTTTCAGGTCAGCCATGACAGTGAGAGCTGCGTTCCAGCCAGGAGAGCCCATCACGCCACCACCTAGACATGGAAAAAGTATGAGTCACTGTCACCCTGTGTAGGAAAATCACACACAGTTTACCTATCCCCTGACATCACTTCCATTTCTTTATCATCAGCAGTCAAGATAAGGTTACATTCAGAGCTCCAAGGTTCAAATCACTGGACTTATTACTACACGATAAACAGCCTACAGATATTTAAACAAAAATAAGCACCTGGGTGACATCCACTGCCACACAGATAGAGTCCTTTAACTGGTGACCGGTGGTCTGAGAAGGAAGGTAGAGGCCGTGCTATGAAGAGTTGGTCCAGTGACATTGATCCGTGGAAGATATTCTGTCAAAACAAACCCACAGCGTTTACTCTTCTTCCTTGTTTTACAATTATGCTTTTATGAGAAAAGTGACTTTAAATGTGTTTAGTAAATGATTTATGACTCTACAGTTTAGTGAGTTTTTACTTCATGTGAACTTTGATTCTCACTCATGGTTTGTGGTAAAACTGTCTGTAACCATTAACTGGTTGCACAACAGGCTGACAGGGACGAATGTGAGCTGCGGAGGACGCAAATGACTTCCTCATCCACTGAGCAGCTTGTGACAGGCAAATAAGCTGCGTGTAAATATTCAAATTGCCACTCAGGCTATGTCTACAGTGTACGTACCCCTCCAGTGAGCCCAAAGATCCTCTCCAGGTCGGGCGGAGTCAGGACGTCCCTACCCACCACTGACTTTTTAAACCCTGGGGCATACTGCTCCACCCAGTCAAACACTAAGCGGACAGACAAACATGAAACAGGTTAATCATACCTTTCTTTCATTTAAAAAAAAAAAATTAATTTGTATCATTTAGCATTTAAACAGGACTTAGTGAGATAGATAGATAGATAGATAGTGTTTCTATCTGGCATTTAAACGTGACTTATGAGTTTATATGTCTGATATTATATATTTATCTGCTATTTTTTCATTCTGCATGTTTTGTAAGCTATTGTGAACTGCAATTTCCCCATCGCGGGACTAATAAAGATTTTTCTTATTCTTATTATTCTTATTCTTAAATTTACATTTCATCACAGTATGCTACAACTAAGCAATGCACACTTTTGGCAGACTTGGAGCAATAAGAGGATTATTTGGCATTTCTAACCAGTGTCCGCAAAGGCCTCCTTGTCATGGTCAGTCCACTCTCTTCCTTCTATGTGGTAGGGGGTGAACTGGGTGAACAGTGACACCACGTGTGAGCCAGGGGGAGCCAGAGTAGGATCCAACACAGAGGGAATGGTCATCTCTATCATAGGCCTACAAGAAAACAAGAAGGGGACATGAGACGAGATGGTGGGCTAAGATTTTTTTTAAGATACATTTGGGAGCTAAGAACCTCATTAGCTGGGTCATGGCTATTTCTGGTTAAAAGGTTGCTTTCAGTCAGCAGTCTAAATGCAAACAACTTCACTTTCTGATATAAATACACTTCAAGAAAAAGCATCCAGGGGACCAGAGCCCATTGATTCAAGGCTAAGTGTTAGCTATCTAAGAGAAGGACATAAATGAACAGAGAAAAAAAAGATTACAAGGTTATTAATATAATAGATTTGAGACCGTTTAAGATGCTGTATACATCTTTACTCTCCAAGTTATGGCTTACATTTTCTACACCAAGTCCAGGTATGTACTCTATGACTAGCTTTTATGTTCAAAGTAAAGGAAAATCTGAGTCTACTGAGCGTATGTGCCCTTAACAAATGTTTACCTCATGCAAGCTTAGCTAAACTCAAGATGATTTGGCTCCTGGATGTAAACGGTCCTTTCTACACAGAGCAAGTGTTATGTGTTAAAGTGTTCACTTACGGGGAAGTGCAAAGACATATTTACCTTCCCGAAGGGCGCCCATTTACGGCCTCTTTGTACGCCGTCTCCAGAACGTCTACGCTTTCGCAGTTTAGATGAATTGAGCACTGATGGTGCGGCCCAGGCTTATCATCCGGCGTGGGAGACGCTAGGAAGTTTGGTAGCTTGTCTACTGCCACTGTAACAACAGGTCACACACAATGTTTGTTTGCTCTTCACTTTTCTTTAAATTTCTATTTTGTGGCGCAGAACTTTGTGCGCTAAGCTCTATAAATATAGGAATTACAATTAAGTCAACTCACAGTGCATGAAATACGTCGTAATTAAAATGGTTTAACTGACTATTAAATTAAAATTTACAAGACAGTGCACCATAAAGGATCAGTTACTAGGACAGATGTCCTGTGTGACAAAGCTTTATCTCGTAATGCTGTCATTAAAAAGCAGGATTTATAAAGGGCACCACAAAGACAACTGAACACTGCCTTAGTGTGTCGGCTTTACACAGTTTCACAGTTTTATAATACCCCAAACTTTCAGACGTGTGCTTTCGGTATCAAGAGCTTAGGGAGTAATCAAATCTTACACTTTAATAATATATACAGTACTCCAGTGACTGACACCCACCCCCACTTCTTCACTGCTTTACAAGTGTGCAACTAGTGGTTACATATACACACAAGAAACAATCCCTTAAGCATGACTAAAGTTTTTTTTCCTCTTCCAGATTTTGCTTCTTTTGAGGCTTACTGTGGCTCCAAGGCAGCTTTAATGGTAATATGGTAAAGCTTTCTATTTTCGAAAAGTCAGAACTTTTCATACAACTGATTTGCAGTTACAGAAATATAAGAGACTTACCGTTGATCTTGGTAACAGGTGAAGTGTAGTCGATCTGATCTACAGCTTTGATGAACTCCGGAGAAAGGGCGTCCTACAATGAACACATAAGCCATAAGTAAGTATTGTTTGTTGCTGTGATTACAGGTGCTGTTTACTTTTTTCTATATTACCTGCGGGGTGAGGTTCTTGAAGGTAACATACGCGGTGGCATTGGATAAAACTACTTTACTGTGGATCTCTGTTCCATCCTTTAGCGTCACTCCCTTGGCAGCACCATCTGAGCCAACAAGGATTTGTCCTACGTCCTGCCAGGGACATGTGTTTTTATGCATGTGCATTAAGACCAACAAAGTAAACGGTGTCAAATCAGTATTATTAAGCCAGACGGTATTACCTTCTCAGTGAAAATGTCTACACCATAAGATCGAGCAGCATTGGCAATAGCTTGAGACACACCTCCCATGCCTCCCTCCACATAACCCCAAGCTCCCTTCTCCTCCTCCAGCTCTCCCATCACGTGGTGCAAGAGTACATACCTTCAAGGCAAGACCATGATATCAGTTCTTTTGATAGGTCAGTGTGTTTTTTGCAGGGTGCTGCAAAATGTGTCCTCACCCGCTACCAGGATTACTAGGGCTAGTCATGGCTCCTATCACGCCATCAGTCGCCAGCGTTGCTCTCAAAGGCTCCGACTCGAACCACTGAGTGAGAATCTGCGGCACAGAGTCAGAAGTGATGCACCAATAAAAACAGCAACGAATGCCAAAACTTTGCGCATGCCATAACAAACCTTCATTATTGGCGCCGTTATAATCTCATAAAAGTCTGGAATGTTTTTGCCCAGTTTCAGACCTTTAAATTGAAAACACCGTGAGTCACTTAAATCTGACAATTAAAAGCAAGATCAAAAGTCCATTTTTCAAGCATGCCTCCACAAACGCACCACATTTGACAATAGGCATCAGTGTTTTAGCCGCAGCCAGCCTTTGCCTTAGTGAGCCGGTGGTGACGCCTGGAATATCGGCAGGCACAGCATCCAGGAGAGGGCTGATAGCTCCTGATAGCTTTTCAAGGTGTGCAACAAATTCTGGATAAGCCTGGGGACACGCCAAAGAATGGGTCATGATGTCGATGAGCATTATGCATGAGGGAAAAAAAACACAAGGAGAAGTAAAAGTCAAGATAAACAGCTCTCTCGGTTCATGCTAATGTGCTTAAATCACCTTAGCATCCTTCTGTGAGAACTTGCCGATCTCTTTCTGGTTCATAGCCAGGTCTGAGCCCAGGGTGAGCGATCTCGGTGGAGCACCTCTCACCCCTTCCTCCAGCATGGGGGTGAAAGCATGGGGGTTTCTCCCATACACCTTCAGCCCGTGTTTCTGAAAGAAACAAAGATTGAGAATACACAAATTAAACAAGTGAAGAGTTGAAAACAATCCATGTCTGTGCAAGGTGGCTGCCTGAAATCTTTTTTTATTATTATTATTATGGCTGTACGTACCTTGAGCTCCAGTTCAGTGTATATATGGGGTCGTAGCAAACTGAGCAAATAGGAGCACCTGGAGAAGTGGAAACCTGCGTAAAAGATTGTAATGTCTCTCAAAGATACAAAACTGCAATTAAAAAAACTTTTCCCCAAACCACACATTCATAGTGTCTATTCATCCCTAAATAACAAATTTGCCTAAAATTGATATATAAAAACATACACTGTGTGCTTTTGTGTGCTGCATGTCCCGATTACTCTGCATAATACTTGTATTTTCTACTTATTTCTAGTCGGGGGCCTTCCTACCAGGGAAGATCTCCTCTGAAACAGCTGCACCTCCCAGCACATGTCTGCGCTCCAACACGGCCGTCTTCAGTCCTCCCTTCTGAAGATAGGCTGCCTTAACACACACAGGCATCACCTTTACCCTGTTGCTATACCATATACATTAGGCATTACAGCACACTGTACAAGTACGTATTGGGAAACATGCATGAACTCACTGCCACCAATCCATTGTGTCCTGCAAGTAAGCAGAAAATATGTCAGTGTTTATTTCTCATAGAAATGTCACACATTTGCATTAAATTCCAGTTCCTTTTATTTGGCACTTAGTGCAAACTACTCTTTTTCTTTTCTTTTCAGAAAATTCAGTGAATTCAAAATTAAAGATTTAACATTGGTTGCATTTGCACAACCAAACACAGAGCCTGTTGTAATGTATTTCAATAAGAGATACACTTTTCTCATTTCTACTAATAACTTAGCTGCAGCATTGGATTAGTTTTGCAAAAATGTGGCGCGGCCTGTTACAGTGCAGCTCCTGCGCTTTCTGCACTTTTTAAAGACAGTGCACAGTTCTCACCTCCACCGATGACCAGCGCGTCATAGTGGGATTTTAAGTAGGTGTGACTCGATCTTGATCCAGTCACTGTCCCCACGAGCGCTGCAGCCCGTCGCCCTCGATCAGTCCACACCGCTGCAGCCATGGCCGGACAGATTTTTTTTTTTAAAAAAAACGTTCCCTCAATCCCTCCCCCTTTCTCCCCATACAGCTGCCTCGAGTAGATCCGTTTCCTGTGATTGCGCTCCACCTTTCTCTGAACTGATTTGAGTTTACGAGCGGGAAACTGATCCAAAGACAGGCGAGGGAGATGAGATATTAATTTAAATCGGTTACATACTTGTAAACTGTTGTGAAAGTGTTAAAATTTGGATCCAGTTACTACAGGCGCGGCAAAATTACGCATTATGCACAGATCCATTTGACTATTTGCGCAATAGTTTTCTGAGTCACTGTGTTACTACTATAATGTCCCTGTCGTAATACTAGTAAACTGCAAGTTGCATCCCATGAATAGAAATGACAAATACGGTGAACTTGATAACGAATCTCTCTTACAGCCATCTATAACGCCATATAAAAAGATTAAAAGTTATCATGCTGTCATTCTGATGCCATCCATTTGGGGGCGGAGTTGCTCCATAAAATACCCTGTTCTACACACCAAGCAGGATGAGTCCCTTGTTAGTACAGTCAGTGAAAGCTCATTTATTCCACAGTATATTAGCATGTCGTTTGTGACTAAATGTTTTGATATATTCAACTCTTCAAGAGCAACGACGAATTTATAGCTTACTGATTAACAGCTTATGGGAATCTGAAAATAACTAAATGTGCATGCGAATAGCAACATTTACTCCACAAGACTTCTTTTTAAATTTGTTTTCACACAAGAAAAATACATATTTAAAAAAGTATAATGTGCTCTTTAAGACACCTGGTTTGGAGTTGAGCTTGAGTCATCTCACGGTAAGGGCCCATCTTAAGAGTTTTAAGATGAGCTCTTAACGCAGAATTGTTTCCTAGTGCTGCTGTTGAAGATGTCATGTTGGCCTAGTGGTTCATTTACCTTGTGTTAATGAGATAAGAGGGCATAGATTTTGCTGCCGGCCTATAAGCAGCAGTCCAGGGAATAGACAGAGCCAGAGGAGGAAACTGTCTGCAGGGAACTAAGGAAGGGGTGGTGTTAATTGGTACGAAAACAACCAAACACAGCAGAACATAAGCAAGTTAGCATCTCATGTTGTCTATATAATGTGGATTTTGGACTATGTTTTGCTTAGACAGTGTAAAATAATTCCTGAGGTTTATATAGACCGTGCACTCTCTTGGTAGAGGGAATTAAATGAGGTGTTATGGTGATCTAGAGTTTCCCGCTAGACCTAACATGCCTCTCCCCTGGTGTATTAGAGTAGCATTAGTTTCAGGGAAGAGAAATGATCCTGATACACTGTCTGCTTGGTTTTCCTTTAAAGAACGTCTGCGGACAACAGCCAATCAACCATAACAAGATCAGGAGATCTAGGCAGGAGATTTTGTTCTTGTAAGCAGAAATTAACACTTCATTCCCCTTTGTCGGCAGAAATTCAACACTACAGCCCTTCAAGGCTCTCCCAGGCAATAAAGGGGAAAATTCAATTACGTTATAACAGCTCCGCACCAAAACACAATTACCCCATTTTCTGGAAAAAAAATGTGATCCTTTATGCCTTTAGACAGACATATTCACTGAAAAAGATGTGAGGCCTCTCAGCATTCATAATGAATAAATCATAAATTACTATCTCATAGCAGTCCATAAAAGGTGTTAGAGTGTAGAATGAACATTTCAGTCTCTTATTAAGTTATTTTGTTGTTTTAAGTTAAAAGCAATAAAGACAGTATTTGCCAAGTCAAACCAGGTTTGAATTTGGATGGTGAAAGAAAACAAAAAGAGTTAGCTTTGCATCAGTTTTGTCAAGTGACAAAAAAAAGATAACTGATTCAAGCTGTAATAATGTGATTAATGTAAAACGATGTAATATACTTATATGAGAATTAGTGAATATAAAAAAGTAGCATGTTTTATGGTCATTTATGAAGAAAAATACCTATATGGATTTTGGTTTGTGAACTAGCTAATCATTTTAAATGTTATCTAGGAATCTAAGATCTGAAAAGTATATCTAAAAATATGTTTTCTTCTTCAAAAACAATTCGAAATATTTGTTGATGGCAAATAATTGTAATGTACAGAAAATTACTAACACTGTAAAGCCCTTTTTGTGATTGATATCTTAACATATTATTATTATTTCTCCTTAATGTTGCATAAGTTATGATTTGGTTTAATATGCAATGAAGCATCATTCCACACCTTTAAAGAGTCTATGGGTCCTCACCAAAGAGCGTTCATTTTACTCTTTTTGAAGAGTGTGTCATTGTTGACTCTTCTTATAGTTAAAATGTAATACTTCTCAACACTAACCAGTATTTGTTTCTCCCATCACTAGTGTGTAATGTTATATATTAACTTTCTCATGGTGTCAGTTGTTAACTACTCCATATTCATAAAAATTAAATATTGTTTTCAGTAACATACTACATGCAAAGGGTAGCACAGTGGTGTGGGTGCAGTGATGCCTCACAGCAAGAACGTTCTGTCCAGGTTTGAATCCAGGCCAGCTGGGGCCTTTCTGTGTGGAGTTTACATGCTGATGAAACAAAGAGGCCATGTTAAGCTTAAAAAAATTATTTTAAAATGCATGGACAACAACACATGACACTTTCCAGATACTCTATTCCCAGTCATCAGGGGAAAATGAGAGACAATTAGCCCTGGAGCTCTTATGGCAGGTGTTGAACTGTGTCCAGTCTCCACACAAGACTGGCCTGAGGGTCATAGTAGAGTTCTTGCTTAAAGAAACAAACACAAAAATGTTGAATTAAAAGAGAAATAAAGTCAAATGGCTACTAATGAGTTTGTGGACTTCATGTGATCCATCAAACAGGCAGCAAGCGGTGCCACAGCAGGACCAGGATACAGAAGCCTGTAGTAAAGTTGTGCCCAGCTAACTTTACTGCCACTCGCTGTCTTGTTGGTCTCTATCAACTATTTTATTGGGGACGATAGAAAGCTCTCAGATAATGCATCTACATTTTGCTGTAGGACATTTGGAACACTTTGGAACTCTAACTTCTTGTTAGTGTATAAGTGCACCGATTGCAATGGGCCCGCTAACCTAACACAGTTTAGCTATAAGGTCAAACAGGCATCTATGTTAACACCACCGCAGTTACACAGTCTGTGTCTACTGGGTTGCTGTCTGTTAGATTAACTACTGTTCCTGCCATAAACTGTAGCAACTGCAACAGCCTACGTATGTTAACCATGTTAACTGTATGGATTAACATTTACTGACATTAGCATACGTGTAAACTCAAATTTAAGCGTTAGCCTGGTGTCCAGATACAACTGCTGACAGCAGAATTAAATATTACATATCAAACTGTTCTATGAGTCCTCTTACATAATCTAAATAATCACATAATCGTAAAAAACAGTTAATTGATAATCTCTTGGGAGTACACATTGGTTTCAGTTTAGATTTCAGAGACAACACTACAAATGAAAGGAGAAATGCAGCATTAATAAATTAATGTGCAAATACTAGTAAAGCCTGAGCAGAAATCCCATATTTTCTGCTCAGATATAAAAAAATTTTTTTAAACTGATTCTATAGAAAGCTCTCACAGTACAGTATGTGCCAACACATTATGTCCAGAGCCAAGTTTGAAGTCTTCACCAAAACCCAATCAAGAGTGACATATCTATTAACCAATAGCGTGAGTAGGACATGGCTCTTTTAACCAATCAGAGTTTACTTCCGCATCGCGGCCTGTGGCGGGGCTCCGTGTGTATTTGTCCGCCACGGCCTCTCTTGCTGGGAAGGGTAGAGGCGGGGAGGGAATGGTGTAGACGGGTAGAAGACCACCCCAGGGGAATGTAAAAGTTTAAGACTGAAATCACCCACGAGAAGCGAGCCCGGGACAGATTTGACATTATCACATTGTTTCTCATGGAAGCAGATGGATTTGTGAGGAGGCGTCGGATGACAGCGGAGACTACAGGCAATGATCCCGGGGTTGCTGGAGCCTCTGCCGGGGCAGAAGTTCGATGGCTGGGGGGCAGATTCTGGGGTGTTTCGGAAAGTATCGTGGGAAGCCTGACACCCCGGATCGGAGGCGAAACGGAACTACAGACTGTCGATTTTATCCGCAGTGCACAGGATGCACAAGCAGAGGACTGTGAACCAGACTATGAGGGTTTGCCACAGGGAGCCTCCACTAGCACCCACATGTTGGCTGGAGCCGTGGCCGGGATCATGGAGCACTGCCTCATGTTCCCCATCGACTGTGTTAAGGTAGCATAGCTCACCAGGTCACCACCTGACCCACAACTTTTCATGAATGTTGAATGCCTTCATAACGAGTTCCCTGTTGTGTGTCCCTCATGTTATTATTGTAGCTAGCATACATGCTAGCTTAGCTCATTAGCTTGCACGCTAACCTCAACACGCTGCAAAGCTGACGGCTGTGAGGACAAGGTCAGTCGACTCAGTTAGCGCCCCACATCCCCTATTAGCTAATGTTAGCATGCTGCTATAGAGTCGGTTTAAATAGCACTAGCTGCTACAGCATTAAAGCACTTAGTAAAATATCAGCCAGCTCAGTGTACAACTAATACACGGTGTCATATCAGTCTGTTGTCAGAGCTTAGTGCATTGTTATGTAACTGTGTACAAGTCAGTCAAAGTGGCGTTAACTAACGAGTTGAAGCGGTTAATTATTCCAACTGCATCAGCAGCTCTGGCAAACCAAAGCTGTACACTCTGCTTACAAAAAACAAGCCTGGTTTAATGTTGTCGACTCGAGCAGCGTACGCCCTTCCTGTCACTATTATTGCAAGACACACAGGAATGAATTGCACTGCAGTTTGGGGACAGTTTGGCCCCTCAGGTCTGGAGTGGAGCATCTGTTGCCTCTCTCCCCCCCAGCAGGCCTGCAGCCTCACACACACACACCATGATGAGCGTTCACAATGGTCTTTTGATCACAAGTTGCTTCACCAGACCAGCTCTTATCATGTGCTCTGTTATGCATGAGTAGGCTTTGTTTTTGAGTTTACTGTCAACATACGTAAGGAGGCCCGACTCATTGCCCCCACAGGTCAGTGGCTGCGGCCTTGCCCTTTTAATTGTTTTTGCACAACAGTGACAAAGACCTCGGTATAGTCAGCTGTCCATGTCAGGTTGACGACTGTTCATATGCTCATGCTTCATCGATGTCTCTTCCACCTGCAGTGAAGCGGTGTTTACACAGTAGCCGCATAGCTAATGCAAAGCAGCCTGCACGGAAAGCCTGCCCCTTGACTTATAGCAAAAAATAAACTAGCAGACAGGTTTTGCAGAGAACTGAGCCGCCTCTCCGTTTTAAAGGGCTCCACGATACCAAAATAAAGGCTTTCCCTCTGCCGAGATAAGCTTCTCACTTAAAAGATTGTTGTGTAATTACAGTTTGGAATAGGCTGTCATTCATTTGTTTATCTTAAAGCCTGGTAATTAACTGGATTTGAAGACGCGTGCTCCGTTTGTAATCCTGTCTGTGTCTGCACACTGCTGAAATTCCAGTCACCCATACAATCACACCGACATTCTCTGGGTTTGATTCAACGAGTGGTGAACATTGTGCTTAAATAGTTATGCAAACACGGCTACAGATAAAGACCTCCTCCAAATCTGTGGCCCCTATGAATGCTCACGTATCGGACAACCGTGAATGAATGAGGAGCGAAGAGAGTGTGGTGTGACTTTGTGAGCCATACCGCCGCTATCTAGTTTTCTGGGCCCTGCATTCCACAGCTGTAATATAGTGTCATGAGGCCCTGTTTGTGCTTTTCTAGCACAGTGCATTGACTCACAGTGGGGTGTAAGCTTGTCCACTGGCCCGGAAGTTTGGTATTTGGGAGATTATGACGTTGCGTTCCTCGTACACTAGTGCATCGCGGGGAATCCCACTCTCCCGCTCCCTCTAAATATCAAATAGCAGGTGACTGAAACACTGATCTCACACAGGCACTCTTGTGTGTTTCTAATCTTTCACATTTACCTCAGCGCGCAAAGCCCCAGCATGGTAGTACGGTGGAACTGCGAAGAGCTTTGGTGTCGGTGTCAAAAATACGCTGAACAACCGCGAATGTCTGCTACTGTTGTTCGTGCTTGTGCTGTTTTTGGTCCTTTATCTTTGCCCCCGCCACAGAAAAGACTGGACAAAGACGTTCTTTGTAGCGGTGTGAAACCGACAGTTGATACGCGTCTCATCTGTGTGACTCTGTTGTGGTCGTTCCCTTTCTGGTTCAATCCAATCAACCAGCATTTGAACTAAGCATAGCCTCCCGAGGCTGTTGGCCTGCTGGAGGACTGCACACATGTCCCCATTTCTTAGGCTGCACCGTCTGCATAGATGGGGAGCTAGGAAAATGGACGCAAAGTTCCATAAATCAGCCTTTAGGAGGAAGAGCGAAAGGTGTATTTCAGGGTCAGTGGGAAAAGAGGCTTAGAGGAAGTCAGCTTATGTCCCCTTGTGACCTTGGAGCTTGTAATGCTACTTCCTTCTATTCAATTATGTATGTACGCCAACATACACCACAAACAATGTCGAACATCTCATTTCTCTAATCTGACTCCGTATTCACAAAGCAGTCTGTTCAAGAATCTTGTCGTCGCTGTGTTATTTTTTGCTGTAATAGGCCGACCTTTCACAAGCAGAAACTGGAATTCTATCAGATTGACTGAACACTAAATGTACACGGAGGTATAATTTGATGGAACATATCTTTGGCTCACGCGGCTGAACTTTAACTTCTCTACCTTCTGTCATCTTCTGTGTTCCAGACACGGATGCAGAGTCTCCAGCCCGACCCTGCAGCGCGCTACAGGAACGTGATGGATGCCCTGCGCCGAATCGTAGCCACGGAGGGAGTCTGGCGGCCAATGAGAGGCCTGAACGCGACGGCAGTTGGGGCGGGACCTGCCCACGCCCTCTATTTTGCCAGCTATGAGAAACTCAAAAAGACTCTAAGTGATGTCATTCATCCAGGGGCTAACAGTCATTTGGCTAATGGTACCATAAAACATACATAAATTATAATGTACAGATCATGCATACTGTAAGATAGGTTGATATGTAGGACTGGTCCAACTCCAAGCCTGACCAGCCATAAAAGAAAAAAGCAATTGTCAGGTCTAAGTCCAGGTTTTTTCAGAGCTGAACACGGTAAAGAAGTGTCAGCTGGCAGCACCTCACTGACCTTTAGTGAAGGTTAGTTTTATATGATCGACTTCAGCAAACTCGCCTCTGCTAGACGTCTGAAGGAGAATCAAGCAAAGATTTATTTTGGAAGCCTCGCTCTGATTATCAACCTTTTCCTCATTCCTTGTTCTCCCTACTCTTTCTCTTCCTTCTTTTCCAGTTTAGTGGGAGGCGGGGTAAGTCCTATTTCCCCCATCTCATCCGCTCTTTCCGCAGTTGGTCCTGTTTTCTTTTCTTTCTTTTTTTTTTAATGGGTTTTGGTTAAAATCTTTCAAAGGAGCACTAAACCTCCTCGCCCACTAGATGTCTCTCTTTGCTCAGGTTTGGATCTTTGGTTTCCACCTGTGCAGAACGATAAATCTGCTCTTATTGTTTTTGAGCATGACATTTGCAGCTTTTAAGATTATAAGGCAATGGAGACATGATCAAATTGGTTCTGTGGCATATGGTAGTTTTCTTTACCCCAATCTCCGCTGCTCTCCTTATTCTTCACGTTGCTCTCAGTGTGTTTTAATTTCCGAGTGTGTTTGTTTTCAGGGGCGGCCGGGTGCGTGGCCACACTGCTTCACGACGCAGCCATGAACCCATCTGAAGGTGAGGGCGACTTTTTACGACACAGCGTCGCATAATTAAGATGAAAAGAGATTTTCTCTTTCAAAACAAACGTTTTAGGTTTCAGTGGAGAATTGTACAGGTGTCACGCCTGAGCCAACCCTCTTCACATTCTGGCCTCAGCTCTACAGTCTCACGCGCTGTCTTTCACAGCTGTCTCTGGTCCACCTGCCCAAACATGTCAGTAGAAGGACACTGGTCTGAGTTCTCGTGTGCAGCTGTTGGATGCGGTGCAGCTGTCTGAGCGAACGTTATTAAAATGTTTTTGTGTGTTTATTAAAACTTCATATTCTCTAGAGGACATTTGTTTGCAGGTATTAAGCTTGCTAATTTATTTTTTTCTTTTTCCATGTTCTTCGCCTTCGTACACCGACCCTGGACATATTTGGCCCTCTTCTTTCTGAAATGCCTCCAGTTGTGAAGCAACGCATGCAGATGTATAATTCGCCCTACCGTGGCGTGTTGGACTGTGTACGCGCCATTTGGCAGAAAGAGGGCCCGGCTGCATTCTACCGCAGCTACACCACCCAGCTCACCATGAACGTGCCCTTCCAGGCCCTCCACTTCATGACCTACGAGTACCTTCAGGAGCTGCTCAACCCCCACAGACAGTACAACCCCTCGTCCCACATGTTGTCCGGAGCGTTGGCTGGAGCGATCGCGGCTGCAGCCACGACTCCTCTGGACGTCTGCAAGACCCTGCTCAACACCCAGGAGTCTTTAACCCTCGGCTCCCTGTCCTCTAGCCAAGGGCCCGCAAAAGGCCAAGGCCAAGGAGCCCACAGACACATCTCAGGCCTGGCCCACGCCTTCCGGACAGTGTACAGGCTGGGCGGCCTGCAGGGCTTCTTCAAGGGAGTCCAAGCGAGGGTTATCTACCAGATGCCCTCAACAGCCATCAGCTGGTCAGTCTACGAGTTCTTCAAGTATGGACTCACCAAACACCAGCACGACAAGAGGAGAGCGCAGCACATGGAGGCTGAGATGTAGAAATTGCTTCGATTTAATCTCCTCTAATGTTCTCTGTGTGGAGATGTTAATGCGCACATAGTATCTGACTAAAATCCACCTCAGTTGTCCCATCTCTGACAGACATAGCTGATAAGAAAGGCATCTTCAAAGGCAGTTATATTTCTGCTGCACTATTTCTAGATATGGTTGAGGTATTTGCCTCTCTTAGGAGAAATCATCTACACAGTATTATACGCCTAGCTCATCTGGGATTGTAGTAATTCAAGTAGTCTGAGGAGAAATGTGAACAAGTTCCAAGTTAGGGTAGTCAGCAGAGGGCGGTAGTGTTACTTTGTTAACTCTCCTTCCTTAAACTTTGCTCTCCAAGGATCTGATTTTTATTTTCACCCATTCAGGCTTTGCAGACAAAAATGACTTCTAACTGATCCAGATCCCTCAAGACAGAGAGAGCATTTAGTCCTTTATCCAGAATGTCTCAATCATTTTACCCAGTTGGAAAAACAGTTCAGCCATTTTGTACCCAAAGAGAATTAAGGGAAAGCATTTTCATTAAGTCAAAACATTTAACATGTCTTGAGCTCAAACCCAGACAGACTGGAAGTTGTTGAGAGGAGAAGTAAATAAATTGATTAACTCAACTCTGGATTCGGGTTGCCTTTTTGTTTTGCGATTGTCAAACACGATTGATTGTTTTTTATTTTTTTCGAATGTCAGGTCAAAGTTCGAGATGATTTAATTGGGCAGAAATCTACCAATTTTTAGTAAATTTGAAGTATCTCCCGTGTGTTTAATTTATTCTTCAGTCCATTGTTTTTTTTCTCCACAATACTTTATTTACATGTTTGACAGAGCAGACAGTGTCCATTTCTGTGCATCAGCTGTAGCTACGAGAGAACTACTGAGTTTCAATATGTGCTCAACAGCAAACATTGCATTCAATACACTGTGCCCAAAGGATGAATTAAACTATGGAGGGGTTATATATATATATTTACATATCCCCCCCAAGCTGTATGTCTGCACCCACAGTGAGTGCTTAAATGGAGGCTGTCGTTCTTATTGACTGATGTCTGATTGTTTCTGACACTGAATTGCACTCGTTGAATAAAGACTTCAGCGGCGGGGCCCTACTCGCTGCTCGTAAAACCCCCTTTCATGTCTTCAACTGTTTCTGGAAACGTTTTGCCCGTTTCTCGAAGATGACTTAATACAAGGTCCTTTGCATATTCACAGATCAAAAGAAGCCTAACCTGGGTGTGTAGAGATGATTTAAAGTCTTTTGTTTTCCAGCACAATAGAAGCCAAAGAATGGAGCGGATGAAAAAGGACGGAATGCCTGAAGCCACATCTGTACTGCCAGAGACACGCTGGGAGTTTGTGCGTGTCTTTCAAGGTATTTATTTTTTCGTTCGAGGCAGGTACAGTTGTTTAGTCTTGCGCACAGGTGCAGATTTCAACTTTGACCCTCGTGACGCGGTAACGCAATTTGAACTTGTGGACACAGCCTGCATACAAACACCTAGCAGAGGGAAAGTATTCTGCAAATGATGCATGATGAAGTCAACTTTGATAACCCATAAAGGGGAGCTGGTAGATGGGGCAGAACCGAAAGGTGGACTGCAAGTTTAAAATCAATATCAAAATCAAATTATGTGCAGCGTTTAAAACGTATTAGCTTGGAAGCCATGTCTGATTTCCCCAGCACATAAAACTTTAGCACCGGAAAATTACATGTATGCTGATAAGAATCGAGGCTGGCTACGCTAGGTTAACAGTATAACCTTGAGAACAGAGAATAGCTCAAAACAAAACCGTCCTGCCATGTCATCATTCCTCACATCTGGTGCTAACTGGAGTAGGTCTGTGCAGTACAACATCTGGACACGTGATCTTGTCTCGAGAGAATTTGAACAAGCCATAGCAGGCCTAACATGACACAATGATAGGTGTAGAATTACAAACCAATGTTAAAAAAAGACACTGTTCATTTTAAATGTGAGGGAGACAAATTGAGTAAATGATCACATCTGTAGAGATGTTTGTGAAGTTTGCAAAGACTGAAGACTTATTTTACTGGTCCAAAACAAGCAAGTACATTTCTTTTAAGTGTCCTGCACTGATGTCTGTAAATATAAATCAACCGAGTATGATGTGAGAGGCTGTGAGCCAGTTAACTGATACCATTATTTTTTTTTTTCTCCTGCATGGATAATTAGTTTTTTTTCCTAAATCAAAAGAAGAGAAATCTGAAACATGTTCCTACACATACACCGAAAATCCTTGATATGAAAAACTGAATGGTGATGCATGAGTTTTAGTGAAGTAGAAAGTTTTTACAGGCCATGGTGAGGAGTGACGGCTCCCCCGCCCCAGCCTCTACACACACACACTCACACCCATGCATGTCAGGCAGACACCTGTTCAAACAGGGAGTGTTAATGAACTGTCTCTGTCGCTCTCTCTCTCCCACTACGTCTGCATGCGTGTATACAGTATGTGTGGTCCGTCGTAGCTTATGCTGCTAGAATGTGCGCTGCGCTTTCCTCCTCTGCTGCTCAGCCAGAAAGAGCACCGTGTTTCTGGCGAGGAAACTTATAAGAGACCAACTTATGGGAGAAATACTCTGATAGTGAAGTACAAAGAGGCAATAAGGAGATGTGACGTTTCTTTATCGTGTTTTGTTTCTGCTCTGCTCTCTGTCTGCTTCAGATCTCTGCAGCCTAAAAGGAGTAAACTATTTAGTCTGCTCATTTGCCCCCCTCGTTCTCACTCTGTTTGTGTAAGGCAGAGGGAGTGTGCACTTCACTGGAGATAAGGGAAGAGAGGGGCTGTGAGCATGTATAATGCATGTATAATAATATTAATCCACAGTCAGTAGATTGTTGTGTTTGCTTTCTCTTCTGTCTGTCCTGTCTGATAAAATGTTCCGCTCTGCGTTGGAGGCTCCTCACCTCTTCCTCGCTGGTGAACCTGATGGTGTCGGTAGGTTTCATTTCTGTATCAGAAACAGCTGGTTAAAAATGTGTGTTAAATGCTATGAGTGAAAGACCTTAGACTGTAAAAATAAGCTGTCTTCTACTTCACCCAGACAGAAATTCGTCCCATTCCAGGTGATAAAAAAGTTGCCAAAACAGTTTTTATATTTGGCACATGTAAAGATGAATCTGGCTGCTTTTCATTCAAGTGTGCCTTGCTCAGAACACTGATGTTACGAAACTTGGCCGCTATGTTTTGCTGGAAGACGGCCATCAAGTACACTCTTTTGATTGAATACTGTTTTTATTCACTTTCTTACTTTTTCCATTGACGGAACAACACATAGAAGCACTGCTTCACTGCACTAAAATCAACTGACAGCAGGACGTACATTTTAATCAGACGTGAATATAAAGCAAACTATGTTTCATGTTTTCAGTTCCAGCATATTCACTGTTTGGCTGAGGACAGCATTGCACACCATTAGCAAAATCTCAACCATCTTGTGTCACCTGGAAGGTTTTGTAATTGGCTGAATTTCTTTCATTCGCTTATGTTGTACTGATGTGGTGTGGGTGCAAAGGATATAGCTCCATTCAATCACTTAATCCAACTCAATTAATCCATATTATGGCAAGAATCACTCCAGTAAGTTAAAGGGGAATTACTGTTTTTTGTTTTTTTTAACCTGGACATTATTTCTGGCATAAAATATGATTGTTTACTCACTCATATAACTGTCATTTGGAGTCGTTCAGAAGATATTTATATCGTCGTATATCCATATATTGGGAGTGACTGGGGCACTGAAATGGAGCCTCTAAACAACGCATTACCTACCGCAAAACTTGTTAATTTCACCAATATTTTGTAATATAGTTACCTGTTAGCTATTTTCAGACGTGCAGCGGTTTGTTGTTCTTTGGCCAGCTGTTCCTCTTTCTGCCGCATCCTCCTCTCAGCGAGCTCCTCATCCGTATACTCTGGCTCAAAACTGTAAGGATGTCTATCATAAACAAAGTCGTCACCCACAACCTTAGAACTAGAAAGATATTCAGCCATGTTGCAAAAAACAAGCAGCAGCAAATAAAAAAGCCGCAGTTAGAGATGACATCATCCAGGTCAGAAGTTAGTAGGTCAATCTACGGACCCCGGATGATGGTAACAGGTAACTCCGGACTCAACGAGCTAGCGTATCATAACAAAATACTGGTGAAATGAACGAGTTACGCCGCGGACATAGATAATTAAGGGCTGCATTTCGGTGCCCCAGTCACTCCCACGTGGCGCCTAGCTGGATCTAAATTCCAAATGACTCCAAATGACTCCAAATGACGCCAAAGGTACAGTATATGGGTGCGTAAACGGTCATATTTTTTGCCAGAAATAAGGTCCTGGTTGTTAACAGCGGTAATTCCCCTTCTAGAGAAACAGCAGTCTACCATTGTTTTAAGACACAAAGGTTAGGAGTCAGTTTGTCCAGAAATGTCCACGTTTCTTTAAGTGTAAGTGTAAAAACCATGGACCACTGTGATTAAACTGCCTTTTTTGAGGACCATTAAAGGCAAGGAGTACCAAGAGTTTTCCTTGCTTTGCTTGGACCAAGAAACGGTGTGTGGATAGTGGACCAGTGGATGTCTATCTGATGAGTCCACATTTTAAATTTCTAATTCCGGCAGCCGTGGATTTCCACTGAAGCACAGAGGAGGGACTGTGGTGGTGAGGGTGGGCTTTCCCAGGGCATGGTTGCGGAACATATTCCAAATTGAAGGCCCTCAACAAGAATCCCTATGGCAATATTACGCAGCAACGTGAGTTGTGCTTAGATGGACGATCATTGTTTTTTTTTAACAGGACAAGGAGACCAGAGATGTGAGATTCCCTAGTGATGATCAGGCTTCTCACAATCACCTGACTTAAACCTAACTGAGATGGTTTGGGAATTGTATAACCGCAAAGTGAAGGAAGACAAAAGAACAATTGTTCAGATTACTGTAAGTGTGAACTCTACAAGAGTTCACTTGTAGAGTGTTGTCGACCTCATGAAACTGGAAAAGACAATACCAGTTCACCACAGTATGCAAATCTCTTTTCAATGCAAAAGGTGGTTACTGCAGAAAAATAATGAAAAAACCCCAGCATCCTAGCATTTGTTCTGGTGAGAAGCTAGAACAAAAAAAGTTGTAGAACCTGACTTGGAAAGACAAAGCATCAAACATTTACCACTTCAACCCTGGAGGAAGTATAGTTACGATAATATTGCCTGGCATAACAAGATCTTATCACAGCAACAGCACACTCTAAACAAAACTGTTTACTCTAACAACCATTTTAAAAATATACAGAGACATAGAAGAGCTGATCGAGTTGCACATGTCACTCTGCCATAGTTATTTGGAGGTGTTTACCCTGTGGGTGTGTGTGTTATACATTTGTGCTGCCCCTAAACAAACCTGGAACGCTGAATATTGATGCTGTACCTAGGACATCCTGTCTGACTTTATCTGGACCGTAACATACATATAATCATGTAAACACCTTCTCCATTATTCACTGTAATCTCAACTTGCTTGGTTCTAACCAAGACCTTGACCTGGATCTTCAGCCATCTGTGAAGGTTCTCAGTCATCTGGTCATGGCATATCCGAAAACATGAAAGAAAGGCAGCTGGAGAGTTTATTGAAGATGTTTCGCCACTCATTCAAAAAGCTTCTTCAGTTTTAAAAGACAGATGCGCAGTTGGGTGTTAACCGTAGGTGTTACCCATCAGAAACTTGCTTGACTAGTGGCACACTGTTCCTTTTTTATCCCCAACTCCCGACTAGTCCTTTAGAACTGAAGAAGCTGCTTGGATGAGCTGGTGGAAACGTCTTCAAGAAACTCTTCATGTCCAGATGCCTTTCTTTAGCGCTTTTAGATATACCATGACCTGGATGATCGAGAACCTTCAATGATATATCACCTCGCACTTTAGGACCAGCACCCTTTGACTAGTCTGTATGAGAAGGAGAGGACGTCAGGGAAAGTTGCAGACCAAATGAGGCACTAGTCAAGTGAGGTGCTGATAAGTTACACCCACAGATGTTCCTATTTAAACCCCAACTCCACATCTGGCCTTTTAGAACCAAAGACGCTATTTGGGTGAAACATCTTCAAGAAGCTCAGTTTGACTTTCTTTAACCATTTTTGACATATCTTCAACCTTAATTTAAAAATCTGGGGACTGTCTTTTTGAGGCGAGCTTCCACAATGTGACTGTGTAAACAGTTTTATGTCCCCATAAAGGAAGTTGGACATGTACGCACAAAAGATCCTTACAAGCTCATCAAGGCCCTGCAAGAGCACATGCATATACTCCCTTGTGTATTGGTGTAAGTCCATGTTTTGGAAACTCAAGCCTGTGGTCAAAACCCCTTACAGCAAGCACCTGTGGAAGGACAGTGTCACACACACAAACACACACACACACACCAAAGGTTCTTAGGAATGTGAACTCATGAAGGACTCGGGTCCTCTACAAATCTCCCTCGGTCTCCGTCTCTACATATTTATGGCTCTTTTGTTGCTTCTCTTGTCAGATCTCTCTCCATACATTAAGCTAAATCATGACTGGGCCACTCAGCATGAATTACAGAGTGATACAGGATTATGCCATAATGTCCACTTTTTTTTTTTTTCCATCTTTGCCAGCAGCTGAATGGATGAGGTGTGACTGCAGGCGCTTGGGCCAACTCACTGGGATACACACAGACACATACAGGCCGTGATCTCACGCTCCTTGGGGGTGCTGCTGGATGAAGGAGCTGTTGTTGTAATCCCTTTGGCTTCTGCAGTCTTTCCAGCTTTAGGTTGATTTGAGGGGAGGAGCGAAGCCAAGAGGACAGACCAGGGAGTAAAGCAGAAAGTGAGTAGAGCCAAGTTTTGTCGCACATATTTAGCCAACCAAACAACGTGTGATACATCTGTATGAAAGATGAAATTTGTTTAGATCCATTTCTCCACATGCATTCATTCAGCAAATACAAAATGTTGCATTTCAGTTTGATCGTCCTAGTTACTTTGATTCATTTGGTTGTGATTTATTAAAATACAAATTTTATTAAGAATATGCACAATCTGCTCCCGTGTAAATCCACTGGTATATTCTGTGCTGAATTTTGTTACTACATACTACTATGTTACTACTTGTTTGTGCTAAATTCATTTTGGTAGCTACTAGCTATTTTTAAACTAGCGATGTATGAATTGAGTTGCACCCTTAAAACCACAGCCAACACACAAAGATGTGACGATACCCATTGGTTTGCATTGGACAGGTTCAAGCGCAGAGTTGCGGGACATTTCAAATGAAGGGTGTGGGCTGTTGTCTTTGTGAACATCCAGTGAGGGTCTTGTTGGTGTAACTCCTTAGTCACACACACAGTAGGACTGCTCATCTGTTTATTCTGTGAACAGAAGCTCCAAAAGAGTTCAGGAGGTGGAAAGAGCAGCAGTGATCGTCATTTCCTGCTGTAAATCAGCAACTACACAAAAAGAAACCACTATGAAAACAGTACATTTCTGTAGCATGATCAAGGATATGTGAGGGACAGCGGACTACATGAACTTACTACATTATGTCCTGGTCAGTGGTCTTTGCTTTCAACATGGACAACATGTTCAACATCAGACATTAGAAGGCTTATCTCAGTACTGAAGCCCAGTAATGATGATATGTCTCCGTTACTTTACTTTTATTCCTGGATGACATTGCTGGCTGGATGCACAAATGTTTTCTCCGTCTTACCAACTCCAAAATGGAAATCATCACTCCTTCTACAACTAGAAACAATTCTGTTGGCTTCGCAGTGGTTTGTGATTCTTGTTAGTCAAAGGCTGCTGCCTACGGCTTAGGCTAATCTCCAAGGTTAGGCCCTCCGACTTTCAGACTTAGAGGAGGTCATTTGTGCATTCATCACCTCCAGACTCGACTACCACAATGCTTTTTGCTTCGGCGTCAGTAATGGAAAGCATTGACAAGCTTTGTTTAATTCAACATGTTCTAAATTCTATACCAGATGTTTTTAGTTACATTTGTGACCTTTTAACTTCTGTTCCCAAGTCTTGCCTTGTGACCAGAGAGGACTGGGAACTTTGCTGTTCATGCTCATGAATTAAGGAATTCCCTGCCAGAAGATCCTCGTCTGGTTAAGTCAATGTCTTCTTTAAAATCACTGCTGAAAACTTTCACAAGGCCTTCCGTGTTGGTCTGTCTTATTCTTTGCACTGTGATTACTTGATTTTAATTGTGTGTTGTTTTTTTTCACATAATTGAATGGCCATTTGTTTTACTACTACAACGGGACCATGTAACTGTGTTTTAGAAAGATACTATAAATGCAGTAAAGATCTTATTACTCAGATTTTGAACATATACAGGATATTATGTTTCATGGAGCAGCTACATCTGCATAGACTGTTGTGCACATGCATCATGCATCATGTATCCAGCTAAATATTCAGTTGTTCCACACCTATTTATTGATGTTTCTGAAGGGATAGACATTAAAATACAATAATGTGCTTCTTTACACTTTTAAACCTGATGCATGTAATCTCATATCTTTTCTTCTCTATCCTCATTTCCCCCCCAAAAGGCTTACCATATCATTTTCTACTTGTGTAGATGTGACAAATGATTCCCGGCTGTTTGTTCATCGTTAGCTCTGTCATGACTCCAAAGATGGCAGCCTCAGACTGAATAATGAAGCACAGCGAAATGTGAATACCAGATAAGAGCCCATCAACCAAAAGATTATCAGCTCACTGTGCCGGTTGTGGCTTGAATTTCTCCCATAGTGCCGTGCTGTGGAGAATTAGGATGTGGGGGAGATACGGCTCCTGTCATCACTTAAGAGGACAAGTTGGGGAGGAGAAATTCTTCCCACCGCCGCCAAGGATACAAGGTACTCACACACACAGATACGTGCACATGCTCGTACGCAGAGCGAGCCCCTCTGCAGGAGAAGACTGCAACCGAAGACAAAACAGCTGTTTTGATCAGAAGCATTCGTACACAATGTAAAGCCTGCGCAGGGCAACGTGAAGAGGTTGTGGGTGGTGCAGGCTTGCATGCTAGTATGAAACAGGATCCTGCTCTCTTCTCGTGCAATAAAAGAAAATCACGCAACACTTGCGCTGAATAGAAAGCTCCTTGATAAACCCAAGTGTTTATAGTAAAATGCCATTGTTAATGGGCCAGAATAGGGAGATGAGGGTGATGCTTCAACAACAGGGAAACTGATATTTTCAAATGTGCAGCCAAATCTGCAATGTGATGAATGAAAAAAAAGACAGAAAGAAAAAGAAACCAGAAAATTAAATGGAATAAAAAAAGAGAGGCTTTGTTGCTTAAAGCGTGATCCCTGATTGGGAACTTACTCTGCAATGCTGTTTTAATGATCAAAGCAAAGGCCGAAAAGACACATGCACAGACACCCTTGGGCCTTAGGGAGTGAAGCCTTGGCGGGGTCCGATGAGCTGCAGCATTGTTACAGATCCTCGCAGGTGTCCAGCACTTTCTCTCTCCCCTCTGCCCTCCCCTCCGTCTCAAATGTTGTGACAAATTCCTTTAAAACGTAAGCGAGGTCATAAAATCATCTAACAAACCCTTCAGAGAGGTGAAGCCGCAATTTAAGACCCACACAGTCACACACACGGCCAGAAGCCAGAACTAAAGTTGTCTGTCAGCGGAGTGAAAGCGTTGTGGACGAGATTCCCTGTGTGTGGGTGTGTGTGGGGTGTGTGTGTGTGTGTGTGTCGAAGCAACGCAGGTGCAGTCAGGGACACTGAGGAAGAAACAGGCCTCCTGCCCTTTGAACTTGATCTTGAAAAGAAAGCTGTCTGTGCTTCCTGTCAAATAAGCTTAACTGCCATGCCTTGCAGCTCTGCTCGGAAACTGGTCTGACAAAAAAAAACAAAAAAAAACTGAGCGTTGAAGCCATTCATTTATTAAAAGTATTCATAGCAGTTCAAAAGTTTTCATTGCACTCTTAACTTCAGTGACAGGTATTATCTGTGATTTATATTGTCGCCGTTCTTTTTTTTTTTTTTAATTGCGTTAATATCTTTTTCTATCTAATATCTAATTATTTTTTATTTGTCATAAATTTACTGGCAACACGAGTCAGAAAATGTCCTCGGTTGAATCTTTATTCCGTTGTGTGTGTGTCAGGTGGAAGATACGGCAGTGGTTCAAGGTTGGGACAAAAGCTGACACCTGGCCTCGCTGCAGAACTCGGAGGAACCTCGAATTCTTTTTGTTTCACACAAAAATGATGAGAGTCCTCTTCTGCCGAGGTGTAGAGGGAACGGGGGAGGAAAGTGGAGCCTGAGTAGTTCCTTTATCAGGCCGCTGATAGGAGACGTCTGTGTGTGTCGGAGCTGCTCAATGCCTTCCTTGTCTCTGCTTATCGCCGCTAATTAAAACATTCGGATTCCTCCAGCCGGCTCTGGAGGAGTGCAGGTCTGTCTGAGCAAGTGTGTGGGAGACATGAGAGCGGAGAGGAGTCAAAGGAAGGAAATGTTGCGGCTCGGAAGACTTCCTGTCCATCTATGGACAGAGGAGCTCGACACACACTCACCCTCGGCAACTGATGGACATGCTGTTTCAGACGACTGTGTATTCTGCACGTCTAGCCTTTTATACATTCTGGTTGTGCTTTATTTCTTATTAATGATATATGTAACAGGAAATATGACCCAAAATATAACCAGTGCTTTCAAACATTAAGACGTAATCCAGTTGAGCGTTGTCAAACAAATTCTCCCTTCTCCCTCGTGACCTTTATCTTTTGTGCTTTTTCTTAATCTACCTCCAAACACACTCAAACTCTGAGCCTTGCATATCCTGTGCCTGCTCCTAATGGACACAACACATACATGCATACATAAACACTCACGCAGACACACAATGGAGACGAGACCTTTGCTACTTCCTTAAAAATCTGGGTGGGCTCATCTCTTCATCCTTTTCTAATCCTCGCCATGACCCCTGCTCCCACTCCCGCAGACGCGGAGGTGGGATCACTGCACTTCTTTACATCCACAATGCCACAAGCACGGTAACTACTCAGTGCTTCGTTCTGTTCGGCTTGCAGATTAAAACCAGGATGATTTGTCAACGTGTGTCTGACCTGTCAGACAGTTTTCATCAAAGGATTTCCCTTAAGTGACATGAAAGTGTAGAAATCAAGAGTTAAGTTTTATGCTGCAGCCTATCCCAGATGCCAAACAGAACAATACAGGCTGATTATATGGAAACGGTCCAAATTGTGCAGAAAGGTGTGATGTCTGTTTCCTTTTGAAAGCAGGGCGGGTTGTGATTGCTGATGCGGTCGGCGTGTGATGGATGTGTCTTCCTCAGCGGGAGTTGATGTCTTTTAGCTTCACTGTAAATGTTTGCATTCCTTCATGCACTGATGCTATCTGCTAATAGTTTCTGGGACGAGCCTGAAGAGTCCTCTGGGTGGGATTATTTGCGGTGCGTGTGTGTGTGTGTGTTAGGGAGAAAAAAAAGAGACAGAGGCCAGGTCAGAGAGAAGCAGATCTGTCTTTAAACAGAGGTATTAACTGTGACCTCTCTCTTTCCTGGGTCCTGCCCTGTGTCTGCAGAGGGCCAACACATTAGCAGCGGCAAAACACAAACCTCTGCTCCGTGTTCCCCTCCTCGTAGCAAAACATTTAGCTGTGTCCAATGAGCACGATTAGCAGCAGGCATTTTGGACAGACTGGTGAGAGGCAAGCCTCTCCCAGGCTCCGTGTCGTGTGAGCTCTAAATCCGCTCGTTTCACCGAGCTGTGTCGGTGCCAGCAGCAGTTATGTGAAGAAGCTATTGTCTAAATCAACAAGGTCCTTGAGAAAATGATTCTTGTTACAATAGCGCCGGAAATGAATGTGTAATTGCTGCTCTGGGGCCCTGTGAGAGTTTTCTGTCAATAGATCTGTATCTTAAAAGTACAGCCAAGCGTGGATTAGGTGAGGACTGTCATTCCTGCGGCTAACTGCAGACGCAGCTCCACCCTGGAGGCATTCCTCTCAGCTGAGAAATCTCACATAAAAGACAACAGGAAATTACCGCTGGCATCAATAAGCATAATGTAAATGTACCTTTTAATACTCTGTTAAGTTGTTTGAGATGGTGGTGATGATTGTTCTAAGAGGCAGATAAACACGTTCTTCTGCACTACCGTCTGGCTCCTCTCTCTCTCTTTCTGCCCTGTGAGTCTATTCACAAAAACAAAGCACAACTCATAGTGTTTACATACTTGAAGGTTACATATTTATACATAGAGAAATGCTGGATGGCTTAGTGGACTACTGGCTGGAGCACATTCCCAGACAGAGAGGCAGTTAAAGCACTGACATGGCTGTGACCTGAAAGTGATTTA
The DNA here is from genome assembly GCA_005024645.1 of Planiliza haematocheilus. NCBI lineage: Eukaryota > Metazoa > Chordata > Actinopteri > Mugiliformes > Mugilidae > Planiliza > Planiliza haematocheilus. The sequence continues at coordinate 466,866 of SRSE01000845.1, read as the reverse complement.
GAGTAGTGATTAACTAAGCAACGGACTGAGAATATGGCTGTCACACGTGTTTGAATGCCCGACACCGTCTCTGATAAGTGACAACCCTGTCACGCAGTTGCTAACTTCTAATGTAAGGGAACTGACTAAAGCCGTGTGCGAGTAGCTGTTGAGGAACTAGTGACAAACAAATCAAGACAAACGTGACGGATTCGTTAATGGGTGAAATCCTGGACGGCAGATTGATGGCACTGTGTTTACCATCCACACGAACGCTCCGGCCTCTTGTTTCATTCAAGTGGAAGGTGGACATTTTGTAGATCGAAAGTTTTGGCACGTCTGCCGATATGATGAAACAGAAATGGTGGTTGTGAAATTTTCAGTGGAGAGACTGGTTGACTGGTCTTGTTGTACAGCTTATAAAGTTATTTTTTGTAATTCTAAGTACAAGCAAAATGTTACCAAATAGTTTTGCAAATAGAAATTGTAGATTTCTATTTCCTACATTACCTATAGGTCTGGTTGCTAATTTGCTAGCCTCCGCGACTCCTTGACCCGACACTTGCCAGGCAGCAAGTTGTTGTTATGAGCGGCAAGCATTTAGTAAAGTAGATGAGTTATATTTGAAGGCAGCGTGGGACCGAGCAGCTGAGTGACACAGACTATACAAACCACTCATTTGTTACAAATAGTTGGTTTGTTATTGAGGAACTCGCTGTACAACTCCCAAGTAAAACCTCACCACCTAAGCACTTATCTTTTGTAACATGGCGCTTCTATTTACGTACGACACAAACAAGTCAGATGATATAGCCAGTGCAGAGCTGCTTAGTTGCTCCTCGGTATGAGGTGGTCATGGGGATATGGTGCGCAGAAAGACTAATTGATGTATTTAGACTGGCCTTGTAATGCTCTACCTGTTTGTATTCAAAGCACTAGTCACAATGACGCAAGCACATACGCATTCGCACACCAGTGCCAAGCAAGTCAGGGTTCAGTGTCCTGCTCATTTTGGCGCTGTGGTTCACATAGGCTAACGGCGATCGAAGAGCTAACCCTCGGGTTTGTGGACAACTCTACCTACTGAGTCACTCCGTTTAATGTAATCCATCGCATTTTTCAGATGCCAAAGAGATGCGTGAATACTAAACGATTAGCATCATTAATCTTGAATGGGAGAAAAACACAGAAAGGTCTAGACTGCTGCTGTGCTTTCAGCTAAAAGCTAAGGATAGCACGCTAACACGCTCACAACGACAATGCTAACAGCTAGCTTATTTAATATAATAGCAATGTTCCCGATCTTAGTGACACATACTATATTTCTAGTATTGCTAATTGCGCCACGTGACATCACACACGAGGGGAAGTAACAATGGAAAAAATTCCCATGTTTACAACTTGGAAGCGTTGCAAATCATTGGATGTCCCAAAATGGCAGTCAGTGTCACCGTGACACTTCTTCTTTCACTCATTACTGGAGAGTCCAGCTGTTTCAATGAGGAAACACTACTTGAATAAAATAGAAACAAATATTAATTAAGGCACATTTTTTAGTATCATAACTAATAAGATTCTTGGGTAAAATCCCACTAGTAAGTATGTGTACACTGCAGCTCTGCATCTTTTACTAAATGTACTGTATGTAAATCTCCTAGTGATGCAAGATGATACAGATACTGTTTATATGGCATCTGTTATTTCATGGCAATCACTTCAGTAAGTGTTGAGACCTTTCAGTCTGATGAAAAGTTGTGGATAGACAGTCCAGCACTGCCATAAATAACCACTAGCATGCTAGCATGGCTAAAAATATTCCCGGTCATTGCACCTTATGAATTATTGTTGCTCTTAATCATCATTACTTTGTTCATGTCCCCATTGTTACAAAGACTAAGATATCAGTCGGGGCATTCTTCCATGTTTCTGAAGCAACATTTGAAGAAAAACTGATAAAAATCCTCATCTGTTTATTTAAAACCTCCTGGTTCAACTTGAACCTAATATTGTTGCTTTGCTAGTGAGAGCCCTGTACTTCTTCTGTGAAATAGGGATGACTAACATGCTTGCTTTTAATTTTCCATTCATATAAAATGGTTTAAATAAGCTGCCTAAAGGGTTAGATTAATTTCTGACCTCTATGATCTGCTGTTTTCTTTAAAAAAATAATTAAAATGAAATAAATCAAAGGTTAAACCTTGCCTGTGGGCAAACACTATTAAAACCCTCCTGGGTGGTGTCACAGTCACCTTTCCTCTGTCTTCCTTTGTCACCTATGGAAATTCAATGTGACATCACAGACTGGAAAAGAAAATAGTCTTATCTAGTCACGGCAGACAGCGATGACTAGACCTGCTATTCACAGGCACAATGTGAATAATCAGAGCTCATAGACGGTGGCATACCTCGGAGCCACAGTGCAACACCGTGACCTTTTCTGTTGCAAAGTCGTCGTGAAAAGCAAATATGTGTGAATGAAAATAATTAGACTTAATGCTCACAGTCAGCCAAAGGAGAAAGGAGATGCTTTACCGCTCCCACCCAGAAACCTGTTGTGCACAATGCCAACCACTTACGATAGCTTCAAGTGGTGTTTTGATAAAACAGATAAATGAGGTTTGGGCCGGTGCCAGAGTGCAGCACAAGGTGATCACGTCTGCCAAAGTGGTCTGTGTTGGGAAAGGGGAAGTCAAGTCATCTTTAAAGTAGTGATATTTGCTATTAACTCTACTTTGCTTTGAAACTTGCAAGCCTTTTGTATATATTAGTATAAGAGATCAGCCACTGTGTATGTCGCACAATTTCATGTTTTTTTTTTTTTTTTTTAAATTTCCAGCTACATAGAAAACTTACTTTATCTGTTTACATCAGTTAAGGTGTTTATGCTGCCCTCCTCGTCTGCGTGCAGGCTGCTTTATGCAACACAACCATCTGGCTGATTTATACAATCAGTTAAGGACTAAACCAAAGCACGACGACCTTTTTTTTTTTTTTTTTTTTTTAAGAATTTAGTTTTTGTTTTCCTATCAAGTGTGGTGACTGTGTCTGTTCCTCCAATATGAGGGTGTAGTCTTTTTACTAAAGCATGATTAATGTGTCCCTGTCAGCCTGGTCTGGAAGGTGCAACATCTCCACGGTCTATTGACCCTCTCTGACTCATGCAGTCAGAGAGAATAGACAGTAGAGAATAGGAACATAGAAAACACACCAAAAAAAAAAAAAAAAAGTCTGAATAATTAACTTTTAAATATGGAGTCAGTAAGATTTTGTAATAATCTATAAACTCGAGCCCCTTTTGTATAGCACACTTTGAGAGCCCAGCTCGTCACACATATATATTTTTTAAAAGAAGCCAAGATACAAAACATGATCACACTCTCCTCCAAACACACCAACACAGGTCCATAAACCTCCGATAAAGAATGCGTTCCTACAGGTGTTATGTTGAGTTTTATGATCAATAAAGGTGTCCCATAAATAAAATAAATGTCTACTAAAAACGTCAGAGTCTTGGTCAGCCTCCTCACACGCCAAGATAAGCTACTTTCCCCTCGCTGAGTTTGTATAAACTCGAGATTCCTTTCTGCTCCGTCTGGTCGCTTACTATGAACTGTGACTGTCAGTCCTTAGGGAGGGATAAAAACAACATATAGATCAGCCTATGAACGTGTGAGCCACAAAGGCAGGAGGCGTCGCTGGGAACTAAAAGTGAGCTTGTAAGCATTTGATTGTCAAGTATCCTGGAGATTAGCCACACCTGCATTGAGATACTTATGAGCTGACCGGAAACTATCGAGGAGGCTGAGTAAATAACTAATGGCAACATTATTCCTCAGAATTATCACTATTTTATTTGCAGTATTCACTTAGAAAAACACCTACAGTACCTTAGGTCATAGATCAACACAACTTGTTCAGCTATTTCAATTCATGAAGTCTAATAGTCCAGCAAATAAAAATGTTGTATTTATGAGTCATTTTAATAAGTTTTAATGGCAAGAAAAAAAGTGAAAGAGGATTTTTCGTGAGAGTAAAAAACTCTTAAGACGAATGATTGTTTCTGTTTCTCTTTCACTAACCCTCTGTGCACACTGTAAGTATCATTTGCCATTATTTTAACATTTTTATTACTTTTTATAGCTTTTGAATTACTTTTCTGCTCCCTTCAGCAAAAAATAAAATAAATAAAAATAATAATAAATACATAACCCTCACCAGTTTCCCCAGGCACATTTGCCCCTTAATAATTTTTGAACAATGTCTTAGCAAATTTAAAACTAACTCAATAAAACTGACATATATTTCAATACTATCCGAAATATATAAAAAGAGAGAGAGATTATTTAGATGGACACAGACAAAAATTTGTATTTTTTTAGTTATAATAATAAAACATAATAACCACACTCAGATCTTGGTTTAAAATGTTTTCTTTACACATTAATATTCTAATAAAGTGACAATCCCAAGAGCTTTGAAAAGCCTCATACGCCCACATGAATTTGAACTGCCAGGTAGCTTTTAAAACGTTTTGTATTTTATTTTCATCGAATCCAACAACTTAAAATAGTTAATTTCTTTGTCAAGCTGAGAGTCTTTTGTAAGATAATGTCTGAACAAAATAAATTGAAAATGGTTATAAGATAAACAATGACTGGGGCAACACAAGAAATGTGTCATGAGAAAATATATTGGACAAAAATAAAAAATAAAAATAAAAATAAATGAACAGTGAGGAGCACAGTGGACTGACTGAAACCTTGAGAGAGCAGATACCTTGAGTTTGAAGTGGTACTTTGGCGCTTGAATTCACCAAAGATTAGAAAAGTTTTAGAGCATCCATCCATAAGACCTGCTGTCCATGCTCCAGGGCTGGTAGTAGTAGTGCAGGTAGGGGTAGTACTGATAGCCCTGGTACTGTGGCACAGTCGTGGGGATGTGTACTCCATGCCCTTGACTGTACTGCGTTTGATCGTCCCTCACCAGAACTTTTACTGCCACTTTCTTTGGCGAGCTGCATGCCACCAGCTCGGCCGCCATCTGGCGCCGTTTGGTTTTATATCTCCGATTTTGGAACCAGATTTTCACCTGGGTCTCTGTGAGTTTCAGCGCTCCTGCCAGATCGGCTCGTTCGGGCCCGGAGAGGTACCGCTGGGCGCTGAAGCGGCGCTCCAGCTCGTGGACTTGTGCGTGGGAGAAGGCCGCCCTGGAGCGCTTCTTCGTGCCGGGCCTGCACTGCTGCTCGTCCGATGAACAGCTGAACGCCTCCCCGATGTGGTGACATCCGTCCTCCTCCGTTTCCACACGGCTCTGCTGCTGCTTATCCCTCTGCGCACCCTGTGGTTGCTGCTCTGCTGCGGCTGAAAGACGACAGAAGTGGACATCAAGGTAAGCACCACTACAGCCTGCTGGATAAGAGGTCACTTGAACAAGGTGCTGATGCTTTGCAGTGTGAGGTTTTCCTCGTATAATCTTTTCACCCAAAATACTCTACACTGTATTTAGATATTAAATTACATTTTCTGTAACACCAAATAGAGGGGTATATTTAAAAATAAGCTATATACTCCAAGGTCTTCAAACAAATGCTATTTGTTTTATATGATTTATATGATGTGATATAAAACAACATTTTACGAGACTGGATAAATTGATCCTGTCTCCAATGCAAAGTTGTATTTGATTATATGATTTATTTCTTGAATTCTGTGATTTCTTCAAATTGCCAATGTGTACGAATATAATCTAACCAAGCAACAACCTCACACTCTGTTTTCATTTCTGATTAAGTGTAAATTCATAGAACACACTATTTCATTCTTATTGGAATAAAATCCTCACCTTCTCCGTCCTCGGTCTCCTCTCCTGTGGCCTCCTCACTGCTGGTGTCAAATCGGAAGTTTCCACCACTCACTTCAGGAGTTACTCTGTCCCTTTGGACGCCGTTCTCATCATCGTCTTGTTGTCTTGTCAAATCGTGATCTCTCACACCGACATAGCCGCCGTAGGTTCTGCGCTTCTGCGCGCAGAGCTCATCTGCAGCGTTGGTACCGGACTTCCCATGAGCATCACGTCCGGTGAGGATGTCTTTGATGGAGAAGGACGAAAAACTTAACGTCATGATTCAAATAAGGGCACGGGGGTTTCCTCACTCTCCCATGCGATTTATTTGGAGGCATCAAGAGATATCAGCCACTCGAAAGAAAACGTCCCGGTTCGATCTTCTCGCCGCGTCCTTTAATTGTTCTAATTTAATTGCGGTGCACTGAGTCCGGTAATGAGCAGCCAGCACCGGGAGCTGTCAAGACTCTTCGAATATTCTCAGCAGCAGCTCCAGTTAAGCTTTGATAGGCTGTTTTCTCTGCCTGGTCCCTCCTTCGCACCGCCCAGCTGGCCTCTGTGCTTCGAGTCTAATTGAAGGCGAGGGACACTTGTGTTCAATTAGGCGATTCCAAATATTTATTTTTATTTTATATATACATCGGCTTGTGTTACGATAGCAAGGGATTATTTTTTGAAAATAATATTAGATTAACAGCTGAATGTGTCTGAGCCTGTTTATAAGAAAACATTTAAAATGTCTTCTTAATTATATTTTATTTACGGAATAGACTCTTTCCTTTGGGTTTACTGAGTGCTACTTAGGTTAAAGCAGTAAAACTGTACGTTTGTCGGGCGTGCGTAAAAACGCAGAGTAGCTTTGCTTTACAGATGTGGGAACTCGGTTAAAAATAATTTCACTTGCAACCTACTTTTATATACCAGTTATAACATTATATAGCTTTTATTTTAGGTTTCGCTTAATTAATAGAATCAATAATTAACCTAAATAGTCTTTGGACAATGGGAGGTAGCCGCAGTACTTGGAGAGAACCCACGCAGACACGGGGAGAACATGCAGACGCCACACAGAAAGGCCCCAGTCAGCGTGATCTTGACAAATGTAATTCTTTATATTTGTGAATTATAGTAGTTGTTTCTAAAAGTGTGCAATTTTAAATCTTGGAGTTGTACAGGTTTAAAGACACTGAATAACTCAGTAAACGGGCGTCCATCCTTCTGGTTGATCAAACGGGGTAGTAGCGCCGCCGTGTGGAAGAATGCTCACGAGTTTTTACAAAGTAAAGTGTGCGTAAAAATAAAAGTTGTCAGTGATGCTCACATTCCCACCTCACCCACAACCCGTCTAACCCTTCAGCTGAGGAGACTCGATGACCGATGCAGTGACTCAGTGCCTCCGCCATATTGTTTTGATTTCTTCCCACGGCAAAACATTGAATCCTGTGCGTTGGCCACAGGGCCCAATTCGCGCCACGGTGCCAAAACGTCTCCGGAGGTGAAACACTGATTGTTCTAGCACACTTACCTTTATTCAAATTACGAGATGCCGGCATTTCATTTGCAAAATTTAAACTTAAATTTGGAAAAAGAAAAATATATGTAGGCATCTAGCTCATTATTAGATAAGCTAAGATACATTTCATAATTTGCGAGTGAAGCAGAATTTAAAACCAAATGTGCTTCTTTATGATTTGTATCCTAATTAAATTCTCAGCCTCCTTTTCGTTTGTCATTAAAATCATTTTATGCTCGCACACACACGTACACACACACCCACACACTCACACACACAGTATCCATTTCTCTTTAACTCTACGTGCAAATATAAATCCAATAAATTTATGCCGTCAGAAATTAAAATAACTGACTATATAAGAGACTATATAATGTATATTATATAAATATGAGGTGTTGATTGATCGTGTGAGAAAATAATTAGGCCTACCTTTCTGTTCCGCACTAACGCAAACCTTTAAAACACCTGATCATCTGGCTTAAAGTGTTGAAACATTATTTTCTTGCTCAACTTCCAACTAGTCCAGGTTACTTTTTTATTTTATATTTTTTTACATTACGCTCAGAGCCTGTTTAAAATGAATATTTGTCTAACTGAACTATTATTGAGATCATGTTGTTATAGTCCCCTAAAAAAAACTTTCTTATCCATCTGAAGTCAGGCGAACTCTTGGAGGGCCACCTATAATGGAAGAGCTTTTACTCCAGCTTTTCTATATTTGGGCCATGCCTCTTTTGTGAGCTCCTTGAGTGGTTGCCATTGGAGACTTTGTTTTGGGAAACTCCACGCCTATAGCGCGGCGATGAGCCCGACTGCTATCTTTGGAAGCGCAAGATAGCGATCGCAGCGCCTGTCAGAGCAGCCGTGGCCAGGCCGCGTCCTCAGGCATCGCCGTCCTGTCGCCAGCTCTATTTACACTAGTGACTCTGCAGCACTTAGAGCTGACACCAGGTATGTCCTACCGGCAGTGCAGTAGCCAGGGGAAGTGGCCAGTGAGGCTATCAGAGGAGACAAACACCCTGTTTACTTTGCCATTCATCTCCATTAATAGCGTCTGCGTATATTCGAGAATGCCTATAGGTGAAGGAGTTGCTTGAGTAAATCTCCAATCAGCAAAGTGTGTGTGTGTGAGAGAGAGAGTGTGTGTAGGCCGAAATATATGACAAAGCATGTGGGTAATTATTATAGAATTAATATGTTGTTGTAATTGCTGAGTTATACAATTCAGTGTCATTAGATTTTTTATTATTATTAATATTAGTACTATTCAGAACGATATATATATTTTTTTCTGTGGAAAATATCCAACAATAACAATCATCCCGTACTCTGCTGGTTTATAAGCTCTGTGGGTCCCGAGGATGCTGGCTGTCTGGTTAATGTCCGTCTGTGAATCCTGCCCGGACATTAGCGCGCCTTAAAATTCTCTCTGTTTCTGGTTCTTGTCTCAGGCCAAAGTCTACTGCAAGCTTTCTCACAGAGGAGGACGAAAAAAGAAGACCAAAAAAAAAAAAAAAAAAAAAATCTCGCTTGGCTTGAGAAACTTTTTGACGGTAATAAACATTTGGTTTCCTGCCCAGCTTCAAATAAAGTTTTAAATTCATTAACGCCTCCTGATGCTGGCATTTAAAACGCAGAGAAACACACACAGACGCGCGCACACACACACACACACACACACACACACATTCATGACATAAAACAGCCAGTTGCGTCACTCTACTTGTTATACCATTTAATTTCATCATCAGAGGTAATTCATTGTAACTTGACAGCCATATTGCGCAAAAGCTCCCCTTTAATTTAGTCCTGTCTTTCATTTTCACCCATTTATTTTTAGAGTAAAAGCAAAGGCTTCTGGATAAACACTAAGTCACTCCGTTAAAAGGGGGGATTAAAATGGCCTAAGAACATAATACTGCATTAACTAACACTTTTGGTGCATATTATTATTTTCTTCTAGTTTTAAGTCTAATTATCATGGCTTATTTATGCCAGTAACTGATTCATTAAAGGATACACATTATACATAAAACGTGTATGAAAGCGTCCGCACAACTTCCCTTTATTTTTGTATACATCCATTTTGAACCATCACGGTCTCACCTCATCCAAAACGGATTCAATTTTAAACAACGTGGCTCAGAGAAAAATGCGCACAGACTCCGGGCCTATAGATGTCTTTATAAATCTCATAAAACTGACTAAGGCTTCTTCATATTCCTGTCTTGAGCTGCAGCTAATCTACTTTCACTCTCTGTGTGTTGTTGCAGAGTTTGAAATTGTGCTTTCATTGCATTACTTGACAGGGTTTACATGCTTGAGTCCATTCATCCACCCAGAAAAGTCTCTCCAAGCTGTGATTGTGCGCAAAGGGTGCGCTACCATGCCCGGATGCCCTGCAGAGTTCCTTGGCAGGGTGTGACCACTGGTCCTTGGGGTGCCTGGCTTTGCGCCTGTGCGCCAAGGTTTCCCAAATTCATGTTCATGAAAGCGTTAGTGGTGTTGCTCGGTGGAAGAGCAGGTAAACTGGAATAAGTACAAGAGTAAGTGTTAGTATACACCGAGTTGTTGTAGCTGTATGCTGGGTAGCCATTGTAGCTGTACGGATTTGGAGCTCCGACTGTGTAAGGGGTGTTATAGTTCTGGGATCCAGTCAGACAAGGCCTCCCGTCACGGACCAGAACAGGCACGGCCACCCTCCTCGGCGGCGGTGGTGGGTGGTGGTGGTGATGACGGTGGTGGCCTGCAATCTCCAGAGTCTTGTCCTGACGCTGCCTCTTGCATTTATACCTCCTGTTCTGGAACCAGATCTTGACCTGGGTGGAGGTGAGTTTCAGGGAGCTGGCCAGGTGTTCTCTCTCCGGGGCCGACAGGTAACGCTGCTGCTTGAAGCGTCGCTCCAGCTCAAACACCTGAGCCTGGGAGAAAAGGACGCGGGGTTTCCTCCTGGTCCTCTGCTGCTTGGTGGCGGGTTTGTCCACCTCTGGATCCTCACACTCACCCCGCAGTGCACCACAGCTCTCTGCATGGAGTAAAAGGTTTGTTAGAATCTTAAAACCAAAACATTTGAATTCTGTCAAATATTTATCCAATGCTCCAGGAATTTAAATCGTATCATTTTTGGTGCTTACGTTTAACAATTCACAATTAAGAATAGTTTTTTTTTCATGGAAATACATTTATTGCATACTATATATTCCCTGCAGTTTGTACAATACTGACATTTAAACTGTTGTGCATGAAGATAAACTCCAGTGTATTTGACATGTTTCCCCATTTTAAAACAATTTGAAATGTCTAGATTAGGAATAAAATATTCCCCATGTATGTTCAGATCTGGAAAATTAAAGCTGAGGGTAAATATATTTTAAAATAACTTTTTTTTGTGCAAATTAAATATGCAATTTCAGCAAATTGCGAATCCATAATTTCTGTTTTCCACTGAGCGTTTTAAGAAAAACACACACACTCACAGTAACGCTTAAATGCATCCAAGCGTTAATACACATTGACTGGGAAGCCAATGAATACAATGCAACAATAATATCTTAATTTTATTTATTTTTTTATTCAATCTACATTGTGCGAGGAGTGGCTCATATTATATATATATTATATATTTCTAATTTATAATCTGCTTGCAGATAAATAGAGATAAATCCTGCAAATACAAATACATAACCATAACCAAATTATATCTCAACTGTTAATAATTAATAATTATCTTCAAATTTCTATTTTTAATTAATAATCCATATCAGATCAGATTATTATATTTTTGGAATATATGCAAATGCAAGTATTTTGTAATTATATTTAGTTATTTATTCTCCTGGTAGGTGAGGGCAGGTGTCATTATTCTTACCATCACTCGCTTTCAGATAAATAAGCCATATCATAACCAGATTGTGTACTCACTGCTGTCTTGGTCCTCCTGCTCCAGCCCGAGGTCTCCAGAGTGATTCTGCCCCGGGTTGCTGAACACCTCCACCGGCAGACCAGACTCCGCCAGCCGGTCCTGCACGGTCAGCGTGTTGAGGTACGACATTCTCTCCTCGCTCTCCGAGATGCAGGAGCTGATGGGACTCGGGCTGTCTCTGCCTGCCAGCATGCAGGAGGGCGGTGAATGAGAGCGCAGCGATTTATTTGGGAAAGCTCCTGGTTGTGACAGCGCGCCGGAGAGACCGAAGCAGGAGATGAACTGGAGCTGGTGCTGCTGAGACTGCTGCTGCAGCTCTAACTTCAGAATGTCCTTCACAGAAAAAGGCGTGGTAGAAGAAGTTACGACCGGGCTGGGAATCATTATTACCACCGACAGATAGATGGCAGATAACGAGCAGTTAGCAGGCGCACAATCGAACCAATTTGTCTCCGGACTGCGCGTAAAAGAAGTAAACACCCCGTGCGTAAACGTGAAGAATGGCCGCGTTCTGCTGGTTTTTCACCGAGGAGGACTGGCTTTCTTTCAGCTGTGACATCCCTCTCTGCTGACCGTGTGTCTGTGGCTGCAGGCTTGGGAGAGAGAAAGAGGAGAGGTCGATCCTGTTTGGTTGGCTGATTTCAGTTATCTAGGGAAAGAGCTGGGTCAGCCAAGATGCTGTCCTCTCCCTTTCAGTGACGTTCTGAAGCGGGGGAGGGATTGACAGAGTCTCTCTCTCCCTCTCCCTCCCTCCCTCTCTCTCTACCCCTCCCTCCACCTTTACGCTCTTCCCCTCAAATACACACTTAAGGTATATGTGTGTCACAAAGATATTCCTAATTTATGAAATAACATTGACTCCACAGACTGTTAAAGATGTTCCAGGTAAGTTTTTATTACACGCTTTTTTTTTGTATGTTTTCCCAAAAGCAAAGCCTAGCACCAAAACAGCACAGATGTTGAATAATTGTGCAAAAGCGTTTACTTTATTTTGTCTTGGCATGAAGTAAAAACTAAAAAAACAAAAAAAAAATCCTTGATTTAGTTGCACCCGGTGAGTGTTTTGGTTTTATTTTCCTCTTTGCGGCACGGTCCCACAACAACGACTGTTCATCCCATCATCACTGCGGCGGTGGTTTTAAGATTAGGCCTATCTTCGCTTCCTGTCTCGGCAATCCGCGGATAAGATAATGCACCGCGACTGTGTGGGAAATGAGATAAAATTGGCAAGCAGACACGGAGAATGGGAATCTATTGGAATTCTGTCGTTTATTTACGTCTCCTTAATTTGTGGAAATTATTATTTTCCATCAAACTTTGGCCAAGATGATGCTTTCCCTTGAGGCTTCAAGGGCCAATTCATGTTATTCTGAAAAGACATGTGTAAATAATATATACATTTACAATAAAACACTATTTGGTCATCTGAATAATCTTCTGAGTGCGATGGATTGGAAAGGAACAACTGGATATCGCTACCAAATAAAATAAGAATAAAATCCGATAACAACAACAATAGTTATAATAATTACAATAATTATTATTCCTCCTCTTTTCTTCTTTTTATCTCTGTGCTAAAGGCCAAACACGTTGAAACGCGACACCTCTCCTGGTCGACTATCTGTGGCCAAGTGCAGGCGCCAGGGTCTGAAGGCCCATTGCTCCTAAACCGTGTGGAAAGAAAAGAAGGGCATGTCGGTATAATCTCATCCGCTCACCATCAACAAGAGGCTGTTTAGATTAGGGCAGCGTCTTCCCCTCTTCTGGAGATCTATGTCTTTTAAAATGGTCCATTTAAGTGGTGTGGAAAAGCACAGAGAGGAATGGGATCTGCGGAGCAAATGGGCTTTACGCGCGGAATGGCCAATTGCGAATGCGCAGCTGAAATTTGTGTCCCAAACAGTCCGGAACATTGCAGGTCATTTATCAAGAACTTGTCCAGAAATATTAATAAATTCAGACACTTGTAATTTTTTAGCAGTCGTCGGGGACTTTTTTTTTTTTTTTTTTTTTGCGTTTTAGGTGGAATTTATGAGGAAGAATCCGCTCGTGAAATACCTCCAAAAGGCAGTAAATTTGGTCAAATCGTTTTCCAAATATTTACCCATTCCTGTTTACTGAATGTAATGACTCAGAGGCAACAGAACAAACACAGATATTAATGCGTAACGATGACGACCAAATTGTTTTGGAGAAGTGTTTTGGTGCAAATTGATATTATCTAAATAATTTAAATAGCCGGGACACACAACCTCTCCCTCTAAAGATGCTGCTGCTGCTGCTGTGGACTTCACGGCTCAAAGCGTCACGGGTCAGTGCCACAAGATACCGCGCTAATGGCACAATTATCTTTTAACCCAAAACACGCACGCACATGCGTACAGCCTCTCCTCAACTGACCATCCACAGCAGTCTTCGCGTGCCACCGGCAGCCCAAAAGTGGCCAAGCAGAGAAGCGTGTTTACGCAGCGGAAGAGTCTGTTTCCTGCCTGTAACAAAACCCAGACTCCCAGAGAGTGTCAAGGAGCTACTCGGTGCTGAATGCGCCTCTCCAATACATCATCTTCATTTCAGAATCGTCGTGATAGCCTGGGCGAGGTCAGGCCCACAGTCGAGGTCACAGCAGCAGCAGCACAGCTCAGGGCGTAATTCTCGATAAGGATTTTAAGAATATTTGAAAGTGCACTTTTTTTAATTATTATTATTTTTTGCAAAAGCCCCTCTGCAGTGCTGCAGTTACATTTCAAACGTTCCTCTCAATTCACTTTCTGGTGAGTTCTTTAGAGTTTTGCCAGGCAGTGCTGAACATGTCCCTTCTTGTTTCCCCTGCCTCTCTCCATATCTCTGGCAGGCTAACCTACTGAGGCAGTGTCTTTGCTGCAGGTGTACGTTCATATCGGCGGTTCAGGAAACCGATCCACAGGGAGATATGTACAGATCCCTGAGCACAGAATGGAAGTATGATGACTTGGTAATGATGACTGTAATTATCTTTCCCCTCTTGTGATCTGTTCTTCTGTAGAGAAGCCGTTGTCGGTGTCTGATGGTTTTACCACAGCAGTAAACTCAAAGAAAGCATCAACACCTCCAGTGTCTGTGTGTGCACTGTACATGCCGTATGCATGTGTGCGCGCTGAGGGAAAGGATGTGTTGCATTACGACTTGTCAGAGCTTTTCAGACAAGCACTTAACATCTTTCTACAAATGAGCTCCTTGTTTACAGGTGTTACCATAACAGCCTGGATATGTGACGAGGAACTGATCCATTTGTCTTGCAGTGCTCTTAATAAGCCAATAACAACAACGGATTGCTACATTAGGAAAACAGATTAGCTCAAGTGTGTCTGCCCAATCTGTTATCCATGCTGTGCACGAGTTCATCTGTGGATTGTCTAACAGGGTGTGATAGTTTTTCCCCCATCAGGCTGCATTAGGAGTTGGAATATGGAAGTAATGTTTCCATAAAGTTCAAAAGTCCTTGAAAATGCAGAAGGAGGAACGAGTATATGCCGAGTGCGCCTGCCTCATTTAGCTCAAAATGTACTTTCCTTTTTCCTTTTTACTTCACGGCCATCGGTAAGAATGGCAAGGGACCAAGCTGTTGTGTGTCTCGTAATTGCTCAGTTCTTCTAGGTCCCGGAAGGTGAGTCTTATCAGCAGGCCATGTGATGGTGTCAGTAGCCAGGACCCAGACTGTGCTATTGTGCCGCTGCCTGGGCTCGAGTGACGGATGACAGCGCCTTCTCTCTGGAGGAAATGAGGAGGCCACAGGCGAGCCCAGGGCCAGAGTTTTAGCGAAACCCCGTTCTCACCCGCTCACTCGAGGCTCGGAAAGAGCCAAATATGGCGGGTCTGATAGCAGCTAGCTTGCACGGTGCAGCGTTCCCTCAGGGCTAGTTGTGTGGACCAGGTTTGTTAAAATAAGATACTCTATTAAGGTAGTTTGTTTGAAAGAACGTGAGTGGGTGAGTGCGTTTGAGAAACTAAACCTTGTTGTGTGTGTGAAAGGTCTAACGTGGAGACCATGAAAGGAGGAAGTGAGGTCAAGCCAGTCTGGATCCCCTGCCCTTTGCCCTCCCTTGGGTCTCATAAATTAGGCTGCTGTATTTCTCTCCCAGACGGCCTTGCCCTAGCAGGTGTGTGTTTGTATATACGAGTGCTAACAGAGGGGATGTAAGGGCTATAATATCTGTGATCTACGATGTTGGGAATGTAGTTCAGGAGGAAGCATGCAACCTAAATATGCTTATCCTCTCTGCTGCCAGCGCACCGGCCATGTAGATAAAGACACTGCATGGGGGTGGAGTTTTTTTTTTATTATTCTTCTTAACTAAGTAGGGACTGTGTGCCCCTTGCCGCTCATATGCTCTGTCCTACTTGGCAGAAAGAGAACTCTAAAAATGATCTAAAGGTTGAATCGAGTTCAGCTACTGGAGGAACTTTCTGTAACTTGCTGAGGCAGTAATAGCTCTCTTGGGACAGTCAGTGTTACCAGAAAATTAGAGCATGCATGCATCCTGGCTTCCAGAGGTAAACATCCTTGAGAGAAAATGCCGCTGGCCGTCCAGAAACCGTGGTCGCATCGCAATCAGAGTGACTAAGTTCTGGCAAATGTCTGCATGCTTTACATGACTAAAGTTTATTTTATAATATTCAAAATACCAAGCAATGCAGCTGCCTCTAGTCTGAGAACCAGTCTATAGGCATCTGCATATGTTGTCCCTGCTCTGTGGCTGACCTTGAACTCTGACCTTTATATGAATCGGAGAATGGGTTCAGACGATTTCCCCACGTGATTAATAAATTATAACATCACTAGAAATCACGCCGGTCAGGTCTTTTATCGCTCATTATTTTTTTTAAGAAGGCAAAAAATGAGCAGTCGGGGTGAAAATTCAGACACAAGTCTTCTACTTCCTGTCTTTGTGTCTTAGCATGCATATTTGTATAAAGCCGGCCAAAAGACGGCATCAATCAGTTGGGATAGCAGCACAGTGTAGGCCTTGTGTTTGTGGTTCCACCCAACCCCTTGGTGTGAAGGCCACATCGGTGAAAAAGTCCTTTGAACAAAGTCAAATGTGAGTTTGAACGTGACACCGTTACTCAACAGACTTGAAGTTTCTTTGCTAAACTTTCACAGCATCGTAAGAAATTAGCATCCCTGAAACTCATTTATTAACCGCCCAAAAAAGCTATAACTTCTCTAAACGCTAAGCCGACACAACACAAAGCGAATCAGCGAATCCGTCCCATCAGACCTGCATGTTACATGTTAGCTTTACAGCAGAAGTGCACATGTTTACCACCTGCAACTCTAAAGACAATTTCCCCGTTCATGAAAACTGTTTGGATGATCATTTTTATACAATCCACTTGTTTAAATGACATCAGATCTCACAGTTATGCATAGTTTATGTTGAGGCCGTTTCAAGCGCCAGGTGGATGCTTTTACAGATTTCTTAGGGATCACTAAGCAGACTGACTGCCAAGATGGCGACCCCCAGAGCCGCCCACATCTTCAAAACTGCTTTCAGCTAACCTATGGGTGATGTCACAGAGCGTCCTATTTCTGAGCCTGAGTTGGTAGCATAGGTGGATTTGGTCACTTTCAGGCACAGACAGGATCTTCTCCCTATTCCCAGTGCTTGTGCTAAGTGTCTATTGTCTGAAGACCCCTGACATTAATCTTCGGGTCTTCAAGTGTAGCCGTCTTATATCTTTATATCAGATGCTGGAGCCAAGTTTGTCTATTCTGTGTTTACAATCCGACTAGCATCTTGTGATGAGAGAATGAAGTTGTTTAGAAATGACCTTAATAACCAGGCAACCGCTTAAAAAACGCTGTGATTCTGCTGGTTAAGGGTTTTTAAAAGATGTTAGCTAAGTTGCCAGCAAGGCATGACATGGCATGACTTTATGCCTCGGTCGGTCGCAACCAAAGCCTGCCAGAAATCTTCCTGTACACAAGAACTATGTCCTTTGTATACAGATTCTTCATAGTTATATGAAGGTTAACCACATCACTGACTCATCAGGTGATCTATGGTTCAGTACAAGTAAATTTTTTGCGTTCAGTTTTTTTTTTTTTTAATAGCAACAAAGTGGCTGCTACTCCCCATTCAAGGTAAACTATTAGCAGGGTATTAACAAAATCCTTGATTTATTGTGTTGTGTGAAAAATTAAAATTGCACTTAATATGCAGCTTATTATGTTGTCACTCAAATATTTAGACTCATACAGTCATTCATACCTTTGTTTAGGCTGCACAGCCACTATTTTGTCAGATGTAGATGGATAGATGTTTGCTTGTACAAGGAAGAATAATCAGATTTCAAATCATGATCAAATGGAGCACACCAAAACATTTATGCGTACGACTTGCACCGACACAAACGCACTAGCTGGAATGCAGCCCTGCACAGATCACAGAGGTCTGTCACTGCATGCATGGTCTATCAGTCGTTGCATTGCAACAGGGAGGTCCTGCGCTCTTTGTTGTTGCTGTGTCTAGTCCCTTGTTAGAGAATTGATGACACTGTCTTTGGAAAACAAACAGGGCGGGAAGCTAAAAAGGTGGTCACTCACCACAGCTCTCTGACCCAGAGACACAGAGGACACAGCAACATGTGAGCAACGCTGCGACGCCCCCCTTGGAATGCGCGGCAGTGTGTGTGCACACGCTCTTGTTTGTGTTTCAGTGATACCACAGCTGGAATGTGACTGTCTTGTGCCTGAATGTGTGCCTTTGTGTGCTTTAGTGTCAGTCTCCCACGGCGGCTATGATGCGAAATGAAAGCACGGCCATAAAAGAAATCCCTGCTGGCACAGTTCTTTTTTGTCATATTTGTATTGCACTGCTGAATGCCAAAATAAATGTTCCCCATTTCAATGTCAAGGAAATGAAGAGGCGATCTGACTGAGCAGCTCTGGATCTGGAAGTGACACACTCCCCCTGTGGGCACTGTCTTGCCAGGGGCCGCTCCTGTCACTCCCTGCTCTGACTCACACTTAACATCACAGCCAGGACCGTGGCCCTGGGGCCTCCTCAGTACGCACACACCAAACCTTGCCCTAGGCCCCGAAGCCTTGTTCAGGGAGCTCAAATCCCTTAATTGCAGGGCTGACAGTGATAGCTAACATACGAGACACCCTCACCTGGTCGGAAAGAATGAAAACATCTACTGTCAGCGCGAAGCAAGATGAGTGGGGGTGGGACCAGGTATGGGGAAAATGGATAACATATAATAACCAGTATTCGGGTGAGTTTGATCCCTTTTTTGCACTTTGCAAAGGGTTTATAAGCTGTGATCAGTGCACTAATACTAGTTAATAAATCATTTATTCATGATAAGTATATCAGAAATAAGTGAAAATATAGTGTCATCCCAACGCTTTACTTGCTCTATCTTTTTTTTTTTTAGCTTGCACTTTAATTCATCAGGAACCCATTTGAAAATGAGATTTTCTGTAATAAATAGTAAAGTTTGCTTTGCATTTCCTGGATTAAGTGGTTAAAAAAGTACAATGTCTATTTTCACGTGTTAAAAAAGTTAATACAAAAGTATTATTGGAGAATAGAGCGCTCTCACAAAAAAATGATTTACACAAACTTATAATTGCTTCCACAGCAGGAATAAAATAGAAACATGATATCAGCACAATGTGATTTCATAGCACGACAGACAGATGGGTAGACATCCAGTAGACGTGGACCTGTGTTAATATTTTCTTACCAGCTGCAAACTCAAAGAACAATATTTACTTCCTTTGTTGTGTCAGTCTCCCATGGTAATCTGTGACGCCGATGAAAGCCACAAGGCAAAACTTGGCGGCCTCCTAATCAAGTTGTTCCACATACTACAAGTGTTTCTGGAGTTTTGACCACTTCTTTTTGCTTTCCTTTTTCCACGCACCGTGGAGGTGGGTGAGGTTACGGCAGAAATACAACTCCAAATGATGAGACTGAACCAAGGACGTGAAACTAGAACGTTAAGCTGCAAGAGTTGAACGGCAGAACTGAATTTGTCGCTGTGGGTAAGTGGTTTCACTTCACGTGTAATTATTTGATCCATTGCTAGTATATAAATTAAATCAGTACAGCTTTACTACTACTAGTCTTTGTTAATGCACAAATAGTAATAGCAAGCACAGGCCTATAACTTCTCTGTAAAAAACATTTTTTTTTAGAAAATGTAAAAATGTACATATGTTTACTTTCAGAACACACTCGTTGAAAACATAGATGAATAGGCCCTTGCAAATGTTCATTTTAAGGGTTTAACAGCGAGATATGTATGAGATTTCTCCGACACTGAGGTCAGTTCTAAGTAAATCTGTGCAGGGAGTTTCAGGTTGTTGTGACCACCACACTGAATGTGAATTTGTTTCAAATTAGTTGGATACTCAAACAAAATGTGCGGATGAATATAAAAATGACAGAGTGGATCCTAGATAAAGAATTACTTATTACCATCCTTTAAATAGAAGAAGTACAACAACCAAAGGAACTGTGTACTTTAAAATGTCAAAAATAGGATAAGTATTACATCAGCAGTCAACCATTACACAATCACAACAATTTAAGTAATATTGTAATGTTGCATTTGCTGAAAGTTGGGTTATTCTTAGCTAAATTTGAACTATATTCAGTATGCCAATCACTAAAAGTGTGTTTTCTAATCTTTTATTTTTAAATGCAGAATGAAGGGTACAACCACAACCACAGCACTGTATAAAGATTATTGTTAACTATATTAATTCATTAGTTGCAACTGTAGATCCTTTACAGAACACTCCTCAGTAGACACGATCATTGTCTTAATGGATTCCCAGTGACACGGACTGGGTCGGCCCATGCACAAGTCCCTGATTTACCAGAAAGAAACATTAGGAGCTAACGCTGAGGTCTGCGTTCCAACAAAACCGCGCTCCTGGTTGGGGAGAGCAGGCTGGAGTGGCCTTCATTTATCAACCACTTCAGCTCCTGCAGACAGCTGTGGGGAGAGCACAGAGGAGCCGTTGTGTTTACACCATAGCTCAGCTGAGGCCCTCAGGACAGAACAGATGAAGATGCTTGCACACAGCCATTTACACAGTCTTACATGCACTCACTCAAAACGGCATGGAGCCCGAGCATGAATGAGAGCTGTCTGTTTAGTTAGGGTTGAAGCTGACATTTATCTTTAATTATCTTTCCTTTGTAACATGCATGTTAGGTTATCTAGCCTACATGTTTGATAATTGTTTCTGTAATTACTCCGTGCAGGATAAAAGTATCTAA
Organism: Planiliza haematocheilus; assembly: GCA_005024645.1. NCBI lineage: Eukaryota > Metazoa > Chordata > Actinopteri > Mugiliformes > Mugilidae > Planiliza > Planiliza haematocheilus. Next base: position 446,327 of record SRSE01000845.1, on the reverse strand, counting down.
CTAATGCAGCTCCTCGTCCAGTCTTTAACAAGGTTGTGGCACCACCTTGTGGCGGAATCCTTCACTGCAAGAGGATCCTGACTCTCCCGCTTGCATCCCTGCTTCCAAGGACATTTGCTGCGAGGATTGTCAGTCATGTGACAGAGGCGTTCATTGGTCAGCGGGCCCTGTGTTTTCTTGAACTTTGACCTGGCCGGGATAAGAATCCGGATTTCTATTGGTGAATCCACTCACGCCCACTTTACGCTCCCCAAATCCAAGTTGAAGGTGAAAGTCTTCCTTCATCCCGTTAGCTATCCGCTCCGGTCGCACAGCCCGTCTCTCCAGCCGGTGAAACAAACAGCAGCCAGCCAGCATGTCAGTGTTTAGTGAGGTCCCCCTGGCGGCCCCCGTGGCTGTCTTCAAGCTAACGCAGGACTTCAACAACGACGAGTTCCCCAATAAGGTGAACCTCGGAGTGGGAGGTAAGTTGCCATGTACGGTGGCTGTCATGTCGTTAGCCATGGTAACGGTATCCAGGAGCAACGAGCCAGCCTGAGCTCCGGCTCGTGATCATGGCTGTAGCCCCTTGGTAGTTATAACACATCTCCGTGAGAGTTAATGTCAATATTTCTGTCATGGTGCGTTTTATTTTGACAGTGACATTATATTTTCCTATAATAATTAAAAAAAAAAGAAAAAAGAAAAGATAATATATTCGTATGTCTGTTACTATAAAATTCAAAGAAGTGGTCTGTTTCCTCTATAACATCACATAATGTGACAGGTCCTGTATTGTCGTTATTGTTATTTAATATCATTTTCTTGCTGACAAGGACATCTTAAAAGCATAATACTCTCTCCATACCACTACTAGCTATGCTGTTATTCCACTCCAACAACTGATATCTGTGCAGATAGTGTATCTGTTGTGTAATGTTGCGTCACAAAGACTTGAGCCACCTGTGTCCTCTCTGGTTTCCTCTGTTTCTCGTCCTTGCCGCTGTTCTGCACACGGACCTCTCTCTCTGTATATAGAGAGTCTATTGGATTACTGTTCCCTCATTACACAAGCCACAAGCCCAGGAGTTTAAATATGCATGGCTTAGTGCTTGCTCCTCTACCAAAGCATGCAAAGCGGGCACATTTCAGTTCACGCCACAACTGTTGCCCGAGTTAATCTCGCTGGAAGTGTTGGGCCTCACGCTGCAGAGGAACAGTGAAAGAAACAATGCTTAGCTCTGTTGCAGAAGGACAAAGCTACCGGAGTCCCATGATTAGTACAGGAAGCTGAGGTCGCTTAATCCCCCCTCCTCTCTGCCAAACACACAGCCTGCACATGAGCATCAGCTACGGGGCAGCTGGGAAATGTAGGCCACAAAGTGTCTAGTGCCTCATACACTCACTCACCTACTCATTAGATATGCTAATGAAAACGAATACTGTCTAATTTAACGCTCCTCCTAAACCCTACTACATGACTGTTGTGATGTTTCAGTTTATGTTGAAAGTTTATGTCCGAAAGGTAGTGATTCGCCTGTACGATCATTTAGGAGGATGTAGTTTATGGTGCAGAAGCTTTAAGATGTAGTTTAGGAACACTTTCAAGTGAATGTGTATTATAAGTCATATCTAAATCACCTGAATGAAAGTTAATCTGTAGAAAATACCAAAACGTCTCATAGCAAGTTTTGAAAAACTGGAACCGGCTCGAAAAAGAACTTGGAAGGTTTGCTGCTTTCTCCATCTCTCAAAGAAGGAATACACTGGTTCATGGTCTCTGTCCTTAGGGTGAAAAGTCTATTATATGCATAACTTCTTATCAGGTAGTGACATGGAGTTCAGCTGGCCAAAAACATGACAGATGAAAGTCCATGTCTGTTAGAATATCTGTGACTGTTCCAGGGTCAGTGTCAGATTCCTGTTATTTGACACAGGTTAAAATGCATTAAGCATCTAGAGCTTTGTTGACCACACTCATTGAGAAGATACTACAAGGTTATAGTGTCTTCTAAAACCTTGTTTCTGTTAGCTTCACTCTTTATTTTTTTTAAATATTAAATGAGATGTTTCCTTGCAGCCTACAGGACGGATGAAGGCAAGCCCTGGGTTTTGCCAGTGGTGAAAAAGGTGGAGAAGATCATTGTGCACGATGACCGGCTAAACCACGAGTACCTGCCCATCCTGGGCCTGCCTGAGTTCAGATCTTCGGCCTCTAAGATCGCGCTGGGTGACGACAGTCCTGCCATCCAGGAGAACAGGGTTTGTGTAGTAAAAAGCAGTAAAATGTTTGTTTTTTTATTACTATTTAGTTTTAAAGTGACCGTCTGCTACTGTCTCTGCCAGGTGGGGGCCGTCCAGTGTCTGGGTGGGACAGGTGCTTTGAAGATGGGTGCAGAGTTTCTTAGGCGATTCCACAACGGAAACAACAACACTAAAACGCCCATCTACGTGTCTGCACCTACCTGGGGTACATGCACACATACAAACAATAACTCAGGGTCTTAAGTTACATGCTCCACATTCACAGACCTTATTCCTTTGCAGAGAACTCTGCAGTCTAACTATAGACTTTAAACTCAGTATGTTGTAAACAGAGAGGTTGTTACTGTTACATCTTATCACTCATCTCAAATTTTTTATCAGTTCGGATGTGAGGGCATCAATAAAACCACACTCGCCCTTGTATTGAAAACAATAAAATGGGAACACTTGTATCAGCGTTTTTTCCTTCTGCTTGTTTCAGAAAATCACAACGCTGTATTCAGCAATGCCGGCTTTGAGGACGTCCGTCCATACAAGTACTGGGACGGACAGAAGAGAGGCCTTGATCTGGCTGGTTTCCTTGGTGACTTGGAAGTAAGCAGCGTGTGATCTTTCTGCTACAACTTCATTTTTGTGGTCGGTCATTTTTTTTAATCATCGGTTTACTTCTTTGTTCCCACAGAGTTGCCCAGAGCACTCAGTCTTTGTCCTGCACGCCTGTGCCCATAATCCAACGGGCACAGACCCAACACAGGAGGAATGGAAGCAAATCGCTAAAGTTATGATGGTATTAATATTTTACTTATACTGTACAATACACTTGGCACTCGTGTCCAAACCGTCGCTCGAAACCGCATCATCCTATAGATTGAAGAGGATACGGTTTTGCACGTGTGATTTTTGACATTTTATCTTGATATTTTCCAGAGGAGGAACCTGTTTGTGTTCTTCGACTCAGCCTATCAAGGTTTTGCCTCAGGCAATCTGGAGAAGGATGCCTGGGCGGTGCGCTACTTTGTCTCCATGGGCTTTGAAATGTTCTGCGCCCAGTCGTTCTCCAAGAACTTCGGCCTTTATAGTGAGTGGATCCTGGATGAACCGCAAAATGTATCAGGCCACACAAGACCTTACTGAAGAGGTGTAGTTTGGCAAAAAGAATAATTTTAATGCTTACTTGTCTTATTTTGCATCTTGGCAAAGTGCTGTTTATCTACACGGCACATAGGCAAAGCAGATTCTCCACAACATTTGCTTACTAATCGAAAGGTAGCAGCATGTAGCTAGGTCAGGTGAAGAAAGCTTTTACAGCGTTTTAAATGTGACCTGTGTTTGTCTCCTCAGATGAACGTGTGGGGAACCTGACAGTTGTTGCTCGCGACGCGGACAACCTGAAGAGAGTTCTGTCTCAGATGGAGAAGATTGTCAGGACAACCTGGTCCAACCCGCCGTCTCAGGGAGCTCGCATTGTTGCAGTCACTCTTAACTCACCCGAGCTCTTCTCTGAATGGTCAGCACAAAATGTCTCTGTGAAAAGAGGCCGTACCTGGAGTCATAAAAGTAATGCATGTCTGGCACAGTTATTTATTTTAATATTTTCTACACTAGGAAGGAAAATGTGAAGACCATGGCTGATAGGGTCTTGCTGATGCGGGCTCAGCTGAAAGCTAAGCTCCAAGCTCTGGGGACACCCGGGACCTGGGACCACATTACAGACCAGATTGGCATGTTCAGCTTCACAGGCCTCAACCGTGAGTACAAAGACCACATGCAGATAACACATGTCACACCCAGACGAGTTCAGACACAACCAACAAGTACACAAGTACACTTCCCTAAAGAAAGTCACCTACTTATCACAGACAGTTGTTACAGTTGCACAGAAAATACTGAAAGCTGTTTGTGTTTGGGGGAACTGTACTGACAGTGATACTGAAATCCAGTATATCTATTATTTATCGAGTTTCATTGGGCTATTTCACAGGCCTTCCCCATACACACACGCCTTTACAGGATCTGCAAATATAAGTTATCACCCAATAAATCAATCTTGCTTTGTTGCAGCCAAACAAGTGGAGTATTTAGTGAAGGAGAAGCACATCTACTTAATGGCCAGCGGTCGCATCAACATGTGCGGTTTGACCACCAAGAACATCGACTACGTGGCTGAGTCCATCCACGAGGCCGTCACCAAGGTCCAGTAGAGGACTGAAGTACGGCCACAGTTCTCAGGACGCCGTGCTGCCCGGCACTGTGCCGCCCTCACCCCAGGGACTGCGATGGTGTTCATCAGGTTTTCTCGAGCAAATTTGCACAAATGCACAGACGGCTCACTGGCCCTGTTTCTTCTTCATTTCAGTGTTTGTGCTAAGCTAGGCTAAACACATCGTGGTCCTGTTTCTCTGTAGAATGCACAACGATGCTGTAGGTACTCATCATCTCATCCGACGTGCAGCATTTACCAGAAAGTATAGTTATAGTTACGTGATTATGTTCATAATTCGTCATCTCGTCTTCTCTGTGTTTGTCTCCTACATTATAGCACGTAGCGTGTGGTGTATTATTAGCTCATGTGTCATTACCAGGACCTTTGAAAGGGTTAGTAAGTCTGTGACTGTGTTACAGTTACCTCAGCAGTGCTAAATGTTAAATATTATACTGTGATGATTCATCCATTCCAAGAGTTAATATAATGTTTCCGACGTCTTAATTAAGCCACCAGCAACATTTGCTGTGAACAGAATGTGAAGTTCTCAGGAAAAAAAGTTTTAACTATATAATTTATTAACAATACTCTGTCGTCTTTCCATAATGATTAATTACCTCACTGTTAATCTGCCTCTCTGGAGTATTTTTATATTCCGGTTTGCATTCAGAAAGCACAAATAACATTGACCTCTGATAAGAGGTGTCATGACGCCAGACAAACGTCGGCGCCCGCTGCTGCGAGCTGAACGTTTCTGGTTCTGACAGGAAACTGTTAGTGAATATTGACTGTTCATAGCAGTAATGCACTGTTATGCAAGACTCTGATGGCACAAACACACTAATGATCAACCGGTTTGCTCTCCTATCACTGTGCACAGTGCACTAATATAACAGTAGCGACTTAACTGATGCTGGACATGTCCTCAGACAGGCTGATAGAGAAATTATCTCCACCAATAAAGAACTATAAATACTATGTCTTTGTTTCCCAATATGTTGGAACTGACACGCGATTACTGATAAGAGTTAGTATTAGAAGGAGTCTTCACAACGCTGTGTGCAAATCATTTGAACTGGAGGACCACAGGAAAAAATAGTAATGCAATGTTCACACTCTTTTTTAGAAAGAAAACAAAGTAGACAAGTGTAATAGTTCCATAAATTTATTAATAATTTAATTTCCCCTGTGTCGAACATATGGTCTGTTTCTTTCTGTCTTTGGGTGTCATATATATATATATATCAGGACTTAACGTTACAAAATGTAACCTGGTCCTTGCAAATCTAAAACAACATAAACCAGCCCGCAAATTTTCTAAAGGCGTTCAGGCTTTCCGATTCCCCTAAATTCCTTTGCTCCCAATCAGTTGTCAGGTCAAAAGACTTCCCGCTGACTGCTCTGTCTAATAGCGGGGTCATTGTGCTGGATATAGCTGAGCAGTGCAGTAGCCTCACGTAGCCTTAGCAGGCAGAAAGAATTAAATCACAGAACGTCCCCAAACACAATCTGCGAGGGAGGCGGTGGCTTGACGTCAGTGTGTCATATTGCTTTTCATATCTCTGTCACTCTGTGTTCTGTTATGCAGCGTACCTGCAGAGATTTCACAATCCAGAGCAGCACGGCCTGCCAAACATCTTTAAAAGGATTGATTGCAGCAAGAGGTGATTTCTCAAACAATGGCTTGAAATTCTCATTTAGTGAACAGCGCTTTGTGACCTCCTCTGAAGTCCTCTTGTGCCTCATTAGCAGCCCTGTTTATAAATGTCTATGTCTCAGCTTTAGCAATTAAGGCTGCTGTCTGGTGAGGCTCATTTTAAAATCTACAGTTTCTTTGAGATTCAGAAAGTCACAGATTGCACATCAGAAGGGAGAAGGCTTGGTGTCAACCTATTTTCATGCATCCTTTTAACATAAGCATGCATATAGAAAGACTGGACTTCCTACGGGGGCCGTTTCTACAGATGAAGCAGCTTAAACAAACATGCAAGTAGCAACTACTTCTTCAAGAATATCCACGTGGATCCCCAAGGATCCAAAACCGCTAGCTTATTTTTAAGTGGTGTATGCAGCTTTAGTGACTGACCCTGTGAGATTAACTGTACATAGAAAACCTCCTAAGTGGATGAAAATCAACAACGTTGCGTCGTGATGAAGTATTCTACTGAATGATTTTTAGGAAGGTGACGAATCCGAGGGTAAAGGTGGAAAGGGTGAGGGTGTAAAATTGCGTCTACACAACTACTATGTGCAAAAAAATCCACACGTAGGACATACAAAACAAATGGAGTTTATGTAGGAAACGTGCTTTTAAGGTGGAAAGATTTGGTAGTGCGGCTTTGAGGATATTATATGACTCATATTGCTATCTTCAAATTACCCTTCGTAATTTTTTCTCTATATAAAAAATCCGGTATGAAATTATCTTGTTTCTTGCAAAGTTGCCAGCGTGTACATTATCAAGCTGATCATTTATATATGGCTATATTTTGTTTTTAAAATGTTTAATTTCATGTAAAAATTGTGCTCTTGTGTAGCCAGTGGCAGGTGTGTTGAAGTGTGCTGGCAGTAGGTGGCACCCTTATGGCAACGTTAGAAGAGTTCCCTGTGCAAACAACATTTTAAAGGAAGTGGGAACCGCCTCGTAGTAACAAATAATAAATATCATTGTGTTAAACTGATCAAGTGAAAGGTCATCTAAGGACCTGGTTGGTTTCCACACTGAGGGATTTCAGAAACACAATGTGGCTTAAATGATTACATTTTAACATGATAGAAACTGGATAAAGGTAACGTGAACAACAATAACTACTGCTGGGACCCATACAGTCTGGTGTAAGGCTGGATAAATCCAATACTATGCTGTTTGCTTTGTTGAAGATTACGAAGTCAGGCAGAAGGGGGTTGTGTGTCAGCAGGGACCTGAGTATTATCGATGGCTACAGCAGATCTCAGTCTCCAGTGACGGTTGTGTTGGAGCTCGAAGGGAGCCTGTGAAGGGGTCAGTAGTTACTGAAGATACCCAGAATGATAAAGAGGAAGAGGGCTTGTGCTTCATCCTTCTTCCTTACTGCCACTGTGCTAGCTCGTCACCGATGCCTGCTCCTCCGAACCTTCCTCCAGGCTCCTCTCTCCGTCCCGAGACTTTTTCCTCCTCTTGTTACCTGGAAAGGGAGCAGATCATGCTGAATGTCAGCTCTGGTTAAAATGCACTGACGTGCACACTGCTTTATGCCGGGAACAAAATCCACCTCGCATTTATCACCAGCGGAAATTAACATCAGCTGTACAACAGTACGGCGCCTTCAGTAAATACATGCACTTAAATGAGTCACACTGGGTCTGGGCCAACGAGGACAGCTGCATCTGGAGAATTGGCTCTGCAGGAAGCAGTAGGTGGCTGAGAGGGACACGACACATCACCTGTTGCTAAGATACACCCGGCACCATTGCTATGTGCTGTGTGTCTGACGGGGCACGTTTGGGCATATCTGACGGTGTGCGTGGGTGTGCTGTCGCATCAGTGCTCATGCCGAATTGCGCACTTACTCAGTTTACGCAGGAGCTTTTTTCCAATGTTCTCCTCGGAGCTGGACAGAGACAGAGAGCTGATGAAAGGAGAGGTGGACGGCTGAGACTCCGTAGGCACATCTGAGGGAGATAGTTAGTTAGATTTAGAATTAGAGGGGAATGTAGACCAATAAGACAAGTGGAAAGACCCATTGAATTTCCTGCCTGCTTTAAAGATGCCTTCATTAGGCAAACAGACTAGAATGGAAATATGAAGTATTATGAGGTAGTATCCAGCCATAGCAATAACTGGACTGTACAGTAAATAGCTTGTGGTATATTAATGTGCAACCTTACTGTTGGGCTGAAACAGTCCAGCTTCTGTCGTGGTCATCATCAATATCACAGACGCATATTTACCTTTATTTACCACCGTTCCTTTGAAATGTTGACTCTCAGTGTAACCTGACTTCAGCCTGTGTCTTAATTGCTTAAACCGCATTCAAAGCAAACTTTCTGGACACTTTTTCTTTCCCACATGGACAAATTGTAGATCTCATTGTGCGGAGCAGCACTCACCATTCTCTCCATAACTCTCCGGGCGGTCCTCGTGGATGTAGGGAATCTCATCCATGCGGAGGAACACCGTATCATTCGGACTCCTCTGCCCATCAGATTTACTGCCTGTGAGGGAGACATTGATTAGACTCTAAACGGATCTGACGCAAGCAACCGCTCAACCGTGGCACCTTAGTAGCTCTGCCTATAGAGGGAGGCAGAGAACTTCAGTGTTTCTACGTGGATCAATCACTGAACAAAAGCTTAAATAAAACAAAGACCAAATTCCCAATACAGATTAGCTTCAACCAGCTAAGGCGACTTAACTGGTGAAATCCGTTGTGATTAAACATAAAACCTGGCGGTATATATACTATAATGCTGTAAACTATTCTTATTGGCAACCAATGGAACCATCTGTGCAGTAATTTTTCTCAATGACACGAACAAACACAAACCGGATGGCATGTTACGCACAGCGTAAGACAGATGGTATGTGAGAAATCCTTTAAGCCTCGAAACCAGTACAGATTGGTTGATGCCACATTTGCACCAGAGTGAGTTACCATGCATGAGTCATTCATTACTTAGAGGATGAAAAATAACTAAAACCATGCCATCTTTAGCTTGTGTGCTGCACACAAACAGGTGGGATAACATTCATTATTTTTCATTTCATTTCTCTGTAATTTCTCTTTTCATTTGTTCTCTCATTCACAGGGTCGCTGTACGTCATCATTTTACATTTCAACGTTTCAGGGATTGGAAAAGAGGAAAAACGGTGAGCACGAAGTAGAAGAATCAGTTAAACTAAAAGTAAGTAATGTTCTCAACAATCCTCATGACCCTGGGTTTATTTAGCTCGGGAGGGAAATAAAGCGATGAATTTTAGATGGAACAGAGCGAGGAGATGGTGACGTTCCTGACTGAAAGAGAGCTTCTCTCCACTGGCTTCCTGTTCAGTTCAGAATTTATTTTAACATCTTACGAATCACTGTCAAAGCATGCCTGGGTCTGGCTCCACGTGTAGGAAGTGTTGACTCCAGGAGCCAGACCGTGGCCTTAGATCATCAGGTAGGGCCCTACTGGCCCCAAAGCCGGGGCTTTAAATCTAAAGGTGACCATGTGTTTTTTATCAGGGCTTCAAGGTTTTGGAACGAACTGCCTGAGGAGATGAAGGATCATCTTTTAAATCACTTCTTAAAACTAAGTTCTACAGACTTGCTTTTCTGTGATATTGTTTTTTGTTTTATGTTATGTTCTCATTTATGGATTCTACTTTTTATGTATTAATTTATTTTGATTTATTTAGACTGTACAATTCAATTCATACAGAGTTTCACACAAGGTTTAAATTGCTCCTCAAACTATGACGTCCAAGGTGATGTCTCAGTTTGTCCAATCTATTTAAACTACTATTGAGCAGAAAAAAAAAATCTAATATTTCAAATATATCGGAATTGTTGCAGTTTAATTTACAGCAGACAAATTAATCAAATACTGGCAAATGTTTTAGCACTAAGACAAACTCCCAGTAGTCATACACAACACAATTTACACAGATAACACTTTTTTCTTTTTCTTTTTTAAAGGTATCAACTCTACTTACGGACGATGCGGTTCCTTTCATTGAGCTGCGAGGTGTTGCGAAGGCCACCGTGGGGATGTAGATGAGCAAGGCGGGCCAGCCCCAGGCGAGTGTGTGTGTGCGTGAGGGGGAGGGCGATGCTGTGCGAGCGAGCCTCTGGGACCTGCGACCTCCCTTTGGCATCAGGATCCACGGGGTCTGGAGTCTGTGGGGAGCTGTCCATCCTGGTCGCCGTCAGGGCGTTCTGGTAGTGGTTCCTGGTGATCTGCCGGCACCAAGGACGCAAATATTATCATCTGTGTGCGTGTATATGCATTGCTGCCCTGCGTACGTGGACTTGAGGAAACGTGGACTGTATTTGGAGAAAGAGGAGCAGAGCTGAAGAGCCGATCCATCATATAAGGTAAAAAATATACACGCTTGAAATTTAGCTCAATTATCCCATGTGATTAAAGGAAAGAGGGCGCACGGAGGGGAGAGTGAGAGACAGGATGTCTGCGTTCAGTCAGAATCAGGGATTAGGACATATCAAAGGCGAGCGCTACCGCAGAGGAAGAGTGTTCATTTTTGGAAATTGTTAAATGGAGCTCAAAGTGCAGTTTCTTGCCTGTGATCCCAGGTTTGACCTTCAGTGCGCAGGAAGTTAGAGACTTAATTGAGTTTATAATGGCGGAAGCCGATGTTTTTTTCATCCCCATATGTTTCTGTGTTGTGCAGGCATTTATGTTTGTCACCTTGATGATCTGCAGGTCCGTTAGCTGACGGACTGAGTAGTCTGGTAAGTAGACCCCTCCTCCTATAGTGAGCTGACTCACACTGCCTCCACTTAGCAGCGAATCCGACTGGTTCAGACCGCTGCCCCGGGAGCTGTACCTCTGACCTGAACACATCAGAAGAAGAAAACTTAGGGTATGTATTTCCTACATAAATTACTTGCATGGGGTCAAAAACGGCAATTACAGCAATAGTTCATTACAAGTTCAAATACAAATTAAGCAAATCTCACAAGCCATGTACCACGACTCTCACTAACAAGCCTTTACTTCGTTGCGGATGTCTGTTAGAACATATTTCTTGATCAACTGCACATGAACATGTTTCAGAAACACAACAGAGAGAAGCTAATATTCGACCCCATAGCAATAACACTCCTTGATGGCAGCAACCATCCCCAGCAGGACGCAGCCTGACACAGACACATACACATAAACGGTTTAGGAACAACTAAAAAAATACATGAAAAACAGATTACACCCTCAGAAGGCCCATGTCTAACCTGAACAATATCAGGAAGGTGGTCATAATGTTATGCCTGATCGATGTTGATCTTCAGATCATTATAAAATATGATGGATGGCCACTCGGGCCCTTTTCAATCACCAGCATTCTGCATGGTTTCGAGCTAATCACCGCTGGTCTGAATGACGAGTGCTGCTATTTTCGGTCAAGTCCATTGGAGAGCAGTGACTCACAAAGAGAAACCGGAAAATCTCGCTCTTTTGAGACGTGATCCTTCTGCAGTGGCTTCAGAGAAAATTCCTAATTCTGTGTGCTAAGAGGGGATTTTTAAAATATTGAATAGGGTCTTCCAAATAGCTTTGAACACGGTGCATAATGAGCTCACAGTCACCACGAGAAAACGAGGAAGAGAGAGAGAGCTAGAGACGGGCTTTCTGCTTGCTCTGCAGTCTTAGCTGGATTTCACATAATCCTGCGCAGGTCATGTCCTTCCACTGGGAAATTCTCTGAAATCACTTCTTTTAATTACTTACTTCCCACGACTGCTGTTGCTGCTACTGCTGCTGCTGCTCTTGCAGGCTGAAACTACACACAGGGTTGTATTTTGACAGGAAAAACACTTGGACCCGTCATTTGGCCCCGACTCTCCTCGTCACGACCATCATCGTAACCACAACAGAGTCCCCAAGAATTATCAACGTGCATTGCTCCATGCGTGCACTGACTTACCAATAGGCAGGGGTGGGATGAGCGCCGGCATGCCGTAATAGGAAAACGCTCCATTTTCAAAGCGAAGAGCCTCCTTTCCGATCTCTACCTCCACCCGTCCCTGCAACATTAACACGGCCATTTACATGGATTAACTGCAAGCTCCACGCTTATGATGTGAACGATGAATTGATTGCTCGTCTAATGGAGCCTCCCACACATGCAGGGAAAACCCCAACATAACAATATCTGAAACTGATGAGTGTTTTTTTTTTTTTTTTGGTTTTATAATCTGTCTCCTTTGGAAGTACCTGCAGGATCAGGATGAAGTAGTCAACGGGCTTGTTTCTTTGGAAGAGGTAGTGTTGAGGAGCGTGCTTGTTCTTGGGGTTGAACTTGAGCTCCTGCACGATGGTGGGATGTTTAATGAGGCGCAGCAAGATCTTTTCTGACAGGTGACACGGCCTGAAAGGTTCCACCTCTACGAGATGGATTCATACAGACACACACGTACACACGTACAAGTAAGGAGAAAGAGCAGTCCTTGTCTCCATTTTATCCTGCAATCCCCTCTGCGAAAATGCTCTGTGTGCATTATGCAGCCATGTGTACGTGCACACGCAACTCTACCTGTAGCCAAAAAGCGGTGAGTGGCAAGCAACAGCTGGGGCGACATCTTCACCTTCAGCTCATTCTCTGCAAGTTTGAAGATGGAGAAATCCTGCTGCTTCCTCTCATGGTTGGACACTCTCCTTTTCGTCCGATTGTCGGCTGTAAAGGCACAGAGGGAAATCAGGTGCAACGTGCAGTGCAAAGCTCACAAATCATATGTTCTCTGATGATTGCAAAAGCAAGGAAAGGAGTTTATATTTGTGTTCATACAGTGCTACATAATGCATCCTTAGTGGATTCATAACAGACAAAATACAACAGCTGCAAATAGCTGGAGCTCATTCTGTGCTAAACAGCAAACCTCTCACTGATAAATGAACTTGTCCTCTGCAGATGCAAGGAGTATTGCATTTATTATATTCCCCTTGAATACATCACAGCTGCAGCAGGAACAACAGCTGGCGCTATAAAAGCTTCAAGTGCAAAGGCTGGAGAGATTAGCTCACCGGCGCTGTATATACACACACAACGTAATTAAATACCCCAGAGTTTATGAACAAGTGCACAACATGACGCAGACTGCTTCAGAGACTGTGCATGTAATTAGCACTGTAGCACACTTTTTATGTTTTTTTTTGTGGAGAGATGTTCAGTAGAACACGTTCTCTTATCTGCAAGAGGCAAATAGGACAAAATCACTGAGTGAAAAAAAAAAAGAATAGACCAGATTAGATAATAAATGAACAGCATTCGAGTTCATCCCTGTGGAGAGCCTTTCCAGCCAATTAAAAAATGAGCGGATTAATAGTGATTATCTTTGAGGCTTGGTCATTTAGTCACATTATTTAACTGAGGGGAGGGGAGGGGAGTTTCATTATGGAAGTTGGAAGTAAATATACACTATTCTAGCTGCAAATGTCTGGTTTTTGGTGCAATATCTACATAGGTGTATAGAGGCCTAGTTCCAGCCACTATCACTCCAGTGTTCTAATGGTGAAATGTGTTTGCTCATTGGCTCAGAAGGCTAATTGATGATTAGAAAACCCTTGTGCAATCATGTTCACACATCTGAAAACAGTTTAGCTCTTTACAGAAGCTACAAAACTGATCTTCCTTTGAGCAGATTGAGTTTCTGGAGCATTACATTTGTGGGGTCAATTAAACGCTCAAAATGGCCAGAAAAAGAGAACTTTCATCTGAAACTCGACAGTCTATTCTTGTTCTTCGAAATGAAGGCTATTCCATGCGAGAAATTGCTAAGAAATTGAAGATTTCCTACAACGGTGTGTACTACTCCCTTCAGAGGACAGCACAAACAGGCTCTAACCAGAGTAGAAAAAGAAGTGGGAGGCCGCGTAGCACAACTGTGCAAGAAGATAAGTTCATTAGAGTCTCTAGTTTGAGAAACAGACGCCTCGCAGGTCCCCAACTGGCATCTTCATTAAATAGTACCCGCAAAACACCAGTGTCAACATCTACAGTGAAGAGGCGGCTGCGGGATTCTGGGCTTCAGGGCAGAGTGGCAAAGAAAAAGCCATATCTGAGACTGGCCAATAAAAGAAAAAGATTAAGATGGGCAAAAGAACACAGACATTGGACAGAGGAAGACTGGAAAAAAGTGTTGTGGACGGACGAATCTAAGTTTGAGGTGTTTGGATCACAAAGAAGAATGTTTGTGAGACGCAGAACAAATGAAAAGATGCTGGAAGAATGCCTGACGCCATCTGTTAAGCATGGTGGAGGTAATGTGATGGTCTGGGGTTGCTTTGGTGCTAGTAATGTGGGAGATTTGTACAGGGTAAAAGGGATTCTGAATAAGGAAGGCTATCACTCCATTTTGCAACGCCATGCCATACCCAGTGGACAGCGCTTGATTGGAGCCAATTTCATCCTACAACAGGACAATGACCCTAAACACGCCTCCAAATTGTGCAAGAACTATTTAGAGCAGAAGCAGGAAGCTCATATTCTATCAGTGATGGAGTGGCCAGCGCAGTCACCAGATCTGAACCCCATTGAGCTGTTGTGGGAGCAGCTTGACCGTATGGTACGCAAGAAGTGCCCATCCAACCAATCCAACTTGTGGGAGCTGCTTCTGGAAGCGTGGGGTGCAATTTCTCCAGATTACCTCAACAAATTAACAGCTAGAATGCCAAAGATCTGCAATGCTGTAATTGCTGCAAATGGAGGATTCTTTGACGAAAGCGAAGTTTGATGTAAAATCTTATTTCAAATACAAATCATCATTATTTCTAACCTTGTCAATGTCTTGACTCTATTTTCTATTCATTTCACAACGTATGGTGGTGAATAAGTGTGACTTTTCATGGAAAACACAAAATTGTTTGGGTGACCCCAAACTTTTGAACGGTAGTGTATAAAACTCGATTCATGATCATTGTGCTTATACGTACTGTACAGGTCTGTCTCATCCACAATCTCTGACTTGATGATCTCCTCGATGACGTCCTCCAGCGTGACGATGCCCATCACTTCGTAGAAGGGGTCTCCCTCACCTTCGCTGTTCACCCTCTGCACCACAGCCAGGTGAGACTTTCCTGCATTCACCCCAAAAAGAAATAAGGACTTAAAATGTTTCCAAGCTAAAAAAAAAACAAAAAAACTGCTCACGCAATGGGTTGAGGGACAACGTCACTGGATAAAAATAACCCGAGCCTCCAACTGGATCTGTGCAGTCAAGATGAAAATCAGCGTTAATACACCAGCTGGAGCCGAGAGACTACAAACACAGGAGAGATTTGACTTTGGAGGTTGGATCTGAAATCACTCCAGTGTCTGGATTGCGCTCGTGTGTGTTTTGTGTGTGGGACTCGGACAATAAGAAAGTGGATGTTCAGAGGGGGGGGTGGATTAGTCTAGAGACACTTTTACAGTTTGGAAGACTTACGTAAACAGTGAGATTATGCAATCAGTCTGGGGACGCCTGCATCTGCTGCATAAACTGCCCATGCTGCTGCCACTTCTGTAAACACAACAGCATGCACACACGCACACACACTTTACACATCCATGAGCGAGCCCAGCGCTCCCACTCACTTTGTGTTTAGCTTAACACGACAAGCCTGCCAGACACAATGACTGAGCTCGCCAACAGCAGCTCTGTCAATAAAGCCAATGTGACAAGAAGTAGCCACCAAGCCTGAGCATCCCAAGGAGAGAAAACAGGAAGAAATACTGATTGTTTTTTTATCAGTTTCAGCTTTTTTTAATATATATATATATATATGTGTTCACTGTTTTGCTTTGTGTTCTGCTTTGTGTTCATCCATTCATCAGGTCACCCAAGTCCATTTGGCGACCTGATAAGTTACCTAACCGAAATTATAGAGACAACACACATACAAACAAACAATCTCCAGCACTGAACAAAATCAGAGCCTCAAACGAGAAGGGACGATTTAGTGGAAGGGATCACTGCCAGGGGATAAAATGGATCAAATGCTTTAATCCACAGCAACGAGACAAAGACAAACTGCTGATTGACTGACTGACAGGTCTCCAGAACCAATACGTGGAGCTCTGGCCGGGACGCCGAGGTCGCATCCAGAGCTCGGCGTCAGCTTGTCCGAATGGCTCAGGTGAGTCAGAGGTGGATTTGCCCTCAGCCGCTGATGCGTCTGCATTACATCATTCATAACGTTACATAATACGCTGGCAGAATGGCACACACAGACGCACACATGCCAGGGGCGAAACTGGGACCTCCGCGGATGTCCCTTTTGCATTTCTGCTCCACCAGTTTCTCAGGCTCGTGCAGGCTGTGTGTGCTATTTTAGGTCAGGCATTTGTTTACACAAGTTTTTTTTATATATAGTTGTGTTTTTCGCAAAACATTACAGCTAGAAAATATACCTCTTCGCAGCAATTCTTTGTCTCCCTGTTTTACACACATGCCCGCACAGCAATTTATGAACATATTCAGTTTAAAGTATAACTGCCTTCTCTGATTTGCAAGGTAAGAACTTGGACTTATCTTGTACATCATTCACGGAACTTGAATGGGTTCTTTGTAAAACTGCACATAGAAACTACAGTAAGAGCATACACCTGCTAGAAACTATGCTTACAGTTTTCAGGTTCTTGTACAACACTGCACTGAGAACTATTGTACTTTATAACCTGTTATTCAAGCAAGTTCCACCAAGCCCAAATTGAAATTAAAATATTTACAGAAGATTAAATTTTCCTGCAATCAACATGCTGTGCCGTTTGACAAGTATTAAGACGGACTGCACTGGTTCCACGATTAACTGAGTAACTGTTCGAAATCCTTCACTGCTAATGACGGCCTCAAGTCTTCGACCAACAGACATTAACAGACACTTTAAATCTTCAATAGTGGGGCTTTTACTGTTACTGCACCCTTGGTTGTTGTTGAATGACTTACACGGATAGTGGAGGATATTCCACCTTCTTCTCCTGGAAAAAGTTGTTTTGGTCGTCTGTCATTGTCACACTGAATGAGCAAGGCTTTCCAGTGAGTGTTGATAAATTAGGAAAACAACGATCCTGTGCACATTTGCTTTTATACTGTTGCTTCTGTCAGCAGTGAATCTGTCACCATCACTTAATGCCAGTGTTCCCCTGCCCATGTCACAACAGAAGCATGGTGTCTGACAGATGATATGATTTTGCTCTGACTCAGAAATTGTTCATTTTTTCTTTCTCTCCACGCTTTCCTTTTCATTGGCTGACTGTTGCGTCATCAGTCCATCGTTTCATCCCAGATCTTTACTGGTTTCTCGTGGACTGCCACATGTTCTTTATGTTGTGTGATGGTTATATTTTGTCTCTTGCGTTGACTTGTCTGAGGTTTGAATGTTGGACCCTCGAACTCAACCAGCCCGTTTGACAGTGTCAAGATTTTCTTCTTGAATGTGCTCTTTAAAGGATGTACCTAACTACATAAATGGCAACTCTCAAGTAACTCAGAGCCTGGTGTGAGCTCTTTTGTGCGTGAGCTAACGGCGAAACACACAGAGCTGCATAAGAAATAAAAGCCAAGGCCATCTCACTATGAGTGTCTGGCATAAAGAGAGCTATTCCCCTTCTATATCACAAGCAATAATTCCAGTCAGGCAATAACGTTATGTGCAGTAACCTACTGTGTATTTTTATATTTCTGCAGAGTGTGTGTATTTTAGATAACATTGTGTGTATCTAGTCTCTAATGCTCCTTCTTGCTTCTCACTAATTAAAACAAGCACAATAATTCGGACGTACCTGTTCTTTCTTGTACCTGTGCAAATGGCAATAAAGTCTATTCTATTCTATTCTATTCTATTCTATTCTATTCTATTCTATTCTATTCTATTCTGTGACATTTCTATTCTTTCCTCTAACACAGACCTCACTCCTGCCTATCACCCTTCTCAGTGAGACATCCTCACAGCTTCTAGCCAGACTTCCTGAACAGCAGGAGCCTTTAATCCACAAGAGCCAAATAGGAAGGAGGCAAGAGGGGAAGGGAAAGGTTGGAGCTGAATTTTTCATGGTTGCTCTGCAGGCTTGGATGGCGACGTCCTGCAGAGTGGAGGGGACTTCAAAGTCACAGTGGGACGACAATTAAGCGCCCGCAAATAATGCAAAGGTGAAGCCCGACCTCACCTTTTCACCTTATTTATAACAAACAAAACACAATCATTATGGAGAAGCTCTGGAAACCGCAGCTTACGTGTGAGTCCCTGGATCACCTAAGCTACATTTCATATTTCCGAGCAGGATGAAACGGTAGACCTCTTGACCTGGAAATGTGGCAAACTAATTCATGTCAGCTGCTGCCTGATGTCTATTGAGCTCCTTTTGTCAATGAAACAGATTTACATCTTAATCCACACAACATGGACCAATGTAAATAAAATCCTTACATATCAGTTGTGCCGGTAGCTTCTCACGTGTCTCTATTTCACCCTGTGATGCCCTCAGTAGAGTATTCTGATCTGTTTGCTGCAGAGCATCGATTATGAATCATATTAAGTGTCATCATCCAGACTGAATGGGGTGCCCAGAAGGAGGCCTTTGTGTGATAGTGAACAGATGCTATCGCTGCATGTGTATTAGAGCCGGAGTGCTGTAATACTGTCACTTAGGCACTTATCACTAGAGATTGTTATCAGAAAAGATGTATGAGTCAGAGAGAGAAATAAGGACTATTCATTGCCTCCAACTCCAGTGTAGGCAAAATCTTGCATAATTTCCCTCTGATTCAGTTTAAATTTACATTAAACTGTGGAACTGATAAGTGACGTGCACATTGAGGGGAACCGAGCATGAGCGTTTGGGCCAGATGAAGTTCTCAGTGCTGTCATGGGAAAATGACTTAAATCTCTCTCATCACATAAATTCTTAAACATAACCTCACTCTTGGTCCTTGGTAGCCTCTAACCTCTGGCTGAACCAAACTCACTGTGTGACACAGTATCAGATTCCACATATGGCTCTCACTGCTCTGGGGATCAAAGGGCTTTACTGGCAGCCTCACTTTGAGCCGATGGACTGATGTATACACTGACTTCTGCTCTGAAAATGTAGTTTTTAAGTGCACAGTCACTTCAAAGGACATTTAACTCCTAGGTGGCAGGAGGTTGCCTTGAGACTGGTCCAAAACATGTGGCGCCTCACATTTTCAAGACTGACTTCTTGCTCATAAGCCATGAAGAAGTTCAAAAAGCAAAGGATACAAGAGGGGGTTTGCAAAGACCAGATCTCTGGTATCATTTGAAAGTGACCTACCTCTCTTAAATTCTTCCAGCATCACATCCAGTTTGGTATCACTGAAGACACAGTGCATGGGGTGCTTGTAAAACTGAGTAATTGTTTTCAGAGGAGTGCAATCGTCTGGATCTACAAAGGCCAGGTCTTTCACAAACAGGATGTCCACGATGTTGGCTCTCTCATTCTCGTAGACCGGGATGCGTGTGAAGCCGCTCTGCATCACGTCAGACATGGTACAGAAGTCTAGTACGGCATCCGAGGACAGCATGTAGCAGTCTGACAGCGGGGTCAGCACGTCCTCTACGGTCTTGGTCCTCAGCTCCAGGGCTCCCTGAATAATGTTGAGCTCCTCTTTGACCAAGTCGTGGTAGGGGTCTGTGACGCGCAGCATGGCCAGCAGCTTCTCCCTGGTGTAAAAGCTGCTGATCTCCTGGTGCAGCATGATGTCCAGAATCTTGGAGACTGGGTAGGCGATGGGGAAAAACACCAGCATCAGCAGGCGGGTCGCGCAGAGGGTTTTGGAGGCGATGGCGAGGCTGTGCCTGGATGCCACGGAGTGAGGTAAAATTTCACCAATAAAGAATATCCCCAAAGTGCATGAGGCAGTTGAGAGAGTAGTCATTCCTAAAATCTGGCACATCCACACGACAAAGCATGTATTTGTAAGCACGTTGCCCAGCACCACGGTGCAAAGAATGTAGTTTCCGTGTTTACGCACTGACTCTATTTTTCGTGCGTATTTCTGTTCCTTCTCTGTGCCACTGTTCTGCAAGACCCGCAGCTCCACTGGGTCCAGAGCCAACATGCTGATGTTCAGACCGCTGCAGAGCGCAGACAGACCCAACAGGAGCACCGACACCCCGGCCTGGAGCCAAACATCTGCCTCTGGGGGTCTCTCCACCACCGCCAACCAGAAGTCTTTGGTGCTTAAGTGCTCCCATTTCACTCCATCAAACGCGCACATGGAGTAGTACTTGATCACCTCGTCCCTGCGTAGGTCTTTGGCGAGCAGCTCCACCAAAACTGAGTTATGACTTGATGTGGATCTGAAAGAGCCCAGCAGCTCGATGTCAGAGCTCCGGGCGTTCTCCTCGTCACACGGGTTTCCTCTGGACCGCAGCCGCTGCTCTGCATCCCCGCTGTCCCCACCTGGCTCCTCTATGAAGGCGATCCACGGAGCGGCAAGTGCGGCGTCCGGTCTGCCGCTGATATTCAGGCTGGTGTGGTGCTCGGTAGCTGGAGATGCGGAGTAGTAAACCCTAAGCATGAAGCGGGTCCCCTCGGTCGCCCTCAGTATCCCGTCCTGCACGGACAGCTGTCCGCTCTGGGTGTCTTCAGGCCGGACGCCGAGCAGCGCTGCCGTCGGGGCCGGCAGGCAGGACAGGGTGACGGTGAGAAAGATGAGAGAGATGAGAGAGAGCCGGCGCGGATGCAGGATGCAGCAGAGAGCATCCGCAGCATCCGCAGCCATCATGCTGAATGAACTACTGAAGGACATGGGAGATATGGGTCACGTGGTTTGCGGATGGAATGGATGGAGCAGCTGGGTGGCATGATGCGGAGAGAGATAGGGAGGGAGAGAGAGATCGAGAGAGAGAGAGATTCAGGAGTGTGTACGTGTAAAAAGACCTTAAATATGAATTGACAAACCCCTACGCACACCCTCTCTTAAGGTGGCTTACTGCCACTTTCTAAAAATAGAAAGCAGGAAATGGTCATGAATAATTAACGTGATACAGCACTTCCAACTGTAGAAGATAAACACAGGGCTAAATAGACAGACGGATATTTGACAAAATTCAAGGCAACAAAGCAAACACGACTGCAACGCGGATGTGTCGTCTGCATCAGTTTGACAGTCGCAGTGTTACTCAGCTCAGACGCTTTATTTTTGAGGTCCCCACTAGATGGCAGCATTATCACCCGTTTCAGTGCAGCTCAGACACAGAAAAAAAACAAAAAACACTGACAATGTCGCCTGACAGAGTTCACACTGACGCTAACTGGTGTGTATTTTCTTTGCCATAAAACTGAAACTTTGCTTGCAGAGTTCATTTAAGTGCACAGCCTTCCTGTAAGTGCTGCAAATTCTCAGCACATTTTAGAAGATAATATTTTGATCCTGAAGCTTTAAAATGCGCGTTTCCACTAAGGTTTTGTGTCTCTTGGGATATATTATGGGATATATACCGACCTGTTAACGGGATATCCACGGATGAATATAACTGTCACCTTTAAGGTGAATACATACATTTGTTTTTCAGAAATGCAAGGTCAGTAAAGTTTAAATTATAATTACCTACTTGCAGAAGTAATTGTGTAAGCAATGAAGATCGGGAATCGTGTCCCCGTAAATTATTCTCGTTCTCATTCTCATTCTCATTATCAGTAGTAATAGTAGTAATAGTATTTTCCGTTCATAGATACAGTGAAGCCATCACACTGCGGAGTTCGGTGACTACCGTCTTTTGGATTTATGAGGCAGAAAACTGAAAGTCTTAAACACTCTCTGCTTCCCTTCAGTCACAGATCCTCCATAATATCCAGGGGGTAAAAGACTTCTTACACCTGGAACAAACCAATCTATATAACGGCAAGTAAAAGAAGAAAAAAAAGCACTGACCTACTTCAGTTTCGTTTTGCTTGTCCGGATTTCATCGGAAAAAAAGGCATAACGAATCCCCTGGTGAGTCTCCATCACATCGATTACAACCGAGATTATCATCGATCAATTAAATCTCATATTTTCCAACGAGGCAAACCTCCCTCGCGTATTCTGAAGTCTAAATTTGCAGTCCTGTTTTTTTAAAAAATATAAAAATAATCTTCTCATATATAATTTGCCCATCTGTTGATGGCAGACATCACAAGCCAATGACAAAAACACGCTGGATTTGGCCAAATAAAACTTGAAGAAAGGGAAAAGGAAATGTCACAACGAAAACAGACCTTAAAACGTCCATGGTAGGCCTCCTTTTTTCTAAGTATTCTGTTCAGTTAATCAAACAGCTTATTTTCTTTTGCTCCTTGTCGTTAAAGACTAAAGTATTTCCTCATACAGGTATTTTGTGCGATTATTATAATATCCATAATTAAAAAAGTATCTCAACATAAAAGAAAAATAAGGCAAAAGTGAACAAGACACAGAAAAACTAGAAATATACTAAATGTAATTTATGTTACCTGATTACAATAATCTTTTATCGATTAAGATGTTTTGAAATTCACATTTAAACTGAATCACCTGGGTCCGAGAGACTCCCTGCATACTGAATTCGTCATACATTTCTTTCATATTAATTCTCAAATTCCACCTTGAAATGACTAATCGATAAGTCGGTTACAGGCTCGTTCAGGTGTATTGGTTCATCATCCAGTGTTTTTCATGAATAAAAATGTTTCAAATAAATAAGATTTTCGTTCAATCGAATACAGCACAGAGCTAATGGTCTCCTCTTACTCTTCTTCTCTTTCTCTTGTCTGTGTGCTGTGTTGAGCGGAGTGTGTGGAAAGAATTACTGCGCTATTTTGATTTGGTTAAGATCGAGAAAAAGAAAAAAAAACAGCAAAAACTAAACAAACAAGCTTTTATTTCCACTTCAGCAGTTTTCCACTCCCGTCGATCAGTAAGAGGGCTCCATCCTCGTAAAGCTGGCTCAGCATTCACGGCATAACAATGTCCAGAATAGAAATGTTTTGCACAGGCAAACATGTGGTTTCTTCTAAATTATTCTATTATAAATTCGATGTTTCGTTAGACTAAGGTTTGTTTTTACTTTTCTTAAGAGCGACATGCTGGACTTCCATAACGCATAAAATTTATGAGCTAATTCAATAACCCATAGCTTGTATAAATATATAAAAGTTGAATACCTTTGTGATGAAAACAAAAGCTTTGGCTGTATTGAAACCACATGTTTACCGTGATGTATACCTGCGCCAAAATTACAATAAGGAGAAATACGAAGACTTTTGGTTTTCTGATCTGCTGTATGAATTTTACGGCAGGCCATATTTATGCCTCAACAGCGTTGGTGGATCGTTTCCGGCACACGAGGTGACCCTGAACGACGCATTTGGATTTTCAGGCTTATGAATCATTTGTAGCCTGCATGGCAAAAACGCAGCATTTTCACTTCAACTAGTTTAATGGGAACTTTTGTGCCTAAAGCATGAAACATTAACACCTTGGATATCCCTTGCTGTGGTCAGATGTACTCGAGAGGAAGGTGTTATGGGCCACGGTTAAAAGCTTTACACGATACATCTTCCTCTCGTTTAGTTTGCTGTTCATCTGTCAGACAGCAATGACCTTAAAGGACCACCTCTCCCTATCACTGACCCCCGGAGACGTCACAATAGACTCCACTGTGTTTGGCGTGGCTCTGGCTCCCCGCTGCCCGGGAACATCTGGACCGAAAAGTCATATAAAGAGTTTATAGGTGAGCTCCATGTGTAGGAACTTAAAATCTCAAATTGGTTTTGAATGTTTCTGAAAAGGGGCCAAATATTCACATCGTTAAATGTCATCTTCAGAACCGTGCAGTCAATCAGTTGATTGTCAAAACAACTTTGGCCTCTAGAGTGAACATGAAATGTGCTGTTGACAAGTTTGTATCTGTTCTTGTTTTGAAGCAGAACTTTTGGTCTCTTGAGCCGCAGCCTGGGGATTTTCGTAGGCCTAAAACCACCCGTTTTCTGTTTGAACCGTTAATTTACAGTGTTGTCAGTATTGTTTTGAGACGAGGCTGAAATGACCTTCAACGAGTCTGTGATCTGGAGTGATGTTTTTTTGCGAATCTTTGGTTTAATGAGGAATTTGACCTGAACTACATCCTCAGATAGACATTTGCACAATCCTTAACTGAACAATAAATATATTCTGGAATTATTTTCATTTTTTTTTTTTCATGTACAACATACATCTCTACGGTCAGCCATGCTGTATATTTAACTGAATAGTTATATTTCCACATATTACAGCTCAGTATCTTTACAAAATGATTGGTCACCACGGTCTACTCGTTGAATACTTAACATGATCATCACTATAGCAGCTACTGCTGATGTTACTGAGCACTTTTGGGTTTCTCTTCGTTGCTTTATTCGTTATTATTATTATTACTTTTATTACTTTTTTAATTGTACTAAATTCTGTTTCGGTTGTTGCGCCATTTCACACACAGTTACAGAAAATTCGGTGTTTATTTCATCAGAAAACACTGCCATGTATTTGCTTCATCGCCACTTAAGACTAAATATGAGCTCGGAAAAGTACTTTTGAGCACTCAGTGCCTACCTCAGAGAACCTTAGAGGGGCGGTGCTGCCTCCTCTCCTCCTCCCAGCTGCTGGCGCTCACAACCGGGAAGGCTGGCTCGGGGCGTGCGCTCTTGTTTGCAGCTCCCAAAAATTCTCAGAGGGGCGGGGGGGCAAAGGGGGTGAGACAGCTAGACAGGAAGACATATCCAGATCGATGAGACCGAGGTAGAGAACCGCCATCGAACTTCGCCGCAGAAGGGTTTATTCAGTTAATTTTTTTCTTGCCCTCTTTAAGCCTCATTGCGCGCACAGATCCCCTGCTCTCCAAACCAAGAAGATGCCCAAATCGTCACTGTGCGTATTCCCATGGTCCTCCTTGTGGCTGGCATCTCTGATTACTTTGGTGGTGCAGTCGGTACTCTCTTCCTCCTACTCTTCTTCTTCTTACTCCTCTGCGTATCAGACCCCTGCAGCCGGCGGGAAGCGGCCGGGCTTCATGGAGAGGACGCTGGTTCTCCTGGACGTCAACACCCGCAGCCCGATCAGAGTCCTGAACGACAACTTCCTTTCTTTGCAGCTGGACCCCTCGATCATCAAAGACGGTTGGCTGGATTTTCTGAGGTAGGAAAAGCTTCCCTTCTTGCAGTCGACACCAATCGGTGTGGGTGTCCATCTCTAAAATGTTTGGTGGTTCTTTTAATTATTACGCACACAGCCACGTTGTCTGAAATGTCATGGGGTGATCCAGGCATGTTTCCTTCTCAGTCAGCTAACTAGGTCCAATAGTGCACACTGATTTTGACTGAGGGTCTCCAAACCCTAACCCATCAGATAATCGACACCGAGGGTGAACGACAACTTCAAATGCTATCCGTTTTCGCTTTGTTGTTGCTGTTGTTGTTGTTGTTGTTATAGTGTACAGCACGCACAGTGCAGTATTCAGACAAGACAAAACTATATGCCCTGTAGCTCATGTGGTCTACACAGCAAAATGTCCATTACAGAAGTTAGTATATTTACTTCTGAGCTGTTGATTTATTAATATTATTATTTTTTGCAAAATAGGCCAACAAATGATCCAGTTCACGTGAGTCCAGTGTCAGCCATGTTGTTTCAGTATATATATCTATTTGTCTAAATGAAGGCTGACATTTTGACTGACTTATATTCGTTTTTGGTGACTTTTTCAAGGAGCATTACTCGGCACGATCAAAAAGAAGCACTGTGTGAGTCGACTAACCGCGCCACTCTCACCTCATTTGACCACGAAACCTACATTTTTAAAGTAGCCATAAAAAGTTCAGTTCCATGTCTCACGAAATGTAGGCCTGTTAACTCGCAGCACTGACAGCCCCGGCGGCCGGCCTGGACTTAATAAGATCAGAAAATGTTAATCTGTCACATTGTTGAGCTCTGCGTCTTTCGTAAAATCTGTAGGCCTACGTCCCCTTGCAGTATCCTCATTAAGAAAAGAGAAATGTAGAAGTGTAAACGTATTAGAAGTTGTTTTTTAATTTTCAGTTCCAACACTTCAGAATCAGTAGTGACTTAGTACGTTAGTCATACAAGGAATTTGTCTTAGAGTTTGGTGCAAAACAACAACCGCAAACAGAGAAAATATGACATGCACATAACCACTTCTACGACTTAGTTCTGGCTTCGTTGTTCATTGTTCAAACTCCTGTCTCTGAATTAAAATGTTGCAAGCATACAGGCCTTCCTTCTCTTCCTACTATATACCAAGCGTTTTGTAAATGCTGAAAGCAGAGGCGAATTGTTCAGTAAGGCCTACTGGTCGTCACTTTATTCATCCTCTGTCTTTTTATTGTGGCACAAAAGCCGACTGCCACGTAGGCTGTAATAGAAAATTTAAATATATGTATATATGATTCATAACTAAATTAAAGTGCCTTAATAGCTTTTATTTAGAAACTGTATATATATGCAACCTACTATTAATTATAATATTTTACAGGCAGAAAACAAAAACGTAAGCAGTGTTTTAGTCGTCTGTAACAAATGGCAAATACAGATCAGAGGCGGAAACTCCTTGATTACCTGTGCTATAACTGTTCTTCGGATTTTTAGTAGTGGAGAATAAAACTTTCTGTCCTTTAAACAGCACCTTGAAAACTTTTAATCGTGTTCCGTCCCTGTATCCCAATCCTTTTTTTAATACTTAGGATGGAAGATGGGGTTGACGTTTGTCACTTGGGCCTGCAGATAAAAATTAAAAATAAAATAAATAAGCTAATACGCGTTGTGTAGACGTGCGGTAAGTTATAGCAACGTTAAACGACGTATTTTGTATTTATCTGTTTTAGGATATATATTATTTATATACATGTATAAACGTGCACTAAACAGATCTGAAGTAAACTGAATCTAAGAAGATATTTTTTTCTCTGCTTCTTATAAATAATAAATTGACGGTTCAGACATAGCCTATTTGTACGTTTTTAACTCTGAAGTCAACATTTATTTATTTATTTTTTATTTCCTGTTGTGTCCACACAGCTCCAAGCGGCTCGTGACCCTGGCGCGCGGCCTGTCGCCTGCCTTTCTGCGCTTTGGCGGAAAACGAACCGACTTCCTGCAGTTCAACAACCAGAAGAACCTCGCCAAGTTCAGAGGACCGGGCCCTGACTACTATCTGAAGAACTACGAGGACGGTGACTGCACACATTCCTCCTCTTCATTGTCTGCTCTCACTGACTCACTTCTACAAGATGCGCGAGCGCCTGTTTCTCGCGGCCATGTTTTTTTCTTTTTTTTTAATCCTCAATCAGGAGGCAGAGTAGGTTTTAGTGCAGAGCTTTTATTTCCCAAGGAAGTCGTGTTATTCATCTATTTTGCGCAGCGTGAGTGTATCAGAAAACACTATCAAGTGCCAGTTTATTAGAGACACACACAGCTAAAACGATATGTAAGGGTGTACGTCGCTTAAACTAATGCTTCACGTCGGGCCTCAAGTGAACCCTATGTTCCCGAACCAGGAATATCAAGAGGCCATTCAAACACTGAAACGTTTCAACAAAATAACTACGAACAACTGACTTCAAAAGTACCATTTAAACCGTTTCAGGGATTAATGCAGAGCTCCACTGTGTCAAATTAAGTGTGCCTAATAATGTCATAAAATGCCAACTGAGTGGATATCTAACACTAAATTAAAAACGTTTTGTGCAACAGTTTAAAACAGACACAGACGTTTCCTTTGATGGCACATATTGGCTTTTGTAAAAGAAAGAAGTGTTAAAATTGCACATCCTCCAGGCTTCACATGCAAGTTGTATATAAAAAAAAATGATAGAATGAAATAAACACAGACACATAGAAAGTTTTTACGAACAAGTTGCACCGTAAATGTGATGTTTGTTGAACCTGTGAGAACATTTTATTTTAGTACTCACTGTATTTTTGCCGACTGGCTTGCAGATATCGTGCGCAGTGACATTGCATTGGACAAACAGAAGGGCTGTAAACTGGCCAACCATCCTGATATAATGCTGGAGCTGCAGAGGGAGAAGGCTGCCACGACACAGCTCGTCCTGCTGAAAGAGCAGCTGTCCAACATCTACAGCAACATTACAATAACAGGTAGGAGATCACACACACACACACCCACACCAAGCAGGTCTTTTTTTGCATCTAGTCATATCCTGACAGATTGTCTGGACTTTGTGGGTCATGCACATTCATGCGCATGCACACACATGAAGTTCAAAGCACACCAGTGTAAACCATCAGCTTTCAGAATGACAAATGCAATTTGCGAAGGAGGAATGTGGGGATGGATAGAGGGGTGCAGCAGCGGTGGCTAGTAAACAGAGCGCTGAGATTTTCACCGGTTACAGTTAAGTCACCCTGACTGCAGAAGGAACTCTGGACTCTTGATTGTGGGTGGGCTGCATTTCCTATCTGTTATTGTGATTGACTTGGATGGAAATTAGGAGCTGTAGGAGGAGAAAGTAAATGAGGGATAAGTAAAAAATGGGATTTGTCTGCTTAAATTACTGCAGTGTTTAGGATTGTCCAAAAGCTCCTGCTTGGCAGGGAGTTGTCTAAAAACACAGTGTCAGAAATGATTAGTTAAGATTGTTTGTGTGGTTTTACAGAGCTTGGAATTCCAAATAAAAACGTACTTTTTTAGTTAAAGTAATAGACAAAATACTATTGAATCTTAAGCCATAAAATACTATGAAAACTTAAGCCATAAGAAAGTAAAAATATACCATTTAGATTTAAATAATATAATTTTATGTGGCTAGAGCAAGAGCTATAGAAAAATATATGAATGCTAGTTAGTATTCTGTTGTCTTCTCAAACAGAAACAAAAACTTCTTATCCCCTTCGTCAGCGGGTGGGGAGTGTTTTTTTGGGCCAGCAGGATTTTTCTTCCCAAGTGGAGAACCACCCAGAGAGCCAGTCTTGAACGCCAAAGAGCTTGTGGAAAAGTAATTTTGGACCTGGGATTTGACTAGCAACTCAGAGTGAATACATTAATCAGCCACTATATGGGAACCGAAGACATCCGTCCAAAATCTTTCAGGGGTTTATATACATGAATATACATATGTTCTCTGTCGATTCAGGGACGTGTGAAATATCTGGCCATGTGTTTTTAAAAGACATTGATAAATTACATTACATGAAGAATGCAAATCTACCTCAAGTGAACCCAGTCGGATGTCACTAATATTTTTGCTCATTGCATACATAAAACTTGTGGCCCCTCGTGAGCGGGTCAGCGGTGTATTTACAAGGTCCAGCTTCCCTTGAACGTAGTGACCCTCCGTGCGTTGCCGTTTGAGTGATGGCGGCAGATAGGAATAACACACATTGGCCGTGGATTTTTAAATAGTCTCAAGTGCAACAGTCAAAACACAGTCTTGCTGCATTTATCAAAGCAGGCAAATACATTTGAGAGGAATTTGGACCTGCTGGTGTGAGGGGTCAGTTCACAAGTTCAGGTCAGGAGTCGTGCACGAATGCATTACATTTTGCAGCGTTGCCACTGAGCCGAATGGCCCCTTTAGCCATCTAGTCTTTCATTTATTAGATATCGCCTACATCTTCAGATGTCTACATTAGATGTTGCAGTCTTTATCTGTTTTTATACTCAAGTGGTATTCACATTAATATTTAGATTAGTAAGATGTACGTAATGACCAGGTAGGTAGATAGAAACATGCCTCTTTCATTAATCAGATTAGCAGAGATAAGTGTTATCACGTGACTGTACAATACTACAAGACTCAAAATATCCAGCTTTACAATAATAACACAGCATTTTCTTAACATAGTCCTCATCTCCACATCGTCACAGCCTTCTTGTCTGGGAAAAAATAACCGTAAACTAATGAAACCATGGTCAGGACACCTAGCCTCTGTCTTACACATGTGGTAGGCCTACTCCACCAGTGAGACCACATTTCCCATAAACCCTTCTGCTTCCTGTCACAGAGAGGATGCTATCACTTGCTCACTTTGCTGAGCTGCAATGCAGAGGCCAAAAGAAGAAAAAATAAACACAGTGATGATTTAGAGATAAAAAGAAAAATGTATACGGACAGTTTGAAGTCTATTGGGCAGAGTGTAGATTTTTATTTTTTTTTGGTTTAATACATAAAAATTTAAAAGTAAATATGAAAAGCAGTTTCACAGGTGGGAATCAGATAAATCATAGTTTAAAAATATTGGCATAGTAATATTTCTGGTGAAAATAAATCTCGGCTAAATGTTATTTTCCCACATAGTACACATTTTTGCATTATTTAACCGATTGATTAAAACCTTATGGAGGACTTTGTTAAATATGAACTCCTGTCGTGATGGTTTCCATTATGGGATAGTAGCAGCGCTGAGCGATGGAAACTGCTCCGTCTTTAAGCAGGAGCGAAAAGATTTTATTTATCCAAAGACGATTTATCGTGAAAGGTTCCCACAAAAAAAAATATATATATATTAATTCCCGTTTCTTTGAAGCACATGCACAAGCTATGGGTCTGTGTGTGGGGGTAATGTTGATATTAAAGGTTGGAAGGATATTTTCAAAGGTTGTTTGTAAGAGTGGAGCTGCTGTTTTCTTTTTATAGCACAAAACGAGGAGGAATTCAGCATGTGTTGACCACCCTAGTGGAGAAATAAGTCAGAAGAATGACACTGAAAAAGCCCTGAAAGTGTGAACGTGTTTGAGTTATGGTTTCATTATTACATGGAGTTGAACTCCAAGTGAGATGTGTAGACTACAGACCTCTCATCTTTATGGCGGAGATAAGCAGGATACTCAGGCTCTAAGGATGTGTCTGGTAACAATTAGCCAGGATTCACTGTGTGTGCGTGTGTTAAGACAGGTGGTGTTTAAAGGACCTTTAACAGTCTTGCGCCATCCTTTTCCACTCACCACTGTCTGACCTTTGACCCAGGCTTGTTAGAGCTATCAGTAATGGGGCCGCTCTCAGTTAACATGCGCACAGACATTCAGCAGGGGAATTAAGCAGAGAAATTACCCCAGCCTCAAGGTCATGGCCAGCGTCATTTCATGTCTCTCTGCAGGAGTATATCCTTCCATCAGAGATCACTTCCTCAATCCTTTCCTCGCTGTTTCTTCTTTTTTCTCTCTCCCTCTCCCTCCATCACTTCTGTCTTCCATACAACGTAACACCTCTCCGCGATTTTCCTAGTGTTTACTGTTAGTTTAGCTTTGTATATTGTGGCTTCATGTGAAAGTCCAGTGTTTATTTGACGGTTCAGTGAATGAGGCGGTCAGTTCGTTTAACTCGTGACCTCAGTGGCTGCACACGTGTGTTTAAGGCTCAAAGGATGAACGCAAATCAATTCAGGAATTTCTATTCTATGTTATTCTTGTTGAATAAATCCGGCCGATCAATATTTGGGAACACGGACAAGAAGAAAATCTTCCCAAAACAGAGAAGCTAGAGAAGCAAGAGTCAAACATAGGATGTTATCAGTCAGAGGGTCTGCAGCTGCTTGCGAGGCATTTCTCTTGGACGTATCAGGGATTTTTCTTTGATTTTCAAGAGATACGAAACCTGCACAAATGAAACGGATACAGTAATAAAGGGTCTGTTTATGTGTCCAGCTCTGAATGAGAATGAGCTCCTCCATTGTGTCTACACAGTGTTGTTTTTATAGATTAAAGCTGATCTAATCACGACTTCCTGCACATAAAGAAAACTCATCCAACCTCATGAATAAGGAAGGTAATGTTGGGTTGAAGCACATCTTGGACAGTCACACAATGCTGCCAGTCATTTTATGTTTTTCTGGTACAGACAGTTAGTGGATATCAGTGGAGGAGGGATATGAAGGGTGTTAGGGTTTAAGTACTTCCTTAGGAAGCCCTTTTGTGTTAATTAAGTGCAATAGTTGAGCAGCGTTAAGATATCTGGTTGTTTGGATATTACTGGGAGTATTGTTAACAATCATGAGTTATGGATGTAAAGTAGCAGTACTTTAAAGTACATTGTGGTTGCCATTGCGGCTGTGTGTTACAAAAAGACTTGTCAGTATTCATTTTTATGACCATTATTTTAATATACAGTGAGTCAAAGGGTTGGCATCACGATCAGGCAGATGTTTAGTGACATCATGATTTCGCCTCTCGTCTCTCTCTCCCTCTCTCTCTCTCTTCTTAGTCTGATCTCACATGCGTAGTATCAAGTGACGCAAGTGTTTACAGTGTCTAATCAGCTGTACGGTTAAAGTAAACATTGCTGAGAGTACATCGGACACTAATACCTGAGTGCCTCTCTTTGAACAGAGGTCCAGCAGGCATAGGCAGAGGCTTCTTACTGAGAGCTGCAGGGCTCCACTGAAAGGAAACACGAGAGGAATGATACTGTAGGAAAGTGTGAAACCGTTCATTCACAGCAAATTCACACATGCAACTGAGCAAAGACTTCGAACTAGTGGCTGTACAGTCTGTCTGTGAATTTTGTTAGTGGCAGTAGGTTTTGCACAGTTGTCCATGTTCTTCAGTTGCAGCCTACAGGAGTATCGAGAACAAGTTCATTCTGTGTATATTTGAACTATTCTGTTGTTATACCTAGAGTTTGGATCTTACTTATTTTACTGAGCTTACTGCAAAACATTAGAAGGGATGGGCAAAGTCTAAAAAAATTAATTTGGTGATTGTTTATATTCTTATGTAGAAACTGAGCTAGCTGATTTGTAGGATAATGGTTTTTTGGCTCCACTCATCCAAAATAAATTTCACGCAGCCAGTCTCTGTTCAAGAACTATTGTTTAAAGCCTTTAGTTTGGCATTTTGGCCATCACCATCCTTTTTTTTCTTAGAGGCAGTGAAGAGTAGGTTTGTTCAGATCCAGTTATTTTGGCCCTGTTATCCAATACAGATATTTTAATATTTAGTATTGGCCGAGCCGAGTCCCGATCCGGTCTTAAACGAACAAAATTTCATCCTCTGGAGATTCATAACGGCTTTTCTTATCTCGCTTGCATTTTCTTAGATCAGGTGTACACTGTGCGATGCTACAATAAATTTTAAGTACAATAAATAGGGCTGTCGAACTTAATGCGATAATAACCCCATAACCCAAGCTCCTGTTGTAAAGTTCCTGTGAAGCTGTGGCTGACATGTTGTGTCGAGGAGGTAGCTCCAACTGCCTGAGTGTACTCGTTCTGTGTGTGATTTTATTTGTAGGTGGTAAATCATGTTGGTCGTATTGAATGTCAGAATCTCCTGGTGTCTGACTGACTACTTCAACAGAGCAAACATGTTTAGTCACCTGATTTTGGTGAAGAAGAAGGAAAAGAATGATGTTCAGGATGTGGCTTCAGTTTATGGCAGGCCTAAAACTAAAAACTACAAAATATTGCGCCTGGCAGGAGCCCGATCAGATCATTTTCAAAATGCCTGGATCGGCCCCAATACTGATCTCCCAATACTGATCAGGACATCTCTAGTGAGGAGTGAGGATAGGCGTGTTTGGCTCTGTGCGAACAGCAACAATTTAACAAAACAAAGAGAACTTAAATGTGAGCCTACTTATATGCAATCCAGTTGCATGTCATGCAGAACAAATGCAAACCAAAAGATGTAAAAGATGTGTAGTTTTCAGGGAAATTCAAACTGTCCCAAGAACTGTCTAATCTGAGAGTGGATGTGAGGGTGGAGCTGGAGGAACCGTCTAAGAAACAAGGGACATTTCCCATGCCATAAAGTAATGACTTAGCAATCACAAGATTGCAGCTCCAGCACACATACCATACATACACTTTACTGTATATTTTACTCTAAACGGAAGTCCACAAACGTCATGCGGTATTAAAAATGTGAAACTGGCATGAATGACATGAAAAACATAACTGATAAACCAGTCGACTGGCTGCATCCACTTTTTTCTTTTTTTTTTTTACAGTCTTTGGCAGCAGTTAAGTTTGCATTGTACCTTGGCAAACCAACAGTACTTTTGTGTACACATTTGAAGCCAAACTGTCTATCACATTTGATTTTTTTTCAGTCTTTGTGAGCACATTTTACAATTGCTGTGGCCTAGTTATCATAGCAAAGTTTCAGTGTGAAAAACTCATACTTGGTTTGTAATATAATATCGGTCAGAATCACTGCGATGATACGATTTGCAGAATATTGCAATAACATACTCATCATGTAACAGAAGATTATGTTTCCACTGAAAAACTTAAATCTCAACATTCACACCAATCATAAAACTGCATTATCGAGTGGATTCATTATAAAACATTGATTCTTGGCGTCTGTGTGTTGTCAAAAAAAGTGCAAAATATACTTAAGCTGTATCAATTCCTTCCCCCACCACCCCTCCACTGCAGTAAAAAAGCATGAGTCACTAAGCAGGGCATATAGGAAAGCAGAAGATTAAAGTCTGTAAGGACAAACATTAGGACCAGGCAGAGAACGGGGAATTTCGCTGAACATCTGTGGATGGCTTTAAAATGTTTTCATCAAAACAAACTGGGCCAGCTGTCTATGGTCAGACTGACTCTAGTTAACGTTCTGCTTTTACTCATTTTAAAATCAAAACATGTTTTCTTGCAAAAGTGGGGAACATGCTTCATCTTTCATATTAGTTCTGCTACGTATATGGCGCCTCCCGGCCTTTTACCCACTCTTTTCTTAATCTAATATTTAAAGTTCTTTTGTAAGAAATAGGATTGTTTCTCCGATTCATCTTTTTTCTTTTTCTGTGTATACGTGTTCACAGTTGTGAGGTTTTCGGACTTTGGTGTTACAGCTGCGTCAGTGACGGGTCCATCTCCAATTCATTGCTGAATAGATTTATGAGAGATTCTCTTGCCAAGTTTCACACTGTAACACTACGGTGCAGCCAGTTGCCTTGTCGGCAGGAGAAAGAATATAATTTGCTTTGATTTGTTGATCGTCATAATGGTATTATTGGATATGAACAGCCATTGTAGATCTTGGACGGAGCAGGGGTAAAAGAGCGAGCAGTAGAGGTTGTGTGTATGTTTTTACACATTTTGGATTGCCCAACTATTTGCTTTATTGTACTGTTGCAAAAAGAGGAGCTTGAACCTTGCTGTGCGGTTCTGCCAACAACTGAGCCAAGTCAAAAGTGCAGGGTTTTTATATAAATATATTACAGCTTTGCAACATCATGAAATACATGGCATTATTTCAGGCAGTGGTTACAGACTGTGAGCTTTCCAATAGCTGTATTTGTCTGTGACTTATCAGCAGCATTAATATCCTTATTTATCTTTTAGAATAAATATTAATAAGTATATTAATTTTAAATGTTTGTTTTAAGCAGAGACCTTTTTTTAACTATTTCTCATCTCTCAACTTCCGTTTTTGCAACTTTAAAATAGATTTTATAAAAGAAGAAGAAATATTTTAACTTTATATGGATCGATTTAATGCTGCTATTTGTAGTTGTGATGCGTGTCCTGTAAATGTTTTTTATTACATTTAAACTCGAAATATTAACTGAGAGAAAAATGGAAGCCAAGACACAGAGTAAGAGGAGGAGATATAATAATGGTCTGTGGTCAGACATAACCAAGGGCTGCTGGTACAAACACCGACTTAGTAAACTGGACTTAGACAGAAAATACCATACTGACAATACAACTCAGACTCAGGTTTAAGGTTTTCCTGGCAAATGATTTGTGGTATTAGATTAAATGATGCCAATACACTGACACTGATTCATTAGAACCAGAACGAGCACAGTGCTGCTTCTCTTAACATATTGAAATATTGGCATGTGGTAGTTTTGTGGAACGTTGAACGTCGATGGCTGTCTGTCAATAACCTGTCTGGCAGCTGCTCCAGTCCAATGCAAAAGCAATGTTTGAAACCCGTGGTAAAAGTTTTACCAACAAAGTTAGGGGATATGAAATGAACCCGGCCCTAAGGACAAAAACAATCAACCCTTAAAGTTAAATGAGGCTTAGATTAGAATTCTGTAACAACTCTACTTAAGACATCGCCTACACAAGTCAGTGAGCCATCGTGAGCATTTAAACTTCTGTGCTGGTGTGCTGGCGTTGCTCTGTAATCGCACAGCCAGAATGCTAGCCGTGAACCGATTTCTTTGCCACAGTGTTGTGTTACCTCATGTGCTTCAAACAATGGCAATTGGAGCTGTGTGGATCATGTTGGAGTTAATGAATGTTGAACGCTGCAATGCAGAAACGTGAGAAGTCGTCGGAGTAGATGGTGTGTACTAACATTGAACCGACTGGGAGGGTTATTTTTCCGTACTTGGCAAGTGAGACACCTGGACGAGGAAATCCATTTTGGACCAGCACTATTTGTTGTGTTCTGTGTGTAGTTACATGTCTGGGGAGATGCTGTGCTGTGCTATGGTGTACCTTAGGGAAATTATTTGAGAAAGAGGTGTGTAAACGAACCTCAGGAAGCTTCAACACTCCTAACACTTTTTTGTTCCCAGGTAGAAAAGGTGGTTAATATTATGGGGTTAAATTAAATCTGAGCTACTTTCTCATTTGCGCAGCTAAGCACATTTTAGTCACTTAAATTTTATTGCGTCTAAATAATATCTGCCTGTATGAAACAAGTCATGCTCTATTCTTTGTGTGTTTTTATTCAAAACATCTCTGGGACTAAACCTCTCTGCAGTGAAGTCTCCGAGTCGTATATTTGTGGTTTTTAGCCCACTGCATTTGTCCTTTTGGCCACCATGTGCATCTTTTTTAGCACAATTGTGTTTAAAGTCATGTTTGTTTTCAATAACAGCCATTCTTTAAATAACTTGAGTGATTAAATTACTCATGTTCATATACACAGCAAAAAGGTTTGGATCCAGTATGAAGCCCTGCGGCACACCATGGTAACAACTAGAGTTTCACACATGGAGGCTTTTACAGCGTAACTTCAGACAAAGGAGCTCTGTCAGAACACGGCTACATGTACAAAATTAGATGACCTTATAGTTTGTATTTGTTTGGCTGAATTACTAATTAATAATAATTTTTCATTACCTATCAGTTTACAGTTATCAGCAATGATGTAAGCTCAGCGTGACAAACTCTTGATTGCCATGTTGCCTGCTCCTTTTCCTTTTCTCTCTCTCTCTCTCTTTTTTTTTTTACTCTTTCCACATGGCCTGCACAGATCCAGAAGTGTCTGTTCTTTCCCCCGATCGAATGAATACCTAGTGTTTAAATCATGGATGGACATAACATGTAATTCCATGTGTTAGCAATATGCCCTGAGACAAGTGCCAGCAACCTGCAAACGAATGTCATTTTAATAGCCCAATGCATGGGAAATGTTTGAAAGCGGTCCTTCCTCTCCTGTGATTGTTTGGCATGACGTCCAGCCTCCACATTTTTCCTCAGAACTCTAGAAAACATACGTTTTGTGTCAGATTTCAAATCATGGCACCGTGTTCTAGACACAGCTTTGAGCAGTTGGTTTGTACCAATGGGATGGATTTGTAGCTGGAATGCTGGTTCCTCATGAATACGTGTGTGTGTGTGTGTGTCTGTGTGTTTGCTCTCCGTATATGCATGTGTCAGCTCCGTATGGGTCCAGATGAAGTTGTTATCCTGAGGGGAAACATGCCTCCTTCATTACCAGCGAGACACGTTTTATTTCCTTAATTTGACTCTCAGGCTGTCATCCGTTATTTATGAGATTGCCCTGTGTGTGTGTGTTTGCGTGTGTGCGCGTGTTTGTGTGTATGTGCCTGTCTGTATGTATTTATTGTGTGTAAAGTTTGTACTGGAAGTAGGGGCTAGTAAAGGGCTAGGAAGTTGTAAGCACTGTTTAGGGAGGTGATTTGACCTGGTGTTTAAGAACGCTACGCTAATGTTTCCTCTTTCAACTACTTACGCTGGAATTTAACACACTCATTAGGATCACACAAATGTTTTGCAGCATTTCTGCATGTGTGTGCGCTCCAGAAAAAACTTTTCCTAGCAGTGAGAGAACAGAGGAGTACATTTTAGCGTGAATACGTGAACGCAAATCTTTGATATTGTACATTTTCATGTTTGTTTGCAGTTTATTTTTTAATAAAATCTCTGCAAAGTTGCTTTATGTGAGCTTAACTAAGTTTATCATTATGGACATATATATATTTTTTTGTTCACCACAAGCTCCTCACATCACATCTTCATGTCATAGTTTCATAATTAATAGTGACAAATTGTTTCTTTTCTTTCTCTTCTATATTATTTCCCCTGAATGTGTGAGTTTGCCCACTGAGGAAGTGCCAGCCAATGTTCATACTCTAAAACTGGGGATGTTATTCTCAATGTGTCAAAGCACATCAATATATTACTGTATACTTGAAAAAAATGTTGCTTGCATAAGAGTTTGGCATGTTTCACGTCTGGCCACTTGTGAATCCTCTCTAATTCTGCTCTTTTTTCACTGGGAGCATATGGCTGGTTGGATTGTGTTGGGCCTTGTCAGAGGCCATCTATCACTCTATGGTGTCCTGCTGAGCTGGAGATTCACAGCACCGCTCTCAGTCCTCAAAATGAGAAAACAAGAGCACGACTGAACAAAGTAAGAAGAGGAGGAAATGGGTAATGGAAAGAGTGACAAATGAAATAACAGCAGCAGGCAGATTAAAAAAAAAAGAGCAAAGAAAGAACAAAACTTAAAGATGAATAAAAGATTTTTTACTCATAAGAGAGCGACACGGAATGTTTTTCTCTGAACAAGTCTCTTTACCATCCCAGCCAGCTCTGGCGGTTTAGATCCATCAACTCAGCCAACACCTGTGGTGTAAAACCTTCAAGCCTTCAAGGTTGAGCAAACCTTTTAGCAGTCAGGGTTGAGTAGCTTCACAAGTGTTAGACTCCCCGAAAGCCTCAGAGCACAAATAACATCTTCACAGCTCTCTTATGAAAACATCTTTAATAAAAGGGGTATTTCCAAAATCCTTTCACAGACCACTAACTACATCAATTTCTGGTTACGTCTAACACTTACAGATGGACACTGGAACAGCGCCTGTTAATTCTCTTGTATCATTAGTGATTATTTCTAAATATAACTGTACTATACTCTTATATGTGCTTATTTTTCAGTAGATTAAAAGTCATTTAAAGCTTTAAATTTAGCTTGCATATATTTGCAATCAGCAGTCTGATTGTATTTGTTAAACGTTATTTGAATAACACATAATTCTGTGAGAAAATAAGCAGAGGGGAAAAAAGCACAATAATTGAGAAAACATGTCTCTCCTTGTTGAAGGGTTGAGAAAAAAAAAGCTCTACCTGCTCCAGAGGCATCGCTGCTGGCTGTGTCTGACCTCTGACCCTCACATGAAACGAGAACATGTATGTGCCTGGGAGGGACATGTGAAGAAGCTACTTCCTAATTATCCCTCGTGTAAGATGGTGTCTGAAGAGCTCTGAAAACATCCGTCTGGTGCTTGTTAAAAGCAAAAGAAGAAGGTGGAATGATATTCATGAGCATGAAACACATTACTAATGCGTCCTCTTCTTCAGATATTTATTGAGTGAATTCAGACAGAATATTAGTGTAAGTGATGATGGAATCCAGATGGGGAAAAAAGTGGCTGAGAAACATGTATGCTTCAGCTCAATTGATGATTTTTACTCCACAATAACCACATTTATGCAAACCAAGTGAAGGATTCTTCTGTGAATGGACATCTTCAGACACACCTGTTGTTTCTGAATTACAATGCTTCTGCTTTCAAATAGCCTGTCATCAGCAAGGATTATTTATTCTGACAATTACCTCTTTGGCCGCTTGCAAATTACAAACGGCCACTTTTTATTTCCATGAATTCCCGACCTGTAACATGAATATGCAGCCTCATGCACAACCGTAGAGGAAGCACGTCGAAAACTGTCCCAGATAATTCTTAAGGGAGACATATTGTGAGTCTAATTACCTGCAAGACGTATTAGTCGCATTTTTTCAGCGTAATCAAACCTCTGGTGCATCTGAGGAATAAAAACGAAAGTGCCTGACATCCTGTTTTCCAGAAACAACAAGCCTACAGGTGCCCAGCTACCTTCCAAAACAATGATTCACTGCAGACGTTGTCAAACAAGTAACAAACAACTCCAGTGTCCAAACAACATAATCCAGGACTCCAAGAAACAGCTGAAATGTCTTACATGGAAACAACTTCACAGAATTGTCTCCTTGATTTTTATTTTTTTATTTTTTTGTGTTTGTTGTGAAGGATACTGATTACTGCACAGCTCGGGGTAGTAATGGATTAAACTGTGGCTTTTTGTTTACACGTGTTTACAGTTGTAAATTGAAGCGAGAGCAGCCTGATGCGCTGTGTGTTTTGTTCAGATAAAGCTTTGAGTCTCTAAGTCGAAACTTAAAGACTCAACAAACACGGCTTTGTTTGTTTGTAAATCTTGAAAAAATAAGTTTGAAACTTGGATACACGGGTACATATGGAAGCAAGTTTAGGCTTGGCTGTTAGCATGGTAACCCACTTTTACTGAGACCAACAACATATAGCGGTTTGGCTACAGCTTAAGATCAGTCACCTCCGAAAAGTTTATTGGCTCATTAGAGGGGTAATGGAAGCTTAATGCTAGATGTGCGACCAAATTGTTTTCTTTCTCATTTGCCAGAGTCTCTCTTTGTTTCTGTTTTTGTTAATTGGCCTAAGTATCCAGTAATTGGTGCCTCGGGTTTCATTTTGCAGTTTTTATTAGATGCCAGCTGATGGATGGCTACAAGATGACATAGAAAATATGTAGGCCTTTTTTATAGCCTTTCATCACTTAAAAAGAGCAACATAGTTAAAACATATTTATTTTATGTCCCAACTTTAGTATGTAATTGTTTATGTGCTGTAAAGAAATAAAGAAGAGGAAGAAAGAAAAAAAGATGGAAGGCCAAATCTGGACTTGACTCTTGAGTGGGTTTCATGCATTGAAACGTTTTCCCTCGCAGCCCTTTTACTCTGAAGCTGTTTGATTTTGAGGAACCCCGTTCTGCGGGACAACGAGCGGGACAATGTTATTGAAGGAATTTTATGAGTCCATAAGTGTGTAATGAAATTTGCCTCGGTCAGAGGAGGGAAGCACGGAAAGGAAAAGTGGAATTGAATTTTCACTGGTATTTTCCTCAGACCTGCTTTCCCTTAGGGAGCGTACAGGACTGCTCGCAGTGGCCCAGGCAAGAAGAGGCCAAGTGAAATCTTTCCCCGAGGTTTTGAACTTTTGCTGTGAATGGCAGGAGCCGACACCTCTAACCAGGAGCAGATGTTTGCCTTGGCCTGGTCCTTTCCCTGGCAGAGTAGGAAACCCAGGGTTTGATTGAGCCAGCCTGCCCCACTCATAACACTAATAGCCTGGCTATGCACAACCGGGCAATACACTGCCTTCAAAATCCTTCACAGCAGCCCCAGAGAAGACATGGGAAAAGAGCCGAGCCAAGAAGTGACGCTGCAGATGATTCTGCTGTAATGTTAGATAACCGGGCATCTCCTGCCTTTTTTGACTCAGCATAACTTTCACACACTGTGTGCCATTCATCATCCTTATATTGGACTTTGTTATATAATATCACACTTACAAATACATAAGAAATTAAGAGGTGGAAATTGAGATTGCAATATTCAAGTTGACTCCCTTTACAAACTTGCCACATGTCCATATTTGCTTCAACTCTACAGAAGTATCTCTCGAAATGAGACTAGATATGATACCCTTATGGAAATGTTTGCATCTGTCTCAGCCCGTTAGTCATAAATACCAAATCAGAGACTAAAAAGAGAGTTGAGAGACATTGCTTTTAAAATGAAACCTACATTTATTTAATCAAGGGGACAAAATAACTGATTATGTTACCTTTAGTGTGTCCTCAGGCTGGGATTCCCTTATTTCTGTGTTTTCCCAGAAAAATCCTGGAATGCTTCCTCTTTTCTCTGTTTATAGTGTATTATCTACTCCGACTGTGGTGTATGTGATGCTGTAGATGTTGGTGAGGATTTAACCTCTGAAGCATTTTTATTTTGCCATCGTCTGGCTCTGTTGGTGTTCTATGTGCATTATTGTAAGGTTACTGGATTGTTTATTGCTACTTAGATTAGCAACAGTTGACTTGTGAGCATCATCTTGTGCCTTCTCGGTCATGACTTATTTGGATTACCATGATGAATCTTCCAAATAACCTGGTGTAGAGACGGCAGAAAAGTGTATTGACTTGTGAGAGGTTATGATACCCAAGAAAAAGTCACAGCAAAATGAAGAAATCTGCAAAATCTGAAATTCTTTACGTCCGCCTTGAGTTCAGATTGGTCCAAACTATATTAATCATGGATTTTACTTTCGAGAGATTACTTCTTACATTGTTGTTGGTCATTCTCAGAGTCCGTTACAATGTAATGGTTAACTAATCTGTTTCAAGAATTTGATAATGCTAATGAATCCTAACATACAAGTGCCGGTATTGTTGGTTAGAAATCGAAAGAGCTATTTCTTTTTTGTTACTGGTTTCCAATGGATACAGCCCAGTCTAAATCAAATCAATGAAACAAATAAATACTAAAGTGTTTATACAGATGTATGAGCCTGCAGTAACAATCTGACAGATGAATGTCGTTTTTGAGGTTTCCTAAAGTGGGTGTAAATTAAATGCAATTTATTTGTAGAACTGAAAAAATAATCTGTGTGTGATCGATTTCAAACCTTTTAGCGTACAGTATGGTTTTTCATTAGTTGAAAGAACCACCACAAGTGTTCAAGCGCTAAAGGAGAATGCCATTTTTCTAAACCTCAAACATCAAACAGACTAATTGGCCAAAACATAATAATGAAACAAATCAAATTCTCACATGCATGTGAGCCTCAGCCAACACGTTTTAGTATAGATGGAAAGCACAAACGGAGGGAAAAGAAAATCTGTTCTCAGATGTAGGAAGGGGCTCAAATTCTTGTAATGCAGCTTTAGGTGTGCAACAGACAGGACCAGGAAACCCAGCAGGAGCACAAGACTGATGAGGACACGGTCTGAGACTTTGGGAGATATTTGTTAAAGTGATGGGTGGAAAAAGTCTCTCCTTCTTTTCTCCATAAACATCTGGCAGGAATATCCATTGCAGTCTTTGTCTTGACGATTTGCTGCAGGAACTCAAATGGGACCTACCAGCATTTGAGATATTTTTCTTTCTTTTCACACAAGCTCTGTTGCTGCAGCACCACATCATTATTTTCACATTACCATAATGGAAATTATATATGAGCTTTGTCATTTTAAAACCTTGAATTTCTTTTTTCTTTTTTTTGTTTGGTCATTCTTAACTTTGCCAGCTTAATCTCATTAAGAGACCTGAGAATGACCATGTATAAAAATGATTTCTCTGGCTTGAAGTCACTGGGAAAAGTGTGGTCATATTGGTAAAGGTACTATCCCAGAATCATTCTGAAAATATTACATAAACCTTTATTCATTCAATTAGATTTAATGAGGGTTATTATCAGTCATTATATTTCCAAATAACAAATTACTTTTGTAGTCACTGTGGTCAGTGTTTTTAAGAACACTCCAATGTGGTGGACATTGTCCCGTTCTTAGAAACCTTTCACAACTTTTCCCATCATCCGATATTATAAATGTATAATTGCCGCTGAAACTGTTCTAATGCAAGATAGTGATTCTGTAACTGTTTAATCTGGCTCTGGACGTTCGACTGAAGGCATAACCTTCATTTTAAGCATAAGTAATGTGTGTGGATATAGTTTGAGAGTGGAAGATGATTGCTGTGATTATGGTGATTATTCTAGCAGTGAAAGGGAGTCTGGGACACTGTGTATTTGCTTTGCTGCCTTGCATGGGATCTGGTCTTCATAAGCCTCATTCATCACACAGCCTGGGATCAAAGATGCCATTCTTGAACTGGGAATGCAGATGTCCTGTATAGCCCAACAAATGTTTTGCTTGTTCTTGGTCTGCCAGTCTCATGAATTT
Organism: Planiliza haematocheilus; assembly: GCA_005024645.1. Classification (NCBI taxonomy): domain Eukaryota; kingdom Metazoa; phylum Chordata; class Actinopteri; order Mugiliformes; family Mugilidae; genus Planiliza; species Planiliza haematocheilus. Next base: position 402,223 of record SRSE01000845.1, on the reverse strand, counting down.
TGAACGTGATGGATTTTAAGGTGTTAAAACAAGCATTTGTTAAGATCTTAAGTAATCAGTGATTTTCAGCTTAAGCAGGTGTTTAGCACAAAGGGCTGCAGAAGTCCAAACTCTTTGATGGCTCAGGAGAAGCTTAGCCCTGGGCTAGCCTCTTAATTCATCTGTCCAGGGTAGCCTTGTCTCTCTGCAATTACAGAGTGCTCAGCACTCAATTACAGCATCAGCAGAGGCGTGTGACGAGATGGCTGACCAGATAAGAGTGGAAGCTTTACAACCTCTCTCTTTGGAGGTGACAGTGTTACTAATCTCTGGTTGTAAAAATGTCAGGTATGGCGCTCACGCCCATATCTTTAAATGCTCTCCCTTAAAAAAAAAACACAACGTCTGACAGAGTAATTAGATATTAGGTGATAAAATGAGATGCTGCAAATGCAGAATTGCTAAAAAAAACTTCTGGACTTCAGGCCTATAGCCTACAGTATGTATAATTCTCAAGAGCTTGACAGGCTTCTCTTTACAAGTTCTCAACAAGCTACTGAAAACAGGCTGATTCATATACTACAGCATACAAGACAAAATACTTTCATATGCCTCTGATGTGGCATTGTGTTTCAGGATTATCCATCCACCTATACCGAGCTTGCCATATATTACAAACACTTTTGGGGAATTTCTTCAAATTTGGCACAAATGTTCCCTTATATTTTTATGGTCTAAGGCCAAGGTCCGCTGTGATGTTACTTAACACATTTTTGGCCTTAACTGCTTATGCTTAGGTGGTAGTAATACATTTATTTTTTATTTTTTGAATCACCATAGTATATCAACAATCTAATACAAATGATGACTAAATAAATATATATAAAACCGATCTCTGATCGGGTCGTAACGTCCGAGTCCCGATCGAGTCTTCAGTTGCGTGATCGGCCCCGATTTCCGAGTCACGTGATCGGATCGGTACAACCCTACTTATTATGATAAATGTGTAATAGTAGTCCACAGTCTTCACTGCGTCTCCATGGGTGGACAGACCAGGACAGAGGGCCTCCTGTTTTTCTGCTAGCCCAGCACAAGCCTGATGGTTTTGTTGATACTGAGCTTCGAATGATGAGGCCCCCCATCAGATCTATGTACTTTATAAAAGTCTCACAGTGAAAATGCAGTCAATGGTGTGGACAGCATGTTTATCACTGGAAGTATACATGTCAGTAAAGTGAACTTCCTTATATTTCATGAGTCTGGGCGGGCATGGATGTAAACTACAACTTGACTGTCATTAAACAAGATCACTAATTATTCTCACTCACAGCTCAGAATCAGTTAATTTTCTAAATGGAGGGTTGGCTTTGTTTCACTTTGTCTTTAGTGGTTAGATGTATGCAGGTAGATAGCTACTTGTTGGCATCTGAAACATCTGTGATTAACAGGCCTAGCATTATAAGACTTGGGCGCAGCAACCAAATGGTTTCATGCAACGCCTACACCAAATGAACAGATAAAACTACGCTGATAGTTCTCCACTGTTCTACAGAGAAAGGATTCTGTATTGGGCTAAATATCCTGTCTCAGATCGTGGTTTTAAACGAGTTTCCAAATATTTATTTAGCTCCTTATTGTCTCCAGGCTCTTGAGGGTTTTCTGATCGTTCATAGTGAGTCTCAGTTTAACCTGCAGGAGATTGACTCATGTAATGTTTTTTGTGGACAAATAGGAAATAAATTCATGACGAGCTGGGAGAAAACCCACAGTCACAGATGATGAGCTCAAAAAATATGTATGAAAATGCTAAACCACCCCTTCATGCAAGCCTTCTTGGGAAAACCCTAGTCAAGACGATTGCCTTAGCCGTACATGATCCCTGAGTTTGATTCACTGGTTACTAAACTGTCTGTCAGTTTTTGATAAAGGGATCAGTCATAAACAGATTTGGGTCATGCCAACAGCTGTCCGATTCCTTTGACTGTGTTTGGTTGCGGTTTATAGGTAGCTCGACAGTGCAAACAAAAAGAAAAGATACGGTGATGTTTCTCTCCTGGGAAAAGAATACTTCCACACACCTTGTTTCTTTACAAGCCAAACACATTGAGGTCATTAGTATCTAAAAAGCGTATTTTTCCCATTAGGGAGTGATAGACAGCGACCATTGCCAAACAGATGTGAAAACCACTCACACCCCATACACATTTCCCTCACACCCTGTTCCCCCAACAAGTGGTTTGAGTTCCATGGCTCAAAGCCAGTGCAAGACAGTTGATGTTACTTTGTCCACTTCTCTGTCTTGGATGTGTTGCCTACTGCAGCCTGTTGCCTAGGCTGATTCACACACACACATACTCACAGCAGCCTCACGGAGTTGATGTACTTTACATCAAGAACAGTGTATGTTAACATACCACTCATCTTACTCACCAGCCCTGTCGACTTGCTCTGCATCTCCTTACACAGGGTACACAGAAGGGGGCCACACGCAAGTCTAGTCACAGCAAATTCACTGATTGAGGTAATCTCTCTCACATTCTGGTTTCTACACACGCACGCATGCACACACAAACACATATTGGTCCCCCTCTACTAGCACGATTGAAAACAGGTGCCCACCACATATCTTGCATTCTTCCAAAATACAAAAGTGGTTTGACCTGAATGTTTTTTTTTTTTCTGGAGTGAAAGAAGAGTCCATGTGGATATGTGTGTGTGTGTGTGTCTGTGTGTGTGTGTGTGCGTAAACATGGAGGCGTTGGGTTCTGTGCAACATGCTGGTGGGGCAGCTCAGACTTGAGCTATATTGGAACCACATTTCTCCCTCTGCGCAACCCTAACATACAGTGTCAAGTTAACGTCGGGATAAGTCGCAGATACGCCATATGCCACCACATTTAATAGCTTTCTGTTCATCGACCGTAACAGTATACTGGTCAGGCTTTGACCGATGCGGATGAATGATCAAACTGCACCGAAAGCTGCTCCCAAACTTTTGACTATTTGTTCAAGAATTTTCTGTTTTTAGATGACCTTGCTTCAGTCTCATTGTCTTGCTCTGCAGAGGATCTGGTTAGTGGAGGGACTGTCCCAATGAGAAACAGAAGGCAGGAGTGTTGCTAGATGAGCTAGTGGAGAAAGGAGACTGAAGCTATAATGGAGGCTGATGATAAATACACCACACTGGGGTTTTCTACCGGGGCAGTTTGTTTCCAAATCTTTCATGACTGGTCCTTCTGGTCGTCTGTTACTGCACGTGGTGTGTGTTAAGTATAAATGTGAGGTTGCTTTTCAGCCATCTGGTAAAACCTTAAATACTGTCATCAACAATTGTCCCCAGCATGTTAACTTAAGAACAGTTTGATGGATGTACTGTCTCAGAGCAGCCATTTCCACCATGCTTTCCCTACTGAGTTCACAATGCAGATTTAATGTGTGTATATTTCACTGAACACTTCAGCCAGTGTAATGTGAGTTACTAAAGCTGACAGCGAAAATTACAAGCAATTCGTGCACATGAGGACATTGTTACATGATGTAACTGCGTGCACATAGTTTGTTTTCCACTTCATAATCAATGTTTTTAATGTACAAAGGTTGAAATAAAAAAAAAAGACTCCAAAATCTCATAAGTGGGTGTTTTGAATCACAATATATTTTAGAAACTCTGGAAGCTCGTGCATCTTTAGATATGGAAAAACACGTTGTATCCATAACCAGGAAATAAGACTCAAAATTAATTTCTCTAAACAGCCCTCTCCCCCTGTCTGCACATGTCTCTCGAGAATTCGGTTTTGATTTGCCTTTTAAAGCGAGCCAGAACTCAGCATGTGCGTGATTGTGTGTTAATGTGTGTGTACGTGGGCTTGTATGCCCCGGACCCATTTTCATGGGACTAAACATCCAAACTGTCATTTTCTGTGGCAGTAAGCTGCATCTGACATCAAGTCATTACATATTTCTGTACTGAATGAAACCAGAAACAGAAATTGAATTTTTGCTTGCCATTTGTTCTGCCCAAGAACAAATGAGCAGATGAGGCATTGTTTTCACAAACCGTCTGAATTCGAGGTTGATGTTGTAAGGGACGCTTAATTGGAGGCTAGTTCATTATTTTTTTTTTTTTTTCATTTTTTTTTTTTCATGTAATTTCTGCTCCCAGCGAAACCTCAAGAGCTGGAGTCAGACAGGAGGCTCAAGTGCTTTGATCAAGGCTGGTGCAAGCGGTAGTTTGGCTGTTCACACCAGATGAGGGGATAACTGTTCATGTATGCACCAGTCGGTGGTGTGCACCGCGCCAAATTGCGTCCTGGCTGGACAGAATAGGAAGTTCACAAAGGAAGTGGGAAGCTTCCAAAGGCTGTCTGAACTCAGCTCCTGAATTGTCTGTCAGCTGACTTTAAATGGTTATAGATTTCCTCCTTGGATCGGATCCCTTCATTGAAAATACTTTAATTCCTGTTGTAAAGAGAAACTCCTGTTTTAAAGAAGACCTTCATTATTAACAGTTATGTAAATAAGGTATGATACATGACACAGTACATTGAGGAAGAGACAAATGAGACAAATAATCCGTTGCGCTTCAAATTTAAAATGTAAAAGATTCTGGATTCCTACTTTCTGACTACTTTGCAAAATTAAATGCCAACCTATGAAATGATAGTATAGCTAATAGATCCTTAGTGATGTTTATTCATCTTCCTGACATTTTCTGAGTAAGATATTCACAGCACAGCATTACACGTTGCAGCAATGTGTCTTTTTCTCCTCAACCTGCTTTTCATAACGTAAGATAAGTGAAGACATTTTTCAAGCTGAAAACTTTACAAGGTCCCAAAATCAGGACTGTCTCATAATAACTAACACTTATAGACATTTCCTTATTTAGTGAATATGTATTACATTATAATGAACGTGATTCTTTCAGCTTAAAAGTGAAACTAAATATTGCTTAGTGCAAAAATACACCTGTTTAGCTGGCAATAACTCATTAAACGTGCAGCAACAGAGAAATGGGATTTCTGTGTACACGTCAAATGGGTGTCTGGTTCACGTGGGTGGTAAACCAGCAAGCCCTGTTTGTGTGAGCGCATACAGGCCCAGTGTACGTAGACGTATGTGTACATCAGTGTTTGAGGGAATATGCAGAGCTGCAGAAATGAGGCATAGCGCTGACTGATGCTGCCGGCCTCTCTGCTTCACAGAGCTGGATTTTCTATCAGATAGACAGCTTGACAATGTCCAGACCCCACTCTTTCCGCTACACACAAACACACAAAGGCACGCCAACAGATGCACACACAATACACGCAGGCACATGCACACACACATGCAAGCACACAGCTTTCTGGGTTTGTTCTGCTTGTTTCTGGCTGCGCTGTTTGCAAGATAAAAGAGAAGCCTGCAGCTGAGTGAGTACAGTAAAGTCTGACCTCTTACACCGGCCTTTATTGTGTTATGTGTAGTAGAGAATTTTTAAACCTTATGACTGTTTCATTCAGTTCGCTTAAAAAGAAAAACAACAATCTAAAATAATGATCTGTGACTCAAACACATTATTCACTGTCACTAAGATGTGCACCATTTGTTGCAGAATTTAAGGCAATTTCGTGTTGGCCTGATAGAATATCTGTCTGTGTTTGTGAAACATTAGATCATTTGTATTGTTCCCATTAGGGAGAGAGACTGTCCAGAAACAGTACAGTTTTGCTATTCCACCCTAAATTTACAATCTATCATATTTATTCCCGTGAATCCTATGACATTTCTCATCGTCAGCGTCAAACAGATGGGTTTTTAAGTGGAAACAACAAGATTCATAGTGTCTTAATGTAATTTCTTTTGTCTGACCGACAAAATGGACAGACGGCCCTCAGATGTTTCCGTCGTTCTTTAAATAATGTGGCTGCTACCAGACGTTACTGCAAACTCTAATTTTAATGTCCTCCTTGGGCTAGATGTGTGTGATACAGAAACTATTAGCTATTAACTATATATATATATGTATTCTGCTATTAACTATTAATTAATATTTGAAGAATGGACTGTTGCTTTGCTTAATATTTTCCAGCGCCTCTTAATAATTTGTAAATGCACAAATTAATAGTTCACTACTTCTGTACTACTAGATCTCTAACTAGTGATTTTTCTGAATGAATATATATTCATTAGCATAATTTATCTAATCTAGCTATGTTCAGTCAACATCTCTTTTCAGTTGTATGAATGAAAGACTAAATCATTTTTCAAATAATTAATTAGAAATTTCTGTTTAGTTCTGATACATTCTTATCAGTTTTAATTAAATTAAATTAAAATAAAAAAATAAAAAATGTAACTGATGATCCACCTGGTGCTCACATGCCTTACCGTTTGTTATCTCACTGTAATGTTGTTAAAAGTGAGGTTAACTGGTGCAGAATATCAGCATTTACAAAACATTTATGTTTCTGTCATTGGTTTTACTCTTACAAAATATATATACGTATATAATGATACAAGTAAGTTATCCATGAGTTTGTCGGTAGCCAGAGAAGTAATAAAATTCCTCTTGAGCAACTACATATTTATTTGACTGTACACGCTGCCCTATGACCTGCCAGAAGAGAAACGGTATTTTTAGTAACTCGTTGCATCTCATGATGCCTTTATGATGTGGGCGCAGGCCTACTAGATGTGTCTTCCAGCCAGACTGGTCGCCTTCTGCTCAGATCTCAGGTGAGGAAAAGCCTGGAATCACTCATCTTGACAGCCACATCTGGCGCTACTTTCTCTTTTCTGCTGCCCTCAGCTCTGCTCCTGCAAACAGACACCGCTCAGATTTAGCCACGGAGGAAAGGAGTTATGATAATAACTTTATTGGTGGTTATTAATGAGATTGAGAACAGACAGTTTATTCAGTAGAAATATACTCCCAAAGAGTGCTGTCTGCAATAAAACTATTGTTTCTGCTACCATTTTTGTGTGTGTGTGTGTGTTTTCAGGCTTTGTCCTGCCATTGATGGAAAGCAGATTAATGCCAGGTGCAACAAGCAATCCCTCTGTTCTCTCTATTTGCTCTTTGGATTATACATGACCAGTGCTCTATTTGAAATAAAGGCTTCCAGTAAATGCAGAAAAACTCCTTTTATCTAAGGCATGACTTAATACGCATTGCTCTGTATTCAAATTTGTTCTTGTCTTAAGGTCAGACAGTTGTATCTATTTTTGCATAGTATTGAAGAACCTTTCAACAGCTTGACATGCATCCAACAGAATAACCTCACATGCACCCGAGTGTGCTCTTCTTTTGTCTTCTTTCCACATTGGAACAAAGCTATTACTTGGCAAGCTCAGCTGCTTCCAAATTCAGAGTTGAGGGCAAATTTTAGCAGGAACCAGAACGGCACAGTATTCATCTGGTTCCTGTTGAACCTAGGAAGTAAGGGTCGGAGTTCAGGGTAATATTTACGTTAATGGAAGGACTCCAAACGGATTAAATTTCAAAACAAGAGCCTAAGGTATCCAGGAGCAGCCTGCAGTCGCACGTTAAAATATAAACAAACACTTTTGGCACCCTCACCATATGCTAGCATCTGTAGTAGTCCCTCATCCTTTAGTGCAGAAGGAGAGTGATGTATAATGATGAAGAAGGCAGACATAAATGTCAGCTGCAGGACAGAATCCTGTGCTTGATGCTTTGAGGAGCACATCACCACAGGAGTCCATGATGGGAAAATCCGTCTTTCTGGATTCTCACTGAATATTGCTGAAGATGAAACTTTGCTGTGTACAAATGGATACACAGGCACAGGCATAAAGTTCAGCACCTGGTGAATGACTGCTGATTGCAAAATACATCCCATGTGCAGTTTATACAGAGACACAGTACACACATGCAATGCTTGCATGCCATTTATGGTTGGGAAACGTTATCTTCTTTGGTTGGGCTGTTCTGAACGGACAAATCCATTGTTTGTCAAATGATGAGGCATTTTTTGTTTTCACTGCTTGGTTTTTATCACACTTTCTGTATTGGGAACATGCAGAGTGCTTAACAAAGCATTTCTTATATTTTTATAGTTTAGTTTAAAGCTGAAGTTGTAGAAGGAATCAGGAATGCTATGTGTTGTATGTACAGAAACTTATAAATGTGCTTCTGCTCCTGGTTAATTTTTTTATTTTGCGTAATATCCACAGCAACACAGTCTCAGTGTACGCATGACTTTACACTGTAATAGCAGCGGTTTTCCATCTTCTCTCTAATGAGATGACTTGAAAACAGAGCCGGTTGCAAATATTCATAGCTGTGGTACAGAAAGCACCGCAGCTCGGGTTTTAGAGCTATGCGCAAGCATATAGATTGAGAGGGCATGAGTTCCACATGTTTAACATCATGTTCATATTGTCATTTGATTCCAGATGCATAAAAAGAATCAAAGTTACAACTGCTTTGTGGGTTTTTCCCAGCCAGGTCTTTAGACAAACTGTACAACTTTGCCGACTGTGCTGGTCTGCACCTGATTCTGGGGCTCAACGCGTTGCACAGAAACCCTGACAACTCCTGGAACACATCCTCCACCCTGAGCCTCCTGAAGTACAGCGCCGGCAAGAAGTACAACATCTCCTGGGAGTTAGGCAACGGTCAGTACAGCGGCATACCACATACTTCCTGCTATATAATATGAGCGGTCATGATCTTTAGTAAAGAGTTCGCAAGTGTGCTTTTCCTCGGCTGCAGTATTTTGGTGTTGGCACTGATATACAGTTCTGTATATCAGTGCCTACTCCAGTTTAACTATGCTATCAGTAAACATATATTGGGTTTTGTTTAGCAGATTTCCCTGTAATCCAAAGTTATAATTTGTAGTTTGCAAAAGTTTTAAGTCGTACAAAATAGGTTAGGAGTATGGTCCCTCCTAATCTGCTGTCAGATAAATGCAGAGGAGCAAACAATACAACATTTTCCAGTAGAGTGAAGTAGCATGAAAATAAAATGAAAATAAAAAGTATCATAGAGGTACTGTATATTTAAGTTTAGTTCTGGAATAAATTAGTTACTTGTCAGGGTACTTTAAAAAATAATGCCGTGAAAATGTTTTTGTTTATCAGTTAACATCATACAAACTGGAGTTAATGGAAAAAAATCTGACAGAAATAAATATGTGATGCAACTTAATTTTGTGCCTCAAGCACAAACACAATCTTCATTGTCAAAGGGACAACACAGGTGGGTTGTTCTGAGAATCTTGGAGAAATCGCAGAAGAGTAAAACAGTGTCATTGTCTTCTGCCTCATTTAATCCCAGACTGACTCCGTGATGTTGAGATTATGGCTCCGTAGGGGCAATACGGTCTGTTGGAGGACTCCTCGTTCTTCCAGCTGAATATACTTCTGTACGACTGTGTGTATGTTTGGGGTCATTCCTCCTAATAGCATGGTGGGATACTTAATAATCTAAACATGTAAAGTCGTGCTATCAATATGTATCAGAAAAGTAGAATGGAGGGAGAGGAAAGACTAAATGTCAACATTCAGCTGTTGCCTAAACACTTCCAACATTACACTTAAACTTGACTTTTGCCTGTTCCGTACTGGAAATCTTCTCTCTGAAATATTCACTGTATGTAGTTTATAATTATGCTGTTTCTAGTGCACAGTGTCAGTTAAGGGTTTTGCCGTGAAGGAAGGATAACTTCTCTTTCAGGAAGTATATTTTACGGGTTGTAAGTGTACCGTTAGATAGCGATCTGTCCGTGTGAGTCTAGCTGTTCAAGGGTTAACGCAAGTGTTTTCATTCAGTGGTGAAAGGAAGTGTGTCTGTCTGCTGCACGTTACTTTATATTTTCATTTAATTTGATATGTAACAAAACTCACAATAGAAACTTTTATTTTAGCCTAAGCCTGAAAGTACCATGCAAAATCCACTGATTGGACCATATGAACAATTTAGTGAGGACTTGAACCGTATCTAAAGTAATCATTTTAAGTAAATCGTCCAGGCAGTGCAGATTCAGCAAGTGAAAGGTGATCCTTTGAAATTTGCTAACAGTATTCTCATAGTTTTCAGGAATACAGCTCAGACACATGTGCACACACAAAGCATAAGGTTTTATTTTGCAGCACAAAAACAACCTGAGAAATAGCGAGAGTGGTTAAACAGCAGTGGGTCTGCAAAAGTTTAGTTTTCCTCCTTTTTGGGAAACTAGCTCCTTCAGTCTCTTTGTTTTAATGAATCTGCAAGGCCACCCTGTGTGCCTGAAGCATTCCCCTGACACTGAGTCCATCTGTCTGTATTACTGCGAATTGCCCAATTATCCTTTTTTCTACTGGCTGTTGGATACTCGCTAAGAGAGCTAGATCAGACTACAACAACAACAACATTATCTGCCACCTCCCCACTGTTGCTTATATAAACTCTATCTCTCAGGCTCACTGTACTGCATCTCCTGTTCCCAGAGCCTAATGCATATCGCAGCATGGTGGGTCGTGCAGTGAACAGCACCCAGTTGGCTCAGGACTACACCAAACTGCGGACCCTGCTGCAGTCCGTGCGCTACTACCACCGAGGTCACCTCTTCGGCCCCAATGCCGGACGACCCCGGAAGAACGCCATCCTGCTGCTGGATGGGTAAGTCTCCAAGTAAAACAATGATTGGTCAGGATTCCACTCCTTGTTAGGCTGTCCTGCTGGTAAAAAAAAAAAAAAAAAAAAAAAAAAGAAGGTGGGGGAAGGTAGTGGAAAGTATGCTGCAGCAGTTTGAGACTTTTACTCAGCTTTACTGTGTTTAATGCACACACACATACACACACATTGTGGTCGTGTTCAGTGTTTATGGATTTCCACTCTGCAGGTTTCAGGGTCTCAGCTTCAGTTATACCATGTCAGCCTAAATAAAGTGTCATCTGATTGATAACGTGACGGCACACAACCCACCTGCTGGTTTCACGTAGAAGCTGCACTAGTTCTTCCTCTAGACTCTGGTCACTTATTTAACAGCTCTCATACCACTGCAGCCTGTCCCCTTCAGAGACTGCAACAAAACTATTATTTCATTGTTTGATAGTCACTAATTTTAGTCACAGAGGGTTCTAGTTGCAAGGAGGGTTTTTCTTGTTTGTGCTTTTAAAATCATTGAGGCTTCTGTCTTGAAAAAGTGCATTCACAAGCTGTGGTTGTTTGGAAGATAAAAAATAAAACTAATAGATTTACATAGACAACAAAAACAAAAATCATGAGATGATGAATCTAGCATATTAACAAGCTGACAAGGAAGGCTTCGTAAAAATAGTTTACAACATCATAATGCACCTTTGAGCACAAACAGACACATTTTGCAGTGCAGTTACAAATTTACTCATTTGATCATGTCTGTGTTTCTGAGGGCGGTTTAAGACCGGTGACTATCTACATTAATGCAATAGATACATTTGTTGTGAACTGTTACGATCTCTATGGGAATTTAAATTAATTAAAAACGGGAGTTTTCCTCCTTTCCAAAAAATATGCCATCCACATGAAAGCATAAAAGAAATGTCAGTCATGCAGCGAGGTGACCCTAGTCCTTTAGCTATGATGACAAATCCGAATCCTGAAAAAGAGTAATTGTACATTTATGTACAATTACTGTTGGCAAGCTTACCAGAACTTTTTTTGGCCACGTCCAACGTGTGCACAAAATCTCCTCCCATAGAAAAATTAGATGCAGTCCCCACTGTGATGTCACAATCCCCCAACTCCCAGCCTACTTGTCCGTCCTGACAATAATAACTTTATCCACAAGCCCGATGTTAACAGTAACACTGGATGTGTGCACGCAGGCTACTTGTGGGTGTCACTGTCCGTCTTGGTTTGTTGAAACTAATTTTAGGCATGAAATGCATTCTCAGTTCTTTTAGCCAAACAGATGACCGCATCTCTCAAACATATTCATCACTTACAACTGAGTTATGCCTTTGTGAACTTTTCCGTCCGTGGAAATTTAAACAAACTTGGACACACTGAAATGTGTGCATCAGTGGCCCTGTACAACAAACACAGACTGGAAATCACACCTAGATACACAGCTTAGTCAGTGGTGGGAAATCTAAATAAAGTGTGAGCTTACGGAAAGATATTTGCTTTTTTTTTTTTTTGTCCAGGATAAAATATGTTGAGACAAATGGTTGAAAACAAAATGTCTTTGCCAAGAAGTGGATGTTTTCAGGGAAGTTATATCGACAAAAACACATCAATAAACACAAAATAAACAGACACGTGCTTAGATCTACAGTACATTAGATGTTGATAACGTGTTTTTAACTGCTACACGGGGAGTTAGCACACACTGCTCTACATGATTGGTGAGTAGAAATGTTAGAGGTGGTCCTGTGTACCAACCATAAAACTTAAATGACTACTCTCTCTTCTGGGTGGCTGAAAGGACAGCGCAGTCAGTCATCAGTCTGTCACAACAGCCTTCTTTCAGGAAATCTTTTTACAGAGACGTTTACAAGAAACGGAGATAGGGATTTATACGCCTAGGTTTAAGTTGTTGAACAAACAGTGGATAGCAAAATACAGTCCATGAAATGACATTTAATGTGTGCGAAAACACACGAACACTAACAGTTTAATGTCTCAGTATATCTCAGCCTGAATTGCCGGCTCCTCTCACAAATACACACATTTTGACAGGTAGTTGGAAGACATTGGAGAGAGAATAATTTGATACGGGTCTCCCACCGCTACACACTTGAACTACTTACATCAGCGAAACCATTAGAAGTCCTCGCTGAGTCCTCACAGTCCAGATTTACTCCTAAATACAGGTGTGTTTGTGCACACCAGTGTATGTATGTGTACTTTCCAGCTCAGGCTGATGAATGAGCGGTGGTTTGAAACGACAGGGAGGATGTAGAAGAACAGTGATGAGAAGAGGAGGAGGAGAATGAAGAGCAGAGAGCTGGCCGTACCCATAGGTCACGGGTGTCACATTTAACTATGGGGCGATGCTTGTGTGTTTGACACAGTTACGAGGAGGTGGCTCTTGTGTTTGACAGCCCAACTACTCTACTGCTCTCAGGAAATAAGATGAATTAGACGCTGAGCTGCTCAACAGTCCAAATATCAGAGCTGCTCAGACTAAACAAGCCAAAGCGGTGAAAGTTGTGTTTCTGTGACATGATGTTTAGAGACACACATTTAGGCACGTCTGGCAAGCTGTTACCCCCAAATATGGAGAGATTTGGATCAGGTAGACCAGGAAACACACACGGATGCAAAAGCTCAGAAGGAGGAAGGCGGATAGCAGTAGGAATTGTGTTTTGGTTTTGTTTGTTTACGGGATGAGTCCATTAAAAGGTAGACTGGGTTAACAACATTTTTTTTTGGGTGCCTAGAGGATGTTTGTGTTTAACTAACTGAAAGCAAACCCTTCAAGCTGCAGAAGCAGCTCCGGAGCTATTTATTGTTTTGCAAAACTTATTCTCTCTTTTTATGTATTTACAATATTGACTGAACAGTGATTGAAAAGAAAACACATTGCATTGTCTCAGTATAAATGATTTAATGTTTCACCTACAACCACAACACCACACTTTTATATGCGCCACACACAGAATGATGCTTATATTTAAAGTACAAAGAAAAAATCCAGAACAAAATGGGACTCACTGACAGTTCAATATTTTCTAACCTGGCAACCTCAATAGCCAGAGGCAGGCTATTACATTCAAACTCATATTACACTCAGATTAGCACAACAACATCAATTATTTCTATTGTTGTACACATCTGCCTCCACAAAGATTGAGTAGGGTTAATTTTGCTTTGGGCGATCTGTGCGACACATTTTGCACTTCCTGTTTGAACACGAACCTGCCATGCTACACTTCTCGGTGTATTCGTCTTCGCTTTCATTTACCCCAAATAATCTGGGGTAAATGGGGATATGTTGACAGCCTGTGTTGCACACTGTCAGCCCTAAATGTCCCTGCATTATTGCCACATCAGGCCAAGTTAATCACAATATGACCAATATGGCCACAATTGTGACATTAGGACTCAGGTTGTCTGAACAGAAAATGCCAATCAGAGTGATATATCTGTGTTTTCCTGACTTTCAGGTTCATGAAGAACGCTGGCTCTGTTGTGGATGCAGTTACGTGGCAACAGTAGGTATTTTACCCTTTTTTTCTATTTTAATATTTAATCCCACAACCTGTCTTTTGAGTAGACTACACACGTGACTAGCCATAAATCTAGCAGCACAGCACTGATGTGTTTTTGCACCATTATCGCCACACTGTAGGAGCCACTAACAGCCATTATTAACACTGTTACCGAGACAGACTGATGCACAATGTGGAAGAAGTGTGTTTATCCTCCAAATGGAACAACAGGAAAAGGAGCCTGAGAAGAGTGTGTGTGTTAAATTAGTAACACCTGTCATTTGTCTATTGCACATACTGCAGGAATGCATACAAATAGATCAATGGCTTGATCCCCTCCCTCCACGTTTTATCTCTTTACACGCATATGCCCAGCGTGTGCAAAAAGACACACTTGCTGTCACACAAACCTTGCACAACTCATTAGGGTGAAGGTCAGATCTAATTAGGAGAAATTAGAAGAAACGGAAGGTGGAAGGGCTGTCAGTAAGACTTAGAAAAACACCACCCACACTGTTAAAATCAAACCATATGCTCTGGCTCATTCCCTCCGTCAATTAGCCCGTTTTACACTACAGGTCCGGATTCCAGTCTAACCAGGCTGCGTGACAGAAACTCTGACCTCTACAAAAGAAGCCAACCTCATAAAAGTGGAGACCACTTATTAACACGTCTACGGTATAGCTTTTACTTCGCTGCAGCTGTCTCAGGTTGTTTTGAATAAGGTGTGCAAGGTAAGAAACGCGGCACTCATTAAGTGCTCTGGAGAGCGATAGGCTCGCTGTCTGCGGCTCACGGTCAGACGCGTTCTCTTGGAGCTCGTGCAGAGGAACCATGTTGGTTATGTTGTAAAATATTTGTGTACCACTGGATCATAAAGCATTGATGTATGGTTTGGATTATATTATGACATTTTTTTTCCACAACATTGTAGTTTCCCATTTGCAGCATCTTGTCTCAGTTACAGCTTTTCCGTTTCTGGATTCCCCTGAAAACATTATCAGAATGTGTCATTCATTCATTCATTCATTCATTCATTCATTCATTCATTCATTCAGCGTTCTGTAACCGCTTGTCCAGTAAAGGGTCATGGAAAATGTATTGTCATCCTCCTTTAATCCATCCGTCTCTTTCTTCCCGTATTTCTCCATCTTTCTGCAATATTAGGCTCTTTCTTCACAGATCTTTTCAGATTTTTTCTGTTTAACCTTGAACTAGGTATTTTTAAGCAAGTTAAACAGATGGTTTACACAGATGATGCAACAAATGCTCTCACTCGCCACTAGCGGTTTGCATCCGTGCAGAAGTCTTGGTTTTGTTTGTTGTCGACATTTCTGCATCTCCACCAGTACAATGGAGGTGAACAGATTTGTATTTGTGGTGTAGTCAGTTTCTTTAAGCCGTTCAAGCCGTAGTACAAGCAGCATTGGTCCAGGATGACATATCTCCACTGGTCAAGTATTTCTGATCCCTATTGAATTTACATGTTAACTGTGATTCCCTGACGACTTCTCTAGCACTACCACGAGGTTGACGTTTGTGGTTATAGACAAACATTTACTTCAGTTAAAGTCTTAACACGGCCCCTCTAACCTTACTTATAGCAAAGTGCCTTACCAATAGGGGCTGCTTCATGGTGAGCGATTTATCCATCCATCCATCCATCCATCCATGGATGGACGGCTGCCAGGTCTGTGAAAATATGAGCAAGAAAGGGGAACGGGACAAATTTACCCTTTTCCACAGGAGTTGCTGTTTAGATGCCCCTGAGCAAAACACATAATGTGTGCCTAATTGTTCCAGCAGCGGGGTATTCGTTCTACGAACATTTGAGTGTGAAGCAAACAAGCACCCCTCCTGTTAAACTCTGTAATAATGGAAGGTGCACTTAACAACCCTTGGTTTGAAAGCGAGCGCTTCTCATACTAATCAGCTTGTCCTTAAAGAAGTATTTTAATCGTTAAAACATTTATTCATTTACACTTTACTATTTGCAGTCACGCTGGCACATTTTAAACGAGCCAGAGAGACACATTATATACGTGCGTCTCAGCAGTGGTACCGCCTCCCAGAGAACCTTGTGTGCGCCTTATTTATAGCTGGAGAGAAGTTCAAGATTTTTGATCTCCTCTAGTAGGAAAATCACAGAGGGACTGTAAATTTAGCGATGGTGCTTGTGAGGGAAGCTACATATCCTTCAGTCGTTACTAATGATTGATTACCTTCTGGTCCAGATCAAGGAACACATCTACTTACTTTGCTACCCCTCCCTCATCCCAAATTTCTCACCATGCCAGAAGTGCATTCCTGGACGCTCCGTGTGCAGTTATTGAAAGTTAACTGTTCTAGGCGCCTATATAACTGAATCTGTTTGTTAGTTTGTTTACAAATAGTTGAGAATCCAAGCGGAGGTTGTTCTACATAATACATGCACAAACAATGCAGCCATTAATAAGAGTCCTGGGATCATTACCTTATTTAGCGTCAGTTCAAAATAAACCACTATTCTTACCTTTGTACATTTAACTACAACATTTTAATCATAAATATTTCTCCATTTTTGGTACAGGCACTTTTCCACCTCTGTTTCCATTCATCCCCGTCTGATTTTATCACATCTGTGTCTTTAGTCTGCACCGTATTTCTTTGTTAGTACAGTGCAATATAGTTTTGTCAGTGAGCTGTCTTTGATGTGGTTCTGCTGGCACTCACAGCGAGCTGTGTAAAACAAGCTGACCCAGTGGATCTTTGTCTCAAAACACAGTGCTGTTCAGTTTTGCATTTTATTGAATTCTGGTCAGTATCTGGCCAAAGGTTGGACGAACAAACGAAAAAGTTTTGGTTCTGTTTTAGGGGCTTTGACTTGAATACCAAGACAATCCCCTCAATCCTGGTTAAATCTGCTGAACAGCTATCTTTATATTAATTAATTCTGGGGCTTTCTGCTTTAATGGAGCACCAAACTTGAGTCTTAAACAAATAAAGTTAATCTTAAATGTATTACCTTTCATAGATTCAGGCCAAAATTCATACAGGAAAATGTAGCTACATGAATTTGTGAAGTCTTTTTATTCTCTTTCCATATATGAGCTGGAATTTTTCTCCTTGAGATCCGGACTGAAGACTTATTGTGCGCTCTCTAGAAAGATGACAGGATAACCAAATAATTTGTGTAAAGCTATGACTTAATCCGTGCATTGTTTACAGTTCGAGGCCAGAAGCTTGGGACTTCTCCAACACTGTGAGAAACATTTCAGTGAGGTTTAAGTTCAGATTGCAACACTTCTCCCCCCCACACACACATGAACTGAATCTGTTCAGCTCTGTTCTCTCAAGTTTTGTTGACACATCTGTCATGTCCACAGTCTTTTCCAAAACAGGTTGAGAAGAGGTTTGACATTTGTTTTTGAATCTTATGTTCCCCTGGTTTGTTATGATTATATGGTCTTTTTGTCTCCTTCCCTTATTATTGCAGTTCTTTTTGGCATTGTCTGCGTTCTAATTTTGTTGAATTTAAGATTAAGAAATGTTCTGACAAGGATTATCTTAGTAACGCAATTGCCTCAACCATCATAGTTTCTTGGAGATTTTTCCAGTTTTACAAAAAAAAAATATCTCAATTGGCACACAACATTTGCAGCTTCTAGCCAGACTGAAATGAGCTGATCTGGTATTACAAAATGCCTTGTTTCCAAAATTCAGAAGAGTCATGAATCATTTTACCTCTTATGCATGCTATCTTTTGATATTGCTTACATGCAATGAGTGAATGAGCCCGTTTGTATATTTGCAAATATAGTTTGCCACAATTAAGAGGTTGACGTGATTCTGTAAATGCTGCTAATGGGAAACAAAAGATGATCCTACACCGCTGAATATTTACTGGAGGATGTACGTTAATTTCTTTTCAGATTTACAGCGTTAGCCAGAGGTTAGCATCTGAAACTGGCTGCAGTCGACTAAAAGTAAATGATAAATGTGAAGCTTGTCAATTCTGGACTAATACAGAAAACTTCCACATAAATCCACTGAGTGGGAGAAGACAGAAAAGACTTGACCATGAAGATCAATTCACTCATGATTCCAGAAACAAATCTGATTCTGCTTTGACTAATAGCACTTTCAAAATCCTAAATTTCTTCTCAGCTAGGGCATACTTTAGTGTACAGATGGATTAGTTTCAGGAATATACTGTTTAGACACATGCATCCACGTCTTTACTTTTTTCCTGCAGTGCAAATAAGACGTTAAGGTCTCTTCATGACACCTAAAAGATGAACTGGGGAATGTTGCTCTCTTGGACTCTTGCAGAGGATGTTCGAGAGGATTCCTTTCTTCCCACAGGATGATGCTCCTCGGGATTTTGTCTCTCATCCCAATAAATTCTTCTCTCATCATGCTCTCTTAACATCATCTCACATTTTCGTCTCTCTTTGTGTCTTTATCCCTCATCGCCGCAGATGCATCTCTGCATTGTTCAGTCTCAGTCTGTAACATCGGTGCTTCCAATTCCCCTCTTATGCAACCCCACATTTTAAAATAGACCTAGATTATCTGCAAATTGAAGTATAAGTGAATATGTCAATGCCTGTTTGTCGTGTCTGTTGCCGAGAATTGGTACAATGTGTACTACATCTTTGAGACTAATATAAATTACACTTAGTGGTTTAGATTATTAATGTGCAGTCCACAATAAGCAACAGCAATAGAGCGTCTGAGGAGGTGTTGTATTTCTGAAGTTGTTTCTTTTTGTTTGGTTTGATGGGAAATGAACCTTAACCTTATATTTTTCAGTTTCTTTTAGCCGTTTGTTGCGTGTTTCTCTCACAGTTTTTTCTCTGTTTTTGTCGCAGTTATTACATGGACGGCCGAGTGAAGAAAGCCGAGGACTTCCTAAAAACTCGTCTTCTGGATACGCTAACAGAGCAGATCAATAAAGTCACCAAGGTACGAAAGTTACTCTTAAAATCTCATAATATTCTCAGTTTATATAATAATGGCAGATTGTGTGCAGATCTGTTCTGTAGAGACGGAATAAGGTTAATTGTGTTACACAAAGGGCACATTTTAGTGGTGGTATTCTGGTACTTCTCCATATTAAACACCTTTTATCCGTTTAGATTTACACGCCACCTCGAAGAAGGATATGAAGAAATAATTCATTTTATTCACAACATACTTTGAGTTTCTTTATTGTTTTCCAAGTTATGGATCCATTTGCCCTCAGATATATTTTCTTGTGATAAATAAGCCACATGTGCAAACCACAAAAGTGAGCCCTCTGGGTAAAAGGGTTTTGTCTGCTATGAGGTGATATTATCAACACTAGCTGCTGGGACAAACTTGTTGAGTTTAGAGAGACCAACAGCGCCAATGTGCCTCGGGGGGGAAAAGAAGCAAAATAATAATTCCCAAGAACATAACACATTTCAGATTGAGTGAAATGCAGAAACACTTGGACTCTTTGGAGCATTGCTAGTGTGTCTTTGAGATCAGGTTTTTGTCTTTCTGGTTTGTGCATTACATTACAGTGTTCGTTATTATGTGTGTGTGCATACAGTGTGTAGGAAGGATGAACAATATGTGACACAGAAGTTTGAAATACCAGACATACAAAAATTATATGTAACTTAAATCCAATTAAATGTAAAACAAATTAGAACAGCAATTACAGGTAAATAATTACTAAATAGAAGCATAAATAGAAATGTATGAGTCAAATAACAAATAACCAGCACAATATTTAGGTGCATGAACACTGGGCTCTTCCTCTAGTGAATGTCATCTTTTATGCCGATGTATGGCCAATAATTCTCTTAATATACAAACAAAATGTTTTAGGTGTTAATGCCTGGGGCACGCCTGAAATGAGTGAAGAATGATAAGCTTTTACATAGTAGATGCATTTCCATTACTCATTGCAGGTTGTAAACACTCATACTCCTGGTAAGAAGGTGTGGCTGAGTGGACTTGGGCCAGCATGGGCAGGAGGCATCAACAATCTCTCTGACACATACGCTGCCGGCTTTCTGTAAGTGCTGTTGTTTCTTAAGGAATCACCAAGATGTGCTGTATTGAGAAGACGATATCATGTTTATTTATTCTTGGTTCGTTAAGTATTTTTGTGCATCAGCCAAAGTCTTACAGAGCTGCTACTATTTTTGTCTGTGTTTGTGTCTGTTCCAGGTGGATGAACACGCTGGGGATGGCTGCTGTGCAGGGGATTGATGTTGTCTTGCGTCACTCATTCTTCGACTATGGATACACACACCTCGTGGACCAGCACTTTAACCCTTTACCTGTAAGTCTCTCTATTTCATTTCGCATTAGAATATCTGCAAGTTCTCACTGTCATGGCTTCGATCATAATAACGAGGATCTGACTGGACCAGCCCTTGTTACGCTTTGGACTGTTCTGCACCAGACCCAGTGCCTCTATGCCACCTCTTTCCCGTGGGACCTATTAGCTGAGATGAAAGGCGTTTAGCGGTGATGAGTGGTTAGACGCGGGGGCGAAATGCCATGTAACCTTAGCCCTTTATCAGTAACTCAGGACAGTGTCAGCGCTCCCCTCAACCCCCCATCATAACTGTGTGCTTCTCTGTGCGGGACAGTCAGCCGGTGAGAGATCTGCAACCTGAGATTCTGATACATAGACATGTTAGTAAAATAGCCTGCGACACTGTGTGGATCAGCCCAATGTTAAGTTTCAGTGTGTTTTTATCAGATTCATGCAGGATCGGTCCACATGTTATTTATACTTGATTGTTCATGGATAGCATATCTTGGCAGTATAGCATGTCTTGGCAGTCAAAATATTTTAACGAGGTTCTCTGCAAAATAAATTCTGTTAAAAAAGCTTTTTTTTTTTTTTTTTAGTATTTTTGTTTGAATAAAATAGGTTTAAAGGAGTGACAAAATGCTACAATGTGCCAGGTTCATAAAAAAGATGTATTGACTTAATAAAAACGGCTTTATATTAGAGTGAGGCGGATCAGGGGTGAGGGCCCTTACTCTAATGACATGGATAGTAAATCATTGTTCCTACAATGAAGGACAAAAACTGGAGGAATTTATCAAACATTTGTTATTAATCAGGATGGTTTTGTTCTTGCTTTGAACCAGCTACTAGAATGAGTATTGGCAATCCTGAAGTACCATTTTATTGCTAATCTTATTGGGCTCGTGAACTAGTCACATCTGCAGATTTCTCACAGTAATTTTACAATAAGCCCCTCATTAGTCCTGAAAATAATGGCTCTTCTCGTCCTCTTTCTTCTTCCTCACTTCAGCGATAGGATATTAAACAATCAAGATGGCTTCATTTTTCTTCCCTCTTCTTCTCCATTATTTTTCTGGGAATGGCGATCTCCCGCTAGGATCACAATGCTTTTAACATGGTTGGATGTCTGAAGGCTGCACCGGCCTACCTGCTGAGAGAATTCACTGCAGGGCCAACCTGTCTTCTGCTTGGGAAATTTATGACCTGGCCCCTTTCTCTATAAGATGACTCCACCATTGGTAAAAATCCGGTCAAAGCCCCAAGCCCACTGAATAACTCTACGACTTCATCTTTTACCACACTTATCCCATTACTTCCTTTTCTTTTCTTTCTTTTTTTTAAACTTCTATCTTAATCCTTTTTCCTCTTTTGCATTTTCCCCCTCTCCACATGGTTCGTGTATCTCCCTCCAGAGGTGGGTGCTCCTAAACTAAAGTGATTGTCTGAGATTCCTTCTTTGAGGAACAGAAATGTGTCTGTCTGGCATTAAGCAAAGACATATTGCTCCTCAATGAATAGAAGAAATAATGTTCACATAAAAAGCAGGCAGATGAGACAGTAGTCGGTGCGTGCAGTTTGCCCTTTATCTAATTGAATTAGATTTCAACTGAATTGAAATTAAAGCATGCTGAAAAATGCTGAAAAGCTTGTAAACTAGTTTGTGGGTCTAGCATTATTAAAAACACTCGGTGCAGGAAAATGCAGCAAACTTATACTTTAAATGAAGTCATATAAAGTCATATAGATTAATAAGAATTTATCTGGGCAGTCTGGCATTTATCTGTCTTATTTATTATTTGCTTTGCTATCATTTTATATAATCTAAACCTTTGTGAAGCTGATGTTTTATTGTTTTTTTTATGTTTTTTACATGTTACTGGTTCACTTATCCGCATCTCTCTTTATGTTGATCGGACCTCGAAGTAAGGGTTGTTTATGCAGTTGATGTTTGTATTTCTGTCTATCTATCTAGAGAGGGCAAGTCTGGGGCAAATGAAGACAGAGTGAGGAGACAGGGAGGCAGTACAACAGGAAAAGAGTCAAAGAGGCAAACAGTCAGCCCGCTGAGGATTTAGGACCCTAACTGAAGTTCCTCAAAAAACAAAAAACAACAAAAAAAAACAGTATTTGTTCTCACCAGTTCCCGCTCTGCCTGGGCGTGGATTAAAATATAGAAGTCCATTGGTGCTTTGTGTTTAAAATTTTAAACACAAAGCAAGAGTATAGAATCACTCTGACCAGCGTCCGTGAATAAAACTCCAGACTCGTAACTGTGCTTTGTTTTGTATGCAATGTAATAATCACGGATCATAGTTCTGGTCATACGTTCATCCATCCGTCCCGCCGGCCGTGGCCAGCACTATACTGTTCTATATTGTGCTCTGCTTCTTCGATGCCTTGGCAGCAAATTAAGTTAAAGCCTGCGTGGAAAAAAGAAGCCCTTAAATGTTGCCATATGCAGGATTGCATGGGAACTTCCTGAGGAACACATGTTGTTCTGGGACTATTCGAGAGGTGTTGAGTCTGTGTACTCTATAGAGTGAGACCCACTATAGTGGATCATTCAGCGACGATAACAGAAAACAGCAATTCATCATGTAGCATAATATTTTGTAAAAAATGTCACATTTGAGGCTTGCCAATTCTTGACAGGTCAGCGGTTGTTAGATATGAAGTGACATGTTACATGGGACAGTCAGCTCCAATTAAATGTTGAATATCAGTGTGCTGGCATATTTGGACTTGACGTTTTTGTGGACTTTATAGCTTTAAAAAAAAAACAGACTTGCTCTCACTGTTTTAAAAACCTAATCGGTTCTGGAATCACCATGTCATTTCATGGCCGGATTAAAAACTTCTTCTTCCACAGAAACTGTTAAAATCTTGCGTTTAAACTTTTTTTTTTTTTTCCTTTGTATGCTAAATATTGACGGTGTTCCCTTTACAGGATTACTGGTTCTCTCTGGTCTTCAAGCGCCTGGTTGGTCCGAGGGTTTTAGCCGTGCGTGTGGCTGGACTGCAGAGGAAGCCCCAGCCAGGACGAGTCATAAGAGACAAGCTACGCATCTATGCTCACTGTACCAGCTACTACAAGTACGTGCCACACGTTAACAACCTAGGATTTAGTTTATAACCTGCAGCTTAATTTTATTTGAAACCGGCAGACGACAATTCACGCTTCCTCACGGCCTTTCAAGTGAAGTGGAGTAATACTTGGGAACATCCTTGGTGATTTAGACATAAAACCGACAGCTGCTGTTAAGATTTTTTTCAACTTCCCGTGTCTTCCTGCAAACACCTGAGGCTCGGTGTCTTGTGGGGAAGAACTAAATCCCTAGTCTTCCCATTCGGCTTCCCATAAATAAGCAGACAGCAGACACCTGCTCATTCACAGCTCAGAGCCTATAAAACTTAACGGGTATCACTTATCAGGTGTGTGGGTTCTGTCTCCCTGCCGTCAAAGAGCCGCTGAAAGGTGTGCTGGGCCTTTATCCCGTCTCGGATTGGCTGGAGGGGGACATTTGAGGGGGAGGGGGAGGGACAATAAGGGAGTCTGTGCTGGGCCTGTTCAAGGTTATCATTTAACCCAGGCCAGGGGCTGTCAGCACCAGGCTAGACTTACGGCCTTACTCTAGACGGGGCTCGTTTACAGGTGGAGCATCTCTTAGAAAAGTAACGGCGCGCTACACACACACATGGATTTTTGTTTAAATGGGCACGAACATGGAAGCCTGAGACCTAATGACATGCGTGGAAATATCTGAAATAGTTTTCGACAAGTGTACTCACTCACTCGCTTGGTAGTATAATTTGGGAGTGAAGACGTAGCCGTGGCATGTGGTGCCGTTCAGCTCCACTCAACATACCAGTCCGCCCTGAGCTCATACGATCAGACAGTGAAGCACTAAAGCAGTTCCTCTCAAATCCAAAGCCACTTCAGTTACCATTATTCCTGCCAGTGTGTGGTTTTACCCAGTCAGTCTTTAAGTGGACAAACCATTGTAGTCCTGGTGGTTTGACTGCACTGTATTAGACAGCAAAGAGTATAAATGTGTCCAGGCAGTCAGCGGTTTGAACAGTCTTCGCAGATTAGATATTTGACTTTCACTGCCCTTTTGCCCCTTTTAGTGGTTTGTATGGAATTTCTTTCACTTTCCAGCGATGCTCCGACATCAAACAACATCGACACATGTTTATGTTCCTGGTTTGGATCTCTAAGAACCTCATCATTTGAAAGGCCTGAGAGGTCATTATCTTTTCCTCCATCTCACCATCTGATCTATCACTCTCAACCATGGTCTACATTTCTCAGAAACAAGGCTCCAAGAGTTTAACACAGAGCCGGATTCACCGCCCTCCCAACAACAGCACACTGCTTTCTTTCTCTCGGTAAATATATCGAATATTAGCAGTCTTGCAGGGTTAATGAAATAAATGTCTCACCCTGTGCCCAAAAGAAGAAAGGTAAACAGTGAACCAAAACCAAGATGGCTTTGAAGATATGAGATTTTGGAGGTTGCATCTGGGAGAGATGTCTATCCGACCGTTTAGCCCTGACCCTGAACACCGAAGCTGACATGTGGTATTCACTACAGCTGTGTTGTCTTTGTCCTCAAATCTGGGCCCTTATTAGATCTTATCGTGTTTGTCTTATCTGTCTCGCTTAGTTATTTACCTTTGGCCAGTATTCCTATCAAGTTGTGTCCCCAGTGCTTTGCTCTAAGGAGAGGGACTCAAACACTGTTGTCTGTGTAACTCAAGAAGTTTTTGCCCTTTGTGTTCACACCCTTCATCTGACCCTTTCCATGCTGGATTCTGTAGGAGAGAAGCAGATTTTTGCATTAGACTGCCTTTATCGGGATGATAAAACTGAAAGGAGGTTTAATATGGCTCACGCTAAATATAGACGATCATGAAAAAGAGCAAAAAGTTGCGCATGCTTTATCTTTCTTTATTAATTTCCTGCTGACCTTTTGATCCAGGGTAGATCAAGGAGCTGGGGTTTTATCCTATCACTATATGGGATAAAAATATCAAAGAGTTTCTTCTCTTTGTAGTCATCTTTAATTATAGAGAATTTTATTCAACATGGCAACGTAATATATAATGAATCCCCATTAACAGATGTGGAGAGATGTTTTTATATTGTGTGCTGATAGTCGTATCTGGATGTAAAGAAAAATTAATGCAGCGCATGTTCGTTATTTCTTTATGCTATTAGCCACAACTACGTCAGAGGCTCCATAACGATCTACATCATCAACCTGCATCGGTCGCGAAAGAAAATCAAGTTGGCGGGGACGTTACGGAACAAGACCGTCCATCAGTACCTGCTGCAACCCTACGGCACAGATGGACTCAGAGCCAGGTCAGTGTCGCTCCCTTTCTCTGTGTCTCGTACACACGTACGCGCAAATGCACCCCAGCACCGAGTAATTGTTTTCTGTTCAAACAACGGTGCGGTCTTCTTATAGAGTACACTGTTCCATTCATTCACGCTGATCAAACAAGACAAGTACACTGCGGAGAGACCCAGGTTACAACAACTGCCACATGTAACCTGGGTCTTCCAGTCCCGTCAGTGCTTATTTAAAACAAACACAACTTTGCCCTCTCATAATGAGAAATTTTTTTGGAAGCAGTTTTCATAAATTATTTTACACAAAGGTCTGAAAGTGATTGAGATTAGGAGTGGGGGGAAAATGAGAAATTTCAAAACATTTTTATGGGTCCAGCCTTTAACAGGGTGTTAAACACTGGCCCTTCAAAGAGCTGCAGTGAACCAATTTAATTTGACCGCAGTGTGTAATTTATGCTGAGCCAGCAAGTTGCGTTTATACTGCGCCGCAAAAGCATTCACGTTTACTCTTACGTGCTTCCATCGCAGTTAGGCAAAGACAATGATAAATATTAATACAATTAATTAAAAAACAATCACAGGTTATTAAAAAGACAATGACTTATAATGTTTAATAAATGTTTAACCTCTTTTTTCCCCCTTTGTCGATTAAGAGCTATAACTCTACAGCAGCCGTTCATTCAGACAGCTGATTTAAACAGAATTATTCAGAGGTGTGTTTGCACGCCCCGCTATAACTATTTTTATATGACCTATAACAGATATTCTGTGAAAAGATTTTTCATTTTAAATCCACCCACATTTTACCTCCCAGGGCTGTTCTCCATGTCACTTTCCCAACTGTGATATATTACACTTTATGTAAGACGGTAATGTAACTCCTATTTCCTAAAAGTGTCCCTTAAAATAAAAAGTTTATGGTTTCAGTCTCATACTCTCTCCTTTAAGCCCCTGGCATGTTATTCTGACTCAGACCTAAGTCCCAAATCCTGGAATAACAGCCTAATGACTCAGGACTGTGTGTGTGTGTCCGTCTTTGTGTTATACGATACCTACATGCTGCCTTAATGGAGGCTCAGGCATGATCCTTCAATAACAACGTAATGATGGAGGATGTTTTAGGTGTTAGAACAGGATTGCGAGGCAATTAATAGGAGAGCGAGCTAACGATGGGCCTTTTTTTTTTTGGCCTCAAGTGCTTTCCTTTACCACAGGCAGCGCGGGGAGAATTTTATGAAGAACTCAGCACTGCCAGATGTCTATAAATTTGTCAGAGTAGTGGGACTTTTTAAAGCGATCTGACCTATGTATGTTGAACGACGTCGGTTGACTTTGATACATAATTTCTCACTGAGCACAACTTTATTAGGAGTTTTATAAAAATTTGAGGTTCATGTAAAAGGCTCCAGACCACTGGCCTTTGTATCTGTATTGTCTTGCATATAACGACTTTATAAGAAAAAAAAAGGTGTGTGTTACAGAGCAAATTTAGGACATAATTTATTATGTTACACTTGAAAAGTTACTTACACTTAATATACTTAAACAGCTCCTTATATATAAATAAAAAAATGTTTTTATATACACCATAATGTTGGAATCATTTTTTCTTTTTACGTCTCGACATTGTGATTTGTATTAATAGGAATATAAAGAGTATTTATTAAAACTTAATGGGCCACAGTGTATAGTTGCCCTTAGAAACCATCCCTTAGTCCGTCTATGCTCTTTTAAGCTCGACAAGTTAAAAGAAAAGCAAAAATGCTAATAAATGAAATGATTATCAGTCTCTACAAAAGCCAGACACAGTTAATTAATCTGTTTGTGCAGAGTAGGTAGAGAAATCTTTGCAACAGATTTAGGTTAGCAACATTAATCAGCCAGACTGTATGTCTTACTATTGCATCTGTCCTTCAGTCCCAAAGTAAAAAAGAAAATAACTGAAAACATTTGCATCTGTTTGCAATAGCCCAACACTTATATTTTATTTTTATTTATTTTTTTGTTATTGTTGTTGTTGCATATACTATATTATAGCATCCTATATCTCTGGAAAAAGGAGTTTTAGGGGACATGACAAATCAGATCCGGTCAAACCAGCAGCTTCAGATCGCCTCCGAAGACCTTATTTTAAATGTAATCTTTACTTCTGTGTTAAACATTTTCTTCGCTTTAAGTTTTTCACATTAATCATTCCAAAAGTTGACCCCAAAGCCCTACCAAAGAAATGAGTTTCCACTTGATCCAGATTTCACTCCAAAAGTTGCACTGCTGTGCTGTGCTGTTGTTTAGCGCCAACACTGTAACAGCAGCACCCCCAAGTGTACGACTGAGGGAATCAAAACCCTGACTGAAGCTGCATGTTATGATCCAGATCCTTTTGTTGATGAGGTGAAAATCCTTCTCTGTGCTCAGAAAGCAAGTGAAGAGCACCGTGTCTCACCGAGCTAACCCGTCCGATCTTCTCTTTGCAGACATGTCCAGCTGAACGGGGAGAAGCTGCTCATGGTGGACAACGAGACGTTCCCGGAGTTAAAGCCTAAGACGCTGAGGGCTGGACGGACTATAGCTATGCCCCCCATGACAATAGGCTTTTATGTCATCAAAAACATTAATGCGTACGCCTGCCGAAGATAACAGAGACCCCTCGCTCCCAAGATACGCGTGTGATGTCTACCAAACCACAAACACTCTCCTGACTTGACTTAGTGGGACTAAGAGTGGACACTTGAATACAGTACAAATCTCTGGTTAGACAACTGTCTCCTCACACTGAAACTGTTATTTCAGTGGCAATACTTTAACCTCTCCACCAGATATGGAAGAAACCCGGTCCTTCGTTGTTCTCTTCTCTCCGTCCCAGCAAAGACTTGCCCAGACACTCGTATAAAGGGCTGCACTGAACACTTTCTGTTCATCTTCACCAACAATTCCTCAAAAGCTACAAGACTTGGATGGACAGAGATGGGGGAGGGGGTGGGCTTTAGGTTTTGTATTTGCAGAAATGCAATATCAAAAAAAAAAAGCCCTCGTCCTTTTATTTGATTAAGCTATATTTTCTTCTGCTGGATTGTCAAACCTGGAGTTCGTTATTTCCGAGGGAGTTTTTTTCCCCCCCAATCTTTCACTGACCAACAGACAACCAAAAAAACAGAAGGACTGAGAACAGGCCGCATTTCTGAAGCATACACAAGTCAGCTTCAGTTTGACTTGATCCTTTCCACAAAGAGAGAAAAAAAAAGCCATGGTGTGTCCATGTGCTGTGCGCGTATGTGTGTGTGTGTGTGTGTGGTTGTGTGTGCGCGTGTGATTTACTGATAAAGCTACTGATGTGTCTGTTCAGTCTGTTGGACGTGCCGCTGAAAGTATCCTTTTCTTCGCTTGCCATATCAAATGGCTAAAACTGACCATCTGTTTCCTTTTAAAGGCTGTTATTGTGCGTTTCGTGTACCTTTGCGCTGCGACAGCCACGCAGGTTGCGTTGCCAGCACTGCGACACGTAGCTAAAACACAGCGCGAACCCATCGGTCACGTCGTATCATCGAAATCTGGGTTTCGCTGCAGATTCGGAAACTCTAAAAAGTTTTTCAGGTGTACTTTAACATATCTTACTGTCTCTCCTGTGTGGTCTTTAGTAATCCTTTAATGCTGCTAGGTTTCTTTTGTACTAAATATACTTTATATATTTTACATCATTTTGTACAGATTTACTGTCGTATATTATTAGATAATGTATTGTACATAAAACAAGAGTGATGAAAAAGTGATTTAAGCTATATGTTTACTTATATACAGTATACATCTAATTTATACAATTAAATACTTCTTTATATTTGTATTTTAAAAGTTATTTTAGTGGTACTAATGCCCCAAACTAATGCAAAAAGGATTATAAGAATGTATTCACTGAATAACAAGTGGCTGTGCTCGGATGCAATTTGTGGTGGTGGGTCCAAATGATTGGCAAAAAGTGCAGACGTCTAAAAATAGTTTACGGTCTTACATCTGCACCCTACTAATATTTTAACCGTCTTATTTAAAGAACAAGGGCTTGTTAGTCACCAGACTAAAACCGTCCTGTGAGTAGAAACGTTGCCTGAAGAGATTTAGACATGTTTCTTGTGTTGTGCTCTGAACAGACGTGACTAATAACCTACATAATGAAGCACGAGCAGGTTTGGTGTCTGACTTGTGTTAAATATAAAGAATATTTCTCCTCTGAATGTGTTTATAATTAAAGTAGAGATGTTCATATTTCTTTTGGAGAGCATTATTTTAATATGTAAAGTGTGCCTATATTATTTTTGGTAAAAAAATAAATAAAAGTTTACATTGATAATAAACATGTACAAATACCTAAGTGGTTGAATTTGTCATCGCGCCACAATCTACACTGAGGAGTTTAGTCTCGGTTATTAGCGACTGCTGTAAACTGTAAACTCATTACGCCGCATGCAAGACGGGATTTAGAAGTAGATTCTGCTTCTGCATAAACTGCTAAGTCCCGTCATGTGAATTGACATTGAGCTATGAAACCAGACCCCGCTAGTTCTGGGGATATGACAGGGATCGGCGGGAGCACGTGGCTGCAAGGAGAACAAAAAGATTTGATTTATATTCGCACGGGGATACAAAGAGAAACAAAAATACCATCGTACGGAGAAACCATAAATTAAAACTGTCAAATTCTTGCAGCATCTTTTAACAAAAGGTACCAGAGCATTAAAGTTCACTCACTCACTCTTACGCACACATACACAAACTGTTACACTCTGTGGCCCCAGATGTGGGAGCAGCTGGAGCAAGTCTTTGTAGTGGGAAGAGTGCTGTCTTGTCACTGCATGAGGCAGCTGCTGATGGGAAACATGAAGGCAGGGTGGACAAAACGTCCAGACCTCGACTTTACAGACAGATTTAACCTGAGCCACGCTTGGCTCGGCGTCGGCTGATGCACGCGCAGCTGGCATCTGCTCGGTAGGCGAAGGATTACGGTCAGATCTTTCCCTAAAATCCAGGTTAGCACACACAAAGACTGCTGGATTGCTCTTTCATGACAGTGAGTCGTTAACACTGGCGATCTCTTCAAGGGCCGCGATCCAAAGCATGTACTTTTAATTATATTTTTGTTTTAAGTTCCTCTCTCTTTTATGCAAGAAGCAGAAATGTTTGGTCTCAGAAATTAACTTCGGCAACGGGCTCTTTACACATGTGGAACGTTTTAAACGGGCCGGCAGTGTTGACATGTAAGAATCAAACCAGACTCGTTAGCACCTGGACCCTTTCATCTGGGGTCTTGGGAAGAGGAAAATATTGTTCATTACACCGCGTTGGCCATGCATGTGTGCACATTTAGGTGAATATGCAAACATGCTTAATGTTTAAAGCAGAGTGAGAGAGAGCAGACATGCTCAGGTGGAGGACTGTGCTGCGTTTGCTCCAGAAAAATTGCTTGAAATCAGTTGTCACTGCCGGCAACGTATAATTTGATAATTTCCAATCAAAGGTATGTTGAGTTTGTTGAGTAAACCCAGGACCTCTGGCCTGAAATTGGCCGAGGGGATGTGAACAATGAGACCGTGGTGAACTTCCTGACATTCAGGATCTTATCGAGCCAATCCATGGAAATGGTTGTGTTTGGCAAACGCCGGTTCCCATAAACCTGTGCCCTGCGATAACAACGTCCGAGCATCACTTCCTCCGACAAAATCTAATTGTGTTGTGATTTAGGAGGACTGCACCGTGTCTGGCCACTTCTGCGTGACAGTGTCTCCTTAGTGGAGGTAACTGTTACCGAGGCCCGCCTAACACTGTTTATACTCCATGATCCATTTTGAGACATGCAAGGCCCCCCTGCCCTGTTAGCAAACACTGAGGATTTCACGATGTTTACTTTGTATATACAGGAGTCAGCTTAAATAAGACTTCCATGAATGCTGGATCCCCAGAAAACCGATGGACTAGATTAGACCTTGGCCCGCGACATTGAACTCTCCGCATTTTGGACCATTTTGACCCGAGCAAGGTTAATAAAACATAAATATTTATGTAACTATGGGGTTATTTTCTCCGCTGAGAAGCTAAGCATACAGTCTGTGGAGAATATTATGATATAACACAGGTTTGCTGAAGCCATGAAAATGTTCTCTGAAAAACATCCTGGGCTTTGGTGAGTGCGTATTTGGGTAGATGCAGCATATACAACGATCAGCCCCAACTTTAAAACCACTGACAGGAGAAGTGAATAACACTGACCGTCTTCTGACAAGACAATGTTCTGCTGGGAAACGTTTAGACCTAGCATTTGCGTGGATGTGATTTAGACATGTACCACCCACCTAGACCAGACCAGGCGCCACCACCCCATAGCAATGACAGTCCCAGGAGGATGCAGTCTGACACAGGCACACACACACACAAAAAAAAAAAACGGTTTAGGAACAACTCAAAATCTGTGGGAGGATCCCATAGGACGCTCTATCAGGGGTCTTACCATTTGTTGTTCTTGAACCGTCTCCCTGATGAAGGTGTGGATTTCTTCACAACCCTGGCTACATGTTGGGTTGTTGCCATGCTGCAGAATGAATGTTTGGACCAAACACCTCCTCAAAACCTTTGCTCCTTACATGAATCACCTATATAGGTTGTCCATTTGATGGAAAATCAACCAATACAACATGAATGTGCTATGATTTTTTGTTTCTTCTCTAATGTAGTATTGTTTTTTTAAGGGGCCACTGAAGTGTGGCTATATGAAGCACTATCCATAGTCAGGGTATTTGTTACAGCAGACGGCGGTCGCCTTGTCCTCATTTTGCAGAACCAGAGATATTACTCTCCACGTCTACCAGAGTCCTTTCTCAAAAACAGCCGATCTACCTTGGAGAACGTGTGACCTGCTGGTGCGACTTTGCTGTTAATTTGACAAAACAACAAAGTCACACAACACAAACGGAGTAGGTAAGGTCGAGGTAGCCGTAGACCTGCAACCGCCTGCATTCTGCTAAAATAGTTTAATTTGTCAATGGAGTCTGGTGGCTTGGAAGAAAGCATCGTTTGATAAAAACATCTTCGGTTTTGAAATGTATTTTTTATGTGTTTTTTTTTTTATTCGGTTTCCAGCTGACCCCTTCCTTGGGAAGTTCATTGGGTTCTAAGCTGCCGTTCCTGTCTGCTTCTCAGGTCATGCCAGCCGCCAAGTACTGTAGCTAATACACTGACAGAGGATAAATACCTTATACAACCCCACTTCAAAGATACTCAACTATGCCTCTAAATCATTTCTAATTTATTGAGGTAAGCCTCCTGTCCAGCAAATGTCATCACAGTGTATGAAATACTACAGAAGCTGCTGGGTTGTCTTCCCTCCTCGATTACTTTATCTCGGTTTGGCACATTTGGCAACCATGACTGGTACTCTGTGGTTTGAGTGTAACAAGAACAAGCCAACAGACGTGTCTGATATCAAAGTATATGTCAATGATTTGCTGTTTTTTAAAAGTAACATATCCTAATTAATTTACACTCCAGGGCAAACTAAGAAATAAAGGGCACACACACACACTACTAATCCCAATCTCAGCCATCAGGCTGCATTCCACAAATACCAGACTATTATCTACAGCGCAGCCTCTCAGTCATGTGGCCCACTTTACGCACCAGCGGCACATGACTTTCTCCTGCCTCGCTGATCATCGGGCTCCTGGAGGGGCAATCCGCTGCGAGGATCAGCCACTTAGCGCAAACACTTATCCAGGAGCAGCCTTACAGGACGGCCCTCGACAGCTTGACAGCTCTATCTGTTTCCAGATCAGCGCGCACTTCCTGCCTGAGAGGCGCTGCTGCCGCTGCCCCTGCCGTCACATGACTCGGCTGTCTTGCGGCGAAGAAAGAACAGGGAAGCGGCGGTCTGCGTGGAAACTACAAAAAAAGTTACCATGAAAACGTCCACGAGCCGCGCGAATCGCTGAAGAGAAGTCGTCGTGGGGGGAAAAGACGGACTGAGATGCCGGGATCGTCCGGTGCAGAGAACTCTGAGTGAGTCGCTGTGACATGAAGCGTAAGTGTGTTTTTGTTGGTGATCAGCATGCATGGAGGAAGTAAGACGTTTTTGTTAAGGGGAAATAGCTTTTTTGTTTAAAAAAAAAAAAAAAAAAAAGGTTTTTGCTAAAACACGGGGTGTAATTTACGGACCGGAACAGCTTCACGTGACAAAAGTGTTAAATATGCGTAAATGTGTTTGGTGTTTGTGTCACTTCACTCGGCACATATGGGTCCAGCAAGTACTATATGATCAGCTCTGGGAGAAGCTGATTGATAAAGGAATCAATGATATATAATCCAAGGACAGAAGCACAACCTTTATGGCGACACAACACAGTAAACACAACAACATTTTAAACTAAACGCAAGATTGTAGATGTTCTTTAATCCCTTTGAGCGTTTGAGGGCGTGTTTCTTTGCAGGGTGAGCCTTTCCAGAGGGCTGTCAAACCTTAAAGATAACGTGAAAGCGTTTCCTTGTTGTGAGCTGTGACTGCACAATCAGTCTTTGCAAACAGGAGGATCATCTGCTTTGGCTGATGGATGGCTTTCTCCCAGCTCTGATCCTGGAGGGCGTCAGTGATAACACATCAGCCTCTCGGGTCAAAAGTCATGAAATCGCGCGGAAAAAGTTTCCCCCCTTGCTTTCAGGAAAGGTCCCTGCAGTGATGGGAACATGTCTTGCATTAATTTGAAGACGTATAAAGGGAAGCGAGTGTTTTTTTTCTGACAACTGTAGCAGTAAGAAGTGTCTACACCTTACTCACCTTTAAATAGTTGCAGGCCAGACCTGCTTCGCAAATCAACCCCGGACTCTGTTTTATGTCCCGTGACTCAATATTTTTTTTTTTTTAACATTTCTCTTTACAGACGAATGAGTTGTTGGAGTAAATAGGACGCCGCCAAAGTAAAGCAGGCCAGGAGCGCATCTGTGGTCCAGATGAAGTGCTTGCTGATCGCCAGTGAGAGCGCCGAGGTCCTCTTCCACTGGACCGACCTGGAATTTCAGCAGAACATCCAGGATCAGTATGGAGCGTCTCAAGAGGAGGGCCAGGGGGTGAGGAAGAGGAGGAAGATCCAGTTTCCTGTAACTTTATTTAATTACTCTGTATAATTCTAACTTTAATTTTTTGGTTTTAACTCTCAGCTTCCGGCCTTTGAGGACTGCATCAGCACTCTGTTTGCCCCCATCATCATCTCCAGCACCACCATGTTGGACAGTGACAGCTACACGTCCTTCACCACAGAAAACAACCACATCTACGTCCTGCACCAGGTACCTGATTCTCTAGAGTCGCTGCTTTGAAAATGACTCCTACTCAGAGCAAAATAAAATCTCTTTTGTGCTACTTTTAAAATGGTCTGACAGTGACCTAAATGCGGGCCTCACGTTCGTCATGTGAGTCCCGCTGAGGAATCAAACCGGGCTTTGTCCTCTTGCAGCGCATGGTGCAGTTATCAAGCCCAAAACACTTCAGGTCCACTCACTGTCAGCAGCCTTTCTTGTGCAAATTTACAAACACAAGGAGCCGGGTGGAGATGAGAAACCCCCCCCCCGTCTTTATCTTTATGTTATGTTCTATTCACGGGCTTGAGGTGATTCATATTCATTAGCCTGTGTTGTGGCTTCAGTTCGACGAGTGTCTCTACATAGCCGTGAATGGAGACGGCGATGAGAAGGAAGACGACCTGAGGAGGAAAATCTACGTGATGAAGAAGATGATTGAGGTCATGTTCGGCATGGTCACCCTCAGCGGGACCCTCCTGAGGAGAGAGTGAGACATTTTGTTTGTTCCTTCACAGCACGGGGCAGGTTTAACAAAGCACATGGTTGACGTGTGTTTTTTCTCCAGGCTGCGTCCTCAGGACACGGAGCAAAGGGCGAGGCTGTGGAAGCATCTCCAGAGCCTGCTGGAGACCTACAGCTACCTCCGGGAGAACGACCAGAGCTTTTTAGTGGAGGTGCAGCTTTTGCTTTGGTATTTTTAAAGCAGGGATTAAAAGGAAATGGTGCCGTTTTTGTTATATATCGCAATATATTCTGCAATTTGATTGACGTTTGCCACATTGAGACAGAATTGAGCTAATATATCTGTCCCCACAGGAGCCTTTTATTGACCTCCATCAGTGCCATAATAACACACAAAACATTTTATCTGACCTGATCTACAGTGTAGTGCCGGTTTGGTGCAAGGAAATCTGAATACCAGATGGAGGAAAATGACAAGAAATCAAATGTTTGCTCAGTTTTGGTATTTAGTCTGCTCTCTGTTATTTAAATATATATGAGTTCAACCCTGTACGGTGAAGGTATGCAATCTTTAATCTTGAGTGCTCCCGCAGAAATGACGGGCCCATTGCTCAACCCCTATCTGCGCAGCTTTCCGCTAAGCCTTATAAGGAAGTGCAAGATGAATTTACTCTGTATCCATTACAGAGCAAGATGTTTTTAGGTTACAGTAAAATCAGTCATCTCTTGAATCTCCTTTTTGCTCCATTGCATCCTGCAACATGTTAAACTGATGCACTGTCTCACAAAGTCCAAAAAAATAACGTTTTGTAGATGCACTTTTGATGAACCGTGTTGCTAAGCTCATTCATTAACTGCGTCGTAATAAAAGAAGAAAATATTCGGTTTGCATCAGATGCAGATGTGAGATTACATTAGCTGCAACTTAATACGGCATTTTCTTCCTGTAATGTTGCCACAGACGCCCAGTTCATATTAATGCAAATATACATATACTGCAGTATTTTATCAGCTGGCTATAGGCTCAGTCACGTAGCAATCATTCATCTTCTTTTTTTTTTTTGCACATTTCTGTTCTCTCATGTCGTCTCCTCCTTCTCTCAGGCGGTGGAGAGGCTGATTCACCCGACGCTGTGCGAGCAGTGCATCGAGTTCCTGGAGCGCCGTTTAGTTCAGCAGCTCAACAGCAGCGATGAGAGAGCGAGGGCGGGCGAAGAGGTGCTGCACGCCTTCATCCTCGTCCACACCAAGCTGCTCGCCTTCTACTCCAGGTACAGGAGTTTCCTTAAACCCGTTGCTCTTACGCCGTAACTTGCGCAGTTCCTCATCCGCCGCCTCTCCGCTTCTTCCCTCGCCCTAGCCGCAACGCGAGTACCCTCTCCACCTCGGACCTCCTGGCCCTCATCGTCATGGCGCAGAACATGTACCCCAGCAACGGAGACCTGGACGACCCAAGTCCTGAAGTACGAAGCAACTCAAACAGCACCGCAGCAAAACGTTGGTCGCCTTGCTTCTGTTTGTTCTTTGTTTACTCTTGTGCATGTTCTGTGTTTGTCTGTGAAGGATGTTGACAGTACGTCTGGTTCTGGTCCTGAAAGTTTTTACACTCCAGAGACCTCCCCTACAGACAGAGACTCGAGCAGTTCAGGTGGGTTGTCGAGGAGAGTTAGTGCGTTTGTATTTATGTCCGGCCAGCTCTGTCTGGATGAGTTTGAGCAACAACAAAAAAATGTTTTGAAAGGTTAAAAACTAATAACAGAAAAGTTTTGCAAAACCCAAATTAGGCTTTGGAAGCTTGCTTAATGTTTTGAAAGTCAGAAAAAGATACATCCTCTGCAAATATTTTACATTTTGGTTTTCCTGCTCTGTTAGTTTGTTTTCCAGGTTTGAAATGTGCCAGTTCGTTTTTTTTTTTTTCTTCCTACACAAATTTTCTGTCTTACTAAACCTCCTTTTTGTGTAGCTTTTATGTTATGGCATCATATTAATCATTTTTAGTTCATGACTTTACTATTTCTCATACATGGCTTTCAAGTCGTGACTTCAACGGCAGAAATCCGTCAAATCAAGCTCCTCTCTGTGTTGTAGTCCTGTATCAATGCCTTGATGTAACTACAGTTTGTTGTATGCATTTCTTGACTCTCTTCTTTCGTTTCACCAGACCAGCCAGCGAGAGGAAGTACTCCTGTATTTGAGTTTGTGGACCCAGACGTCCAGGTGATAATATATCTCGTAGTTAACGGATTGTTTTAGTTGCGCCGAAAACCTCTGACACAGTTTTGTGTGTCTTCAGATGGCGGAGGACAGCTTGCACACTCTGGAAATTAGTCCACCCGACACATCGACCCCTCGCAGGGTCTTCTTAGAGGTCTTACAAAAAGA
Organism: Planiliza haematocheilus; assembly: GCA_005024645.1. Classification (NCBI taxonomy): domain Eukaryota; kingdom Metazoa; phylum Chordata; class Actinopteri; order Mugiliformes; family Mugilidae; genus Planiliza; species Planiliza haematocheilus. The sequence continues at coordinate 364,301 of SRSE01000845.1, read as the reverse complement.
TGGGCTGTTTCCCATGATGCCTCACTCCATGTATTGTCTGCCCCTGTGGCCTGGCATCACAGTGGTGCTGCTCACCAAGGTTTGTAGATAGATGCGTTTCACATTCCTCTCTGTCGTTACACGCTGTGGCCAGTAGGGGGCACACCTGTCACATTTATGGACTTTTAAATGATGGACATTTTATATTTCCTTTGCATTTTTCTTTGTCAGATTTCCACCAGTCAAGTGGCCATGTCAGTGTACAGGTTTCTGGAGGCCTTCGCCAAGATGGAGAAACGTTTAGGTGAAGCCCAAGGAGGCTCCGCTACTACCAGAGGCCAGCTGCCTATTCATGACATCCGCGGCAAACTAGACAAATTCATTAAAGCCCTGGGAACTAGTGAGATCCAGGTATGTGAGTTTATGTGCGCTGTACACCAATCAGGCATAACATTACGACCACCTTCCCACCTTGTCACAAGATAGTCAGTGTTATTTACTTCTCCTGTCAGTGGTTTTAATGTTGTGGCTGGCTGGTGTATATTGTTATGTTGACTTTTCCAGCTTTTACATTTCACCTGTCAAATAACAGCCAACACAATTTTAAATGACAGTTTCTCACTTCGGGAATTTCAAATATTGTTTCCCTAAAGATTTTAATTTTTAAAGATTTTTTTTTAAACAAAAAAAAGTGTAGCTGTCAGTTTTTGTACATAGACACATTAACTTTTATTCTTTTCCTTTTTGTGCAGTCTGCTCATTTACTAAGTGTCTGGACAGAGTTCAAGAAGCGAGCCTTCAGAGGAGGATCTAGCTTCAACAGAGAGTAAGTGCGCTGCTGCCCCCTGCTGCCCAAAGGCCGTCACAGCAGAGCCGCTGGATTACCCCTCACCTGTGTGCTCTGGTTTCAGTCTCATCCCGTGGTGTAAGAGTATGAAGACCCAGCTGTGCAGCATATACCGGCAGTGTTTTCTTACCGACTCTGGGACGGCCGACGGTCCTCGACATCTCTCCGCCAGCCTGCAAGAACGAGCTCAGATCATGTTGCAGTGTGTATCATATGCGTCTTTTTACATTATTATTTTTGTTATTTGAAGTTATGTTATTCTATGCCCTGCAAGACCTTCTTTCTGTTTAACCCCTTTTCTTTTTGTCTCCCTCTTCAAGAGAGAAACTGATGGACTGGAAGGACTTTCTGTTGGTGAAGAGCAAGAGGAACATCACCATGGTGTCATATCCTTTCAGCAAAATAATCCTGCTCACTGTGACATCGTTTTGTGTCTCATATCTGAGCGCTGCTTTCCACAGAATTTGTATTTTTTCTGGATGTCCATGCGTATTTCAGGGGTCTTGAATGGCATGCATGAACCCTGAAAACATTTTTATCACGAAGCGTATCGATCTTGACCCAGTAAATCTCACTTACCTGGAGGACTTCCCAGGCCTCATCCATTTTATCTGCGTGGACCGATCCAGCGGCCAAATGATCGCGCCGTCGCTCAGCATCACGGAGCGCACCACGTCTGAGCTGGGCAAGGGGCCCGTGGCTCAGTATATCAAGAGCAAGGTCTGACTAACTAGTTCTCGTTTTGTAGAGTCCGGGAGTCAGTGCTTCCAGCCAAGGTGTATTTCTACACCTAATACCTGTAAAACATTGTTCATTTCAGACACTTTTTGTGCAGACTGAGTAAATAACATATAATCTGTTTATTAGTCTGTGTTGTATGTTCTGGTTACTAGATTTTGTCTCTTTTTGGACTCTGTTGTCCCTTTTCCCAGTCCGTATGCTAAACTAGGCCGTCAGTCCATAACTTCATATTTCCCAGTACAGGTAGATATGCACCTTCTGCATTTTCTTACATGTGTCTCTTTCCTATTCCGTGCCTAAGGTGTGGAGCCTGGTCAGGACAACACGGCGCTATCTCCAGAAGGGCTACTCCACTGCCACATTGCGCGATGGAGATTTCTACTTCTGCTACTTTCTCTGGTTTGAAAATGAAACTGTAAGTTACTGACGCATTTTTAGTATCGATTAATAGTTTAACGGCCTAAACATTAACTATAATATGTATATCTCATCCATCAGGGCTTCAAGTTAGAGGCAGGGGACATACCCATCCTTCCTGAAGACTCCGCCCCCATTGGGATGCTTGCCTGGGACTACTACAGGTACGACAGAAACAGTAAATGTGATCTATTCAAAAGGTTAATTCTCCCGACTAAGCAAAGGGACGTGTTTCAGCAGGAAGCTGCTTCGGTACTACACCAAGAACCACCAGGGTGAGGCGGTGAAGTGCTACGAGCTGCTGACGGTTCATCTGGGGGTCATCCCCACCGAGATCATCCTCCAACACTGCCGACAGCTGGCGAGCAAACTGTGGGAGCCTTCGCGCAATCCGCTGCTGTAGACACACCCACACACTAGGTGCACACTTGCTGTATTGATAAAAACACCTGCAGACATGTGTATGTATATATATATATATATATATATACACTGTGTCATGTATATGATAAGCTCACCTGCAATTATTTATTGGAAGCACTCTTAACATTTGGCACAGGTGATTGTGCTCATATGCACCATTGTGTTTCTTTTATAAAGTACGTTGGCAGGATTGCGCCTAAATGTTTGTAGATTTTATAATGTTCCTCGATGTTCATTATTCACTATTTATTAGTACTGCTGTATGTGTTTATAGTTGGACTTTTTTTTTGTTCGTTTTCCACTTTTTGAAATTTGCAGCTGATTAACTTTAGGAAGTGCTTTTTGATACTGTCCATCTTTGCCTCCTCTACTGCCAGTGTCAAAACTTGAATGAAACATACAGTAGTGATAATTGTATGCGTCTCTGGAAAAATATTTTGGAGAAAAGAAGAAAAAAAAGTCAGAAGTCTTGCACATTGACTTGTTTATTCCGTCTTCACAAACACACATGTAACAGCACTGTCTGATATTTTGCACAAAACTCTCCTCATGTCAGCTGGCGGTCTAAAAAGTTCAATGAGGCGTGTGCCGGTCTCTGCAATTTTCCAACATTTGTGGTTTAAAGCGCTCGCTCATCAGTCCGTCGTGGAGTCTGTGAGCGCTTCAGAGGTCGGTCTGCGCCGGTGTGGGGTTCTGGCGACATGGTGCGTTATGTAGGACTCCATATGTGCTCACAGCGCTAAGGGGGAGTGCATGAAGAGTTCAATACATCATAGAGCTGACTTAGAGAGCTCCTGTGAGGTCATCCACAGCTCCCGCAGCCACCAGGTCCCTCAGGAAGAGCTTCTCAGCGCTGACGTCATGCACCACCTGCGTGGTCATGAAATTAGAAAATCTCTAAAGTCAAAACTTGCGCGCCTCCTCGACGTCAGTCTGCACGTACCTGAGCTTTCATGGCGTCCATGCGTATGGCCTCGTAGTAGTGAAGCCTCGCCCCTGGGTGTTGCATGTCATACCCAAAGCCTGCCAGGCTCACCTGGTCACACAGCTGCAGAGCCATCACCACCGCGCTGGCACCCAGTGTTGGCAGCATCTGAAAGAGAGAAAATAACCTTTCATCTGCATCTTCAGTCAGTACAAGCGCCAAGTATTTGGCAGTATTTTCTGAATAGTGTAGTGGGTGCTTCTCTAATGATAGCATAAATGTGGGAGTGCATCACAGCTGACAATGTGGGAATAAAATGTACAATATATGCCGGTTAGAACTCACATTTCCCTGTTTCAGAGCATATTTCTGTAAGACTCGCCCCGTCTTGTGAATAATCTCCGGGTGGAGGATTCTGAAGCTCTCTGGTCTCAGGGGAATATCATCCACCACTTCTCTCCAGAACCACATTTTGGACCAGAAGCTCTATTAAAAGGAAAAACACAGGAGACGTAGAGCAAGTGATGCAGCGAGGGTGGTGATGTGATAGCAGTGTTGTTACATGGATTGCCGTGGCTTATGTAAGAAACGGTTTCTGTGTGCAATGGTTCTTGTGATGTCGGCCTACCAGAGGCCGTTTGGTGATTACAGAAGTGAGCCAGTCCAGGTCCAGGCTCTTAAAAACCACCAGAGCCACCATGGCGGTCTTTCTGTACTCGTTTGCGGAGCGTGGTGCTCCCTCTGGGTAAATCAGGCGGATGGTGGTGCGCGAACCGGCATCTCTCTCAAAGCCAGACACGGGAGCATTATTCAGCCTGGTATCAGAGAGGGATGTGTATTGGAGTGGATCCTTTTCACTTTTAGCTTTGGCTATTGAGGAAGGAGTTTCACACGTACCTGATAATGACGTCATACTGATCTATATCTGACCCAAGATGGCTGCCGTGGAGAACTCCCCCGTTGCCCACCACCACACATTTCCTGCATCCACCTTTTCTCTCCAGTGATGGGGGTAGCCCAGGCTGAGGCAGGGATTTAAGAGCTAAAACCAGATGCTCTTCACTGCCTTGGAGCCCCAGAGGAGGGGGCAGAGTCCACTGTTCGGACGTGTTCTGCTGCACAAACACGGGGATGTCTCGGAGGCCTGAAGAACAGGACAGGGCCTTGAGGTGTTCCTGGCCCCAGCGAGGCCGACAGGGGCCTGAGATCAGGGAAGCTGACCGGTTCAGTAAGACCTGAACAGAGGGTGGAATGTAAATATTATGCCTGGTAAGAGAAAAGGAATCATCCAAAATGCCGGCTAAGATAAATCTGTACCATATCACGGGGATATGGATAGTCATCGCCCAGAGCTGCCACCTTATCCAAAGACAAATGTGCAGGAATCAGAATAGCTGAGTAACATCCGATCAGCAGCAGCAAACTGAAGGCAAGGTTCTCCGTCCTGGGCAGCATGAAAAAGACAACAAACTAAATAAACTAAGGCATTAACACCATAAACACGACTTTCAGAGATGCACCTGCTGAGGAAAAACTCCTTGGAATCAGTCTTGCTAATCACTCCTTGTCCATGAAAGACGAGCGTCTGTGTTGTAGCCTCTGCAGCCTCAGGCAGAAGGGGAGCGCCATCGTCCGGATCCTCTACGCTCAGGCGATTCAGTGTCACCATGACACCTCAGCTTCCACTTGAGACACGCACATTATCATGTCATTAAATAATACTGCTTCATCCGAGAGGCGTTCTGTCTTAACAACGCCATGTTATTGTAGCCTGTTACCTGTATCACCGTCAAACAAGACAGCCTTGAGATATTTTCCCTCTGCAGTAAAGCGTTAAAAGGGAACAGGGGTGTCAGGGACAGAGAGAAAATGACTCACAGCCGTCGGTCTGGAGGAGACGTAATAGTTATCTGCCTCTTCGTCCGTGCTCCATAGTTGGAGGGAGAGCAGCACAGTGCATGTCCTCTGCAGCTAAAATGGCTGCTGATGCTTTCCACTGAACTGAACTCAGCCACTTCCTTCAAAAACACTGGTTAACCATTAGCATGTGTAAATAGCTCTGCGCGTGTTTGCTCTGCCATCTGTGTGTTCATGTTAATGAAGAGTGGTTTGAAAAGTGACACCATTGTCTCTTTGTGTCCCGGAAATCTAAGGTGAGCTAAAGGAAAAACAGTTAGGCAGTGTTTGTACCTGTAACACTTTATTACATTGCATGCTCTGGTCCTTAGGAAGGGGTGGTCTGAACAATCAGAACAACCACCTGGCAGGTTTAAGGGAAAATGTGCACTTGCAATAAACTACGATAAAAATCTGCATGAAAATAACAAATTGAAAAATGTCCAGAAAAAAATAAATGTCTGGTAGGGAGACAAAACATTAAAGTAACACTGAATCACACCTGGAAGGTTTGATGCACTAAAAATGTGTTTGTAGATCCGATAAAGAATATAGAACAGTTTACTTTAAAGGGAAAATTGCCAAAGCTGAGACTGGGCAGTGTCTTGCTGTTGGCCAGTTATCAAACAGATATTTACAAGGTATCGCCTGACAACAATGAAACCTTTATAAATAGCATAATCCCCCAAAACAGTGTGTTTACGAGTTTTGTGCCCGCGACAAAGGGAAGAACGCACCGCGGCTACGGGAGCGAGTAACACCAGGAGTGCATGACATGCCTGAAAGGTTGGATGTGCGTGTGTGCGTGACAGAGATGAGAAAAGGGAGGGGAGAATCTGGAGCTTGCACACAAACACACACCTGTTTGACGGGGTAACACTATGTCCCACACTGAACCTGCCATTCTCGCCAGGAAGCCACCGGGCTCCTACGGCTGCAGTATAAAGTGACACAGCTGTGTTATCTGCCACTTTTTAATACAAGCTGCTCTAAATTACTCTTTGATTTTCTCTTCTTTCATCTTTTATTTTTTGCTAACTTTGAATCAAAGAGGGTAAAGTTTGTGCAGTAGGCAGCCGGTGAGTGTAATGGATCATTACATCAAAAGAGAGGAAGAAAAGGAAGGCCGGGTAGGTGAGTGACTTTTTTTTTCTCAAGTTCAGAGAAGAATAATTAATGTTTACTGTGTTCACAATAGCACAGTTTGAGAAAGCTTTCATTCGGCCTGTGGAAGGGTAGTTTGAAGACGGAAAATAAGATGTTGTTTTCAGTACTTTTTACTGCACGGGTTAAATCTTACATGCACACAGATGGACTCTTTGTTTTTGAACAGTTATGTTAAAACTAGGGGTGGGACAAAAATAAATAAATAAATAACAATCTTATTCATTTTACACTTTGTAATCAATTAATCTTGATTAATCACATTTTAATCGCTTAACAATATTTGCCCCCAAAAGCAGCATTTTTCAATTCAAATGGATTTTAGTGGACGACAAATAGTCAAATAATTGACACGGACATGAATATTGTCAGTCTCTTTTAATATCTGGAAAAATCCATTTAATTATATTTCAATTCAAAACAGCAGAAAAAGAAGGAAAATATCCATGGCCAAAACTAAACACACCTACCTGCACTGACAAAAGTTCCGTGTTACTTGGAACGCAAACTATGATTAAATGCCTTCATTTTTAACACATTCATTTTTTGTAATTAAAACACAACATCTAAATGGAGTGGAGTGTTTCCATTATAATGCCCAGGCCCAGCTTGCACTATGCAGCAAATGTATTTTGACATTAACACTTTCATTTCTATTTCTCAACACCCCGTAGCCTTCTTGGCAGCACTGCATTACAAGACAATACTCTCCTAACAAAGCTTTCTAATACTGTTTTCTACATTATTCCAGGCTGTGTCATTTTCCAGGAAGAGGAGAGAGTGAGGAGAAGCTCCTCAGGCTTTCACTGTGAGATTTTGAACCCGAGTGCAGGAGAGAATATTACAAAGCTCTGCCAGAAGAACGAGATCAAGAAAACATCCCCACCCAGGGTGTCTGTAGAAATCCCTGTGGTGAGATACAATTTTCAGATACCGTATCTTCATGTGCACAAACGAGATTTGAAGATTTAATCTTTGTCTCGCTGTGCTTCTATGTGTGTGTTTCTGCGCGGACAGATAGGACATGTGGATGCTGCTGAATTCATTAACGCGGCCAGTCACGGCGAAGTAGATCTGATAGTCAAGTATCTGGCTGATGGTGGAAACCCGAATGTTCACGATGAGGTAGGGCTTTCACCGTGCTGCCGTGAAAACACATTAATACAATTTAACAGGCATGACAACAAGAATTTCTGTTTCCAGCTGAAGAGGACCGCACTACACAGGGCCTGTCTGGAAGGACACGCTGCAGCGGTGCAAACGCTCTTGGAAACAGGCGCCGATATTGACTTGAAAGATCAAGTAAGATGTGAGGGCACGCTGCTCGTTTGCAAAGATCATGATGAGATTGGGTGAGATTTTCTTCTGCGCTATCTTCTACTAGCCTGAGGTCAGCACTACTAATAGGATGGGGCTGTCCTACTGTGTTTCAGCTGGGCTCCAGGGCCATACACTGGGCCTGCAGAGGGGGAAGCCTGAGAGTTGTCAAAGCCCTGAAAAGTCACGGGGCTGACCTTAATGTTAAAGATAAGGTGAATGTGCTTTTTATTCGTGCCTGCACACCCAGTCTCTCACTGATAAGCACTTCTCCTATATGCATACTGAATGCGGATTTGCATACAAATAACCCAGTTATATGTATATGGGTGTCCATGCTGCAGCTGAACAGCACTCCTCTGCATGTGGCCACAAGAACAGGCCACACCGCTATTGTGGAGTACCTGCTGTCCTGCGGTGCCAAAATCAACACCAGGGACAGGGTAGGCTGCACCTCAACAGTGTGTTGTGTTCCATCTACTTTGCCACTCTGTTAAAATGCAATAACACTGTCCTGCTCTCAGGAAGGCGACACGGCTCTGCATGACGCAGTACGTCTCAACAGGTTCAAGATAGTGAGACTGCTCATGGTTGCAGGAGCCGACACACAAATAAAGAATCACGTGAGTTTTCCCACCAGCTGTGCAGTGTCTGAAATACGTACGCGTCGATACCTCTCTCAGAGAAAGTTAAATGTGATGCCTCAGCCAGCAGCAATTTACATTAGCTTGGCATGAGGACTGGAAACAGCAGGAGCTCAGTAATGACCATATTCACAACTGGATGGGCTTATGTCTTGCTCTGTAACTCCTCGTAGTCTCTCACGTTGGTGGAAAGTGGTCAAGAATTCGTCCAGCACAGGCGCCTGGTGGCTTTTGTCACCTTTGATCTGCAAGGCTTGGTGCTTTCTTGCCTCCAGACTTTATGCTAAGAGGTTAATCTGCATAGCAATAGCTAAGTTCATTCGAGATGGGGAGCTTTGTTGCGTCCCATGAGCCTCTCTCTCCCTCTCTCTCTCATGCCCTCATTTCTTGACATTCATCACACTTTTGAACAATGCAAAAGAATCTTAAGGATAGCTCCAGATTGCATGCAGGAAGCTGATACCCTGTAGCTCATATTGCAACACACAATGCGACTGTGCTTACAGAATGACAGTATGCTTACAGGAGGGAGTGACGGCACTGCAGCAGGTAAAACGGTGGCAGTTCGATGTCATGGAGACCCTGCAGAGACTGGAGAAGACGAGGCAGTTGGGAAAAGTGCCACCTGAAAACACCTCAGCGGAGTAGTGAGCAGTGCATCGAAAAGCCATCCGTCACAGCCAGATCGACCTCTTCCTTAAAGACAACTTCATTTAGGGAGATGTTCCACATGGGCCCTGCTGCCAGCCAATATGGAGTTGAATCAGTGATCAAATTCAGAAAGCCCCCCCTCCCTTCCAGTGAATCAGGGGCTTTCCTGGCCTTTGGTGGTCTTTGTCTCACGGGCAGACACACATTTTGCTTGTTCCAGCCATGACTCACACAGAAATTCTTTTTAATGTCACTTTCTATGACTGTCTGCCTCAGGTTCAAAATCCGTTCTGCGGATCCAGTGAAATCCTGCGTGTGCATCCTATATATCCTAGAGTATGTGCATTATTTTATAGGCGTGATGTTATGTGTCCTCGCCATCAAAGAATCTGTCTGATTTGTCCAAACTCTGACGCTAGAAAATGTCAGCCTGGATGTGACGGATCCGAAGTGATCTGAGGAACTTTGAAAAGGCCCCGAAAATAAACCACGCGAGTGAACGGACAAAGCTGAATTTCTCAATTTCTCAAATGTTTAAGCCAGCCCTAGGCTTTTGATATTTGCTTTTAAACAGCTTTTTATAATTTTAGAAACACTCTGGTGGATGTGTCATATCTGATTTGGGATGGCCTTTGAGGCTGAATAATGCTGATAGATAGAGCTGTGCGTTTGAGACGTCAGCTGACGATAGCGGAGATGGCTGGAATGGCCCCGCTAAAGTCGGGGAGCTCAGTCGACATATTTTCCTTCTGTCATCAGTGGCTCAAATGTTCCTGAGGGAGGTTTGACCTTTGCTCTCGGTAAACCAACAGCTTACTCTCTGATTAGACCGTATTTGTGTACAGTTGGCTATTATAGACACAGCCGTTTGTATTTTTGTGTGTGTTTTTTCATCATATGAATGCTGTTACATTATTTTGTTGGGTAGATACTGTAGGCAACTCGTCAGATACATTATCAGCCACACACAGTTTCCTTTTTCAGGGACGGACGTGCAACTGCCAGGGACAGTGGGAACACATACCACGTGCAATGCAAGATTACACACACTATTTAAACTATGTATTGTGTGTTTTATTCTGTTAATGTAAAAGCTCACACATCAGAAAAAGGAGAGCCTCTTTAAATCTGCTGGACTCATGCATGTTTTACAGCCCCAGCTCTGTCGTTTCAATTCCATGAGAAGTAAAATCAGTATGCTGCCGTGCTGTGATGCCGCTCAGGGCTGGGGTGGTGCAAGAAAGAAAAGGGGGATGGGGGAAACTGGAGGTTTTTCTGCTTCATGCTGCGTTGCAGCCAAAATCCAGCGGAACCCGTTTATCCATGCATTTTTCTATACAGCTGCAAGTGTCACGCAATTTAGCCGTTTTTTTTTGTTGGAACGCCAGAAACGACTGCAAAATAATCTCAACTCGCTGCAGTTCCATGCCCAAATCAAACATATAGAGGGGCGGCTTTTCTTTTCAACACAAGGCTTTATTAACCACATCCACTGTTTATTACCATCTCAGCTATACATAGTCAGACTTGCTCCAGGAGAATGAAAGGATACAGTGCAGTTATTTTCACCTAGAGTGCTGAGTGCAACATTGTATTGTTGCACACACACACACACACACACACACACACACACACACAAAAGGTAACCATGGCAATGATATTTTCCAGGCAAGTGGAAGTCTGGACAGGCACAGTTTTAAAGCACCATTTGGTTCCTGTTTGAAGTGCTATAATAGTCTATTCAGTTTCACTCAGCCAGGAGTGTGTAGGTGACGACTGAAGGTCGTAGAGGAAAATACATGTCGCACTCTTTGCACATACAGCAAACACTGAAATGCGCTCGCAGATAGCCGCACTGACACATGCACCGCTCCGCTTTTGTGTTATAGTCGATCTGTCTGATTGTGCTTTGTGGCGCACTGTATTCAAAGCAAGCAACAGCATGGGCTAACAATATTGAGTTTTTTTTTCTTCACATACTATAACTACAATGGAAATCAATAAATGCAATAATCATTTGAGAGAGGAATATTTACAACAACCCTATCAATTCCCCCTTTAATCTTCCGTCCTTGTGTTTTTCTTGTGTGCCTTAAGCCCCGGCAGACTTGTCCTGATTGACGTCTCTTTATTGGTCAGTTGTAAGAAAGACCACATGCGACTGTTTTGGGGCCTTGCTACCTGTAATATAATTTGATTGTCTTTGGTTGAAGTTCTGTTTAGGCAACCTTTGTTAAATCACAATCTGCAAATGCTTTGTAAGGCCTATCGACTGTTCAAGTACACTGAATTCAGAAGAGACAGAAGAGCTGTGATCGGCTGTAACGGTTAATAAATTCTCAATAACACTGTAAAATAAATCACATTTCCACTGATCATCAATTAATTTGAAAGGTCACACCAAACACAGTTAATGACGGAGTCGCTATACGTCACAGAAAACATACACAGTAGAACGACATACTCTTAAATACATACTCCATCTATACATTCTTTTATTGAGCTGCCTCAATTAAGATATAGGTCCGTAATTAAATGCATTTACTGATGGTATTGATCATTTCTAAGGAGGTCATCCAGATTTTTTTTTTCAGGTTAAAAACTGGAAGAAAAAAAAAAAAACTTGAGAAATCTTATCCAGCTGACTTGAATCTCCTCTTCAGTGATTTCCACTGGGAGCATGAGGTTTATTGGAAAAAGAGCAAAGCCGGACTCGTGAGTGATGGGAGCTAAAACTCAGCACCAGCTTAGCAAAGTGTTTCTCGGAGCAAAGGCAAACCTCAAACAGACCTCAAACTCATTAGGATGACAGACACCTTGGGGCAAGTGATGCAGAGGCGAGGGGAAGGGAGAGGGCTTGAGTGCGTCGCCTGATTTCCGAATGGACACCCTTCGACTGCACGCTTGTACAAAAATTGTCTTTAAGGCAAACGTGAATACTGATCCTCTGGAACGAGAGAACACCGGTGACAAAATGGATTCCTTGAATAATGAATCATCACTGATAACCGACTCTTGCCGAGTGTTAAGCGAAGTCCATTCACTGTTTTTCATCTACGCAGTTGTAATAGATGTGTTGAATGGTTTTCTACTACATATAACACACCAAAAGATATATTTTAAAAAGTGCATTGTTTAGGTCCTTGTTTGGTGAGTCCACAGTTGTCTTTAGTAACGTGTGTGGACATTTTATTGTGTGTGTGTGTGTGTGTATTTGGTGCATTACCACCACTTATTCTCCATCAGCAGGATATTGTGAAACAATCGACAAGAGCCTGTATCATACTGCTCAAATGCTTCTGTTCATGCCTGTGTGCCGATGGTCAAACACGCTGCAGCACCTTTAAATTTATTGTAGTAACTGTTCAGACTTGATTTATGAACTCTTTAAAGAACTAGATGAGCATTTAAGAAGAGGTCTCTCACTTTTGGTTTTGATGTATGAAGGCTATTAACTGTTCTAAGACACTGTGTATGAGTGCAAAACCCAAAACAAGAAAATAAATCAGCAGCATTTGATGTTTACATCACGTGTGTCACTTAAAGGTGTGATTCCCGGTGTTGTGTACTTCAAGTCACCCAGAACACCGCTTATTTGGTCCGACTGCACGTGCATCCCAAGTCGCCGTTTAAGGCAGAGCTGGGGCGATGCAGAAAAACAAAAGAGACGGTGAAAAAAAGACATCAAGACACAGACAGAAGAGCTAAAGGGGAGCATACAGGCGCACAATCCCTGAGGCCCTTCTAGAAAGTGCTGGAGCGGTGTCTCCTCCAGGTCTGCATCAGTCAAAGCGCCAGGCTGTGAGCGTTGGAGGCCGAAGCCTGCGCACGCTGCACCACCCCGGGACACTTCTCCCTCTTCTGCAGCTTGTGGTTTTGAAACAAGCCCTCGTTTCGTGGCGCACCATGGGTTCCATCCGGGAAAGTCAATAACCCTGGAGGCACAGACACAGGACACTATGACGAAGCACAATATCGACATCCCTACGGACAGGCTGTTCCTGCATTGCAAACGGACTCACCATATCCCTCAACGCGCCCATCCTTAAATTCTCCTTCAAACTTCATACCGTCGTATCGATTAAAGACTCCTGTGCCTTGAAACTTCCCATGGGCAAATTCTCCTTCATACCTGACGTGGTGAAAAAAAAAAAGGGACAGGTTGGCACGGTGCAAATTTTGCTTTCTTTGGTTCTCACTTTTGCTCACACACCTGGATCCATCTGTAAAAAGCAGTACACCAGAGCCATGAAAGAGTCCATTCTCAAACTGGCCCATGTAGCAGGTTCCATCCTGAAACTTGAGCTGGCCAACGCCGTGCCTCCGACCTGGAAAGCCACACAACAGAGTAATCACGATGGGATTCTATGAAAACCAGAATCTTTACACTAGTTTCTGATGCACATGGGTGTGACTTTGCCTCATCTTACCACATACAGTGCTGTGAATTACTATTTCGTTACAGCAAGTGAAAATGACCTTTGAAATTGCACTGCAGCTCTGGGTTTTATACTCACTTTTTTTCCCCACTTTTTTTGTAGAGCCTCTACATTTGTCACATGAGTCAGTAGGTGCACGGATTTAAATATCCACCCACCCCCCCCTCAGATAAAGGTTTACTGCTGAATTAGGAGTCCCATCTGCCTCCTGTGCAGTGGGAATTACAGCAGTCTAATCCAGCAGATTTTTAGCAGGGATTTCCACTTTAGGATCAAGGACTGTGAAAACAGTCAAGGAATGTACTTGCATTCCCCTCCTTGCAGCCTATGATCCGCTACTGAAGCTTATAATCATGTCAGAATACATATTACCTACAACTGGTTCATTCCCTCATTTGCCACACTACAAAAAGTGAGCACGGGAGAATCTGGTGAACGAATACCCAAGGTGAAATAGTGTTATACATTGACCTAAAAACAGAGGAAACTCAAGAATGTTTTTTAGAAACCCCTAGATGACTGTCTTACTGATGTTTTGATTGATTCGGTTTCACAGCAGGTGCTGAAAAAGGCTGCTAAAAACGGTCCAAAGTCTAATCCAGAAGATTTGGCAAATCCAGATCTGGTAAATCTGTCTCTGTTTGCCTTGGGTTCCCAGTGCTGGCTAATTGGGATTTGACTAAATAGCTTGAGCTTGCCTGTCAATAGAATCACTGTGTGTGTGAGAGAGGGAAAGAAAGAGAGAGAGAGTTAAAGCAATACAAGCATCCTCGCAATCACGACGTTACCCTGTCACACAGAGATTTCTTTTTATTATTATTTTTATTATTGGGCTCATCCATGCAAAGATATTTTTCTGCCGTTGGTACTTCAAAACGTTCTGACATCGTAGGATGTGTAACTGTTTACCTGCTTGTGTACTGATAACAATCCATGGTAACAACAATATGTACTGTATGTATTAAAAAGTGTCGTAAAAGAATGCTTAGTGTCTTAGTCCAAACTTTATGTTAACAAAAACTGCCAGGATCTTCACGGCCTGCTGACACCTCACCATAACCTCTCACTTGGCTGTTAACTAAAACGGTGACGCCTTCGAGGCACATTACATGCACCAGAGGCACACTTGACAGCTTGTGATGCTCGCAGATACTGTAAACCTTCAAAACGAAGAAGCAAAGCTGCCTTGCCTTCTTTCCACTCGCCGTGGTACTCTTCCCCACTGGCATAGGTGAAAGATCCTCTCGTCAGAGTCATGGTACACCTGTTTTTCCAAAACACAAACACGCTCATTGACCACTGAGGTAAATAACACGTCTGTAATGGTGACTTATATTTCAAAAGCAAACCACTCCACTTTGGGATTAGCAGTCCTTCTGGCTATGGAACACGGGGAGCAACTGTCTCTTGACATATTATTACAATGCCTGATAATTTAATCATGTCATTCCCAACTACTCCAGAATTACATGACAATTAAATACTGCAGCCTAAACAGTTGTCATCTGTGTTTGTGCTTGTGCATGGCAGTTTGAATTGTAAGGATCCTACCTTTACAACAATTACCAGTTTGGAAGCAAAATTGGTCTTTCCTCAAATAGACCAGAGAACGTGACTGTAGCATGACTGCATTCATAAGCAAAAGCTTATCTTGTTGTTACCATTTTACTGTAAAATACTGTTTAGTGGCTCTCTTTCTGCAAAACAAATGACACTGTGTTGCAGAATGGCAGCCAGGTGTAATCTTACCCATGCAGTCGCCATCTCATAAATAACTAATTGGTCACCCCGAGACTGAAACACTCCAACATTAATGAAATTATCAATATATTTCGATCAGTGCATCATTCATATACAGTACATGTTGCTGAGCAGGCTGTCGATTTGAATGGCAAGCCTATGGAAGTCGGCTGTTACCTATAGCAACACGTCTACAAGGGAAAAGCGATACAAAAAAAACCCAGCATATAAAACCCTATAATTTACCTGCACGTTACGTTTGTCGTCTCTGAAGCATGGACACCACCGTACAAGAGCGGAGGGGCGGAAAAAAATGAAAACACTGGAGAAACGTATGTGGCATTCAGGTGCAGCTCGTACGTTTGCGCTAAAGACGCTTCAGGAAATTTAAAGTACCTTCCTATATAACACAATTAAAACGACACATTTGTTGACTTAATTCATAGAAACTTTGATCCAAATGGCTTCGTAACATAAACAACGTCACACATTTTAATCTGTTTCGGGGAAAAAATCGCTGTTTTAATAATTCCGATAGTACCTGAAAGCAGCACTACAACAGCATTGGCATAGTGGGCTGCAGCTTAGAGATACTGGCAGACATGATTATCAATGGCTGTTGGGCGTTTTTCTGAGGCTCCACCATGAATATGGTTGTTGTCTCTCATGGTAGACGTTTTATTGTAGCAAATCATACTGACTTTATTTGTGCGCACTAAACTACCGTCACTATTCTTGGAAATCCACTTAAGTTTTGGAAGCCCCACACTTTTCTCCAGGAATTTACCGTGGTCGTAATAGCTGAGCATTTTAGACTGCCCACCTTTGCAGTAATCACAAAGTACAGCTGACTGTCCTTCTAAACAAAGGCATCATTATAAAACAGTTACATATTGATCACATGATGGTGCCAGGTGAAAGGTCAGGAAAGAAAAAAATGTTGCACCAACCAGCGCAGTGAGCCTATAGATGTTAAGTTCAGGACGAGTAAAAATTTCATTGGCACCTAGAGAAAAAGTCAGAGAATCACTAAAAGCCACATTTCCACCACAGCAACTTTTCTCATGTAGATTTCCATGGGGATTAGGTTCTCAGAGGAAATTATTTTATGCCCCAAAAGTCTTTGTTTAATACTACTTTTCCCTTTACATTTTCAGCGCTGTTAAAATGAAGCGAGCATCCCAATTGTCAGCAGCACAACTTGAATCTTGTCCTTGCTTTTTGTTGTTGCAGTGTCATCTTAGTGCCTGCCTGTAGCTATAGTATTATTGTTGTACAATTTTCTGCGTTACCAACAAGGACTGGGTTGGAGTGGGACATGTTTGTGTATAAAAACGGACAAAAATCATTTGTCAAATAAATGTACTCAATAAATCACTGAGCTTATTTGTCTCCTCCTTAGACTGCAGTCGAAAGACAACCAATGGCGTGACTGAACCTTCAGTTCCTTGGACTGAAAGTTCTCTGTACTTTGGGTGAAAATGCAACAAAAGTCAGTAAGATCCATCACGTCGTTTTTGAACTATTTCAGTCTGAACCAAAGTAGTCTATATCTAGAGCAGTTTATTTTAGTCCGTTAATCAAAATAACACATATTACATGCCACACAATAGACCTTTGGGGCCCTTGAGGGTCTGGGACCCTGGGGTATTTGCTGGTTTTGCCTGGTTAGTAATCCAGCCTTGAGTAAATCAACAACTTAGCGACGCAGTTACTGACCTTTAAGCTTTAATTGAAAACTCAAATACCTCAGTGATTTATATAAACTGTAAAAGGTAACAAAACGGCTGCATTGTAATACAACATATTGGATGAGAATGTTTACATGGATGGGTCAATTGCTATAGATTGGTTCACACACTGATTTAATCAGCCTGTTTGGTTAGGTCACTGGGACCTGTGGGCATTTCCTCCTGGAGTGCATTTCCTCCCCTTAACGCGACGGCGCGCGCGCGCGTTCACATAGCAGAGCGCTTCCTCTTCCCGTGCTGGTGCCCGCCACAGAGAGCGATAGAAAATGGCGAGCCTGTGCAAAAGGCAGCAATGCACAATCGACAGGCGCGGCTTTCGGCAGGAACTTGACTCTTGGGGACATAAACTCATTCACTGTGTAGGTAAGGACGATGCCAGCCACGCAGGGTACAATTGTACGCGTTGAATTTCGCTTCCGTGTGACCTTTATCGGTGTAAATAACCATCTATTACCACACTCACTCGGGGCATCTCCGAGAGACTTTTTTGTCCTCAACTGTTTCCTTCTCACGGCAACCAGTCGAAGCATTTAGTTAAATGTTGCCGTTTGTGTCAACGTTGCGCTACTTGTTGGGCCTCCTCGCTGTTTTTTATCGTCCGCAAGCCTCAAGTGTGGACTTTAGGTGTATTGTGGCGTAGCGTTAGTTTGTTTAAAGGGCACCGTGCTTGTTTTAAAGGGAGTGTCACTGTGCGACGCGTCGGCCAAAAGCGACCCGTTTGCTAAAACGCGCGTTCCCGTGTACTGTATTTTGGATGGGGGGAGGGCGACATGTACCCGAGAGGTGATGTTTTCAGTTAACATTTAGCTTACTTGCTTCTCTCAGATTACCACCCGTGGACGCGCATTACTGCATTGAGGAAGTGGCAGAGACCCCCACTCCCGTGCGAGTTTCCCTTTTAGACGATACACCAGTAAACTTCTCTGACGTGCAACCTTAACGTAGCCCCTAAAAATACGTCATTTAAAAGGCATTTGTTGACTTTAGGTGCAGTGGCGTTGGTGTGCGAGTGGGGGGGTCGATGATGATGTTGTTGTTGTTGTTGTTAAATGATAATATTTCCATACATTATATAATAAGCATAATACTCCTTAACACAACGTTAGCATGTTAGCGTGCTGATGTTATCGTTGTACTCAAAGCACCGTGTCCAAGGCACTAGCGTGGCTGTGGACAGTAAGGTTTTGCAACAACACCTCAGTTTTAGACATTTAATTCCATACTACACCTTAAATTCACTGATTTATTATTTAACTAGACACACACTTATAGACAGAGCTGACATTAACAAAAGTTGCAAGTGAATGGTGCTGTGCAAATACACCCACGATGAAAAGCCAAACTAATACAGACCAAATAATTGCATTCATTGGCAACAAAAGTGAAATGATGAGCGTTAGTTGTGTTTGCAGTTCTCTCTGTATAATATGAAGCTCCCTGTGATGCACTCATGGTAATATGTGGCTGACATTTATCGTTGTAGTTTCACGCTGATTGACAGAGAGACATGAAGAAGATGGAGAGGCCATTTTTAAATCCTTGTCAGCCTTCTCCTTGAGACTCGGTGGCATAGCAACAGCCAGCGTGGACCCTCTGCACCATGACACGCAGATTGAACAAATGATTAGCAGATAGTTGCTGTATGAACCTATGGTTTATTATCAAATTAGCTTGTAGGTTTTGTTACAAGGTTAATAATATTTGTATGTGGGCTTTTATCAGACTCAAAGGGACAGATGGAATTCTTAAGAAGAATTATTACAGGGATTATTTTCTGTATTGACTCACAGCTTAATATAACATGACTCATTAAAGGACTAATTTCACATTAGGCAGGGTTCCCTGCTTTTGGTGGGCTAGAGAAGACCCTGCAAACAATTCTTTGGACGGAAATCCGTTGTATGAGTCATGCTGATATTTTATACAATACAGTTTAAATCTCCGTGCCATGTTTCTTTATGATTTTTATTTTGGCAGAATGTAAACCAGATTTGGGAGCTGGATTTAAATTGTAGGACATAAAAGCTACGTTAAAACCCAAAACACTACTTCTCATGCTGCTGCTCTCAAAATGTCAAATGTAAAATTTCATTTAACATGGCTTTATGTATAGTTCTTATTGAGATGTGAAATGTAAGAGGCATGTACTATATGTGTGCACACTTCCTGACTTCCTGTCATTTAGCCGTTTTTTCATGTGACATGATATCCTTTTTTAAGCTCCTGTATTATTTTTATCTTAGATTCTTATTCCTAATTTGAAAGACCAAGTGCAGAAAAACAAGTTACAGATCAACATACCGACAACATCATTATGACTCATAAGCATATAGACTATAAAGACTGCGCAAGAGCCGTCACTTATTTCCAAACATAGCACAATTTAACGGTGCAGGTGGCGAAATTACTGCAGTAACTGGAAAGTGCGTGTAGAAGCCACCTTCTCAGTGCAGCTCACAACACAGTCTTATTCAGTGGAGACAATTTACACACAAACTACAGTAAGCGCCATATAGTCTTGGACACGACTGTTGTTATTTTATCTGTTTACCAAAACATATTCATATTGCCAGTTATTTTATGAAAATTCAACTTTAAGTTGTGGCTATTTACATCCAGATTAAATGAAAATGTAGGAATCACAACGTGATAATATGTGGTTTCCTCTTTTTAACAGACCAAATGTGCTTGGACAGTACATTTAGCTCAAAAGCCATTTCGTATTGCTTATAGTTCTGCAGCAGTTCATGTATTTTTGTTAAACTCCTTTCATTTAAGCTGAGAGGCTTCACCTTATGCATATTTTCTTTATATGACTGCAGCTTCAATGTGTTCTGAACAGTAAAAACAGTTAATATGCCCAGAAATATATATATTTGAAAACTAAAATCATACTTGGTGTTGTATGCACGGTATTAGAACATATTGAGAACTATTGACACTTGCTACAGTCCTGAAATGCAATTTGATGGTATCTTGGTTTTCTATTATCAAGCATGTTTATTCCGTCAGTTTGTTGAAAAGACATATTCATGCTTTATTTTGGGGAAAGACAAGTCAGACTATCCTGAATGCTTCCACCTGCCGACTTCTGGCATCATCCTGCATTCCAACATCTGTGATGCACACTGCAACTGACCGCAAATGTCAGTAGCATACAGTTTCCTCACCTCTGCATTTAGACATTGGGGAATATGATGATGAGACCGTGCTGATGAGATATCTTTCCGTATTAGATTTAGAACTCGTGCTGGTTTATCTCATATACATTTGGAGGGGCTTATAAATTGCTTGTGGCTCGCTAGCACATGCATAATTAATTCTGCTTTGAATATTGATTCCCATTTTCAGGATTATTTATCAGAGTTTTGTGAGCAAATACAATCTATTTTGGCTGGGAAGTGGCCTGTGCTTCATTCAGGCCCCAAATTGAGGGCATGCAACGGTTATTACAGAGGCCATTGAAAAATCTGATACGATGATGCTTAGGTCCAGAATTATGTTATATTTTTAATGCAGTACATTTTAGTAAATGTCATAACATTAATATAAAAGTATGTATTTGTTGGTGCAATTTATTTTACGTAGTGTACATAGTGTAAACTATTAATTTTAACAAAGACCTACCATTATCATTATTTATACTAAGAGACTAAGAGGCTACAAGGCTAGGTAGGTTGCGTGCTTTTCATTGGCAAGAGAATGAAAAGAGAATAATAGCTTTCTAACTGGTCACTAGCCGTAGACCCAGGCTTGGTCAGTTCTTCCTTTATGATTGACAAATGTCCCTTGTGTTTGGGGTGGAATTGTAAAGCAGCAGAGTACATGACAACAGCATCAGTCTGCTGGCTGCAGAATGGCATATTCTGTCCACGACAACAAGGACATACTTTTGTTTGTTTGGCTTTTTGGTGGAGAGGGCTGCACGCCACCACCACTCCGCTGACACTGAAATGGACATTTTGTCTTTGTGTATTTAATGTGTGCAGTAAAACTGCAGGGCAGAGACAAGCTCAATTGTCCCACAGAACAGCGGCAACAATTGTCTGCATGTTTGCTTATACATGTGTTTATGGTCTATCTGCCTCCAGATGCAAACTGTGTGGCTGAATATGTGTGTTCTGTCTGGATTTGGGAAAATTTGGACTGTAACAGTACCAGCTAACATTCACACAATGCCTGGAATGTCAATTATTCATGCTTGCATTTGACATCTGGATGAGTGGGATTAAGGATTTGCTCAAACAAATAAACAAATATTGGCATTAGACAGATTGTTTTGTTTATAATTTAACTTGGCATGGCTTGTTTTCTGTTGGCCTACATTTTAATTTGAAGAGACAGTTGATTTCTGTTGGTATTTTGCAAGATAAAAACTTTGACCTTTTGCGTTGTTGTGGGTGTTCTTGGGCAGTTTTAAGTGTTTTCTTTTTTTTTTTCCATATTTGCCTAAAATGCTGATGTTCTCATATTTGTTATTCAAAGTTATGCTTTGTGCCGTATTACACCATTTGGATGTCGGCTTACATCATATCACGTTAAGTATTCATGGTGTGTTTTTTTTCCTCTGTAGATCTTGCTACCACCCCATTGCCTGCTGTGTAGCCTATTTATTGCCTGAACAAAATTTGTTGTCACGAAAATCAAATCTGAATCGTTGCTTTGCTCGTGTCCATGTAATGTCTAAGCTTAGCTGTTGACCTACAGTACGTTGCCTTTATGTGGATACCACAGTAGACAACAGTGAATGATTTAAATGGTTGGGCATTAGGCATTAGGGTGTGCTTGGGGTGACGATAGTCATGTGTGGCAGCTCAACTAATTTGTGCAACTTTGTCATCTCTGCACTCATGCTCAGCCTTCAGCCTTCAGCCTCCAGCTCGGTCTTACATCTTAAAAGAGCATTGCCCAGGGAGATCAGTGACCCTCTACGTATAAAATTATACTCACAATCTGAACATTGTATGATCAGGCACGGTGCAGTTTAAATAATTAAAAGAATTTTGTGATTAACAAATTTTCTCTAATATATTGAAAGGTAATGGCCAAAAAATCCAGCTCTAGCAAGTGTTATTATGACTTCAGTTTGAGCTTAGAAACTGTGGTCACGCCTTCAGAGATAGCATGCATGTAGTACAGAGTGGGGGATGGGTTTAGTGGGTTGATGCAGCACTGCACACCCTCAGCATTAGAGCAGCAGAGGCAAGGGTGGGTCATCCAATGAAAGAAGCACTGCTTTCCCATGTTGAGGCTGAATGTTGGCGTTTCACCAGCTTAAAATGTAAATGTGTTCCTTGTCATATGTAAATCTTAGAAGCTGTTTTTCAGTTTCGGTGATCACTAGTATTTGTATGATGAACAGGTTAAAATCCCATATATTTTTATATGTGTTTTGTAATGCATATTCACTGCCTTTACACTGTTGCCCAAGGTTACAAGCAAAACAGTATGGTTTTAGTAAACTTTAATGTAATTTACCAGGTTCCTGCTTTGTGACATTTACTACTCCGAAGGTAGGACAGGTGTGAGACAGGTAGCAGCAAAGTAGATGGGGTTACCTCTGGTGGTTAGGTGGTTGAAGTAATAATCCATAGACTATGTCATATGACGCTAGAGAAATGTTTAAATTAGAAGTTGAGTATTGCTAAATGTATTCTGAAGCATAAATTAATTTATGTTCTAGTCCTGTTTGAATAAATTCCACCACTATGACAAAGTGTTTTTCCTGTGAAGAAACTCTGGATTTTCCTTATTGCAGCTGGGTATGGGGCTTGTGTGCACTGCACCATTGTGTCAATTAAAACATTTATAGAGAATCTGGAACTCAATTGTGTACAAGTTATAAAGCAATATGGAAATATTTTCATACATAACATTATTTCCACACATACATTGCACTGCAAAAATGCCAAGAGGATTGCTGATTTTGTCCATATGCGTACTCATGATAGACTACACCAGTCAAAAATAAGCAGTGAAGAGTGTTCTTATCATGCATTATATTTAATTCACCATGATGCACAGCATAGGTTAAGGTTAGGACTCAGAAAGGTTAAGCTGATCCGAGATCTTTGGGATTTCTCTTTCTAAGTGCTGGTGGAAAGGACAAGGGTGTCGCACACTTCAAATCTTCCATACTCTGATTGGCTAGAGATGTAGGTCAGAACAAGGCTAAGGCAGATTGAACACAGTTGCTGCTCACCATGTGCATCCATAAGCTCCATGAAAAGACATAGAAAGGTTTGTGGCTGATATTTAACTGAAGTCATTTATTAAGTGACACGATTCCTCAAGGATTCACAAAAGATTTGTTTGCTTTTCTCTTTTTTATTTGACTGTTGGTCATACAAAGTATTCGTAAGGCTGTTTGTTAGTGATACCAAACTGTATGTATGGATTCAATTCCCAGTAACGGTGTCCTAAAATAATTGTACTTCATAAACCAAATACTCACTAAGCAGGGTATGTCTGGAGTAATTAAATTGTCCTGAATTTAATAAGGTTACCATTTTATTTAATTTTATTTTGTGCCATCCTACTGATACCAGTTATTATCCAAGTTAACAATCGTCCCTGCATGGTAAATCTTGCAGGAGAATTGATATGTTCCTAATTCTATAGATGTGATAACTATGTTATTTTATTACAAATGTCTTCCACTGACTAGATATGATCACAAGTTAAAGCTTTGAAATTTGCTATAATAGTAATAACATTTGGAATTTCTTATTTAAAATTGAACAAGTATGGCCGGTTAACTGCCAGTTTCAGCAGAACCTTACTTCTTTATTTTTAGTCTATCCCTTTCATGGTCAAAGGGTGGGAACTGTACTCTGAATAATAATGTGTAGTTAAAAAATTACCTGCTTTCATCTTCAGAACAAAATTGATTTAATTTTTCATTCCTCCATACCTCTGTGAGAACTAAGCTGTGACTTCACTCAGCTATAAATTGCCTGGAGGCAAACCGCAATATTTGTTTGGAGTGAAGAGGGGGGACAAGGGTTTGAAATAGCAAAGTTATCGTTCACATCATTCTGTAGGTATAGAATTAGATGGTAGCTTGAATGAGAAACTCCCCGTAGAATCTCAAGAGACTCTGTGACATGTTTTCAAAGTAATTAGACCTGTAGGCGTGTATTCCACATTTTTGTTTTAATGGATGAAGCTTCCTATTTCCACTGAACTGATATTTTTGTCCTTCATTAGTCTTTGTTACATTTGAATATTATTAGGTATTGGGCCCATGTGATACTCGGTTCCTTGTTTCTATTTGTCATAATCTCTATACCTTGTGCTTATTTTTGTATCTGGAGGCTATTTGATCACCGCAGATCAAAACATAAATGTGTAGCAGTAGCTCAGTGGTGGCCTAATTTTTTCTTCAAATGCATTTAATTGGTGTATTTTTTTGATCAGATGTGAAATACACATTAAAAGCTATACACCATGTTGTAATTTCTGCATCCTAAGGTGCATGACATGTGGCAGCTGTAATGAAACGGGGGTGCATATAATACGATCATATTTTGGTTGTTTTTATCCTTCTTAGTCGTATTATTCCAGTTTTTATACGCTCATTTATTTTTTAGAGCTTGCATGACAGTTCTACACGTTATCAATATTTTATCCATAGCACATGTAGGCAGCTTGCTCTTCTAAAGTTACTGTGCTTGTCCAAAAATGATTTGATTAAGTAGATGGTGGTATGTTTATTTTCTTCAGCCACTATACCATTGTATGCTCTAAAGCAATATTTTACTTCCCTAGTAGCAAAGTCATGGTTTACAGTATGACACATTTTCAAATGCCCTAAACTGTATTCCTAAAGAGTAGTTTGATGTCATGGTGCTGCTCTGTCAAACGAAAGTGGATGACCTACTTTTCTCCTCCTGCCTCTGAAATATTTCAGAAATAGGATTGGTTAGCTTCAGCTGAAGTCCTGTGCACTAACCCAGAAACAGAATTACGCTGCAGCTATAGGCAAGCCCCCCTCTCTCTCTCTTTATGTTTGGTTGCTGAAAAGTGGGAGGGAATTTGTGGGGAAGCAGAGTGAGGCATTTTAACAGATGACAGCTTTTTACTGAAATCACTGTGAGTTTTGGAAGAGAGTGGATGGTAAGAGCTGGCAATTTCCTCACTTCATTGTCTGCTCATCTGTGAAGATGTAGTGTAAGTAGGCGTTTTCTGTATGATGTGTATTAACAATTATCTAATTTAACTCATATAAGCCTAACTAGTTTTACTTTTCAATACCACATATGGTTATGTAGCTTTTTAGCAACCATATGTCGTGTGTAATATGTGTCAGAATAGTTTGAGTCATTACTTTTGGCCCTTTAGTGGCTTGCACATTTGGAATAGTGTACTCTCATTTAAGATCCAGTTCAGTAGACAGATGTTCTCTTTGACCTCTTTAATGCTTGATTTAACACATGTAGGGGTTTTGGATTGGTTATTCTGACCCTGCGGCAGTAGGCAGACATTGCATATTGTGTTAATGCACTGTAAAGTGAAGTCTTATGTGGCATTGTGCACCAGAGCTTTCAAACAGCTGAGACTATAGGAAGGCACCATATATCAGTAATGCATATACTGTAACGCATTTGCTTATGCGTGTCTTATACATCTGCGTATATGATATAGAAAGTCTATCTATTAGCCAGTGTCTTGTAAGTTGCTTAACTGTAAACATTTAGTGGGCTGGAGATTTGGTTAAATATCTGATGTGATGCTTTGCCATCACGATGTAGCAGTCTGTTGCTGGCTGTTTCTTCTTTACATTATAACATACAGTCACTCCCAACTCTGTAGGTGCTTTGGTTGCTTGGCAACAGGAGGATGGAGTACATGCATTTACTGTTGAAATAAAAACCTGAGGTGAAAGCTGATAGTGTGTGTTTTAAGAGAAGCAAAGGGTTGCTCACAGCGATTGTCAAGTTGAAACGGGAAGCCAAAGAGAGGCCCGGATACACGGCTAAGACCTTATCACATGAAATTTCAGTGATTTACAGTAGATGAGGCTCAACATATTCTTTTTTTTTTTCTCGAGTGCAACAAATTAATTTAGACCCTCGGGCAGAAAAGGTTCATTTTAAACAGTGATTCATTTTGAGTGTCAGTTCTGCTGCTTTGGGCTTCAGCCTTAATCAGGAGTAACTATGAACAAATGTTAGTTTAATAATATATATGCTGAGCTTCCCTTTGTATGAGCACCATCAAACACGCATATTAATTATATTTCATGTCTTTCTTCAGGCTTGGAGAGCATCCTCGAAGGTCTGTTTGGTTCTGAGCTGGTTGAAGACCTAAAATTATTTAAGGGTAAGTATTTCAGTCCGTTTTCTCCAGCTTCACAGCGGCCGTGATCAGTTTTGTGGATTCAGTGTAATCTGCCTATTATGACAACTACATTGTACCATCTGGTACCCGTGTATAGTAACTCAAGACAAGAGAATCCCACTGACTGCAGAAGAGAAGATGGCTTGTGTTCCTACAAAGTTGGTGTTTTGGATGGTGTGGGCGTGGTAGAAAAGTCTATAATGCCTTTTGGATATTTCCACAGTGCACGATGTTGGTGAACAATAGTATGCATTATTTGTGACTGCATTACATTTGCAGTGAGTTAAGTAAGGCTGTAACTTTCTACAATAGAAGTTGCTGCTGTAAATTCACCGTAACTGATTCTGTCGGTCTCACTAAAGCAAAACACTTTCATTATGGCCCACTCCTTCCTTTCATTCATACATTTCAGTCAGTGCCTTGTTATCAAGTTGTGCACAGAAGGAGATGAAATTCAAACTGAATATGGAGTGCGGGGTTGTTTCAAAATGAACCCTTTTTACTATTCACTGTTGAGGCAGCTAGACAATATGACTCGTGTTGGTAATAATGCAGACCCTAAAGGAATGTAGTGTATGTGCACATTAGTCAGGCACTGAAAGAACTCATGCTCAATTATTTCTCTATTATTTATAATCCGGTAATATTGTGTTAGCTATGTCTGTATTAATACACTTCAACTTTGTTACAGGACTGTATTTCATTACCTGTCATGTGTTTTGTCTCCACAGATTTTGAGCCAATAGAAGTGTCTGATTGGTCATTTGTTGAGAATTGTCTATTCTGCTGTTTGAGAAGAGACAAAGTAAAAGTAAGACTTCTTTTCTCCGTTCATTTACATTTGGTTATAGATTCAGCAGTGCCCCTGGGTGGTTAGCAGGACGCTGTATCATTAAAATAGCTTGTGCTCTCTAATCCATCATTGCTTGTTATTTCTTAATTATCTCGCTCATCTGTCATCTGAAGCTGTTGAGTTATTGCTCAGTGTATGCATGTTAATATGTAGACGTCTGAAGGCGTTTGAATAAACTCTTTTGCGTTTTGACAGGAACACTTAATTGGCTTAAACAACGAGAAGCTTGAAGATACACCCAAACCTCTCCTGGTTAAAGATCAGCTCACAATCAGCAGACTAGAGAAGCAAGCTGAGGAATTTCTCAATGCAGTCCTCTGCAAAAAAGGTGAGTCTCGATGTTTGCACCTTTGTTGGAATGTTTACTAATCATCACTTAGAGCACAGAACAGGCATGCAGACTCAACACTTGTGACCCTGATTTTCTTTTTTTTTTCTTTCAGATGTGCCAAATTTCTCAGACCCACACATTCCAGTAGTGGCTCGAGAGATTCTTCAGAGGATGATCAAACAGTTTGCTGCCGAATATACCTCAAAAACCAACTCCCCTCAGGACAGCCGCTCAGATTCCCAACCTCACTCTGACCAAAGCCTGCCGACCCCATCCTTGGTCTCAGGGGCTCCTCCTGTTACCAGCCCTGCTGCCTCTCCGGCTGCGCCAGCACACAGCCACAACCCTGTGCTAAGCAAGCTCCTCATGGCTGACCAGGATGTTCCTCTTGATCTCACCATCAAGAAACCCCTGTCTGAGCCCAGTGAACAAGGTAGGGTTAAACACATCTGTAAACTAGATTCATTACTAAACAGGTAAACTGGTTATAGGCCAGCTTTAACTTAACGTTGATTTCTTTTTTTTAATAGATGGTGTCCTTGATTTATCAATTAAGAAGAATCGCTATAGCAGCAGCCTGTCTGTCCCTAGCCCCTGCCTTTCTCCGGCCACATCCACGGTGAAGGGGTAAGTCTCCAGTTCCTTACGCAGTACCGTTTTTGAGGATTTGTTACATTGTAGTTCAGGATGAACAAAATTAATTTGGAAGAAATGGGTGGAAATGTTATTTGTAGTGGCATCAGTGCACTTGCACTTGTCTGAAATTTGAATCTTGAATTTGGGGATCACTTAGCCACTTGGTTGCTCGATGAAAGTGAAAAACAGACAAAGTTGTGATAGCAGAATTTCTTTTGAAAGAAAGGCGGAATAATCCCCAGTGCCATACTTTATAGTGCTTTTAAACCTCACTCCCACATATCCCAAAGGGTGCAGTTTACATCCGTATATATCATTCAAAGTAAATACTAATTTTAAATTAATCCATGCCTTCGAGAAGTGTAGCAGTTGAGGTGCTGAAATTAATTATGTCTCCCTGATAAAGATCCAAAGGATTACGTTGAATTGTTTTATTCGCAAAGTATTTGATGTGCTGGTAAGATGAGCAGTTTTCATTGCATAAAATAAACAGAGAATGTGAATGTACCAAATATTAAAATTATATTTGGATTACTTAATTACCAGTGATGCCTCCTCTACTAGGTGGAAATTTTATAGCTTTGTATGCTTAGTAAAAAAAAACTGCTTCCGGTTTTCATCTTACTTTGCACATGATATTTAGCACGTACACACATTCTTGATATGTAAAAACATGGATTCAGCCATATTAACTTTCTGTTCAATAATTTTACCTCCAATCAATGTCCATATAGTTATAACCATTATGCCCTTAGATAAATCCTTAAAAATATTTTGATACAACGAGCTGTTGCAGATGAATTGTACATTGTATGTGACCTGAGTTAGTCAGTTAGATTTTGAGTTTAATACAAACAACCCTCTGCTGGCTTACTCTTTTATTGCTGCGCTTGTTCAGTGGTAACGTCACACACAAAATGTCAAGAGCTTTATTTGCATAAGTAATTTTGTATGGCATACTTACTGTGCCCTGCTTAACATCTACATGCAAAGCTCCCTTACTGCAGTGACAAATACTCCTTTCTCTTGGCTATTCTTTTTCAGCCACAGGAATACTAAGACTTCTTTGTATTCCAAAAGTGCCTTTTCTTTCCTTATTTCCTCATTGTTTCTTTGCCCTTTCTTTTTTTGTTTTTTATGTTTATTCAAAAATTTGTAAACAATTATAAAAGCAAGCAAATAAAAAAAATGTCAAACTTGAGCCTTTTTTGTTCTTAAAAGTCACACACACACACACATTCACACAGTCAGTTGTTCACCAAGATAGTGATGTTACCAAAGCAAGGTCATATAATAAAGGAGTGGCCAACATCCTCCCCTCCCCAACCCATCCTCCTTTAGAAAAGAGAAAAGGGCACTGTGCAAGCTCTGCTTACACCCAATTTCCTTCCATCCAATCAGGCGATCCTTGAGAGCGGACGGACAAGTCGGGCTGTTAATGAGGAGCCTACAGGATGGGATGAGGAGGGAAAATATCGGCCACTCCGCCAGTTATAAGCCTTCCTCGTCTCTTGCATACTCGGTGCACATCAAAAAGGAAGCCGATCTGGAAAGCGACCCAGAGTCACCTCTCAACCACAGCTCCAGCCCCACTGACCCTTTCAGAAATGCAACCTCGTCCTGGAATTCCAAAACTCATTTTGGGGCCCTACTCAAACTCAAAACCAGCAGTGAAACTAGCGAGCACTTTAAAGACATACCCAGGTTGTTGGAAGCTGCTGGACTTTTGACAAAGTCACTCGCCTATGAGAAAGGTAACCTCGAGGACACCTGCAGGGACCACAGCCTTTCTCTTTCTCATTCATCTTCTTTTGACCTCAAGATTCCCCAAGTGCGGGTTTTTGCCACAGGAACCAACCAGTCTTGGGATTCATTGTCCACCGAATATTCAGGTTCACTTTGTGAGAACAGTCTGGGAAAGAAGCTTTGTTCCGTTCTACCCAGGCAGATCCATAAAAAGAGCAGTGGAGGTTTTAATGGCTCAGGTTCGGAGAAGGAATACTGGCCTTACCCCTCTGACCGACAAGCCTCGGGTGGAAACTATCTTATGGATTCTGAGTCAGACCTAGGTACCAAGCAGCCAAGGAAGAAACGGGGACGATATCGACAATACAACACCGAGCTGCTGGAAGAGGCCATAGGGTTGGTGATGGGCGGGAAAATGAGTGTGTCTAAAGCCCAAACCATCTACGGCATTCCACACAGTACCCTGGAATACAAAGTGAAAGAGCGCCTGGGGACCTTGAAGCATCCCCCCAAAAAGAAAATGAAGCTGCTGAGTCAGGTGGAGGAACAGGGTGCTTCCCTGTCCCCCAAAAGGAAAGAGCACATTGTTTCTGACAAAAGTGCATCTGAAGAGAATGGGACGGATTTCCCTGAGGGAGGCCTCATATCAAATGAGTGATCCATCCATAACATTATAACCATGATTACTAGTACTTTTTACCATTGCATTTGCCAGACAGTGCTAGTTGCTGACTTTGTTGATCACAGAATCTTAATAGTTGTATTTATTATTAATTTATTTAATTGTAGCCCTCCCTTTTGGTCATTAATACATTGGTATGTTATATATATGTATGGCCATCTATCTTAAACTCAACTTCAGAGTTAACACAAATACTACAGCACATAATTTATTCATTAATTACAGTTTCTTCATTTAGATTATGCTTTAATATTAATAATTCCCGCATCTAGAAATGAGTATGCACATTGAAGCCATTGAAGCTTGTTTAAGGAGGTGGCGCCCCTTAGTGTCTTCTCTCAGTACTGACCATATGCTCAAAGTACATATAGAGTTAATTTTATGAATATGCATGTCCACCCTATTAACGTAAAGTGTTTAAAGTCTCTACCACTTTCTTGCAAATGCACCTCTATGACTGAGATGAACACTGGAGATGTGTCGGTCTGTCCAAACACATTTAATTCTGAACACTGTCATCAATGAAACATTTATTTATTATTCTTGTCTGTTGCAGTGGCATAGTTTGTCAGTCTGGCTTTCACTCTCCTTTTCAATTCCAATTATACTTACCTTCACAGTCATGACATTTTTTCCCACCTACGTTTTATTTACTGTATCTTTTGATCTGCTGTATGGTTGATAAGTTTTTCATTGCCTTCTCTGCGCTCACGAGAAGTTCAGATTGGGATGCAATACATGTTGGTCATAGAAAATGTCTATCGGGTAACAGCATTACAATACACACACAAATATACCTCAGCTACAAATATGCTCAGCTAAATCATTGCCTCATAAGTAACCTCTAACAGGGAAGCATATAATACCCAAATAAGCCTTTTGAGGTAACATTTCAGGATGTCTTACTGACAAGTGTGCGGGTTCTACTCTCAGTTGTATTCACAAACTACCTTAAGTAGTTAACAGTAGCATTTTAGTGCCAGTGCAAGCCTTCACGGCATTTCAGTTCTGCGTGATTTAGGGCTCGGTTTCTGTCAGATTTCAGGTTTTATGTGTTTTTTTTTTTAAATAATTCAAAAATGCAGTATTTATTTATTTATATATAAACGCACACGTCCATACACACAATTACAGTTATGCCTCATTACACACTCACCTGAATTCTCAAGTTACCAAGGCAAAAATTCAATGGAAATTATTTTCATTGTGTTGAATTATTGAATGTAAAATATTATGTCATGCCGCATTGCATTTCAGCATCTGCTTATGGTTGGTTAACCATTAGTAGCTCTGATGTGCAGTTACATACGAGACCAGGTATACTGTATATATGTTTTATTACTGTGTGGATCATCGTCATTTGACGTTGTTTTCCGCATCCAAAACTAGCTTTTAATTAAAAAATAGATTCCTATTTTGAGACCGACCATGTAAGGGTTTGGGATGACACTGTCCCTGCCTTGAGATATTTCTGTTTTCAGTTGCTATGTCAAAACTCAGGTTAATAATTTCCTTAAAATGGACACAAAGATTGGATCATGGTGCTATTAATAGAGAATGAGGGTTGTGCTTAAAATCCCTCCCTATTGTATGTGTTTTTTTTTTGTTTTTTTTCCCCAGTTTCATTGAATTCTTGCCTGGTTTTTGACTCATCCGTCATTTTGGTCAGGACATCATTGTGCATTATCACTTTTACCTCAGAATTCTACGGAATATGGGATCATAGCCCATAATTGTTTTATCAGGTCAACAACTAATCTCTAGCAAATGTTGGTAATGATGTTTTTGCAAGTCTTGCAGCCTTTCTGATGTAGAGAGAGTTGCTTTAACTTACATACGTTAACTCGGATATTATAACTGCAGTCATATTACATTTGTCTAGACATTTCTGGTGAAAAATAATAGTAAAATTTATTTCAGGGACAGGTATATCAATAGCACTGTAACAGTAATATAACGCTGTGTTTGATGGTAAACTTAATAACTTGCTTGACTTTTTGTCTTCTTTAAGTTTTGTTCGTATACTGACACTTCTTGCGCAGATATTTTTTTTTTTTTTTTAAATATGTTTGAAATTCTCTTGCTCACACAAATTGAGAAAGCATATATAATTCTTCTGCATATGGTTGAAAAAAATACGACAAAGCACATGCTTCAAGTACGCATCACTTAAATTCTAGTCACTTGCTGTTGTGACATACATTTTTTTCTTGAATTGACAATCATCCACCATTACTCGATGTCTCCATTCATTTTCAATTGCATTTTATTTAATATATGAAAGACATACAAGCGCTTTGAGTGTATTGATGGATAAATCATGTTTTTGCGGTCTTCACTTTCTATTGTAGCAAATATAATGGTTGACTACCTCATCTGGAAACCCATATCACAGTCTCCTGTTCTCTTAGCTGTTTTATGTAGCAGTTTTTGACGCACACTACACACATTTTAGAGTAGAGTAGTGTTGATATAAAATGGCAGAAAATGTGAAAGTTCAACCATGTGTAAATATTTCAGCGGATCCTTGTAGATACTTGCACCCTGCTCTATTTAATGTCTTTTTTCTCAATGATGTTTCTCTTTTGGGTGGGGACTGAGCAGTACTGTGGTGACAAAGGCATTTTTGATGGTCTCCCGCTTTGGAGGAACCATTGTGTTTCTAAATTAGGGAACCACTTTAGATACTTTCTCAAATGGATGGTATATTTGGAGTTATTTTCTTAATGCAGTATTTATTAATCAATATTGATTCAGTAATGATTTTATTATCTCTTCAATAACCATGAATGTAAACGGCTTTAATAAAACAAATTATTGCTCGCATTACTGTTTATGTAGACAGAGATTAAGATTAAAGAGTGTACTGCATAAGAGGTATATTTAAACGTCTTACACGGTAGAAGTTAAGGTTTATGATTTAGGACTGTCCTTCCTTATTCTGACACAAGTTGGTGATCTTTTGCTTGATAATATATATATATATATATAATATGTGAGGACCAAAGTCTATTTGCAACTGCAACTGTTGTGGCTATACGAATGACTAAAGAAATGCCTGTCCATAAAAATATGTACAGTTATTTAATATTTACAGTATAAAGGAGTTGTATTTTGCATGATTGGACTAAATCACGTCTGTCATTGGGATGGTTCTATATGGTGACGTTTAACTTTGAGGATGTTTTATTGAAAATACTTATTGGAGTGTTGGTGTGTTTACTGTCAAGTTTTCAATGTTGTAAGTAGATTAACTGTGACCCTGGAATATTACTAAACCAGTTCGAAATCTGGTTAATGGCTCACTGAAAAGGTATATGATAAAATATCATTGCTTAGTTCGTATTTGCCAGATTATTTATAGTGCGTAGTATATGGACGTTGTATATGAGCAAACACCCCATGTGTGCTCGTGAAATATTGTGAAACTAAGTTGGATTTGTTTAGCCTTTGCTTGTTAGATTGGTTATTATATATCAGCAGAAAAAAAACATTCGAGTCATTGAGTACTTTGAGTCAGTTCCTTACTGCAATTTTAAATGAAACATAGAGCAAAACCCTCAGGGATGAAACACTACCACTAGTTATTCAGGTACTCCACTCAACTCCTTACATCTTGCAAGTAGGGATATGGAATTAATGAGCTTAGCAAAAATGTTAGGCTCTTCTAGTTGCAGCAAATGTTATTTTTTTAAGCTCTAAAACTTATTTTTAAAACTCTAAACGTTACATTAGAGAAATTTTTCATGCTGTATACATCGTTTTGTGTTTAGAGCCAAAAAAACCTTAGTACACCTTTTTACAGTTTCATTCATTTTATACTCTTACATGATGAATGTCAATAGAACTTCAGTGTAGGTAAGAAGTTGACCAATAGGGTATTTAATTGACAAGTTTCTTTCCAGGGCAGTGCCTGAAATAGCATATACTATGTACTAAAACTAAGCATTACAAGCTGCTTAGTGTAACAGCCTAAGCATTTTCAACAAAAGTACTCTTCTCAGTTGCTGTACATTATTGAAGCTGAAATCTATAAATTCAGTTCAAATCACCATTCTGTTATTGGTCATGCATGTAGTGGAGAATACAAACAACAAAACAGAAAGGGATGAGGATTTGTCTGAAGCTTTTACAGTTTTAAAAGTAAACATTGAAATTTAGGTGGTAACCTGTATTCCCCTGCTTGATCTGGAAAATCTTAACTTTCTATAAGGCTAGAAACCAACATGTAGAGTAGCGTCTACATAGCTAGCTTAACACTAGTTATTCTGCTAACTTTTCTGTTGCAGAGGTGATAAAGGAATGAAAGGAAAAACTACAGATTCCAGGTTTATAATGTAAATTTTAAATCATTAATCAAACACTATTGGTTATAGTTATTTATCAATATAATGTAGCAAATATTGGTCAACAGGACATCAGACTACTTAAGTTTGCAGTATGTTGTGCTCGGCAGTATATGCGGTCCTTAAACTATTTTCTACACTCAACATAGCCTTGTAACATGTCACCTCAGGAATCTAGGTGTGATTTTGTCTGTTTTTGAAAGACTGGAGTGTAGCTTGGGAAGGATATATTTTTTATTTAGTTTTGTTTTCTTGTTTAGTTTTGTTTTTACAAAGAAAAAGCATATATTTTTGGTATAATGTGCTGGTATAAATGCTCCAAAGGTATTGGAGGATTTTGTAATAGACCTGCCACACTGACACGACTTTTAGCCAAAAATACAGAAATATGCCCCCGCCCTGTTGAGTGTTTAATTTAAATTTGTATTGACACATTATTCACATACAAGTATTCAAATAACTAAGTCTGTATATCGTCAGTCATGCTTGAATATCTATTTTGACTTTTATTCTGCTTAATATGGATTAAGTTGTTGAGCACTTGTATCTAAATGTCACCCTTTGCACTAGTCGTTGAAAAATTTGACATGAAAAGTTGATGAAACTGATGTACTTAATATTTGCCCTTAATGTACTTGCTCTTTCAAGTGATAAAATGTGTTTGACTTGTTTTAATCAGAGTGGGCTACCATTACTAAATGTCTTGTGCATGTATAATTTCCTTTCTTGATGTATACTGTAAAAAAGCACTTGTGCAAAGAAGAAAAATTTAGTAGCCGTAACAATGTAATTGGTCAAATTCACTGGATGATTAATTCACTTTTAAAATCACTTATTCTTCTAATAAACATGCAACAATCAACATGTTGGTAAATTTGTGATTTATTTCACATAAACACTTTTTGAATGCACACCTATTTGTTAGTAGTATGAACCAATGTTGCTTCTTTATATTTACATCTGTTTTATTTTTTGTTTTTCCCCATAGTGAGTCTCCAGACTTCCGTGTTGTAAAGGCAAAAGACCTGCAGTCCACCTCGACTCTGGAACAGTTCATGGCCAAACTGTGTCCCCACCATCAGAGACAGATAGTGGATGCCATAGGGTTTCTTCAGACAGAGGTCAAAGCACTTGCAGCCTCCAAAACACAGAAATCCTCCAAATTTAACTCTGGTGCCCAGGGAGGTGCTTGTTCCACTGCAAAATCCAGCGCAGTCACCCCTGAAAAGTCATACCCTGAGCTAAAGTTTTCCAACCAGTCTACCCCCAAATTGGAAGTCCAGGATGCGTCTTATTCCATCCCAAGCGGTTGTGCAATGAGAAAAGTTCCAGAGACTGCTGTGTCGCTGAAAACACCTGGACCTGCTTTGGATCTTCGCACCCCTGGGTCAGGGAGTAACCAAGTTTTGGCCACTCCAACTGCTAGTCCAGTGGATGCAGAGAACAACCGTCATGGTGATCATGCGCCTCTAAAGATGAAAATCATGACTAGGAATGCTGCTGGTAAGAAGTTGTCATGTGTGCTCAATGCCTCTCTTGGTTCTCAACCTGACACTTTGGAGGACAGACAGGGTAACTCAAATTCCTCCAACAGAGCAGAGACTCAAAGTGCTAGATTCAGCCCTGTGAAAAGACACAGTCCGGCTAGTCATACACATCAAGCTAGGCAGAGACAGGCTCTCTTGGCAATTTCTCCGGACTCTGCTCGGACCGCCAGGAAGACTATTAGACCATCCACCGACCATCGGACAAGGGACTCTGCTTGCGGGGGAGTGGCTGACCCTGATATCGGCCACTGTGACATTGTTTTTATTGACAAACCGATTACAGAGTGTTTTAAGGACCAACAGCGCAGCATGCTTCCACGCCGCAATGCCAGAAAAAGCACCAGAGGACATATGTATTCAGATGAATTCTGGGAGTTAAAAACTGTTCGTACACTGGCTGGGAGGGGCAACTGTCCCAATACCATGCCAGAGATGATTACATTGGTCACCCCAAAACAAATACTTTCAAAGCCTGAAGGTGTACCACCTGTAGATATGCCTTTTGTTGGCTCATGCACGGAAACAATGAATCAGCAAACGCCCACAGAAGAGTCAGATGAGAGTCTCATTCCAGGAACAGGAGATGTGGTACAGGTAGCGGTCAGTAAAGTCGATGTTATAGTTGAAACCAGTCAAACGGATCAGTGTCAGAGCAAGGGGCAGTCTGATTCTCCATTAAATTCCCCATCAGAAAACAAAGAAACTTTTATGAACACAGATGTAGAACAGGAAGCCCCTGCAGAATCCCAGATGACAACAGGAGGTGAAGAAAGCGTTGGTCAGGCAACATTTGAAGCAGTAAAAGAAAATGAGCCAGAGTCTCATGAGGACACGCATGAAAGTACAGAGCAAGTAGTACCAGAAACAGTAGTGGAGTCAATTGAGAATATTAGCACAGAAGAAGCTGATCCCCAGCTTTCCTTAGTTAAACTAAGCAGTGAGCCTGTTCTTCTGCAGAATAATGAATCACCAGTGAATCAAGACGAGAAAGAGATTGAGGAAGATAAAAGTCAGGAAATGCAAAATAAGGAACCTCAGAAACTTCAGCTGGAGCCACAGATACATGAGAGCTTAGAAGTGACAGAAAAGGCCAATGCCACAGGTTCAGCAGGGCAGGATTTGAAAGAAACAGAAATGGAAACATCTGAGGCAGTTGACAATGTTATGCCCACAGAAGCAGTTGACAGTGTTATGCCTTTGGGCACAGAAGATAAAATTGAGGATGATGTGTCTTCAAAGACACTAGATGCACTCTTAAAGGAATTACCACCATGGCGTAGGAAAAAAGGTACCACAATTTTGCTTCCAAAGAGGCTCAGACAAACAGAGACAGTCATAGTAGGTTATTTTAATGGAAGGCCCATATCCGCCTCTGATAGAAATCTGCGTCGTAGAGCAAGTAACCATACATCTCCTAGTAAAACTCCAGTGAAATCGAGCGATAGTTTACCCAACAACAGTACTGATTCAACTATTGATTCAACCACTGGAAATACAAATCTGGAGAAACATTTACCTGAAACAGACACGCCTGTAAAGATTGAGACAACTCCCATGATTCAGCAGGTGGCGGAAGATTCTTCTGACACACCATCAAATCCAATACCTGAAGTTCCCCCGTGTACTAAAAAAATCAAGAAACAAAAGAGGCTGAGCAATTCTCTCAGCTCAGATTCCAAACGGCAACTTAGATCAGCCAGCCAGAAGCCATCTGAAACTAAAGCAGCTCAGCCCATTTCACCCGAGAAACTTTCTAGTAAACCTATTCTTCCATCTACAGAGCAGCTGCCCTCCCTCCCTCTTCCTCATCCACTTCCAGTTGCAGAGTCCCCTGCAATAAGCTCAACTGAACCTATAGTCCCTGAACAGTCTCAACAGGACACAGTCCCAGACACTGCTGAATTAGAAATCAAAAATACTCCAGTAGAGACAACCTCTGAAGACTTGGAAAAAAACAAAGCAGAATTGCAACTGCAAGCTAAACAGAAACTAAGATCTGCCAAGGTTGCAGCAGATGATAGCAAGAACGAGAAAGGTCAGCTTAGTGAAGTATCGGGTCCATTAGAAAATCTAAGTCCTGTAAAGACGGAACTGCAAACACCTATAATGCCATTAAGAGGAAAACGGGTTCTCCGAAAGGAGGCAGAAGCAAGTGAGGTTGCTTTGCAGCAGAAGCCAGATGTAGCATCTTTAGAAGACAAGTCTGTTAATGGAGACGATAGCAGTTCTTCTGTATTGGACAGACCCACAAGAATGCCATTAAGACGGGAGAGCAGTAAGGCTGAAATGTCCCACCAGTCTGTTACACAGTCATCACCAGTGGACAACAAGAAATTAGCTTTGAGGTCACAAACACTGGCTGCACCATCTACCAGTATTACTGTAGCTACAAGACAAACTGATGCATCTTCCTCTAGAATATTGCCCGAAAGAGTAACTAAAGCTCAGATGAGGCCCCCTTCGGCATCGAGTGCGCCTGTGCCCCACAGCTCGCAAATTCCCATCATTACACCGAGACATGAGCCCCCAAAACAAACTGTCAACAAATTCTTTGAGACTCTGACTGGAGAAGAAAGCCAACATCTAATTACAAATCTGAATCTTAAGTATGATAAAATGCAGAAAGGTTGGGTGCAAATGGACAAAGAAGGTCAGCCGACTGCAAAATACAAAAATAAATCCGACAGACAGGCAGCTATATGGAAAAGCAAACGCAGGGCACGAAAACCAAAGTCTTTGGAGCACCAGAAATACTCACCAGTCCAGATGCTTTTTATGAAAGGTTTTAATCTCACCAGTATTTGTCGCTGGTTTCTTGAATCGACAGAAACTAAGTCCCTTGTCATTGTCAAGAAGGTGAATACACGTCTTCCGTCAGAAACTCAGCTGTGCTTCCACAGCTCGTCAGGATCAGGGTCCTCTCAGGGGGTATTTCCAAGCCTACAGGCAGAGCGGTTAAAGAAACATTTGAAAAAGTTTGCCATTGCTTCTCCTGTCAAGAGCAATCCCAAGAGTCAGAAACTGATTGCGAAAGCACTGGAGCTAGAGGCAAATGCAGTCAGAGGGAAAGAGAGAGAACTTCCCAGTACTGCTCAGACTTTGACAAAGTCATACACCTCTGCCAAAGCCAGTGCACAGACAGAATCCCAGAAATCCTCTGGAAAATCAAAGAATCCAGCTAGTGCAAGGATCTTGAGGAAATACTCTAATATCCGAGAAAAGATACAGCAAACCACTGTTAGACTAAAAGAGGCCTCAAAAATCTTAAAAACTAACAAAATAAAAAGACTGGCCACCACAAAATCTGCTGCCAAGTCAAATCTGAGGCCATCGTTGAAGGCACGAAAATCAGCCCTACCTGTCAGTAAACGAATGAAAGAGTCTGCAGCAAAAATTCAAAGGCGTAAAATGTTGGCTGGAAAAAAATCAACAAAGCATTCAGTTCATGTGAGGGCTGTTAAGGCTCAGGGCAGTAGTAAAACTTCAAGAGGTGCAACTAAAAAAGATCTGCCAAAGAGATACTCTCAACGACTGGGGTCTCCTAAAAGATCTGAACTTAACCCTGTCGACGTGAAAAGTAAGGTTGAAAATAAAAAACACACTGAAGCAGAAAGAACAGAGGTGGAAAAACTTGTGAACAAAGCAAATTCAGGTGTAGAAAGTGTTGAGGAAAGTCCACAGCAGAGCCTGGAGGTCAAGGTTCCAACCTCTCCCGACCAGGTACTAACAAGATCGCAGAGAAAAATGGAGGCAGCAGTCTCTTTGAGTGGGAGCCCCCGTCATGCTTTGGCGAGGGTCAAGAAGTCTGTGAAAACACAAAGTGCTTCTCCTAAATCGGTTAAAAAAGCTGAAGAACCTAAGCCGAGGAGAAGCATAGCTTTTAAGTCTCCTGCAGAAAGGAAACGGGGATCCTCGCTGCCACGAAGTGCAACTAAACTGGCAACCAAGAGAGCTCAGGAGCTTTTAGTAACTCCAGCAAAGCGCACCAGGACATCACTCTCAAAATGAAATGGACCTGCAGAGAGGTCATCTTTATTTAGATTTAGAAGATTTTTTTTGATTTTCTTTTATCTGGAATATGCTCAGAAGGACCAAATGTATCTATTTTGTACTCTCACCAAACTCTTCAGAGGATACATTTTTCAATATGTAAGGAAGGAACATATTTTCAAATTCATTTATTTTGTAAACCTCCAGCGTGGAAACTCAGATGTGTTGGATTATTTGCTTAGCATTCATTCAGGAACTACAGTCCTACATGATGTCTAGTAGATGCAGTTGCTGTTTGGCTTTGTGTTTCAGCACTCTACGACACGGCTGGAGATGGCAACAGCCTATCAAACCTCATTTTAAAGGTTTAAGGGTTAACGAACATAGAGCTTCGATGCAGTTATTGAGGTGACATTACATTAATTTACCACCCTCTTATTTTTGTATATAATTATTGTTTTAGATGATGGCGTGCACTGCGAGAAAGGAGCTTTGAATAAAATTGTTACTTACAGTAAGTAGGCAGTTTGTATCTCCAGCCTGTCTTCCAATCACAACATTGTGAATATGTGACTGTTGTGACCAGGTGCCTTATTTATGAGATGTAATAGAATGTGTCGCTAAATGTGAAAACTCCTGTCCTCTAGTTGCTTTCAGTCCTGGAGAGGCAACGTTCGCTTGGTAACGGAGTGTGTGCAAACTGTGTTCCACGCGGCATGTGTTTCACGCTTCATCTGCAAATTCTTATGTTGACTAAGGCATTCGGATTTTCAGACATCCTCGTACAGGACAGGTTTATTTTTATACCCATTTTTCCAGAGCATTAACAGAAAATTGTTCTCATAGTTGTGTTAGGTGTTGAGGTCTGAATTGTCAAAACAGGCGTGTTCTTCATGTGTCATGACAAACGTTTGTATTATTTTGTCGTTCGGGGGACAGGTTTCATTGCTGTGTACCTCTGCTGATTATTGCACCTGTTGTTATCTGCTCAAAATGGTAGCGTTGAGTATTTTACCTGCTTCTGCATGTGTTAAATCTTGTTAATGTGGAGTCGGTTTCAGCAACCGTTGGCAATGCAGCCGTGAAACCCAGCACTATCTTTATGCCCCTGATCTATGAAAGCCACCTTCAAGGCTGTGCACACATTTAATGCACATTCTGGAAACCTACATAAGAGGACGTTGGCATACTGGCTGCATCACTTTGGTAATACTTCTTCAGAAAAAAAGGCCTAAAAATATATATGATGATTGAACTTTATGGCTTTGTGACCAGTAATAATGCATTAAGGAGTGATAATTCACAAGCTGGATAGGATTTTTGGGGGGTAGCTTAATCACACTTCTAAGTTCTGAAGCAGTTTTATTATATATATTGTTTTGTCTCTGACTGTCGGGCAGATGTTCTCATAATGTGAAGTTTGTTTACTTCTTCAGTAGTAACTTACAGTAGTGTGTTACCATTTTAGCACAGTGTTACATTTTCTTTTATTTTTACGGTCATTTCCCTTCTGAGGGTAAATCATCTTGTAAATGCAAAAACCGATCCGCCATGTTTTTATTCTTATTTAAGAGCTCCATGTAGGCTAGTGAATTTAGCAAATCTAAAACAGCCCACCAAATATCAGACTTGAACATGTTTATCCTTTACAGTTGCTATTTAAAGATTTTGATTTTGTATATTAGAAAGAAATACCTGCTTTATTTGTGGTAATCTCAAGAATGATGCATCTTTATGTTGAGAACTTTGTATTTTTGCTGGAGTTGATATAAAGATGTTTGAATTTTATCTTTTGTTTCTTGGAATTTATTTATTTATTTTTAGCCAGAGTTTTATCAAAGACAAATGTCTAACTTCAATAACAGCATTTCAAAAGTTGGGTTTGTGTGTACACAGACAAAAAAATATGTGCCGTGTCAAAGGATGAGAAAAAAAAAACATCTGACAGAGAATCCTTCTTGATGTCATGCCCACACACCCCATCAGTCAGAGCACTGAGTTCTACTGATTTGTTGAATTATCTGCTACAAGTGCTGATCCTTCACTAAACTGCCAAATATTTTCAAGTAATTGCTGCTCTCTATGAGAACCGGGCTACTGTG
This sequence comes from Planiliza haematocheilus, assembly GCA_005024645.1. Lineage (NCBI taxonomy): Eukaryota > Metazoa > Chordata > Actinopteri > Mugiliformes > Mugilidae > Planiliza > Planiliza haematocheilus. The sequence continues at coordinate 321,792 of SRSE01000845.1, read as the reverse complement.
GCTCTAACCTAACCTCAAGGCAAATCCCTAGTTTTGTGAAATGGCTTTTATGTAGCCAAACGATGGCATTTCACATAACTGGGATCTGCCATGACCTGCCATACGGCTCATGGGCGAGAATCCTGAGCACCACAGGAAGCTCCCACTGTGGGACAGATTGGTAAACAGTTGGCCTCTGTTACTTGAAAAAAAAAAAAAAAAAAAAAAACAGTAGCTGAATGAACCACTTCTCACTGGAACCAGTGTGACATGAGGAAATTGACATTTCATTCCATTAAGGTGAATGATTCATCCTTGTTCAGACAGAAACGAAACACTCCATTATCTTTTATTTCATACAGATAATAGACTGAGGCTGTGCTTCATGAGTGGGCCAGCTCTCAAATCTCACTTAAGTTCCTGCCAGTGTTACCATCCTCAACAAAAATGAGTAAAATCTCTGCATCCAAGGCGGTGACATTGGCAGGTGGAGCACTGTGAGACCAGTGCACTGAGCTGTTAATATAAGAAGTGATTAGTGTTTTCTACTTGATCAGTGATTGTTTGGAGACGCAAAGAAAGTATTTGTCTACTGCATGGTTTACCAGTGAGAAGCGAAAATTTTGTTCTTGTTCTCAAGGTGAACAAGAACAAATTTCTCGCTTTTTGCAGAGTGTGTAACAAGCTTTGCTCCATAAGTTACTGCAGGTTCATGCAAATAGAATAGCTTTGCTTTTAAATGCACTGTTCTGGTGTGATTTAAAAAAAAAAAAAAAAATTATGTTGTTTTAGTACATACGAGTCAAAATACAGTAATTTAAAATTAGCACCAGAATACATTTTGGCTAGGTTGTTTATACTTCCCGAGAAAACTGCCAAACTGCAGGGAAGTCCCCATGGGGCACTGCCACTTGCAGCAAACGTCACACACGCTCATCGATAGTGAGGTGCATATTTCTTATTATTGTCATTTTCACAAACGTGTCTGTTGGATCACGACGATCATGATTTCGGATCTTGCAGAGAACCTAGCTGGGAGTACTATTGCTTAAGCTTGCGAAAAATTTGTTCTTGTTCTCGAGGTGAGCAAGAGCAAGAACAAAGTTCATTTTGACCAGGTCATTTATACTTCACGAGAAACTTAAGTGAAACTCCCACTGCACAACAAGAATAGTGTAACCATCCTTGACAAAAATTAGTTCTTGTTCTCTGGAAAAAAAACTTTGTTCTTGTTCTTGAGGTGACCGAGAACAAGAATGAAGTTCGCTTCGGCCTGGTCAAGTGGGGGTTTCTATCTTGCACGATGCTTTTCTTTTCATTCTTTGTTTTTGATTCAGTACTCAGTTCATATCTAATTGGTCACTTCATCAGCTCCTTTGAAGAAATAAGTTCTTGTCGTTAAACGGTTAACAAAAAATCTAATAGTTATTCGGGAATTATAGTTGTTCATGTGATGTCTTAAAAAACTTTGAGCTTAAAGTTTCACCAAATAAAGACCAAGTGAAAGGGAACAAAAGACAAAGACATTCGTAAAAGCACACACATTTAAGTTTAATTAATGAAAAGAGTGGAGGTTTGGTAAACATTTTGTCGGTGGCACTACATACATTCAGCATTATTGAGTCTTCAGTTCAATCCCACCATCAGTCCTGTAACGTAAAAGCAAATCGACGGAACCCAAGCAGGAGGATTTCTAAAAATTTTGCACCAGTTCAATACAACAGAGACATTGTGTTGTTCACAATAACAAGTATGTATATAGTTCATAGGATGAAAAAAAAAATAATATCTGTGTTTCTGGTCCTGTGACCAGATAACTGAATTACATCTCAATATAGCACAAGCACCACTAAGATGTCTACCAGGAAGTTGAACGCACCAGTCCAGTACAGATCAGTGCAGAGGAAGGAACGGAGACATGAAAAGAAAGTCACTAAATGTGCACCTTTACGAGGCACACGGCCTAAGTATTACAGTGACTGTTCATCAGTATCCTTTATGAGATCTTCTTAAAATGTCATTGTACACCACTGGGATCACATCAACAGCATGTAAAACAAAGTTAACATGGGTAGCAATATGAGTAGGAGCTCTGTGATGTGACATTGTACCAAGCTGAGATCTGGGTCTGCAGCCTTTCACACTATAAGGAGACTTTAAACATTTAGATCAGCAAAATGGAGAAACACAATCTGCCTTACACCATCCTGATGGACTGTCACTTACGCAACAGGATGTGATTTCTATATCTTACATTGGAAACTAAATAACAGCTAAAAGTTACCACTTCATGAATAAGCATAGGTCATATTTATCTATACACATTTATACATTCAGGTATGACTGTTCATTGTAATTGGCACCATTTCTTCTTTTTTTTGTTGTTGTTGTTGTTGTTGTATGAATTGACAGAACTGACAGACGCTGAAAATGTCCAGACCTCTCTGGCTTATTATCCGTCAGTAGCAGGCATGTGATGCTTCACACAGTTGCCCTAATCAAAGAGGATGATACACCTTGACATTGTCCACAGAGGCAACTTCATCCTGTTTCTTCTGGCTTGACAGCAGCTTATGATCAGTTGAGCTTGACTACTTTCACTCTGTTGAACTGAAAACTCCTTCTTTCTAACAGCGCTCTAATTCAAATCATAGAAATGTAACCCAGCACTTCAGCAAAAACAAAAAACAAAACAAACAAAAACAAAACAATCAGAAGTGTAGTTAATCACATGGTAAAACTGAGGGTCGGGGAGGGGTGTCTCTTAATTTTGGCCCGGCAGCGAATGAGAAATGTCCGAGCCGGAGAGGAGGAAAACACTGTCGCCATAAGTGATGTTACAAATACCTTACAGATTTTTTTTTTATTTCTTTTTTTTAAATATATAATTATTTTACTTTTTTCATCTTTTTAGATTTTTTTGAAAATATCTGAATGCCAGCAACATTTATGTTTATCACTTTCTACAGGAAAACGCCTTTAAGATAAAATAAATAAAAACAAGCACAGACTCTCATGAATTAGATGTAATATTCACATGGAAGACAACATATACAATATTAAACATAGTTCTAGACCAATACTGCCTCCTATACAACAAGGCCAATCAGCTGCTGCATTTCTTTTGGCCAATTAACGTACTTAATTACCTTTGTTGGAGCAAGTGAAGTCAACAAATAAAAACACCTAGGGAACCAACTGAATGACTTTCCACCAGTCCCAAAGCTTCCAGAAACAGACTTACTCTTTAACATAGAAAAATACTATACCAAAATGAAATACAAATATATATATATATTAGAATCTGTTAAGCATTTCTATATAAAGGGTTGTAGGGGAGGGTGGGGACAGCTAAAAGGGTTAGGTTACATCATGAGACAAAATATAACAAAACAAACAAAAAAAAAATATGAGAAATTAGACAAAACAAAAATCTGAAGATGATCCTGTGAACTTTTGTTTCGTAATAACATTTATAATGATATTAAGAAGCTCTACATATTTGTTGGCAAACTCTTCTCCACACATGCAACAGTTTGCACAAGTTTAATACTGCAGGCATCAGAAGGAGCAGGGCCTCCTGCTCAAATGGGGTTATGCAAATCATCCGAACCCTGAGGTGGTACATGCTGGGAGGGGAACGGGCAATGAGCACCGGGCACTGCCAGCGCCAGACTGTTTTGCTGTACGGGTAGAATAGAAAAGCTGCACCACACAAGCCCACTCACGTTGTGTTAAGACCGTGTAAATGTGTGTGTATGCCATGCATGTGCGATCATGTACTTCATAAGAGGTGTATGACTGTTTTCAGTGCTGCTAGTCAGTGCAGTCTCTATTTTTATGGACTTTATATGTTACGGTAGCTCACAGCAAACAGCTGTGGCACCAGACCACCTAGCCTCGAAGCCACGACGTCTGCACCAGATTATGTGCCGCTCTATCCCTACTTTTCCTTCTTTCCGTTCACTTCTACATGTGCATGTGTGTGGATGGATGACTGTATCCTGGCAGAGAAATTGCTAACCAAACCAACAACAACTCAACCCAAACCTCATCCAGGCCAGTCCAGGTAACCCAGCCAAGCTCAACTCAAGAAAGCTTTGCCAAGTCGATCAGTCCAGGTCTCTTCTTTACCCTCGGTTTTCTCCTTTTTCGTCTTTTCTGCCTCTTCTTCCGCTCTTTGCCAGGGTGGACCCCACTGCCTCCATGAAGTAAAGATGGTAGATGGTGGCTAGGCCGTCAGAGGCCTCACAGGATGATGGGGAATTCACACCGGATAATTTGGTTTGGAGGGATGCCTCACTCTGAATGCAACACATTTGCAATCTCTGGACCCCGTGGAACAATGTTGCCGATACAATGGTGGTGTTGCCGTTGTTGTCACGTCTACATTGTTGCGCATGATGTTTGTTTCTCTGTGTTACTGTAGGTCACACACCCTTGGAAGGGGAGGAAATGTCCTATTTTACAAACGTTGTTGTCCATAATATATAGATAGAGGTTTTATATATATTCTTTATAATCTCTCTCTTTCTTTCCCTCCCTCACTTTGCTCCAGTCTTCTCTCTTTCTTCCTTCCTTCCTTTCTTTCCATCTTCTGCTCTGCGGCAGCAACAGGAAATGTGAGTGAACGGTGCTACATGCAGCCCACGCAGCCGCACTTGATGGTTTTTTCCACTTCTTCACTGAAGGAGGTTCCATCGCTGCATTCAAAGGTGTATTTCCGGCGTTTCATTCTCTGGCTGGCGCAGCAAGCCCCCGTGTCACAAGCTCCGGTGCACTCCACCCAAGACACCATGCGCGTTGTCTGGCAGATTGCGTATCCTCGCTGCACCTGGTAGAAGTCTCGCACAGGTTCCCCTCGGCACTCAGACTCTAAGAAACAGCCAGAACGCAGAGATATTAGTGTATTTAATGATCACTGCTGTGCTTTAAGGTTGCAGACTAACCCTGAGGAAACCAACCTGCATCACACAGCTCCCCGGTGTAGCCACTTTCACAGTGACAGTACGCATCTCCTGTGTCGGAGATCTGGCAGCGGCCGTGTTTGCAGGAGAGACGGCGGCACGGGTTAAACAGCTCCCTTGTTGGTTGCACAAGGCGCCGCGGTAACCCTCTGCACACTCGCAGCGGTATGACTGAGTGTCCAGTGGGATACACTTTCCGTGGACACACCTGGTAAGAGACAACGATCTCAATCAAATGTCGAGCTCAAACAAATAAGTCAAATCAAATCTTTTGCCTTCTGACTCTTACAAAATAGCCTGAACCTTGAGAAAGATGGTAGAATTTGCTGATATTTTGTAACAGGACTGCTGTGAGTTTTATGTCAGCTAATAATGATTGATTTGCTAACAATGAGAGGAACCTTTGTGGTAGAAACTGAGTACAGCGACTACGAGTATGGCAGAGAACCAAGGTTACAAATGTAACTTGGGTTCTATTCAGGAAGAACGAAACAATGCAGCCATAAAGAAAAGTTTCTGGTGCCTTAGATGAAACAAGCACGTGCAGTGGGAGGATTATAGCCTAAAAATGGAAGAATGAACGTTTAGATAGTTCAGAAAGAAGAGAAGGAACTGAGGCACATAAGCATGGGTGAACAGTGTATGCGTTATTACTCTCATTCCCTTAAAGGGAGACAATCTGCACTACGGCTTTTTTTTCTTTTCCTTCCTTACTAATTATCTTGTAACCCCTTGGCAAGCTTTGAAACCTAGATGAAGTGCCACCTGACTGTATATTATGTGGTTAAAACTAGATCCGTATGCCATTTGCTAACATACTTGCTGCCCTGGCAGGGGTTGGTAGCAGGCTGGTCGCATTGCGCCCCACTCCAGCCTGGCTGGCAGTGGCACACAGGTCCTTGGACCCCATCAGGTTGGCAGATGCCATGCACACAGTAGATCTTCTTGCAGGGCTCGCAGCCCGGTACCACGCCGGGCTTCATCTGGGTCTTGGTGAAGTCCTGGAGCTCGTTGTTGATGTACAGGTTCTGGATACAGCCGTGGAAACTGGAACCGTTCTGGATCTGCCAGAGACGGAAAGCACCCGAGTGGACGTCCACTGGCATGCCTGTAAAAGGAGACGGAATAAAGATGTTTACACGCGTGAAGACGTCCATACTGGGCCACAAACAAACAGCTAACACGGGGCTGGTATGAGGTGTAATGAAGGAAGGCATTTCAAACATGTATGTCTCAGCAGTGCGTACTGAAATGAATACATTAACTGATTTTAAAAGTGGACTAATGTTTAATATCTGCACCGCAAGACACAACATCCTTGAAACAAAGGACGGCTAAAGGTGAAAGGTTATGGGAAAATGTCTCCTGTAGTGTTGTGTGATTGAAGAAACAGCACAGCACAGCACATCACAACAGTGACAGACAAACTACAAATGAGGAGCCACTCGTGAACAAACTTGGCGCAGAAACTGGTTGTTCTTTTTTTTCATTCATCAGCTACATTTTTACATTATCAGCGTCAGATTCATTTAATGACAAGAGTGGCTACATTACACAATGACACACATTCATGCAAACATATATTAAATGTGAGGTACAGACTGTGTCTGGTAGTTCTTCTGGTGCTACCACTAGATGGCGCAGTTAACACACTAAGCGTGCTTGGAATGACTATAAGTGGTGCATTGATTGTTCACTATAAATTGTTAATTCATGTGTTTAGAGATTTTTTTAACAAGTTCACGTGTGTGCCATATTTTCATTCCGTGTGTTAATGTAAAGCATCTAGCAAACACAGTCACGACTGAAGGTGGGGATGGTTGTGGGTGGAGGTAGGACGGGGTTGAAGGGTTGCATGGTTGAGGGGAGGGAGTGGTTGCGGTGGTGACAAAGCGAGGGGGGGAGGGGTGGTGATTGACAGTAGTGTAGTAGTTAAGAGTGCCTGCAGAGGAGGGAGGTGTGTTCTGGAGAGGGCCCCTACCCCCCACGTATAGCGGAGCCTCCCCGTTGAGGGGCCGCACCGCCCCAAAGCTGTCCATTGTGGTAGGGAGACCCCCGTCGATAGACAGGTTCACCATCTGGTCAAAGGTCACCAGCTCCACTGTGTGGAACTGACCATCGTTGATAGTCTCGGTACTGGAAAAGGAAAACACAGATTGGACTTGGAATGTCATCACTAGAGTGAATGCAAGACAGACAGTGGCTTTAAACTCGCACGTGGCAGCTTACCTGTAGATGGCATGTCCTGGCTGACTGCCGGGGTCATAGCTAACCTTGACATGACCTTGGTAGAGCTCCACTGCAATATGATCATTGTCCCCATTGTACAGCAGGATGCCATTGTCCTCAGCTGTTGACACCTTCAGAGAGATCATATTTGGCTGCTTCACTTATTCATGTCTCACACAGGCCGTGTCAACACATAGAAATCCCAGAAACGACCATGAGTACCTGCAGCGTGATGTTCGCTTGAGGCCAGTTCTTGAGGTCAGACAGCAGTAGGTAGGAGTCTCTGTCGATGAAGTTGACGCTGACCAGCTTCTCGCAGCGTGGCCCGCCAAACTCCGGAGGACACTGGCAGAGAGCGCGCCCACCCCGCTCCACACAGGGGGCGTTGTTTTGGCAGTCGGCCAGCTCACACAGCGACAGAGGCGATGGCGGGACCTCACACAGCTGGCCACTGTAGAGAGAAGGACGCGAGAGAGGGCCGCGTGAGTAAAGCAGAGGTAGCTGAAGTTCAATTCAAAGATTCGTGTGCTCTTCTCACCCATATCCTTCTTGGCAGATGCAGGAATATCCGTTTAGCTCGTCCACACACCGCGCTCCGTTCTGACAGCGATGCTCCCCGCAGTCATTGTAGTCTACGCTGCAGTCATCACCAACATAACCAGGAGAGCACACGCACCTGTGCCACACAAACACACAACACTGAAGTTAATTTGAACTCAGACAAATCTACTCCCTAGTCTTTATGTGGCATTTTATTGTTTGATCTGATAGTTCCGGTTATGATTACTCACTTGGGTCCATTGGAGGTGATGAGGCAGGTAGACTGATGTTGGCAGGGACTTTGTCCAGGGGCACACACATCTTCAATTTCTTCACACATCTCCCCTAGAAGGAAACATTTAAGAAGACGAATGTGAGGACAAACTCTTAATATTTCATGCTTTGAACTTGTGAGAATGACAAGTGCTGACAGAAAACTAGAAGGCTTCGCTTATTTCAAGAATGGTCCCATCCTTGGAGGACAAGGCAAGGCTGTAAATATTTGTTTCTAACAAGTAAAGATGAAATAATGTCTTGAGGAAAGTCTGCAGAATTTAATGCAGTCCCTCGCGTGCGCTAACCTGTGTAGTAGGGGGGACAAAAACAGGTGTAGTTGTTGACTCCATCAATGCAGGTTGCTCCGTTCTCGCAGTCGTTGTCCTCGCAGTCGTCGATGTTGATTTGGCAAGTGGGGCCCTCAAAGCCCAGCGGACACGTGCAACTGTGAAAACATCCCGTCACGTCAAGCTCCTCATACTTTCATTCCCCCCGCGCCCACTTCACAGCTCGCCCTCCTCACCTGTACACCCCCTCCTCGTCTTCATTCACCCGGCAGGTTCCTCCGTTGGCACATGGGTTACTCACGCAGGCGTTCAGTCCTGCCTCACAGTTCTTACCCTGAGACACGGCACAGATATGATGTGATTGTTTGCCGCAAAATTATACCTGCAGGTGCACTTAAGTGGGTGTTCACATGGTGTCGCTCTCACCTTGAATCCCGGAGGACAGCTGCACCTGTAGACGTCCACCAGGTCGCTGTGACAGATGCCTTGGTTCAGACATGGGCTGGACAGGCAGGGGTTGCACTTAGCCAGCACTGCAGCGTCCACATCACCTGCAGAAAAGCCACACAGACAAGATTTAATTCCATGTAGATGCCTGTGCTGCTTACGTTCGAACACATGTGTCCCAAACACTGACTCACCTGCACATTCGAATTTCTTTGCAGGCGTGGTGAGGAGCAGTTTGCCATCCATGCCCTGTGGACCAGCGCAGCGGGCGATTCCAGGCTCTTTGTATCCAGTCTTCACCCAGTCAGACAGCCAACGCAGTCGACAGTCACAGTACAAGGGGTTGGCACCAATTGCCCTGATAAAAATGAAAGAATCAATGATTTGATGATGCAGAATGGTCGGTTACACCTTTTAACGTGCCTGGCTATAAACACTGTAGTACACCCCGTCACCAGCAGGTGGCTCTGCAGCCTCACGTTAACCAAACAATACCAAAGTCAACTTGGTGCACTATACAAATAAATCGGTCTCCCAGAGTAAAACGGCTTTAAAGTTTAACGCTCAATGCCACTTTGTGCCATGCATCATCTGCAGGAGGGCCTCTCAATTATAGCCGAAGGTGCGAACAGAAGGCACTCTTAACCACTTCTGTCATGGTGGTCGTGAATCAATGCCGCTCTGTCCTCCCGCTGGATGCACAAACACTCCTGAATCGATGCTGTTCCATTACAGCGGAACACAGGCTCATCTTTCAGGCCAGTCCAATAGCTGACACCTGACATCTGCTAACATGAAAGCCACTTGACTGTGACTGTGGATCAATGGCGGCCCTGCATCCCTCCCTTCAGCCCGTTTTCATGCAGCCTTGAATCCCGTTCTGCTCTCCACAGAATGTCTTTGTTTAGCCCTCTCTGTCCTCCCTCTCCAGCGCTGACACCGATAGGTCTATTGATCGCTGACAGACAAGGGATGATGTAAATAACTAGACTGGATGGCAGAGGGCACGCTGCAAAGGCACCGTTGTGTAGTTTTACGCATGTTCAAAAGCCCGTGCGCGACCACACAACGGCCACAGAGCCGGCACACACAGACATAAATAAACAAACACTAAAGTCCCCAGACCATGAAGAATCTGTGTGTGTGAGTTAATGTGTGTGTTTCAGAGACATTACAGGGAGATGAGACAGTACAGGGGTCTGTGTGCCTTTACCACAGGACTGCGGCTGATTAGGGGAAGCCTCGGCTCATGGAGAGGACCACAGCCAGGCCACTGTGAGTCTCGCTGTCTGACCAGATTCTCTCTGTACCTGGAAATGCATGCCTGTGTGTGTGTGTGTGTGTGAGCGTGTGAGAGCTCTTCACAAAGTCAGCGGTAAGTGCAGAGAGTGTCACAGGGGCATACAGTTGACGGGCACTACTTACAAATGAGAAAGAGAGGACACATCGTTGAAGATGCCATCAGGAAGCTCCGAGATTTCATTGCCATGGAGAGACCTAAGGGTTGGTGGAGGGAGGAGATAAGAGAAAGAAAAATTAGGACCATGAACACATTTCAGGAAAAAACAAACAAAAAAGTTCCATCCTTTCAAGTTGTCCTCCTGAGAGCTGCATTTTTAGATAAAACAATCAACAGCCCTACTTCTGCTAAAACTAGAGACGTCAGAAAGAAAAAAAAAGTTGAGTTTTGTGCTGGCCTCATAAATGAGTGATAGGTGGTTTGTATTTCTGGTGCAGACTTGTGCAGCTGGCAAAGATATGAGGCTCTGTACGTCTGGAAAAGGCTGGTGTCAAGTTTCTATGTGCGTCTGGCTGGCAGGGCCAAGAAGGGTACAGAGCAGGGGGCGAGGGAGGGGGGTTACAGTTGCACCACATGCAGAACTAAAAGCTTTAGTGTGATTATGTCTGCACAGACAAATAGGTATGTTTGTGTTTGGGCATTTCTAGTAATACTTGTGTACACATAGAATATTAATGGTTATTTTCCGTGTTGCTCTCTGAGTGCTATCGAGCTTGACAAGCCTACACGGCTTAATGGCTAGATGATTGATGGCTGTCGTAATCCGCCAGGTCATTACCACCTCAAACCCTCAGCTGACCGCAAGCTAATGTTACCACCGCTCCGTCCACAGCAACAATACATGACACCTCAGCTCTCCGTGCCTAAATGAGGAGAACCGACGTATAAACAGACTCTGAAACTTCCTCCCTGGTTTGATCTGTGAATTACCGTTAAGCTGCGGAAGAGTCGGGGGAGAGTATACCGAGAGGGTCAGAGCAGGAGCACTGCAGGGAAAATATACAATGTAACCGATGTGAGACAGCACGTTAATTGGCCTGTGTGCCGTGGAGGATGCTTATTAGTGCAGAGTGAGTAGGTGGGTTGTGGTAGTCGGAGGATACCGAGGGCGTTAAGCCAGCAGCGGTGTGCCAGCCAGGCGGAGATCTCATGGGAAAAAGGAGTCAGGGAGTCTCCAGGAAGAAACCTGATCTGCTCTCCTACAAACATTCTCTCTGTGTCCTTTTACTTTGCTTTTCCGCGGCTGTATATCATTATGTCAGTCTGAACTGCCTATGTCATCTTATCTCTAGGCTGGCACGATTCTCAGAATAAAACTAATTGGAAAAATAATTGCTTATGATTGTATATGGTGTGCACAGGCGGCCCAACCCCGACTTGTTCACCTGCACCTAGTTACTAATGTTTTGTGACTGTTCCTACTTTAGTTCTCGACTGTTGATTTCATTTGTTGCATGTTTTTTCTTTCTGTTCTTGTTCTCCATCACCCTCTTTCATATCACGTTCTCACACGTTGCCACTCAAACCCGCGCGGGCCGCGCCCTGACGCTGTCTCAACCCACTCACCTCACACCTAATACCCAGCAGGCCAATTAGCAGCTTATTAATCCGCAGCCCAAACCACAACCATCACACACGCACATGTACACTTATCACACCACATCCATGCCAGGCTCAGACCCCTGGTCCGTTTGAAGAGCTGAGCGTTAATGATTCCTCTCCTCTTTACTGCTGTGTAAAGCCAAAGGTGCAGCTTTATAAAGGCTTTGGCACCTTGGTGTGCGCGAGCACACATGAGTGTGTCCCGCTCGCAGGCGTCTTGGGAATTTGCGGTTTTGATGAAGCTTCCAACTTTGAACTCTGAACCCTTTGTGGAGTCTTAAAGTCGAAACTATTAAAAGGAGCTCATTGTCGCTTCAGTTTTGTTGCACCCCCACAGCTTTGGTTGGCGGTGAAAAAAAAAAACACCATGGCACCAATTGACATTTAATGGGAGGCTTATGATTGATCACACAAGTAGTAAAGACATCAAAGTTTTCTGCTTCATTTGGACTCCCCGTCAGTCTGAGACAATAGGGTAGTCCAGACAGTGTGTGTGCATATATGTGTGTGAGCTTGTATACCCTGTATGGTGTGTGTGCGTGTGTGTTATGGGGGACGGGTGGCACAGGGGGCCTCACATGGCGTCTCGCACATTTGCACAGGGAATATTTTAGAAGTGAAGGTGGCGTGAGTGAGTAAGAGCAGAAATAACGGACGCAGCTTCATTAGAGATCAAAGCGACGTGCCTGGGCTAGCAAGGCGGCATCGGCTAATGATGGCCGAGCTTCACTCTCATTGCACGCTAAAAGGGCTCTTACGCTTTGTGTCTCATAATGATTGGGGTGGGGGGTGGGGGCTTTGGTCGAATCCCGCCGTAAAAAGAGGCTTTGTTGGAGCTTTGTTGTCAGTAATAAAAAAGTGTGCCTGCTATGAGCACACATGGAAGGCTGATAGTTTTACTCCCACACACGTACTAAAGGGCACCGAGCCAGTAGATGACAAACATGTTGACGACGCATACGGGCATAAATGCACAGAAATGCATACGTAATCTCATAAGGAGTGCTGCCGGGCCTGGTCTCACTTTCTCCCTCGCAGAGCTGAACTGTACGTTTGAGTTAAAGTGCGAGGCTTCCAGCTGCTGTGTCTTTGGATGCGGTTCCAAAGACTGGTTTGATTTCGTCATCTTTCTGTCGAACACATTTACGTTCTACATCCCAGTTATTTAGCAGACCAATTCTTGCGCTGGGAGTCCATGGCCACTGAGAGTGCACAATCAAAGACTTCATAATTTCATAAAAACCCAGAGGCGGAGTCAAAACCATTACAGTTACAGGGGCAAACATTCTCCGGTAATCAGTGTCAGAGTGATTTTGTACAGTGGATTGCGGGGGCGGGTGTTTGGCCATGATGGCGAGGTACAGCGATGAGCTCGGGGCACTCAGAGGTGAACCAGCAGACTGGGCAGATGTCTGAAGAGGTGGTGCAGTTAGGAGCAGACGCCGGAACAGCACTGCTGCTGCCACACACTGCTGCCGTTTCGACAGAGAAAATAGGTCGGAGTTTGTGTGTGTGTGAATTCATAAGCTGTCATAACTGTTTGGACTGTGTTTCAGTCCTCTGGAGTCAATCAAAGATTCTCAGCATCTGCTGCGCCATCTCTGTAGTCGGAGCAAGCTACAAAAATATCCCCCTTAACAACACATTTAGCCTCAAAGTTTGCCCTGCCTTGTGTTAGAACTCTTCTTTCAAAATGACTTCAGTTGTTTCCAATGAAGTCGTTGTTTTGAGCATCAAAGAAACATTTCAAACACTTGATTTGCTTGACGAAGAAAGTGCAGCGCTTTTGCAGCAATGGCAAAGCACATTATGTGTTAAAAATAGGATTTAAAGACTGAGTCCCGGACCAACATTTTAAGATAAATGCACATATATGTTTCGCACATGCATGCGTCTAAAGCATAAAAATAAACTCACAGCAAACGGAGAGAGTGCAGCCCACTGAAGGCCATTTTGGGGATACAGCGCAGGGAGTTGTAGCTCAGGATTCTGCAATGAAAAAATAATTACATATGACTGTATGTAAAATTCAGCTGTTTCCATCCTACTGTCAGCAGTGGAATGAAATACTAGCTCTTCGGTCTGACAGCTGAGGCTGGTCAGGACTTACAGAGTGGTAAGTTGGCTCATGTTAGCGAAGGACGAGTTGGTCAGAGAGCTGATCTTGTTGTTGCTCAGGTCTCTGAAAGGAAAATTGAAACACGTTCACTCCAGCAATGATCGACAAAGTGTGGCAGCAAAGGAAGGAGGACCAAAACTTACACCAGCTGCAGGTATTTGAAGGTAGACAGTTCCTTTGGCACAATACTGAACTGGTTTCCATCCAGATATCTGAACAAAGACATATGATATTTATCCCAAACTGTCCTCAAAGTACAATATATTCATAATATCACACGCAATAGAGGGTATACCACTCTGCTGTTGATGCTTCAGTTTGAAACAGTTAATTATTGAACTGTTATTCTTGTCAACACTAGTTTTAATGTCTATTCCAAATGTTTAAATCCAACCACTCACAGTGTAGTGCGGTTAATAAGGTAGGTGCTGTATAAGAGTGAATGCTGCATGCTGAAAATATTAGGTTCAGGCTTTTATTGTGAAGGTAGAAAGCAGGAAGTACTGAATTGTTTGCGGTTTAGTTTTTATGTAGATGATAATGAATCAGCTGTATCTCAGTATAACACAGGTCAAATGAGGTTCTTTGCAGGTGAAAGGCTGCAGGTGTTTTTTTTGCAGGACAGCTCAAGTTTTAAACAGAAACCTTTTTCCCATGCCGCTGCAGCCAGTTTAATCTCAAGCTGCACAAAACAAAGGGATATTATGTCTTCCAGTTAATTTTGTTTTGGGGTCTGTCAAAGTCTTTTGTCTCGTAGCTACAGGTCAGGCTTGGTAAACATTCACAGAAATCCTATTTAAGCATTCCAGTTTCAGACTGTTTGTGCATGCGTCACTTTCACTGGGACCGGATCGGGGAAAGAACGCAAACTTATTATTTCCAGCGGAATTTTCTGTTTAACGTTTTGAAGTGACTGAGGTACGAGCACTTACATGTGCGCTGCATGTGTGTGACATCACTCTGATTATGTACAAGACCCCACAGTTGACATCACACCTGCAGGCCTGCAACCACCCTTTTACACAAAGTGCTACCAGTGCTCTGTCACCTTGATAAATGGCTGCTTTAGGGGCTCGGAGCAGAGCTGCAGGCTCTTGCTATTGTTGTTGACTGTACACAGGGTGGGAAGGGTCGGGGTAGTGGGGGGTGTCGGTTAGTTAGGAGGCCTTTGGGTTCACATAATGATAGGTAATGATGGTGCAGAGGACACTTGGGATAATGATGGAGCAGCGAACTCTCCAGATGCCTAGATGAAAGCCCAGAACAGAGGGGTACACCTGGACACACCTGCTGGGACAATGACAGGCCTTAAGGCTTGCACAACGTGTGTGTGTCATCTATGTGTGTGTGTGTGTGTGTGTGTGTGCCAGAGTTAGTCAGGGCCAGTTGAAGCATTATTGGAAAGTTCCAGACCTGTTCCACTCCCTCCCCTTTCCATTGAAAAGTGCTCATTAAAATGTCCCGTTGCTCCCCTATGCTCCTGTGGACGGGCTTTTGGCCCTCACACAAATATGCACACACACACACTGATCCTTGGCTCTGAGTGTGAGAGTGACATCAGTGCTAGCCCTGAAGGCTGCGAGGAACGCAGAGGAAGAATGTCTGAGAGAATAACTCCAGGGTTTATTGACTCTGTTCCTCTTCTCCCAGTGATGAAGTCTGTTTTCTCTGCCTCCGCTGTTTTCACTAACGCTTGCCTTCCTTCGAACATGACTATGTAATCCCCTTTGTGTTTAATTCGGGACAATAATAAAAATCGAGCACATAAATACAAACGCAATTAGCATAATTAATGCAGAGCACTCACAGTTCGGTCACATTTCTGGGGATGCCTTTAGGCAGCGTGTGGAGGTGCTTGTTACTGCAGCGCACCACGGTCTCCAGGCAAGTACATTCACTGGGACACTGGGGCCTGGGCACACAGCTTGATTCCTCTTGGCCTGGTGAAAAAAGAAGCAGAAAAGAAGTCAGTCAGTTACGAGAGCAAGAGAGAGGGAGCGAGAGTACAAAGAGGAATGACCAGGGAGGTGTGAAATAAATCGAGACAAAAAGCAGAGCTGTCGCAGAAAGAATGTGAGAGCAAAACATCACAATCCTTCAAGCCGGCGAGGCACTTAGACAATGAAGAACGAGGACGTCAAAAATGTGAAAAAGTAAGATAGGACAGAGAGAGGAGCCTCGCTAATGTAATATCGACCGGCTAGAGTAAAGAATGGAAGCGGCCCGAGGCCTGAAGACAAGTCTAACAGTCATTCAGGTGCAAATAGGCTGACTGGTCAATAAGGCAAACAGCTCAATAGGTCCACTCAGCCCGGCATCGACCAGCAGCTTAGGAACTGCTGAGTACCAATCTATTCAGTAAACAAAAGAGTCATACAATAGCGGCCATTATTTAAGATGATCTCAGACACTTTAAGCAGCCCCTGTGCCGGAGCAGAGTGCAAGATCTCCATCAGTCACACTCAGGCAGGTTAGTTTCACACATAGCTTATCTACTACACTGAAGATTCCTATTCCTTTCGAGGAGACGAACGACTCAATTAACGGTGGGGAAGATGCAGCAAAACTGCAGCTAAGGTGTAAATAAGCACAGACAGAAAAAAGACGATAACTCTGAAGCATGTACGTGTCTTGGTGCCACCTACCCTCCTCGCAGCGGAAGTCAGGCAGAGCCACATCCTGCAGAGGGATCTCCTTCAGGAAGGCCGGGCGCTGGCAGCGAGGATTACCGGTCACAATCTTCCTGCTCCTCAGCCAATCCCCG
Organism: Planiliza haematocheilus; assembly: GCA_005024645.1. Taxonomy (NCBI): domain Eukaryota; kingdom Metazoa; phylum Chordata; class Actinopteri; order Mugiliformes; family Mugilidae; genus Planiliza; species Planiliza haematocheilus. Next base: position 305,282 of record SRSE01000845.1, on the reverse strand, counting down.
AGCCAGGCCAGGCGACAGTCACAGTTGAAGGAGTTGGCCAAGAGGTTACTGGGATAAAGTGTGGATCGTAAAGGAGGTTGTAAGAGTGATGAAACTTGAAACAGTTCAGACATATATGTGTGCTGCTAGCGTCTTACAGAGTGGAGAGAGTCTGCAGGGTGTCAAAGGCTCCAGGAGCGATGGTAGTTAGCTGGTTGTCGTAAAGAGACAGCAGGCGGACGTTGTGAAGCCCCGTGAAACTGTCATTGTGGACACAGCTGATCTTGTTGTTCCTCAGCATCCTAAAGAAAGAAGAAAAAAAAGTAATCAGCCACGGTTTGGAAACATCAACACGCATGCAGTTGTGTGTTTTTCGCGCATCACTCACAGCATTCGCAGCCCCTCAAGGCCGCGGAACATCCCGCTTCGAACTGAGTCGATCTGATTGGCCGTGAGGTGAAGCTCATTGACGGATGACGCGCCTTCGAACGCCCCGTCCTCGATCTCTGTGATCTTGTTGTTGCTGAGGTTGCTGCGGGTAAGTCAGGTCAAATCATCACAGGACTGAATTTACTGAAAATTGGACACTGACAGTCGGAAAGGTGAAGCTGAAAACGTAAACTTACATCTTCTTCAGTTGGGAAAGGGTCTTGAAAGCTCCAGTTGCCTCCAGAGTTGTGATTTCATTGTTGTTAAGGCGGCTAGAGGGAACAAAATGAAGAAGTTCAATCACACGAACAAACCCGCTAAAGTTATCTTTAGATGTTCACTGTGAGTTTTTAGATTACTTAGGTGACAACTGATTCCTTACAGTTCGGTGGTGGACGCAGGGATGTGCTCGGGGATCTTGTTGAGCTTCAGGTTGGAGCAGTCCACTACATTGGACTCACAGCGGCACTTTGGAGGACACACCGGATCGCTGTTGCAGGCGTTATTCAGCCGTGTGTCTTCCGTACCTGGACGGGAGAAAACGCAACCGCATGTAACAAAAAAATAAAAAACTAAAAAATGACATCAACCCATCTCTTACGCCAACACGTGCGCCTCGCTTTCCCAGGATGCTCTCAGTCACGCATCCGCTCCCTCCACAGCTGTATGTCAGCACTTTGTCCCGTTGTGACCTAAATACAGCCTTCCCTACCTCATCTTTAACCCTAAACGCCCTCAAGAACATCCTGCAGCCTCCCTACCATTCACAGAGGGGACGTATGGCTCTGAGGGTGAGTTATTTTAGAGCGAGGTGATAGAGTGGGAACGGTGGGGTGAAAAGAAAGAGGATTTGGACAGCCCGCTTCAGTGGAGCGGAGCACCCATGAGAGAGAGGATGGTGGGTGAGAGAGAGAGAGAGAGAGAGGGAGCTGAAATGATGCACAGGAAGCAGGAGTAGACAGGTGGAGTCGAAATGAATGCAGGAAACAAAGGGGAGAAAAGAAGGACGGGGAGACAGAGGAGAGAGAAATGAAAGGTGAGGGGCGGAGGTGCAGAGAGAAGTCTGTTCTGACAGATAGAGGAAGAGCAAGAATGAGGCAGCATGGGGAGTGTGGGACATTTTCCTGCACCTCCTCTGTCTATGAATAGATGTTACGTGCCAAAAAGTGTGCTGCCAGTTACATCATGGCTGCTCAATAATGGAACAGCAACGGGAGCTACTTAGAACAGCGTGTGTGTCTGTGAAAGTGTATTGTGCCCCTTTTGTCTGCGCATACAAGCGTATACGTGCACGTAGAGCTTGTGTGTGCGCACATGTTCCATTTAGAGTCGGCATTTTTTTTTTTTTTTTCTGTTTCGGAGAGAGCGTTTTGTGTCTCGTTCTCTTTTGCATGCTCACATCGGTGCACCAGCGCGCCTGAGGTTTGGAAGATGACGTCAGCGGGACACAGTGGGACACCCAGACCACAATCATGAGCAGGAAAACCTCAAACAACCAAGACAAAATCCTACGGTCGAGAATCAAAAATCTGTCCAAATAAATGGAGCAGCATATGAAACCTTAATCCCGAGCCTGATCACTGACTTTATTGGAATACAGCTGGGCAGTGAAAGGATTAAATGCATTCCCGCTGCCTGTGCAAAGACTTTTTCCCGAAGCTGTGTCACTTCTCAGAGGGCCTGAGTGGAGGGTGCAGACAGACGCGGTAATGCTGGTCATTAAGGAACTTTCCCTCGCTGGGCCAGACAACAGGAAAAGGCATTTCCTGCTACAGAGGAAGCAATGAAAGCACAGCACTGGGCTTTGATCTGGAGGATGTAGAGGGAACCAGGGGAGATTTCGTGAGCCTGAGTCATCGTCAGCGTCACAAGAGCGTGGCGGCGACACTTTTACTGTCAGCAGATTTACACGAAACTGGAGAAAACAGAGAGGGGATGAGTTTTTTTCCCTCTCTGAGGAGCTAAGTGACTCATTGTTGGAGTTGCAGAAGTTCTCGTAATTCCCTGCAGCTTGGTTCCTCATTATCATTGTATTATGGAATTCCCGTGCTGTCAACGGTTGTGTTTTTAACGCGGGCGCGCGTGTGTGTGTGTGTGTATTGTGGAGGCTTTTATTGTTATCATTCGGGGAGGGTGAAATTCTTATTAATCGCATTCGGCTTTGATCTTCCTTCTGCTTACATAGTACTCCCATTTGTTCTCTGAGCCAGTGCAGAGCTTTATCTCAACTTAGCACACAAAGGCACATTAATTTACACACACGCAGAGAGAGAGAGAGAGGCACAGGCATAGGCAATGAATCACACAAGCATCTGCAGCACGACAAACACACACACACACACACACAGACTTTGACACACATCACCGCTCCTCCTAGTTATTTTCTTGGAAGTGCTCTTGTTAAGAGGTCCGGAAACATCCGCTGATAGGAATCTGGGTCCTCTGGTGGGCTTTATTTTCTTTAGCTTTTGCCGATAGAAAGGACACACTTTCCCTCCCTCCACTTCTGTCCTTCTTGGTGACTGACTGTCTGTGCTAACGCCAAAGCAAAGAGACGCTTCCTTTTCTCTCTATCTGCTGAGACCGTTAGGAAAACAGAGCTGAGAAGAAACAGATGCTTTCACTCATTTCTATCACGTTAAAATGCGCACGCAGGTACAAAGCCACTCTTGGGCCCAATTAGCTATTCTCCGTGCCGCTATCGGTACATTTCAACTAATCTTATCCTTGAAAGTTTTTTTTCTGTGCGGACCGCTTTCTCTGAAATTCCTCCAACACTGCCTGCCACATTTAATGATTATTCCAGGCATTTACTATAAGCAAACAAAACATGAAAGGACTGGACATTAGCTTGTAATTACACCGCAATGTAAAGAAAAAGTATGGGGAATCATGGTAGGTCAAAGCTGAGCTAATAAATCTGTTTAAAAACTGGAAACAATAAGCAGTAGGGGGAATAATTTTGTCTATTATTTTCTCTTCCAAATACAGTAAAAAGAAATGTTGGCTTACCTGTGGGTTTGCTCGAAACATAATGAGGTTATTATTACTACGAGGAGTGATGGCGAAACTATCAAAGTGATACCAAGCTGCAGTAAAGTGAAATGATTCTTTAACCTCTGTGAGAGGCCTCGAGAAACGCACGGTAAGCAGTGGAAAAAATGATGCCACACTACGCAGCTGCGGGTGGAAAAATGGTGGAAAAGACAATGATAGGTGTGAACATTTACAAGCCACTCACCTGGGATGACGTACTGCTCTTTGGCTGTGATGGAGAAAAGAAAGAGGGACGGATGTCAGTGAGACCAGTCTGGCCTGCATAGCTGTGGCGTCGCTATGCTTCAGAACAGTCATATATAGAGTTTATATATGACGACACATGGTGCAAAGTATATGACAGTTAAACAGAGAAGCCTGGGACTATCTCTGCGCATGGCAACATGGAGAAACTACATGAACAATGTGGTAAATATTTATCTGTTGCTAAGGAAGAGTGGCACGGGCAAAAGAAAGGAAAAAGAAGAAGGAAAAATGCAAAAAGAAAGGGAAAAAAGAAGGTGAAAAGAAAGAGAAAAACACATGGACTCCCTTCCTCACCGGGTCTAGCCAAACAAATGAGGCTATAAAGAAGTGTGAAACCTCAGCAGTGCAGAGTGCCAGACAGCGTAGCGCGGTGCGTAAACACAATAGTGGGCACACGGTGGAGGGAGTGGGGATGGTGAGGTCTGGTTCTAGTGAAGTGAGTGAGGCAATGAGGGGGGCACGGAGGAAACCTGAGCCTGAAAGCAATGAGCGGGCAAGAAGAGATGGAGGCTGGGAGCCTGAGACTGGCACAGGGCAGAGGAACGGCGGGCACGTACAGAAACTCTAGCCCTTATACCAGCCTTGACTGGTGACCTCAGCTCGCTGCGGTTTGAATGTGAAACCAGACTCATGATGTGGTAAAATGGAGGGAAAATGGAGAAACGATCCCTCCCCCAAGTTCAACTGGAGAGATATTGATTGAGGAGCACCGGCACAGCAAACCATATGCCGAATAAAACCTTTTGCCAGGAATGATCACTCATTAAGTGCGGTATGTGGGAGAGGGAACAATGCAGAGATAAAAGCTACTCCCAGTGGAGAGAAGAAGAGAAGGTAAGCAGTCAGAGACAAGTGGAATAAAAAACAACAAAGCCTGTCTGAGAAATGGAAAACCACAGAGGAGAGTCAAGGGAAGACAGTTTGGAGGCACCAGCCTACCGGAGCACCGGAACTTCTTGCTCTTGATCTGCCCGATGCGTTTGTTGGCGAGACGGCGCGGGCTGGCGCAGCGGGCGCCGCTGGTCTCGATCGGGTTGGAGCGCAGGTAGTCTGCCAGCCACTTCAGATTACAGTCGCAAATAAATGGGTTCTGGGCCAGGTGACTGGAACAGAGAGGGAGATTGAAAAGGTTAGAGACAATTTAAGTTAATGATTAGGATCGCACCAGTCTCTCTACTGGAATCAGAGAAACATCATATGATCGTAGCATATCAGCCAGCGCCACATTGGTTTGTGTGTGTGTGCTGCTTCTCAAATTCTAGTCAGTTTGGATGACAGGAGTCTGGGGGAAGGTTCAACACGAGTATTTTTATCCCTTCTTCAGAATGCAGGCAAAAAAAAAAGAGCCTGTTTTAGACTGAGACACCTGAGTGTGTGAGTGTGTGGAGATCCAATGACAGCACTATCCATCATCTCAAACAGGTGTGCTCTATAACAATGGGGAAAACCTTTGTCGTGCAGTGTGTTTGAAATATGGTAGGTGCCACAGTCTCTACTGATAACTGTGTGTGGTCTGCCTCTTTCTTGGGACAGAGAAAATGAGACATGCAATGATCGGGCGTAACATTATGACCACATTCCTAATATTGTAGGTTTCCATTGTGCCTCCAAAACAGCTGTGACTCATCAAAGAATGGATATAGGCCTTCTGAGGGTATCCTGTGGTATCTGGCAACAAAATGTTGTTAGTGGGGGGTCTTTGGGTCCTTTGGGTTGAGGGGAGGGGCCTCTGTGGATCAGGCTGTTCCAGTGCATCCCACAGACACTTGATAATTTTGGGATCTAGTGAATTTAGAGGCCAGGTCAACACCTTGTGCTGCCATCAAAGAGTGACATTGCTATGGGGTGGGGGTGTCTGGTCTGGTCTAGGTGGGTGGTGCATGTCTAAGTGACATCCACATGAATGCCAGGTCCAAATGTTTCCCAGCAGAACATTGAATTATCACAAGATGGTGAATGCTATTTGCTTCTCCTGTCAGTTAATCTGACAGAACTGGTTGTTTCTGATTAAGCGTGGTGGAGCAGATTAAGATCTGGTTGGAGTCGTAAAGAGATGTGTGTGTGTACGTGTGTTTGTGAAGATGATAGCTTTACTCCCCTTTCTACCTTGTGGTTCCATTCCTGTGTTATTACACAGATCTGCGAGTAAACAACTCCTGCCCTGGCTCATGTTTTATGGCAACGGCATGTTATCAGCATGTGTCAGACGGTGTAAAGCAGAGTGTTTGTTGTATGTGTGTGTGTGTGTGTGTGTGTTTGACTCACAGGGTCTGTATAGCTCGTAGCGAAGTGAAAGTGCCCTTGGCGAGGGTTTGGATCTTGTTGTCGTAGAGTGATAGCAGTGAGAGATTCTGCAGGTCCTGGAAGGCGTTGGCGCGAACGCAGTGAATCTTATTGGCATTCAGCAACCTGATAGAAGGAAAAAAGAGGGAGAGAGGGAGGACGAAGGAGGAAGCAGGAGGAAGGAGGAGGGGAGCAGCCTGTCAGACTTTCTTTATGCATTCATTCATTATACATTCCATACAGAAAACTGCGCGCACTGTACAAAGTTTTTTTTTTTTTTTTAAGGTTATGACTCGTTTACTGAGTGGGAGGAACGGATGCCTGGCGTTCAGTATTCAGTATATGTCTGCAGAGTATCAGCAGAGCGTGTGTGTGTGTGTGTGTTCCACTTACAACAGTTGCAAGGCGTAGAGGCCATCAAACACCCCCTTGGGCAGATCGGTGATCTTATTTCCATACAGCACACTGAAAGAAATCACAAAACAGACGTGATTTAGACACAGAAAATGACAAGCACACCACACAGCTATTTATGCACGAACTTGGCTCAGGAGTACTTACAGGGAGTTGAGGGAGCGCAGGCCCTGGAAGGCATCAGGAGCTATCTCGGAGATCTGGTTGTTGCTCAGGTCTCTGCGTGGAAGGAGAAGGCCAAAGAATTAATAAAGGCAAAAGAGATTTTGGGAAATCGCCAGCATCCTGTTCTGGAAGACTTGACCTGTCACTGCGGTGTCATCCGCATAGGAAGGCGGGGTATGTCACTGGCAAACGGAGGACAAAGCAAATGTTGCATGGGCTGGATGAAGATCCAACTCGTTCCCATATTTGATTGTGCGTCCCTTCAAGGGAGCTTTGCAGCCAATCAAAACATTTGCCGGTATTATTTGGGGCCTATCAACCGGTCCTCTGTTGTACCATGGTGTGTGTCTGTGTGTGTGTGCGGGGCCAATTTCCAAAGCGAAATACAGTAGACTGCCTCTGAACGTAGCTGTTGTTAATAGGATCCGCAGGCCTCTCCCCACAGGATAACCACTAAGCCCGTGTGTATATGTGTTTATGTGTGTGTGGGTCTGTGTGAGTAAATGCAACAGTAAATGAGGAACAGTGGGACAGAAAGTGAGGAAGACAGATGGAGAGTGAGAGTTAATGGAGTATGTGGACTGAACTCCAGTCGACTGGATACCTTTGAAGGAAAATCATCATGCGGTGAAGAAGAGGGATATTTTCTCATTTGGGGGTAACAGTTAAATAAGTACCCATTTGTCTTCCTGCAAAGGACTGAGGTTTCCTGGAAATGAAAACGCAGCAAAGGAGCCAACGTGTGCACTGGTGTGTGTCTGCAAACTCAGACACTGATGTGCTTGTCTGTGTGTCGGTGTGTGTGTCGGCGTGCAAGGGCTGTTACTGCATCCCTGTCTAAAGTGGTGGTTCATGTGTAGGTCATCCAAACTGGGACAAGGTGAAAGAGAATGTGTGTGGTTGACATTTACCGGGCCAAGAGGACACGCAGGGGTCGGGGCAGGCATTGTGCAGACCACAAATAAACAAATACACACGCACTTATCCAATTTTGCCCTGTAATCAAATATTAAACAATTCTTCATACGTAATATTCCAGACAAAGACTTTTAAACACTTGCAGGGGAGTGAGGACGCGTAAGAGTAACTGTATTCATCATGATGTATAGATGCTGTCTGCACGCTGTGTACCTAGGCAGCAGGACAGGCCCAGGCAGCGAAGGCGCACGGCCAGCTGGATCAACAGACACACCGAGGGTCAGCACAGACATGCGGCCGTGCATTGTTGCTGCTAAATGCAGAATCAGCGGCAGCAACAAGAGTAGCAGGTCATGTTTGTTTGGAAGAACAGATGCATAACACCTATTTAGATGCATTTTGCCTCCGTTTTTATCAGGGGCAAAGGTTGAATCTCATAATTTTAAAACCTTTTACAACCGTTAGAATCTTTTTTTGTGCATGCAATGACAGCAAAACTCAGAGTATTTGCATGTAATGTGTTAAAAGCAAATTCATTTCCTGTAAGTCTGAGGTTTGTGGAGCTGCAATAAGAGCTTGATTTGTTCATTTCTGTTCTGATTTAATAATATTTGGATTGGTTGAATCTGTCATTCAACACCTGCAATTGAATTGGTTTTCCATATACTGTATGAAAACCACACAAGTTTATATTAATATTCAATAAAAAGTAACTTTGCTTATTTGGTTTGAAGGTTTCATTTACTCTAACATACCTAGCCCGAGTCAACAACTTAGATTTGGTTTTATTTTAGCCTGAAGTCAAAACTGTTTCTTGAGATTCCCATGGAGCTGCATTCGGATAGCGGCCGTCTACTGCTGCGCATTCACCTGAGATGACTTTAAAACCATCCCTGGAGCTGGACGATAAAGCAGTGAGGAATCTTTCAAGAAGGGCAGAGAAACTCCCTGACCTTCCGTTTCCTCCATCTCCTTCGCTGCTATGTCGGTCAGGCCCGGTGGTGTTGCAGTTATGGGTTTGGCCGACTGGTGAGTGCTGGCTAGGTGACCGGACAGCTGGCTCAGCCGGTGAATTACCACTCGGTCTGTCACTGCTCACTCTCGGAGGGAGAGCGAAGCCTCAGCCTTCGTTCCAGCACACCCTCTGTCCCATCATTACCGCGCCAGTCGGCAGTTTGCAGTTTGCCCACGCAGGCGCAACGCACACACAGGCTGGACATGGCACTAGCCAGGGGAATACCAGTGAGGAGCAATGAAAAATGAGAGCTGTTATTATGCTCGTGTAGGATCCGAGCGCCTGCTTTCCATGCCACCCCAAGCCTGAGAACAAGAATATGTTCTTAAGGCGCAGACAAAATAAATACTTCATGCAACTTGGAAGAGGAATGAGAAGACCGCCAACTGTCGCTTCTTTTTCCAGCCCTCAACTTCTTGTTCTCCTCTTTATTATTTAGCCCTGAGGTGAGTGTACTGCTGTACTTACATCCTACGCAGTTTCTTGTAGGGGGAGAAGGCTCCGGGAGGAACAGACTTAATCCCATTCTGCTCCAGACGTCTGGAAAGAAGAAAAGAGGAGAGAGGAGAGGTTAGGAAAGGAGAGGAGAGGAGAGGAGATACCATTAGTTAACTAAACAATGGAGTTGTCCACGGTAACAGAGCTGAGTAATCACCTCTGACCCCTGATGATTGGCCTGATTATATTAGCGGAGATCTATTCCCCAGCTGTAATAGGTCCAAGCACGTCGGAGTCATAACATCCTCAGAACCAATAAACAGTCTGAATACTAAAGTGCCGTGGAGAAGGACTTGAGGAGGAAAGGCTCCGTCTCGCTGTGTGAGAGGGTGTTAAGGCCTTCAACTGAAAGTCATATTTCTTCTTGGTCTAACATTTACAGTTTCCAGCACTCGTGTTCTCATATGAGATCCTGAAATCAATAATGATCTCACTTCTTCTTGTGAAATTATCTGCTATCCTCTGGGTGTCTGCAAAGTGTCCGGCGAAACCGTTGCAGTGTGATAAAATATTACTTCGCTGAGTTTACTTTTTCTCCTGTGAGCTTAAGAGTAACTGAAGCGAAGTTGACAAGAAAAGGATCTGACAAAATCTCCCCATAAAACAGCTGTCAGAGGGTGAAATGAATACACAGACAAACATACACTCGGTCATGTGGTGCAGTAACAGTAACAGACTCTAATCAGTCTCAGATGGTCCCAGGGAAACAGACATCCCCAAACCCCATTAGTGTGGGCATGCATGTGTGTGTTTCAGGCTGCTACTTAGGACACAGCTCGGGCCCAGACCAAGTCCCTGGTGTGGCTGGCAGAGGGCTGTTTATCTGCAGGTCAGTTCACAGCTTTTAAAACTGTCCTTACCGAGGCTTAGCAGGGCCCAGAGGGAGCCAGCTGCAGGCCTGTCTGGTTGTTCTACCATTCAGCCTCCCAGCAGAGGAACTGGCTGCAGACCAGGAGGCATGGGGCTGTGCAAGCTGTGGTGGGTCAGCGGCTATAATGGAATCTAGCACCACAGGAAAATGAGAAATATTCAAAAAATCTGCGAAAACCTCTTGGCAAAGAGAAGGTCAGTGATAGATTTAACCATCACCTTATTAAGTATGTGGTGCCATGCCAGAGAACCATTTCCACAGGATTTAATTATTCTGTTAGGGACATTTAAGATTTACTACAAGCCTCCCGCATCGCTGTGTTTATGTCTATTCACGGGGGCTGGGGGGGGTAAATGTTTTGTTAGACATTAGCCACAGTCATTTAACAGTTTTGAGTTTCCAAAATTTTCAATCAAGAGTCGCTCCCCTTCAAAGGAGTGGCCTACATTTATGGAGCGATAGACGAGCGCGACTGACATTCTTAGGATAGCAGTGATTCCAGACCACAGATTCCTGTGGTGGACATGCTCTCTCTGTCTGTTTTTGTTTGCCTGTCCCAGTGTGTCTGTGGATTTACAGCGGAGTGACAGCGCTGTGGTTCCTCTGCCCTCACCATGCAGCGGAGTACAGGGCCAAGTGGCTTTAGCGCCTCCTCTCATCAACCAGTCTGTCTGACTGGTCCAAACCAGTCTGGCACTCTACATGCTGTTTGCATGTGTTTCACTGTCAGTGGACTGTATGTGCATGCCTACATACTCCAATGTGAGTCGACATAAAGCAAAACCACACCCGAGCCAGACAAGGACACACAAACACACACAATGGTGTCTGACAACTTCTTAGCCTTCACATTGTCTCCTCGCAGATCGATATGTGCAAGCGACTTAATCCCTGCAATCAACAAAGGGGCTCCTCCGTCCAATTGGCAGCGAGAAAAAAAGAAACAATCTCCCAGAGTTGCCCGTGGACGGACAATCAATGGTTCCCATCCAATTTGTCAGGCTGAACATTTGTATGTGTGTCCGTGAGCTGGTGTTTGTGTCAGCCCAATCAATGTTCTTCATCCTTTTCATTAGGGTCTGAGCATGGTTTTCATTAAGGGGAAACACATTTCGCCTTCGGGTATTCATCCAGTGCATGCGTGAGTCAGAAATGGATGGCAGGGCCGTGGCGGCGTGGATGAAAGGCAGGGGGAAAATTTTTATGGGAGTTCAGTCTTTGCAGACAGAGACTATGGTGCATAATAATCTGTTGTGGTAGTGTTTAGGCTAACTGGGCCTGGTCTCGCAACAGAGGAGTACAGAAACCAGCTCACATCCTCACAGTCATAAACACTGGCATTCATTAGGGTAGAGCAGGGCAGAGAGGTTGCAATTCTCGATTTGTACGTAATGAGAGCAGCATGTCTGCGTGTTTGTGTGTGTGTGCGTGTGTGCGTGTGTGTGTGAGTTTCCGAGTGCCTCATTAACAAGGCATTAGGCTGGCCTTGATACCCAGCAGCCCGCCTCGCTGTAAATGAAACTGATTTTATAATGAACTTCAAGCACAGATCAAACCTGCTGCTCCAAGTTACTGAGCCCCTCCACCCCCTGCCTTTTTATTTTTTTTCCCCCCGCTGATCTGCCTCCGTGAACCCGCCTGCAGGGATTTAGCGAGAGTAATGTTGGGTAGAAAAATATCAAGATAGGAGGAGAAAGTGTGGTGGGAGTTTAACCTGAAAGGTAAGGCTCTGATGGGCAGGACGGGGCAGGAATGCTCATGATATAAGTCAACGTTTCTCCCTGGGTCTTGTAAAAGATGAATTAGAACATAGTAGAGTTTATTAGCAGGACGCGGTTAAGCACCAATTAGATGTGAAGGGCATGGGACGTTTTAAAATGCCTTTACTCATCTGCTGTGCAGATAGTATCCACTGTCCATAAAAGCTGTGCATGGTGGAGCTATCTTTTAGCAGACTCCCTGTTTTCCCATCAGTGCTGCTGACTGGTTATTGGGCTCATAGATCACATCAGGCTCCACCATATTCTACTTGTGGAGCATTACAACTGGAGGGCATCCTGAAGAGTTCTACAAACCATAAAAACCATAAAAGCTTGAATTTTTCCATGTTTTATGGTTTCTAGACCATCACAGAGAGTGACGGTGAATTATTTCCAGCTCAAATCTCCAAATGCAGAAACTTTTTAAATGATATAAAATATCTCAGTGTTTCGTGGGTGGTCATTCAAGAACACACAAGAAGTGTGAACTGTACGTCCAAATTAGGGAATTCAGCACACCACTACCTAGGAAATGGGTCAGGGTTGTTGGGGAACATGGGATCTGTGACTTCCATGCTAGCTGGGTATTTATAAACAGCCCCCATGGGGAGGAGGAGACCTAGAAACTTGCTGTGTCGAAGAACATGCAATGCGACCGCTGGCTTTCTCCCTTCATCCTCTCGTCTTTGCGCCGTGAATAAATCATGGCGTCGCTGTACCATTTTACGTAGACTCCTGCCCGTGGCGCGAAACCCCCGATAGAGCCGGTAAAGGGGCTACTTTGAAAAGTCAAGCCGTGCATTCCCAGGAATTACAGTAGGCTGATAGCATGTGGGCTGTAAACAGTTAATGCCCAGACAGATGTTGGACGACTGATAAACCGAGGGAGGGATGTTAGCAAAGCGCTCGCATGTGGTTCACAGCCATCTGAGCTGATAAGAGCGTGCAGTCTCAGTTTAACGTCGGCTCCAAGTCTGCGTGCGTCTCTCTCTCTCTCAACAGCAAACTGATGAATGTCCTGCCAGCTGATGCATATTACAAAAAAGGAACCAGGGTAAGTACATAAAACAAGAATGCTTGAATCTTCTGAGCCACGTTAAACTCCTCCATGACCGAACACGTACATGTCGAATGAAAAATGTGACCCAGAGGGGCCGGAGGTTTAATAAATAAGCCAGAATACATAAAGGATTTTCTGCTTGTCATTCTGTATGACTGTGCACGTATACTAAAACGAGCCTTGAGAACATCTTTTAAGGTGGATTAGATCGACTGTAAGAAGCCAGGCGCTGCGCTCACATTTCTGCCATGCTGTCGGGCAGGTTGGCCGGGATGGCGGTCAGACCCTTCCCTCTGCAGTCGACGATGTTGTTGCTGCAGGTACACATGGCCGGGCAAGAGCCTCCGCCGACGCTGCACGGCTGCAGACTGGAGGACTCCTGGTGTCCTGAGGAGAAAAGCAGAAGGGAGAAGAAGAGGTAAACGAGGAGACGACGGGAAAATGGAGCTGCTACAGGTGTGTGAGCACATGCGGACTTGTTGGATGAGGCTGTTTGCCGAAGGATTTGTGCTTCGACACGGAGCAGCTCTCGCTCTCAAGTGGAGCTCAAAATCTTTTCCGCTGCTGCTCATGTCATCGGCCCTTTGTGCTCCATAAACCGAATTGCAAATGAACACACACACACTCTGCCAAGGTTTCTTCGACATTGAGAAAAAGAGACGAAACATATAAGCTGCATATCCTTGAGAATCAATGGGCAAGAAACTGGGTTATCTATCAAAGGAGTGCCACAGTACAGAGCAGAACAAAAGGTTTGAATAATGGAGTCGCAGTGGCAATTGAAGGCCTCCCAATAACACCCATTGATCTCTCTGCAAATTTTTCTCCTGAGTCTGCGTTCTCTGGGTGGAATTGATGTCATTCTGCACATTCAGCTTTGCAACCCCCACCTCCTCACTTTCATTTGTTCTAAAACACTTCAACTTTTTAATTTGCATACAGAGCGCACAGCCCATCACGCCGTCTCTAGATACCTGTTCAAATAGCTACGGCACTGTCAACAGCGCGGTGAAGAGCGGGCGCGTGCACCGCACAGTAAAGCGCGTTCTGTGTGTGTGTGTGTACAGAATGTGTGTAAGTAAGCCTAACCCAGATAAAATGAATAAAACAGACTTTTAAATGGCCTCATTTACACAGCATTACTAATGCTCAAACCATGAATATTTAATTACCTTCCTGTCTATCGCTCAGCTTGTGTAAAAAATATTGGCGAGAGAGTGATGGGGGTGGCAGAGATTCGGGGAGAGGGAGACAGAGTGAGTGATGGTGGAAGTCAGTGACAGAGAAAACCCAGTGCCCAAAACTCCACTCCCCCAAAACAGAAAGAAACATTGTGGTTTACCATTAAATTACTGGCTGTAGCTCTTGGACCGTTTAGTAAAAAAGTAAATCTGGTCAATGAATTACCTGGAGGGATTGAATCATACAGCAAAAAGCGGCAAGAGCGCGGATCAGTATTGGCGGCGCTCACGTGATCTGAGGCCGTGTGATCTGGGATGGCAGAGGTTTGACAGATCTGGGATCAGGTGTAGGGCAGAGAAAAACTCCCTTCTGATCTAACATGGCATATTTGACAGGCCTGGGATCGGGGAGAGTGCAGAGCACAGCTGGAGCGGCCTTAACAGTGACAGCTCTCTGACAGGTATACTTGAGGTGAAGCTGTTTGATGTTCACTCCTCCCCTGTTCTTCAAGTGCTGCCCCCCCCCCTCAAGTTATCTCTTCCCATCCGTCTGCCGCTCTATTCGCATGCCATTTTCCCTTCATTTGCTTTCGCTTTTTCAATTTCCCCCTCCTCCACTGGCTCGCTCGACCCTTTCTCACACCTTCGCGTATCCACATTACCAGCCCCTCTGCCACTGAAACCCATTACCTCTTGTCCATTTGCTCGCATACATTTAACCTCACTACATCTCATTTCTCCCAGCATTTCAAAATATTATCACTGGCTTCTTCGCATTTGCCTCTTTCCCATTTTCCCTTTCCGTAACACTGCCACTTCTCCCGCGTTCCCCCACTACAAGTGAAGTGTTTTATTCAGCCCAGTGGCAATTTATTACCGATCGCTCATTTCAAACATAATATTTTTGCTTCATTTATTATTCCTCGGGTGCAGTAATTCAGCGCAATATTCATAAATTTTCTGTCATGTAACCTCAAATTAGCACAAGCAGCTTTTAACGTTCGGTTACCTCGGCTGTAAATGGACAAGGGGAGCAAACATGTGAAGGTTTCGCTCAATAAATACACAGCAGAGGCCACTGAGACGAACTACAGTAAATCTGAGGATGAAAGTAGTGTAACGGTGGTTATTTTCTCCGAAGGTAGATTTTCATTCAGTCCTTAGAAACATGTATTTTCTTGTGAACAAGCTAGAACACGCGCACATACACACACTTTGCGGTCATAGCTCAGAAACTGCATCTGTTCATGGAAAGATAATGAGCTGCTGGTCATGCACCAGCGTCCCTCCAAGTAATTAAAAAGTTAAAGCGTTTGCTCTGCAAGTGTTATTTTATTTATTTAAAAAATCCCTTTTCACCAGCTTTTCTTCATTCTTATTTTTTAAGCATTAAATATGAACAGTCAGAATAAAACAAAACAAAACAAAACAAAAGCTTTTTAAAAAGAGAGCAAATAATGAGCCCTAGATTTTGGATTGTTTAACTTTAATGGGATTTTTAAAGGGGACTGACGACAAACGATGGCCTGGAAAAATAACTACATGTGTCGCCCCGCTCATTACTGGCAAAACTTTACAGCGCGGTGACGCTTTCCAGCCGAACACTTGGAGCGACAGTGAGTGGATCACGATGCCAGAGCGCTGCAGAGTTTCATCATGTTTTTCATCAATGAATAACACGCTGGACCCCATTTTCGTTCCCCTTGCCTCGACAACAACAGCAACATGCCTTTCTTCTCCCTCTCTCAGTCTTCTTCCTCTCTTTTTCAGCACAGCGCCACCCCGCTCCCAAATCCCCCGCAGGTGGCCTGGCCTGGTCGCAGCACAAACTAAATACATGCACAACCACATAGTGCAAAACATCAAAAATACGAGAAAGAAAGAAAAAGAAAAGTGTGTGTGTGTGTGTGTATGTGTGTGTGTGCCAGCGTGCGAGTCCCTAATGAGTCCTTCGCTGGGAGTTCAACTTCTGGTCACTCATCCTCTCAAACTGGGAGTTGGTGTTTGCGTGAATGCATGACTGTGTACTCACACACGGAAATAAATAGCAGTAGATTTTATGGTTTCTTGTTTGCTTTTTAAAAAAATAAATAAATAAATCGCTGAGAATGATCAGTGTCGGCCTGCAAGCCTTTAAAATTCTCACATGATGGAAGTTTATCATGCAAAATCTTGAACTTTCTGTGTGTTTATCCTACCAGAAACCAAAGCTGCCCTGACATCCCCCTGCTCCCCGTTTCTATCTGGAATCCTTACACTCCCACGCTTTGAGTGTCTTTCCCTGGGCGATGAATAGCTAATGATCTGTGCTGTCACGCCGTATGGCCGCGTAAAAATCACAACCCATGGAGAGAGAGAAACACAGGGAGAGGTACACACACACACACACACGAGCGCACACAAACGTGGACACAAACACCCCTTGCAGCTGGTGTTGCGAGCGAGATGGCCTTGTGGGGAGTGGAGGTTCTCATGCTGTTTTTCCATTGTCCGGATATGATAACCCCAGTGCACGCCACGACACGCCCATATGCACATGCTCTCTCTCTTTCTCTTTCGCACACGTACACACGCAGGCAGCGGAGAAACAGTGACTTCAAAGTCACCAAATAATCCTTGTGCGAAGACGTGAGAGGCCATAAATAATTACGGCCTCAGAGAGGGGTTCTACTGTCAGCGGGGGGCTGCCTTTGCTCCAGCTGTGTGTTTTAAATATACGGCGGGCATTTTCCTAGCGCCACCGTGCCAGCTCTGAAAAGCTGGATACGCATTCAACACAGGCCAGGGGATAGCCACGGGGTTGCCTCTGGGCAGAGGAGGTGTCAGGTGGCTGCCAGGTGAATACACACATACACAGCAACTCAGTAGAGCAGAGAATATGTACAACCAGCAACAGGGAGATTTTGATGCGAATGAGCTGATTAAAGTATACATGTACAACAAAAAGACTCATTTCACCCCTTGTTGAGACACTGTGCATGCAAATGACCACTTTAAAATGCACTGATTTTGCAGCATAGCTCTTCTAAAGTTTAAGAACATCTTACCTGAGCAGCTGAATTCATGTTTCTGCACCTCTGCGACGTTCAGTCCTCTGAGCTCAGTAGGGCCGGTGCACTGGGTGAACAGACCGATTGTAGGCCTCTGTCTGAGCCACTGGGCCAACCAGGCCAGATGACAGTCGCAGTTCAGATTGTTGGAGTGCAGACGGCTGTCAGATGAGAAAGACGCATCGAAATAGATTTTATTTTTGCCGTCTAAAATACCCCCAGCTGAAGACGCGAATAGCACAAAAAGTGTCTATTCTTTCCTGCAGCTCATCACATTCATTCCCTGTGGCAAAACACCCTAAATGATACGCTACATGGATGATTGTAAATGGCACATTCTAAAAAAGAGGAAGACTAAAGAGGGCTGTTCTTAAAACCCAGCACTCCAAACACTGCATTCCTGCAATGCTGTGCCGGTCCAGAATAACTCTTGCCGTGGTGCGGTGCACCTCTGGAGCATGTATGCTAACTTGCAAACCCACGTACACAGGCACAGAGTGTATGCGCAAACAGAAAAGCTATATAATATAACCCCACTGGGAGCGAGGGAGCCCAAAAAGTCACCACAAGAGCAGCGGAGTCACGGCTCAGAGTTTCAGCAGGCATAATTGTTTTAATTTGTGCATAATTTCAGATTTAGTAATCACATACAATGCACAATACACAATAGGGTTCTGTTGCTATTTGTGTCTATCTGAGCCAGTTGTTGTGTTTAGATGGAGGAGATAATGGGCCCTGGCACGGCTACAGACCCCTCTGTGGTACTCAGTGGTTATGGCTGCCTCCCAGCATTGCCTGGAATGACAGAACCTGTCTACTCCCATTGAGTTCAGCCCTTTTTTTTTTTTTCTTTACTTTGCCTGCATGGGGGTGGAAATATATTTTAAAGAATAGGTAAAGAGCACTGGGGATCAGGATAGCTAGGACTTACAATGTTCGTAGTTTGGGCATGTGGTTGAAGCTGGAGACGGGGATGCTGCTGATGTTGTTGTTATTCAGCGTTCTGCGAAAAAGAAAAGTGCGAAAAGTGACATCGTCAGTGGAAAGACTGGACAGTCGTTTGTAAATTTTCAAACACAGTTTTGCTGCACCGGTCGTCTACCGTCCCACCTCTTTAAGTCAATCCCCTCTCTCTATTCTCGTCTCCCACTGGGAATATAACACCTCATTCCACACAGATGGGAAGCCCTCGCACCTCCCACGTACACACACACAGTCGTGCAAACACGCACACACGCGTGCGAGCGCGCGGACCTGATCGCAAGGGCCTCCACTCCGCGCTAGAAACATACGATACGCACGCGCCTCCATCGAACCTGGGGCATCAGCTGCAGCAGGAGAATCAGGTCATTTCAATCAGCCTAATAACCCTTTACCATATTTCAACCTGCTCCCCCTTTTAGCGCAAGCTGTCCTCCTCCCCCATAAAACCTCTACACACAGACCCCATCAAAACAACCCCCTATCCCCTCTTACACCATTGTGACAACCCAATCACTACATCAATTCATCCACGCCATGAAAGCAGCCTTTAATGTTTTTTTTCTTTTTTGGTCTCAACGCCCCCTAAACCCCCCACAAACACATATGCACGACAGTCTTTCACTATCAAAATAACAAGGCTGTCAAAGTGGCTTTGTCCCCCAGCCTGCACTGTTAGTCTACATTGTTTCAGCTCTAACGGAGGCCTGTGATTATGATTTTTGACAGGAGATGATTAATTGAACGTTCAGAAGCTGCGTCGCGGCGTGGTCGCGAGTGCGCGCGGCGTGGAATGCTAACTTGATTTCTGAAACAGGATGGCAGGACCCCCCCCCTTGTCAGATGGTCCTGCCCAAGGCTGGATGGTGGGTAGATGGAGGTGCGGTGCTGGGTGGGTGGAGGGGGTGTTAATGTGATGCCGGGGAAACGCTGCTGTCAACTGTGACTTAATGGAGCTTGGTCTCTGGGATGCTGGCCCCTTCATGAGGCCCACAGGGGGTATTTTGATGCAATAACAAAGGCCTGCGCTATGTGTGTACATCAGTTGTGGTTATCAGCGGGGTAAAACAATGTCTTAATTTAACTAAGTGCCTTAATGGAATAACACAGCGTTGGGCTGGGTGAATAGCGCCACTTCAGATACTTACAGCACTTCCAAGCCTCTCAGAGCTCTGAAGGCTCCATCCTCAATGCAGCTGATGTGGTTTTTATCCAGCTGGCTGCAGATCACACACACACACACACACACACACACAAGAGAGAGAGAGAGATGTTTGTTACACAAGACACGCACACAATGTCTCTGTCTCCCTGTAGGGTGGTTGTAATCATCGATACAGTAAGTAGTACACTGATGGACTATAGTAAATCGAAACTAGTTTAGTCATGTCGGCTCATGTAACCCCAAGAGTAGCAAAAGGGGACTTTGCTGATTGTTCATCTGCATCGATACACCTCGTAAATCTAAAGCCGGCGTGTGAACGTGCATAAACACTGGCGAGGATGTAAATCACTGTTGCTACAAGGCATCTTTGGGGAGTTGCCTGTGTGCACTGGCTTCATACTCCATCACACAGGGTCCACTGAACATGTATGATATGAATTCAGTTTTTACTCCAACCAACGGCCAATAACTTGACCAGATCCAAAATATTAACGAGTTGTACTCGGAGAACCATCTTCTGTTATTTACTGACAGAAGGATTTGGTTTCAGATACTACTGATCTCTTTATTGACTTAACATCAACAACAAGAGCGATCAGGCTTATTTTTTGCATCTAAACTGTTTTTCTTGGATTCCTGTGATAATAATTAGACTGAATAGTTAAGACAATCCTTAGTAAGACATCATTCTAGGTTCTGGAATCTTGTGATGTACATGTTTTGTTTGTTTTTTGCTGTCCTTCAATAGAATAGAATAAGAAGACAATCATTAACTGTAGGGCTGTGTCCATGTGTGAGGTACTCACAGGTTTTTGATGTCCGTAGCTCCTCTAAATGCTTTTCTGGGGATGGACTGGATGAAGTTCTCACTCAGATCTCTGCGGAGACAGAAAGCAAAGCACTGGTTACATACATGTTATCCCAAAGGATGCACCAGTTTGGTTTGTTTTGGTTCAGTGGGACACGTGAACCACGCAGCTCTTTCTTGGAAGCAACATCAACGTGTTTCAACAATTTCTTGCTTTCAGTTTAATTTTGCTTTTCAACCAGCAGCATTCCCAATCCATTCACTGTCACTCCCTCTTTTACCACACTCATCGGCGCAGAACGGTAAGTTAAGGGCAATATTTTTTTCTCTCCCCGACGTGTGCCAACATCCTGAGGTGTGGTACTGCATGGGGAAGGCTACACACAATGGTGCGGTTATTTTTTTAGAGCTCACATTATTCAGTGTTCACTCATGCTGTAATTTGTCTCGACCGTGCTCTGGTGTGAGGCGCCCAGCGCGCTGCCCGCACACAGACGAAACAAACAGGCAGCAGGGCAGTGACCAATGAGTGGTCCTCAGTGATCCCGTAGAGTGGATTCATTAGCACCCTGTGGCACAAAGAACATTATCTTTTCATATTAGGTTGTGTGTGTGTTCGCCGATTACCGGTGCTTCCAAATTAGGCGTTTGAATAGAGCATGTGTGGAAAGTAAAAGCACGAGAGAGAGTGGAGAGGAGAGGAGGAGAGTGAAACACAAGCTGCCGTAGTCTTAATTAGCTGAGTCTTTTGTCTGTTGTTAAAATGATGAGCTAACCTGATCCAGAAAGGTTTTGCACACACATTACACGCTTTATAGTGCTGCCAGAGACTCCTGCACATGCACGGAGGGCTCCCACAGCTCGGACAGATGTAAACAGAGCACTTATGGTCACCCGCAGAAAGGCTAAAGCACAACACCAGAATCTAGAGAACTTCACAACACAACTATTCCGCACAAGACTTTGATGACTCCTTCTTATTTATTTGTTCATGCACACCACAGCACGCAATCCCGTGATGCGCGCAGCACTAAAACCCCACGGGCTGACGCTCAAATGAGTTCCCAAAGACTAGACCAACACGTAGTCTTACACCGCGTCCCCGCCGGGTCATCCTTTCCAGAGCTTTCCTCGGAATGAACATTGCACAGAAATTGTTTCAGCGGGATACAACAGAGGGGAGCCACCACAGCAGTCGTGTTGCGCAATCTATCTAATGAATGGGTGGTTGTGTCTTTACGGTACAGCGGAAATTAAAAGAGCACTCTGCAGGCAGGCCACTGCAAATAAACCACAATTAAAAATGGAATTTGTGTGTTTGATTTCACGGGATGAAATATTGAGTTCAGGCTGCAACGCTGGAAGTCTATAACTTGCTGGGTCTTGGCCCGTGTTTACAGTTGCATTAAAAGATGGTTGTGGATTAGCATGACAATGACACTGCCTAGGAATGGCCATAAAACAAGCACTTTTATATCTTGGCTGAACTAATAAATAAGGCAGTCCAATTATCTTAACTTTATCTCTGTCTTTTTACGACGGGTATTCTGAACACACAAACATGTGAAGTGCAAGTACACAGATGTGCAAAATGAAACACACACATCGCTGGCTTGCGTTCAAAGAGAACATAAATATTCCAACTGGTGGCACGTTCTAATTTTATCATCTGAGCTTTTTTTGAGTTAGATATCCTCGGCAGATCCGCGTTACATCTGCTTCCACTGAGGTACGGAGCAACACAGTAAGCAGACAATTTAGGCAATTACACAACAATAATCTGCCATATTTTGCAGGATCATATCCCAAACATCAAACCGGCTTCATGTCTCCCAACTAGGGAGCATGGGAGCCAGAGCAGTTGTGCTCCATCCAGCTCCTTTGTTGTTCTCTTGGCAAAAGCGAAGCCTGAGTGCAGAGTTGAAAGCTGAGTCAGTCTGGCACCGTGGCTATATTTGTGCCTCTTATCAAAGTGGCTCCATGCGAGAGGAATGCCTTTGGTTTGCCCGGCCCAACACTCTGTCTAATTACCAATTAGTCATCTCACCTTGTCCTCACCTTTCTGCAAAAAACACATATGAAGATGCCAAAGTGAAGAGTAATGATTTCTCCCCCCGGACTTCTGGGAAGATTTCTCTGTGCGGCTGTACGTGTGTGTTCGCTCCGGGGTTACAAAACAAATTCTTTGCCGGGACGACGCTGTCTGCGTGCAAGACGCTTTGGTAATAGGTGCAAGGAGAGGAAAACAGACAGGCTGGAGAAGCTGGAATGCAAGAAAACGCAGGAGGGCTCGGATGATATGAATACAATGCTTTGTGTGTAAGTAGTAAAATGAAAGCTGTACGGTGGAATCCGCACACTAAAACCCCCCATAATCCTGTTAGCACGCTATAACACGATTGACTGCAGTGATCTATGCACTCGCACTTATGGTGCTGTTTGATTGGATTACCGAGATCGTGGGAGGTCATTTTTAAAATGTAGGTTTGTTCTGGGACAATGAGTGCCCACAAAGAGCCCCACGACAACCCTAAATGATGCTATCTATCACGCCAGAATATCTGCCTTTCTCTCATTTAGTTATACTGCCTCCCTCCCTCCCTCTGCCTGGTTCTTTCTGTCCTCTGTCACATTTAACAGAATAATCACAGTGGTCACGGTTTTGGAGTCTGCAGTCTTCAGTGTCTTTTAAGGATTTATCAACGGGTTCAACTTCTTCAGCAGCCAGGGCGACATTAAATTTAGCAATGCCACATTTCTGCATTTACACATTCTTAAAATGGCAAACAGGACATTTCTGTGGAAGACCATGCTGTATTTTACATAGTCTGTGGTTGCCCCTCAGTGGTATTTTCTAAGCGAGGCCCTGACTGTGTTGGCTCAGGGATATTTGACATTTCTGATTAGTTTGGAAGCTGATTTCCATGGAAGCACAGATGCCTTCAAAAACAGACATGATTATGTGAGAACAGTCACCACAAATAGGGTAACTGGCCACCATGGTCTCCAACACTGAGTCACGACAGTAAATCTAACGTTACAGCCCCTCAGCAAATACCACAACAGTGCATCACTTGTGCAGCAGCCCAAACATAGTTAGCAACCAAACTGGTGAGCATGGAGCGTGAAGAAATGAAAGTAAGGGATAATCATATCAAAAAAAACGTTCTTTCCTTCCTTTTTTTGTCGTTTGTTTCCTCAAGGTACCAGACTGCCTGTCCGGTGCGGCCTAAATTTGATATTACATCAGACTTTCAGATTATGAAGAACTGCAGGAGCAGAGAGCATACAAAGTTAAACATCAGAAGTGGGACCTGAGGTTGTAACCTCCAGAACTTATTGCTTGCACAGGTCCAGTCCAGGGTGAAAGGATTCATGGAAACCATCAGGTCACTCACCACTGCCCAGACTCCTTCCATGCACTCATAACAACACTATGAAGAATATCCCGAGGCAGGGCTGCGGCCTCCGGCCTCTGCTTCCAGTCCAGACCTCCATACATCTCACAGAGTGCTGTAATGATGTCAGGTTTCCTTATTTCCTGCACTCAGCATGCCTACAAGTCCTTTCTTTTTCATTACAGGTGTGTGAACCAATGAACGAGCGAGAGAGAGTGTGGCTTTGCTGGTGTTCAAACAGCCTCGACCTGGTATAGATTTACCTTAATGCACTACATACCCTGCAAGTGGGCAGTTAGTTCATTAATGTTGCCTGCCTCTCTTTAGGTGACTTCGCTCACAGTTCATTCCCATTGTTGCCCTAATGATGAGGCAACACACATGTTTTCAGGTGTGTCCTCGCCGCATGAGCTGCAGCCCCCAATGCGCTGCGGTCAGGCTTTTTAAGGTTTCACTTATAAAAGACCTCAAACAATGGTATCGTTTAATCAGTGTAAAGTGCTCTGACAATGAACTTAGCTCCTGATATGCCTGTTTACAAGAATCCCCGCAGAGTCTATATCTGGGATAATTAGCAACGTTATCAGACATAGCTCAAGGCGCCTGGTCTGGAGATTAGCCGCACACTGAAGGTAATGTCTGGTTCCTGTCTGATTCACATCATTAACCTCTGATCTATATCTCAGTACATTGCACTAATACTGTACACAACTTTCTTGTGCATGACACATATACCTGCTATAGCTGCATAGTGTTGATCCCACCACAGAAATCCTTTAATCTGTTTTTTCTGACAGTGAAAGGAGTTTCTCAGGATGCAGCAGCAACTCAGCCACCTGAGGGACAGACAGCGCGCCTGCTTAAAACCCTCAAAGCTCCGGGCTCGTTAGCAATATACAACTTCTAATGCGCAAATGAAAACATGCGCACGGACGCGTTCACGCACGTGCACACATGTGGGCGCAAACAATTGCCTCTTTCATATCCGGAATATTTCATAACCTCCTCCTTTGAGCCCCCTCCATTGCGCTGACGGGTGGTTGAGCGGTTGACACGTGGGATCACAAATCATTTGGGACGATCTGATTCTCTGACGTTTTGGTTTTAAAGGTTTCACTGACGGGAAACGAGCGTTGCTATTTAAATTTTGTGGAAGTGCAGGCTTTGCAGTGCAGCTTCTCCTTCAGTGACACCCTTCACGGCTCCTGTTCGCCGTTACTGCTTTCTTTCTCCGTCTTTCTCTCTTTGAAATTCCCCCTCAAAAATAACTTGTATCAGCGATTCAGATTAAGATGTTTTCCTTGCAATTTTAAAGGCAAACTTAGGCAAGAACTCTTCCTGAAAATACTCCATGAACCGAATAAATAATACTACTGGGAATTTATACGCAGCAGTTTGGATTTGGGAAATCCAGCTGGCATGACTGTCATGTAATTAAGTATGAAAGCGCAAGCAAATGTGGCATACTAATGTTAAC
Source organism: Planiliza haematocheilus (assembly GCA_005024645.1). Classification (NCBI taxonomy): domain Eukaryota; kingdom Metazoa; phylum Chordata; class Actinopteri; order Mugiliformes; family Mugilidae; genus Planiliza; species Planiliza haematocheilus. The sequence goes on along the minus strand of SRSE01000845.1, from coordinate 280,527 downwards.
AAGAAGAGATCTGGATCAATTTATAACTATTTTATTTCCTAAAAGCAAAGAAAATGACCGGAAAGTGCTGAATAGAAGTTTTTAACTTGGAATAAGGTTTAATGAAACCTTATTCCAAGTACTGGAAGAGGACCAGAGCTTTCCTGTTGCTCGTTTCACAGTCTTTTCCTCTTATTTCATCACTTTAACTCTTCAATCCATCTTTCATTGCATTTATGGAGATTTATATCCAGCGATGGTGCTTTGCTTTAAACCCCATACCCCCAAAACATCTTAATCTTACTTCCATGGAAGTACGAGCAACTGCATTACTGCTGATACTAAAAGAAATGTGTCGCTTTAGTGCTTCTGTGTATATATCCCAGTGTAAGTGCAATTATTTCACCATAAGTGCATCTAAAATAGAGTGTTTGTTTTCTTGATTTCTTGACTCGATTGCACGATAAGAAAATGTTTACCCTTGGCAAATGCTCTTAATTTTGTTCTTCCATTTAAAAGGGGGAGAAAAAGACAGAAAAAGGGGGAACGTGTCTGATTACTTACTCATTAAGGGAGTTAATGAGGTGTGTGAGAGCTGTTAAAAGAATGGCAGTGCGCTGCCACTAAATGCTAACTACTTTCTTCCTCCCTGCTCGGTGAAAACCCACAAGTAGACACACACGTAAACACCCACATGCACAAAACCGTGGGCCGTGCTGGACCTGGAAATGCACCAGCAAATGAGTGCAAATAAGGGAGCAATGCATCCAAATAAACAAACCAAGCAGGCGCAAAGTGTTTATGTACACACTTTGTTTAAATCTTTACAGCATCCACTTTGATTTATGAAGGTTACGGGTTCAGCTCAGTTCCTTGTGTGTCAGTGGAACACAAAAATATGTGATAAGCCACCTTAATGATACAGTAGCAGAAAAGTTTCCTGAAATCAAAATGTGATTTGGAAAAAGAAAACGCAGGAGCTGCAGAGCAGAGGCTTGGTGCTCAAATCAATTCAGATGTTTTGCAAAAAAATGAGAAGTCTGGATTTGATTGAAGACTTTGTCATGATAAAACAACAGAACGCTGAAAACCAAAGAGGACGGCAACAGGAGGGCACCGCATGGCGGCGAACCCTGAATTTATAATTAATTAGATCTAATTAGGCTGCATCAAAAAAAAACAACACACACTTCAAACACGGATTTGAAAGTGAAATGTTCAGATGTTATGTCAGCTGGCAGCACTCAGAGACTTGACTGCAGTAATTAACTTATTTTTTTCCCATTAGCTCGTGCGATTCGACTAAAAGACTCGAATTGGACTCGGCGACGTGATAGAAGCAGCTTGGGGAAGGGAGGTGGTTAGAGATGCCTCCGTCCCTGCAGCTACAGCACATGCAGCCCGCTAAAAGACGCAAAGAAAAGAGCAAGAGGCTGGAGAGGAAGTTGCATCAGTTGAGGCTATTTTTGAGCATTTTTTAAGATATGTCCTCTCTGATTAGAAATGAAAAGTGGAAAATGGAAAAAAAAAACCAAGCTGTGTTGACATGCTTCATTTATGTGTAGACATGTCTTTGGTTGAGTTAAAGGAAGACAACAAACCCACAGTGTCAGCCAGATGAATGCAGAGAGAATGTGTTAAGAGTGGGGGATAACATAAAGAGAATGAGGTGAGAAGAAGTATAGATCGACGCTGCGGGGCCTTTGGGCTTTTGCCAAAACACAGGCATCTACGTGTGTGTGTGTATTTGTGTGGCCCGGAGAGAGTGACTGAGTGTTCCCGTGTGCGGCCAAGAGTATCCGCGCCTCCCTTCTCACCCTCACGTCGGCCCCCATCCATCGTTTTCTCTCCACACCTTCTCAACCTCGCTAAAATAAATGGCAAACATGCCTCCTAGCCGTGTCTCCCTTCACTTTCTCTCTCCCGCCTGCGTTGTGCACCTCCGCCGCTGCTGTCGGCGCGGCGCGGTGCGGACAACAGAGCCAGACACCACCACTATCATCATCTTGATTACCATTATCTTCCCTGGGTCAAAACACAGTCTTAAAGTCTAAAATTCGCGTTTCACACAAATTATCGTGCGCCGACGCACAAATATAGAACATGCAGAGCGGGTAAGGTGTTTCTCTAGTCCCTTTGTGGTAGAGATGAGACAACGAGGAGGAGAGAGCTGGATGGAGCTCGGCTGGAGGAGGGCTGACGAGTGGGGAAGAAGCAAACTGCTGCTTTTATAGAGCGAAGAATAGACAGGCTGCTTTAGGAATACTCTCGCACATAAACCCAACAGAAAAGTCTCGCTTTCTAACTCCATCTCTCTTCTTGGACTAAATATAGTCTCTGCAAAGAATCCTAATGAAAAACAAACACTGTGCTAATACAGAATGCAGCATAATCCAATAGCATCTGGTTGCCTTTGTTGCCTTTGTTTTCTCTTGAAAGCTCATGTCAACACCAATCCACCAAAACTGGTGCAAAGAAAATGATAGAGCCGAGCCGCATGTCACTTCACTGGTTCGTCTTTCCTCTGCAGCGCCACTTCTCTCTGTTTACTTATGCGGACTTCGGAAATAAGTCATCAGGCAGCATTATCTAATTTTCAGCAGACCCCGTAGCCTGTATGTATTTAACCCTCGGGTGTCGTACACTTTCACGCACGCTGAAAGAAAAAGGGGAGGCCGCGCGGACGCATCTGGAGCGGGTTTGTGATTTATTCTGATGTTGAGAAACGCAGTCAGCATACCACCCTCTGTCTCTCCCTTTCTCTTGTAACACACACACACACACACACACACACACACACAGAGAGACCGTCTCTTTTTCGATGGGACCTAAAGGGGATTTCATGGATGGACTCCACTCTAATCATCTACAGCTCACCAGTCGACGAGAAACACACAGCGCTCCCAGACTGGAACACTCAACAACCACCAAGAGAAAACACGATGTCAGTGGAACTTATCAAGTCCACATGAGGGCTGACAGACACACACACACACTGAGAATCAAGTCTAGTTTAACTGTTGCCCACATCTCTTCTTTCACTGTAAATGATTCATGATGTCTGTGTGTACTCGCAGGCTTACAAGTCCCACATGAGCGCATACATTTGGCTGCGCGCTCTGCTGCCACCCGTGAGGCAAATGAAAGAGTTAACATGGCAAAGAAAGACGGGAGAAAATCTATACTTTCTCCGAGCTCCCGAGTCACCCTAATTTCCCCTCCGCCATTATGTGCACTTGAGTTTCTGAGTGTGTCCGAGCCTTTCACTGGCAGTCAGGCTGAGTGATGGAAGAGGGCTGAGCGGCATCGATCACGGCGAACGCTTACAGGCACTATCAACAGACGGCGGGGTGTAAGATAGCCCCGCTTTTCTTACGGGGAACGCGGCCAAGCCCCGTCCATCCATCATGCTGTCTACCTGCTGGACAATAGAGGAAAAGTGTGAGGGGGAACAGATGAGGAAACGAGGTAGAGCGAGGGAGAACATGGCTCTCAACAGGTCCATTTTCACTGCCATTACCTATCCCTGCATTAGCCAGCAGGCTTCCTACTAGCCAGAAATAATGATCTCCATCTCTGGAAATAGCCGGGAAATCATTTTACTAGATTGGGCTAATGTTTTACACTGAGTCAGGGCGGGAGGAAAAAATGGCAGGAGGCAGCCATTTAGAAAAACAACAAAGTAAATCTGGTTGGCCAGTCTTACCCACCCATCCACCCACCCACACACACACACACACACACACACACACACACTGTGTGGTCTTCCTAAACTAGTTAAAGATGCCTCTTTGTGAAACAGCTCGCTACCTAGAAAATGGAAAACCGATCCCGGAGATCGGATGACGGCTTTTCCTGGAAGCGCCGGTCTGAGGTCAGCGCTATTGAGCCGCTGCGACGACAGATCCACCACACCTAACCACAGGCAGCAGATACGAGATCAGAGGACCGTCGCCAAGACACACACATTCGGGAGCCATTTCAATCAACACGAAAACAGAACACTTCAAGATGCTTAATTGACTCCACAGAGAGACGCGGGAGGGAGCGCAAACGCTTTTGGAAGGAAGAGAGCTGAAAATATGAAACGCACAGAGACCAAAATGAGCTACTGGATTGATCATCTCCTCGTTTCTGAGGAACTTAAGTACATTTATGTACCTTCTGTATTCTCTGGAGTGATTGAAACTGAGAGTGAGACCTCCCAGTTACTCCTTTAAATATTCAGGGTTGCACATGGAAAGTATCATGAGAGGAGAGGAGAGGAGAGGAGAGGAGAGGAGAGGAGAGGAGAGGAGAGGAGAGGAGAGGAGAGGAGAGAGGTGAGAAGAGAGAGCCAGAGGGAAGGTGAGCACAGCAGTTACCTTTACATCGTGTCTGTTCTCTCTCCAAATCCCTCTGAAAGCTAAACTTAAAAAACAGCCCAAAGGTACGCGCCTGGATATAAAAAAGTCAAGGACACCTACTCCAAACAGAAGAACTCATTATAATGTCAAATCTCAGCTCAGCTCATCGTGTTATTGTTGGATACGCAATCACTTCCCCAAACTTTTAACCAGCTTCTCTTTTACCTTCCCTATTACGCACAAATTTCACATTTTATACTTGTGCATTGACATAAATATGCAGCGAATAAGCGCCACTGCGCCGCGGGGAAAATAAGGCCGCGCTGCCCCGAGTGGGAGTTACGAGGCAGGTGCACTGTGGCTGACGTCAAGTCCACAATTCACCCTGGACGTATATCTATATATCACCTTATCTTTAACAGGGCACACTGTCTTGCACACAATCCCGCCCGTCAAAGCTTGTGTGCACAAATTTACAGCTTTTTCACTCCCATGCACACACACACACCCGTTATCTTAAGGCAGCAAGACAGTAATCAGCAGTAAGTCAGGCCTCCTGTACCAATATTTCTGCACGCGGTGATTCACAAAACACACAAGTAATAAAGGTGAGCTGCACACAAGAGCAACTAACGCACACACGGCACTCATTGTGCGATGCAAAATAAGATGTGAGTAAATGTGCGTCGCTGAAAAAGGAATAACAAGCTCTCAAGTTAGGTTACATTCCTGAGGATTTACACAAATATGGCAGAGACTACGGTGCGGCTACTGCAGCCCTGCGCGACGACTCCCTTACTGTGTGTTCTTAAGGTGTGAAAAACCTTTAAGCGTCTTGTATCTGCTAAACGAGACTTTGCTGCGCGTCCCAGCCAGTTTATTACATAAGTAAAAGGGGTAAAGGTTAAACACTGGTCAGCCAGCACTGTGTGTTTGAGGAGGCGGCATTTCCTTCCTGTGACAGGTGTGTGCACATGTCAGGGGTCAGAGTGAAGCTATGAATAAATAACTGCAGGATCTCTGAGACTATGTAGACTCCTCCATGAATATCACATGAGGCTGCCGGGAGGGCAGACGGCCACGCTCTCCGAGTACACAATACGAACTGTTAGGAAATTAACAATAGTTCAGTTTGTACTTCTTTGCACCGTATTTAGATTAGTGTCGTATTTCCTTTCATTATTATCATGTTTTTGTGTTTGATTAGACGTTGGTTAACACAATGTCTCTGCCTAAACATTTGCTATATGCCCCTGAGCCTTAGAAGTAACACTGTTAATTGTTTGTCTTGATGCCCAATTGTTTTTTTTTCCCCCCGTGAGTTCATATGGGTTTCACTACAGTTTAAAAAAGACACTGAAATTGAATAGCGAGCGAACCAAAGCCTCTGGGCTTTCAATTCTATCAGTGTTCTTCATTAGCTTCACTGCATAAAGAAAGTCATTCCACCAGAGCTAACGGCCCAATACTTTTCAGATTCAATCTCGCTCAGGCGGCAACTGAAAAACTCCCCTCTCATCGACTCGCGCGTGTGCGTTTGGTCTTTATATCGGGACGGGGGTGCTCCGTCCAAACTAAAGGTGCAAGGCCAGAAACTGCAGAGGTGCCGGTTGCTAGGAGACAAAAAGGTACCCAGCTGGAATTGTGACTAAGCCTTGAGGGGAGCGTGTGTGTCTGTCTGTGTGTGTGTTTGTGCGCGTTTGCATGTGTGTGTTCTGTTTGCGAGAGCGCGGCTGAGGCTGGCAGAGGAAGGAGAAGGACAATGGAGTTGGTCCCAGCTGTGCTGCAGTGGGTGGGAGTCGTCCTGAGAAAAAGAGCTTAACAATGGATGTCAGTGGCTGCTCTGGATGTTTACCCTGTCCTCCACAACGCTCCAGAAAACCCTCCCACACCGACGGCCCACAGACAGTCAGGGCAGAGGAGTGAATGAAGCAAACTTTACAACCACCATGTAGGCACGGACAAAGAGAGCGAGGATCTATGGAGACGTTTAGACATATTTCTTATAGCATTGTAGTGAACTATCTATCTGGAATTCTTTCCTTGGTAAAAGTGGTTCTACTGAAAGATTTTGAGGCCCATGAATTATCGATTCTAACCATGCCTGAAAAGACACATTGATTTTATGTCATTTTTCTACAGCAGCTACTTAAAAACCGACTTCAAAATACCAAAAAGATGTTTTGCTGTTTGATTCAGCCGTTCCTTTAAGACAAAAACTTTCCCCAGCTGTTTGACACGCAGGCTACCCGCCTCGTTTCCTCGCCTTTACTTATCTGCTACGTGATATTGCTCACTTGCATTCCTTAAAATATTTCAGAAGCATACTGCCTTGAGGTGTGTTCATTAATGAGTGGCCAGCCCGGAGCAGCAGATGTGATCTGCAATGCTCAGGAGATAAAGATGAGGCCAGACCGTGCTTCCAGGATTAATGAACCGTTGCGGAGGTGAAGCCGTAGGCATGGATTATTACCACAGGGGCCGAATACACGCTCAAACCGTGCACACACGAACGTGTCCCTGAATGAAGGAAACACTCTTTCCATTTTCTAATGGTGTCCCACACAATGGCGGCTGCAGCACGTCCATCCATCATCATCTACGAGCATTAGCATAAAGACTGATTACTCCCCAGGGCCAAGAGTCGTCTGCTGGATTAATGAATACATGCCGGTACAGTTAGCATACCGTCGCTAGCCAGATGAGGCCAATACCTTTAGATAAATTACTGAAACAATGACAGTTATGATGGATACGTGGGAATACAGTGGCTCTTTGTCCCGTGTGTAAGAGCACTGAGTGAAGTTCATTTTGCTCAAGTTGAACTAACATGTCACTGTGCTTACTTGTGTAATCTTGTCTCTGGCATCATGCGTCTTTGTGCATTCTTGAAAGCAACTTCTGTATCATTTTATTGCCATAAGTTCTGCATGAATGCCGATGGATAGCCTGGGGCTGAGCGCATGCATACTTGTGGCTGTGTGTGTGTGTGTGTGTCAGAGAGGCCGTTAGTCCCAGAGGAGGCTGTGTGTCACAAAGCCACCCTGGCACTCACTAAAGGACCAACTGCCAGAGCAGGGGGCATGAAATTAAAACTCACCACCCAGGAAAGAGGAGAGAATAAGTGAGAGGGAGGAGGTGGCTGACGAGGAGGAGGAGGAGAAGAGGGGTGGTGGAGGAGAAACAAAGGATAATAAAGATGCAGGATGGAGGGAAGAGGACACAATGGGCTGGCGATATAAAATCACCCAGGTCAGGTTGGAAACAAAAGAAATTTGCAGGAGAAGCGTGGAAATGTGCTCTGCAGTAACGACGCCTGCTGCGATTCCTCTACCATACCTCTGTCGTGGGAAATAAAAAGCATCAGGCAAAGAGAAAACCCTGCACCTATCAAATAAAAACCCACAGGACAGACCATCAACTGTTTGGTGAAAAAGTGCCGCTGACCCACCAAACTTCAAGCCATATATCACTCTATGTGTTGACTTGTCACGTTGCCAGACATACATTTGGTTTGTGTTTCTTGAGATGGCAATAGATCACCCCACTGGTCTAGACCAAAGCAGCAGCGAGGCTGTGCACCGATCGGGCACCTATACATTCACACACACAAACACTATGTCTATGCAGGCGTCCTCTATACCATTTTCAACTCTGACCTCTGGAAAGAACAGGAGGCCCCGAGAGGCTATGATGGATATGCCAGACACAGGGAGCGTGTGTGTGTGTGTGTGTGTGTGTGTGTGTGTGTGTGTGTGTGTGTGTGTGTGTGTGTGTGTGTGTAAGTACACATTCATATGCTTACCTGACAATGCTACATCCTGTAGCAGGACTTTGCTATTTATTTTCTTTGGTGTATTTTTCTGCTCTGTGTAAACTGCCCTCCAAATGCTCCGCGTATGGGTACAAAGGCGTTTACAGAGAAAATAATACCCACGCACATAAACACCGAAATGCAGACACACTCGTACGCGGCTGGGAACAGCCGAGCGGATGTCCTCACCCCGCGGTTTCTATCTCACCCTAGTCATGACCTTTCACCCCAGCTCCGTGACTCAGGCTGGGAGGGTCCTGAGCGTGACCGATCCATTAGACTGCTCTGACAAGGATGAGGATGACATCTGAACCCCCAGAGGCAAGGGAGGGACGAAGACGACAAACAGGAGGAGGGCTACTATAAAGATGGAGCAACATAAGAAGGAAGAAGCCTTTGAGGAATTTGAGGAATCGATCAGCCTCTTGCCTTGTCTTGAAATGGAAAAAAGGAATCTTTTAGTTGAAAAACAACAAAAACAGCAGCTCTGATCGTCCGTGGTTATTATCTGAATACATAAAAATGTCTTGCAATGCCAGTCAGCTTCCGATTTGCTGAACAACTTGACCCAACTTGAAGGGGGATTCTGCATTTTGCGTGTCTGTTCAACAACAAATGAACAACTTAAATGTGAAATGGATGTTGTTTTTACCTGTGTATTAAGAATGTCATGGCACTGATGGTTTAAAAAAAACACAGACACAGACGTGCACAAACACAACGATGTATTCTGCTGTAATAAATCAGATGGGATTTCAAAAGTGACAACAACAGCAGCAGAGATGCCTCGCCCGGAACCTGAAAAGGGAGACCTTGGGAGGAAATAAAAGAAGGAACAGGAGTGGCAGTGTGAGAGAGGAGGGGGTGGGGGCAGCTGAGGAGACGGAGGGAAGGAGGAAGATGGGACTTTAAGGATGAGCGAATGAGAGTGAATACTCCGTCTGGAATGCCTTTGTCTGCATAGGCTAATATTTGTTCTTGGATTTTGCTTTTCCCCCTTCTCTTATTTGCTGTTGACAGAAAGGAATGAAAAGGCAGATAGCCAGCAGGTTACCTAGCAAGGCTTGTGTATATATGTATATACGTGCGTGTGTGTGTGTGTGTGTGTGTAGCCAGCAGGTTCCCAAGCAGCAGGTGGTGAACAGAAGACAGAAAGTATCTAGTTTAGGAAGCTTGTTTGCTGCAACTCTCCGAATGAATCTGCTTGGGACCACAAACACATGCCAAACATGCACCAAAAATGTGCGGTTGTTTGTGTGGCAGACAGAAAATCCGGGGAGAAAAGGATGGGGACATGCAAACTTCTTACACATGGTGCCAAGATCCTCTCCACCTCCGCGCCTCCCCTCTCCCCTCTCCCCTCCTGGGGAGTGAGGGGTTGAGGCAGCCTGGGTGTCTGCCTTAAGGCCAGCCTCACAGCGGGCCCGTCGTTGCGGCGGCACTTTGATGTCTTTGTGGCGAGGATTCGTGCCTCATGTCCACGCTCATTAACTCTGTCAATGACAGATCAATGTGAGCCTGCAGAACGCGGCGCTGCCTCGAAATTACAGCCCATTTACCATTCTGAGTCGGGACTGGCCTTGGCATGGCTCTGAATAAACACACAATGCAGCAAGAGACGGCGAGAGTGCTCGCTCATGATAGCACCCATTTAACAAGAGCAGCCCCTTCACACATGCTTGGAGGATATTGGTCCACTTAACTCTGGCATCCAAACTTCCTATGGATTAGTGCTCACAGACGCCAGCGACGTCTCTTTACATCCTGCAGGTCCCTGTTTAATGATTAGGAGCTTACAGCCCTTGTATGTTTTTGCACCCTAATGTCAGTCAGACTGGATGCAGCCGACCAGAAAGTTTAAATCCGTGAGAGCAGTTCAGGCTTGTCTATAACAACATGACCCGCATTGTCAAGACCGAGCACTTAGCACCTTCAAGACACCTTTGTGTCTTGTTTTATCTTCTGCTGCATCTCACTTACAGCTGACTTTTACTGCTTTTCCCTGCTTTTTGAGGGCCTCCTAGTTTGAGTGAAGTCTCTATTGCGTTCTGTCTGGCAGATTAAGCTGGTGCTGTTAAGAAAGAGCAGCCGGTCTTGTGTCTGTGTGTTTCTTATGTGTTACTTCCTTTTGCCTAGTATATCAGTGGGTGCCAAGCTCGACCTCCAGAGGGAAAAGGTTATTTTCCAACTTTGTAACACAGCAGACCTTTGGGAACTTAAACTAAATAGTAGTATTGATTAAAAATCTGAATCGTAATCAAGACAAAATTCATAAGTTTGTAACACAATAGTGACTTTGCAATTTGTGCATTCATTCACTCCTGCATCTACAAGCCCACTGCATACACAACATGTGTAATGCAGCCCCCACACACATGCATACGCTACACACACACACGCGCGCAGCCCAAGAGATCATCTGTACTCTAAATATTTAAAAAGCCTATTCCTCTGTCTGTAATTAAAACCACTGCAGCATTCCAGTCTGTATCCCCTACCATTGAGTCCTCTCTCTCTCCATCTCCCTCTAGTCTGTTGTTCTCCGCTTCCTTCCTCCATTTTGACCTTTGCTTCAGTTGCCTAGAAATGGGATGTTTGAAAATCTTCCAAAAACAATAAAACTGTGGGAATCTTCTGCGCCACAACTGCCCTCTCCTTGACACCATGAATCTGCTTGTCTCTCACCACCACTTCTCATTTGCTCTCACAGCTCATCTAGGATGGCATCGGTTCATTTACCGCTGGGAGAAAGTAAAAGGTCAGGTTTTGTCTGGAAGGTAGGCAGGAGTCTCTCCTGAGGAGAAGGTTGCCTTTCCGGAGAGAAGTAATGATATGTTAGGACAGCCCGCAGAGCAAACACAGGAACTGTGAGTCAGCGCCACAAACTGTTTGGTTACCAAACTCGGGGCTTCTGTCGTGCCCGGGCCTGCGGGGATACCAGGGGTAAATCCTCTCCCTGCCCCACTGCTTCCTCCCATTAGAATTCACCCAAATCCTGCCTTTATCACCGTGTTTGCTCTGCTGAGCTCACTAATGCTCTCCAGCCTCTCTCACAAGGTAGGTGTTTATATGCATGTGTGTGCGTGTTTGCTTTGGCCTGCACAGTAATGCTTCCCATCCCTCCACCATCAACATGGGTGGAATTTAGAGTGCAACGCGACGAAGGCCTGGGAGCAAGAACACACACTTAGGGGCTCACAGGACAGACGTGTTCCTGGAAAGGAGAGCAACAGTGTATTCTGCAGCTCCAGTATAGATGTAGCATGTGAGTGTATGTGAGTGTGTGTGTGTGTGTGTGTGTGTGTGTGTGCGGAGTTGTAAACTAGCACTTCTCATGAAGTGGAGATGGTCTAGGGAGAGCTGCTCTCATTTCAGACATCATTTATTTATTAGACCCCTGTGTGTGACATACACACACACACACGCAGTCACACATGCAGTGACAGAAATTCTGCAGTTTATTCCATCACGCACCAGCGATCAACCTCATTCCCTCACCCATGTCTTCCCACCCCCCCTCCCCGGCCCTTCCCTTCTCAAAATCGATGGAGTGTTTTGTCACCCAGTGCGGCATTTCGTGCAATATTCATCTGAAGAAAAAAAAAAGAAAAAAAGCTCATCTCACACTCAATGAATTTTCATAAACTCTGCGCGGCGCTGATTGGTAAATGAAGGGCAACAGGCTTGGCACACATGAACGTACGCATACACAGACGCGAGAACAACCCCATTATCCAAGCTTCGGGCGGGGGCTTTGTTTTGTACCACTGGAATCTGACAGTGATTTATGGAGAAGGGGAGTCACACTACACCCAGATACACACGGCAACACAAAGCAAGGTTACTGGCCCAAGCATGGGCACAAAGAGAGGTTACCGCACTACTAACAAAGCCACACTGACAGCAGTGCACGCCGTGGTCCGGGGTCAACACCACATCAATGAAGCCCAACGGATGAATTCAGCCGAGCCACTAAATGAATGCACTGCCCGCTTTCAATAACTTGTTTTGATGAAAATCCATGAATATGAATCTCTGCTCACTCACTCAATGATTTCCTAATGACTCTTCCGGAAACTGCGTGAGGCTCAGGAAACAAAAAGCACAACTGACTTTCCCAGTATCATACTGATCTCTAGTTCATATGCCATTCTCTGGAGCCATTTTCTGCTGCATTACCATTGTGGTTTTGTCAGAGCGGTGAACCCTGAGTGGCCAGACACACCCTGCCTGTCAGTTCAGGTATGCCCTCCGCAGTGCCAGGCTTCGCTCATTTCCTTCTGCGCTGACATGTCAGCTCCTCCATATATCTGCTATCAGTTACAGCTCAGGTGAGGACATCGCATTCCTCCTGACTCATTATGAGTGATGAGAACACAAGGCAGCCATTTAGCCGGTAATTTGCAACGATTTTCGCCCCACGGTTGGTTTTGGAACACACACATGCAGACGCTGCAGGAGAAGAGCAGATTCCCAAGGGAATACTTTTTTGCACGGCGACCGCAGACCCTGCAAAAACCATTCCGGGTGCTAGCTTGTTGCTACTCACATTCCTGCTGGGACTAAACAGACAACCGACACACACTTTTTATGCAAATGGAGGAGATGAAAAGAATGAGACAGAGAGACGAGGAAAAAGCTTGCCTGTGGCTAAGAAGTTAAATAAAACACACACCGATGACTCACAGACACATAACACTGACGGTGAGTCATCCTTAATAAAGTTTAATTTAGGGGTAAAACCTTTGTTGATGGCTTTGCTCTAAGGGCCCAGGGATGCAAAGCAATGCATAATGATATTAGAGAACAGGGATCTGCAGCTAATCATGCGGTCACATGCACTATTTAGACAATAATGTAGATGCACAAAGAGAAACAGAGGTAGAGACAGGGAGACAGGAATAGAGATGAGAACGGGTCTCATTTGAATAAGAGCTGATTTTCTAAAAAATGTTTCTCGCCGTTTTGCTCACTTCACCACCTCTAGTCACTTGATGAGTGCTTAAGCTTCGGCAACAATAGCAGAGGTTTGTGTGTGTGTGTGTTTTGTGATGGTTTATGAAAGCCACTCCAGGGCTCTCCAAGGCCGGCCGGCCAGCCAGCCAGCCGCAGCTAGCTTGACGACTGAGGATCGGAATTCAGGAGGGCGACTGACAAAGAGGGTCTCCCCTGGCGTGTGTTTTCCAGAATGAGAGAAACTCGCAGTTTGGAAGAAAAGAAAGGCAGAAAGAGGGAGAGGGAGAGAGAGAGAGAAAGAGAGTGAGGGAAGGCTGAGGGATGAAAAAGAGAGCAGGTGTGAGGGCCTGAAACAGCACTGACAGTGGCCTATTCAGAGCGGCGTAATTGCGGTTGCAGTGGCTGCTTGTTTCTTTAATTTCCTCTTTAGAGCGATACAGCAGCTCTTGTGTTACACATTAATTATGTTTTCTGGGATGCCCTCTCTGCCCCTCCCCCTCCATGTTGACTGACAGCCCGGCTGCCTCCTGGCCCAGCCTGGCTTGGAGCAGGGGAGTGGGTGATTGAATAGGCTAATAAATAGTGAAGGAGGGGTTGGTCACACCCCACCCTATTGTACCGGCGCTGTCACGCCTGACCCTTAACCAAACACACACACTCACGCAAAACATGCACACACACACACACACTCGTACTTTGAAGGCTAACAATGTGTGCACACAACCTTGTAGTCGTAGTCGCACACATGCACACACACCTTCACGTCACCTCTGTCAGCCCTGACCCCTTACCAAATACCCAGGCTCCCCCCTGTATCCAAGGTGACCAAATGAGGCCCCAGCCATCACCTAGCAACCAGGGAACAATGAGCTCCAAGGAGACGGAATGGCTTGAGCAAAGGGCAGGCTATTCTGCAGGGATGGAGGGAGGGATGGAGGGATGGGAGCCAAGGTGGGGAGAGGAGGGGAGTAGGGGTGATGGGAATGGTGTTAGGACACATCTTTAACCATGTCACAAAGACGGTGCCTGCCTGGGAAACAAGGCAACGCTTCTCTAACCCCGCTGGACGTCTGAGCAGTTCAGATCTGCTCAGCTCAATCCAACAACTTGGGGAAAAAAATAAATAAATCATCTACTATTGGGTTTTTTTTTACCCCAAAAGCAAGAGTAAATAAAATTACACACACTCTTCCATTCTGTAAGAGATCGAAAATGTCTTTGTTCTTCCTCTGTGCAGACTTACTCAGGTCTGACAGCACTCTGACAACTTCCTCACAACCAGCCTGGGAGACTTTTACCTAATCTGACTGTTAACACCGACATCCCGAAGCTCTGACTTTGCTTGTGCTGTGAAACAAACTTTTAACAGTTCTCCGTCTCTCTCTTGCCCTCGGAGCAGCGAGGGTGTTAACGCAGATGTATCACCGTCTTTCAGCTTTCTAAATCCAGAAACACAGGTAGGAAGGTGAGTGAGGGTGAGATTGCCGAGGGGCTCGGCGCAGCATAACAGCGCTCATAGACTGCCAAGTCAGTCTCCATAGAAACTATTAGGATTTATACAATAAAAAAACAAAAACAAAGGGAAATAACAGCCGCCCAGACGACTGGCTCAAGCTGTAATGATTTCACTGAGATATTTCTAAAACATAAATGATTAATTGCCGCTATCTCCCGCTTCTGTCGGCAAAACAGATGAGAGGTCTCTGAAATGTGCAAACTCAAATAAAAGTTTTTACATAAATAATGGGAGAAAGAACAAGGACGTGTTGAGAGAAGGGGAGGCAAAGGAAGAGGGAGGAAATAAATTGGGTAAAATGAGTGTTGAGGAAGTGCGGCGGGCGGTTGGTCACCAGTCTGTTAGCTTGTTCATGTGAAAACTCTTTGTTGGCCTTGAATGGCCTCCTCTCTTTTACAACGGCTTTATGAAGTGGAACCTGGACATTTCCTCTCCGCTCCCAGTGTACACACAAACAGCAACTCTATTTGTGCTGCACAAACTAATCAAATTTGCTAATTGTTGCTCTTTTAAACTACTGTAAACGGAAAAACGTTCGACCGAATCATGGAACAGATGGGCTTTTCTTACTATTTGATGACATACGATATGTTTAAAATACCTGGTTAGCCATCATCTACAACCGCACATAAACATGGCAGCCCCATCATGATGTGGACAGGACAGGAAAGTGGCCCAATCTACCAGAAAGAAGTCAGGCCTGCCTGATGAACATGTCAGGCAGAAGGAGCAATAATTGTGTGTGGCTGGGCATTACGGATTAACACACACACACACATACATACACACACACACACATGGTAGTGAGGGATATAATGGGCCTGGGAAGAAGAATTTAGGGAGTTTTGGGTGGAGACAAATCAACGAGAGTCAGACGTTGTTCAAATATATTTCTATTCCCCAGACCTATTTACATGGTAAATTTATGAAGTGTTGACACAGAGAAAGCAGGGAGTAGCAGTAGAAAATGTTGTCTGTGTGTCCGCTACTGCTTTCTGGTCTATACCGTCGCCCTGCATTAAGTATCTGACCTTTTGTAGCCTGTAAATATCAGTAAAGGTCTGGAGGGGATAATGTATTGGACAGAGGAATGCTATAACTTACGCAGACTATCATGATTTACCCTGTTCTCTGACAGCAGTGCGTGTCTCCGTGTCTGCCGTTGGACACTCTTGACTTCATGGGAACATCTCCAGGTCTGGTCTGGGTTAGGCTGACCCACTACTCTCTTTTCCTCTACGAGCCACAGCCCTGTGCTGTTAATATCCACTTCACTAGCACCACCAGCACCAACAACACCCCCTCCAGCCGTTGGCTTGATCTCCACATGAAAGGGTCTGCAAGCTCATTACCACAGCCTGAGGCTCATCAGGGCCTCCCCTCCCCAGGCCTTTTATAAGCCAGAGAAGATGGAGAAATCCAGCCAGGAGGGAAAGGGTATAGAGGAAGAGATCCCACATAGGGCTTGCCATCCAAGCAGCCAGGTGTTAAAGATGCAGATAAGACGTAGGGAGGAAATAAGAGAGGGGGAGGAATGGGAAGAGATAAGGAAGGGATAAGACAAGGTAGATGACAGGGAGGAAGTGAGGTACAGTAAAAGGAGAAGAGGGGATGATAGAGCGAGGATGGAGGGAGGAGGCCTTCTGCTCCTATCTCTGTGCACTGTTTCATCCTCTGCAGGGCCCCAGCGTCACTCAGGCCTCCTCCAGCGGAGTCCGGCTTTGAAGTGATAATGGGGCTTTTGGCTAATGCTCTTCTGCAGGTGCCCCTGGCTCCCTCTCCTCCTCTGTCTCCCAGAACAGCCACACATAGATGAGAAGAGATGAGAATCCTTTCAAAGTCCACAGATGAGGCCAATCCTTCCTCTCTGTGCCTCTTCTCCCGTCTTCCGCTTTATCTGCCGACCCCACTTACTCCATCCTCACACTAGTTATTGCTTCCCAGGCACCGGCTGTCACTTTCAGTTCCTCCTATCTGCCCTCTAACTCATTTTAGCCTCTTTCCATTCCTCTCATTGTCCGTCCTTTTGCCTGATTGAAGTGCAGCTCTACCCTGGAAAAAAAACCCTCTCAGAGCTGTACAAATAAGAAATCAAATATTAAATATTACATCCATTCAATGAGCTGATTACAAAAGATGTTTTATATTCCTCTCTATGCTCCATCTTTGTCTCTCTTTCCCTGCC
Organism: Planiliza haematocheilus; assembly: GCA_005024645.1. Classification (NCBI taxonomy): domain Eukaryota; kingdom Metazoa; phylum Chordata; class Actinopteri; order Mugiliformes; family Mugilidae; genus Planiliza; species Planiliza haematocheilus. The sequence continues at coordinate 263,731 of SRSE01000845.1, read as the reverse complement.
CTCCTCTCTTTCATCCTCCCTGCTCTCCATGTCTCTGCGACTCCCTCCCTTTCAATCTCCTTCCTCCTCTTTGCTCCATTTGAGGTGTGAGATTGGTGTGACTGCCAAGCAGGTAAACACACAAAGGTCTGGCTGCATCTCAGATGTAACACTCATTTCTGGAAGCTTTGTTTGGGTGGGGCAGGCCTGTGTGTGTGTGTGTGTGTGTGTGCGTGTGTGTGTACGCGTCTAGCAGAAACAGCAGGAAAGGAGAATCAATTCCATCCCCCAGCGATTTCCTGTTAAACTGTACAAAGCCAAGAAGGGAAGACGCCCCACGCACAGAACATCATACAGTTTCTCACCAAAAATAAAACATATATCCACAATAGGAATACACATAGACTCTGGGGCTAATGAGATCACTGCTCCATGCTGTGATAGCAGCGGGAAAATATAGCGAGAGGGAGCCAGTATTGGAAACAGATAGGCAGAGTCAGATAGGCATTCAGATTTTTCCTCTTCGCTACGCTCGCAGCCACCACACTGCTCAATATGTCTTTTTACTGGAATGCCGGCTGTCCACTTACCTAAGCAGACAAGTGTCTTTTGTTTACCGAGAAAGCAGGAGCGAGCGCAGAGGCACGCGGGCAGGAGGTTCTGGTTGGATTCGGCGTTCAAAACAGTTGAATGATGTCGTGTTTAAACTTAATTTACCAGGTGCCGCGCATGTTTGTCATTTTCCACCAGTCACACGGAGAATGTTTACATGTGCCCATAAGTCATTACTATGAATCTCCAAATAAGGGGGGAAAAGGTCGACCTGAGTGTTTTCATGACTCAAAGTAACAGTTGTTTGTTTTAAAAGTGGATATAACGTCGAGCAGGGTGTTGGACGTGTATTGGGCCAGATGGATCATGTTCTGTTATAATAATAGTATTATTGTTGTTTAGGTTCATTGCACTGAGAACAAGTGGGTTTAGACGCTGGAAATACAGTCCATATTTCTTTTTATTTTCTTTATTTATATAAGAAGTAAAAACTATTAAATGTAGGTACTTGTAATTTATAATATTTGGACTTATTTGATGTAGAGCATACTAAAAAACTGATTATGTTACATAAAGTGCTAAGAAGAGCGAATTAAAGTAAAAAGAAAAGAAAAGAAAAGAAGAAAAATACAAAACCACAATAAAAAACAGTTGAGGGAGCTGGGTAACCATCAACCATTAATACAGCAGAAAGGGTAGCTATGAAACACTTGTATTTGACTGTATTTGATTGGCAGTTGTACAGTTTACTGTAAACTTAATTAGTGGGGCTGTGCAAGCACAGCCCACTATTGTTATTGCTCGCGTCTATTTTTATTATTATTCCCACGGATTTTCGGTCGCTATCTCCTCCCGCACAGTTCATCGCACATACACGAAAAATACATCAAAACGTGCGTATCGATCGGGGCGGGTGTGCTATTATTCAGTTTCTCCAGGTCGGAAGTATTCGCGATATAGTCGCGAATATTGTTTTTTGGGGTTTATAATGGGTGTGTATTGCGCGGAATGTTCGCGCTAGAGTGAGAGGCCCAACAGTTAGAGGGCGGGCTGCTCTGAAAAAATGTTCAAAATATTTTTTTAAAACTGTGATTGCTTCCACAAATTTCACTCTACACACAAAATTTTCTCCAAAGTAGTAGTCATACTTGTCCTGATGCCTACAATGTGTCTACCTAACCGATAGGATTCACAGTTTTTGAATGAGAAGCCTAGAAGTGAGGAGTGGACAGCCTAACTGCTCCATAGGACCCAATGTTAATTCAGCAAAGTTTTTCGTCACAAAAGTTTAACGGACGGTAGTTTTCAACTCGCTAGAATGTCCACTTTTTTTACACTAGGAAGAATAAAAAATACATGTCTGTGTTGATGGAAGCCTTGTGGTAGTCACTGTGAAAAAAGTTTGTCAGTAACTGGTTTACGTTTTTAGTAAATGGCAGTGGTTCGAGGGAGTGGTTCTGTGCTTCTTGGTTAATCAAAGCACCTGCGCAGCAGCAGTTAAGGAGGGGGAGGGCTGTTTCCCGCTCTGTCTCACTGACGTCACACACGCGCGCACACACACACACAGAGGGAGCGAGGCTTGGGAAAAAAAAAATAAAAAAAAAGGACGGAGCGAGGCCTGTGGCGCATATGCTAACATATGCTAACTTCGACGGAAGTTAGCATATGTTAGTTAGCATACGTTAACATATGCCAACATGCTAACATATTAGATGTCCCTGCACTGCTCTCGGTCTCTCTCTGAAAAAAATAAAATAAAAATAAAACCTCCGCTCTGTCGCTCTGATCACTGAGGGGCGGGGCTGCTCTTCACACACAGCGAGAGAGAGAGAGAAAAGAGAAACGCAGCGTGTGCAGCGGCAGCAAAGAGGAGTTAAGTGATCTGTGGAGAAGACAAGTCGACTGGACGACAACACGTGTCAGTGTAAGTGAAATAAAACCTTCACAAGTTGAAAGTCAACAAACATAACCTCCTTCGCAGAGGCAATAAGTACCACTAGTTCAACAAGCATAAACGTGCATCATCCCACACAGCAAAAGGACTGCGCAGCGGACCTGCCGCGGATGTATGTCGGCTTCCGGAACGGACCCGTATCGGGGTCCAGATGCACTCAGGAACTCCGCCGTGGCTCCGCACTGCTCCGCATCCGCGATTAAAGCCTCACCTCCGCGGCGGGTCCGTTTGGGACCCGCAAATTGATACATACATCCGCTGCGGACACGCAGCGGATGTATGTATCAATTGTATGTATGTATCAATTTGCGGCCCGGGTCCGTTTTGGACCCGTTTATCTCATTTTCAAAATCCCTTCTGTTCATGTTGTAGGATAAACTAAACTATAGGACAAAAAAAAACGAGGCTATCACTGGGCTTAGCCTGGCTACTACAGCAATGGTGTAATCTTAAATCTGCATTGCCTTGTATTTTTAACCTAACAATATTGTCAACAGAAAATGTTCAAGTCATGCATTTACTGTACAAAAGTGATAGCTCAATGGAAATATAAAATTGACATTAACATTTATGAAATGTTATAGGTTATAGTCTATGTTTTTGTTAGGTTACTACATTCATTATGTGGTCAAAACCTAATTTAGTGCTTTATACAGGCGCCAGGTCGGTGCAGACATAAAATATGCCATCTATTAGGCTACAACTTCAGTGAAATGCTGCGTTATACACAGCTAAAATATCAGAAACTGGTGAACGACAAGAAGTTCAATAAAAATATGTTTTAATTATTATTCCTCTCAGCCTAGGCCACACCTGACACTATGACCCCTCCACTCCATTTTTACATGACAGTCACAGGCTGCCAAAACATTATGACCACTTCACTCAATACAGGACTATATTAGGGTGCCAGAACATGACTCTATGACCCCCCCCCCCCCCCTTCCCCAATCAGTTGGGATTTCTAGAATGATCCATGTGTTAAGTGTGTTTGTGCCCAACATAACTTCACTGCTAATATATGTTAACTATTAGCCGACCAATGACTTAGCCTGATGCTGGCTTTCAGGTGGAGCTGGGAGGGGTCTGCTGCATGTACTACTGACCCATATAGCAAAGCTATAGGGCCAGTAGTGGGCTGTGCGAAGCACTACTACAGCCTCTGCAATAGCAACTGCGAGGATAAGATTAGGTGAAAAATTGTAGCATGTTAGCATCGTAGCATCGTAGTGTTGTATCATGTCATCTTAGCGCAAACTGCTGCCGACACAGCCCCACTCTCGCGATTTCCCGCAGGGGAATTGTCTAGTTAATTATAATATTTGGTTGCCATGTTTGCATTTGAAGAAGAAAGAAAGACAACTCAAACAAAGAACGTGGTGGACTACTGAGGTTACATTGAAGCACTAACTAGACCAGGCATAATATTATGACCACCTTCCTAATATTGTGTAGGTTGGTTATTCCTCCAAAACAGTTGTGAGTCATCAGAGACATGTGGACGTGTGTCTTCTGATGTTGTTAGTGGGGACCTTTGAGACCTTGAGGGGAGGGGCCTCTGTGGATCAGGCTTGTTCCATTTCATCCCACAGATACTTGATGAGTTTGGGATCTAGTGGATTTGGAGGCCACACAAAACCTTGCGCTGTTGCTCTTAAACCGTTTTTGTGTTATTGCTATGGGGTGGGGGTGCCTGGTCTGTTCTAGGTGGGTGCTACACGTCTAAGTAACATCCACACAAATGCCAGGTTCAAAACATTTCCTAGCAGAACATTGAATTATCACAACATGGTCAATGTTATTTACTTCTCCTGCCTGTGGTGTTAATGTTGTGGCTGATCTGTATAGTTTATGAATAAGGTTTTATCAAGGACACTTTACAGAAACACCAACTAGCCTCATTTTAATAAACAAGCTTTTCTTATCTTAGATTCATACCAAAAAAAAAAACCTGTTGTCACAAGTTTGCTTCCTTTCACCATTAGCCTGCATCATCCTCACCTCAATAACCCCAAGCCACACAAAACATCATCCATTCTCACTGAAAGACTTAGCAGGAGCAGCTCTGCAGCCTGTGGAGTCTCCAGAACAAAAGGCCTGGAGGTGTGCTGAGTTTAAAAGCCTAAGAATGGAGCTCCTTACTACAGACAGAGAGGAGACAGAGCACAAAGTTCACACACACACACACACACACACACACAGAAATATAGCCAGAGGGAAGAGGAAGGAGTTCAACCAAGACTCTCCTTCCAGAGGATAAAGGGATGCATCCAAAGCCTGTAATTATATATATACACACACACACACAACTAAAAATCCAAAAATCTCTTTCCATCCATTACACCACACTTTTCCCAAGCTATTGGATCAGATTTCATTCAGAAAATATGAGGCTCTCTTTGAACTATTTGACCTCCCAACTTTTTCTTTCTCTCTGCGCCTTCCGCTTGCTCAGAGAAGGTAAACAGCCCGAGACCCGGCCCTGCGGAGCTTTGGTTGCTACAGCAGCAGCACATCAGCAGGAGGGCGAAGCAATGTGTGCAGTGGCATTTGTGTGATCGTGTGTGTCTGTGTGTGTTTGCTTGTGTGTGAGTGAAGACATAATTTGCCCTGCAGTTTGTTTGTTTGTTCTTTTTTAAATCTCAGAATCAGAGACAGAGCCCGAGGCCACAGGATAGGGCTGGAACAATCATTTACTGTACGCGTGTGGGTTCTGTGAGCATGAGCGTGGGGCAACAGGATGTTAGGAGGGCTTTTCGAAGCCCCTCTCTCCCCTCCCCACCCATGGGATGAGAGGCTGTGTTTGGGTCCGCTTGGGTTCCTTCCAACGCTGAGCTCCAGAGTCTCAAGTCCAGACCCTAACAGCTCATAACCAGAGATTACACAAAACATGCTCTGGTCCTCCGGCTAAGCCCCTCACACACGCCACTTCCACATGATGATCCAGAGCAGATAGTGTTGATCGAAACCCCAGATCTTGAAATGAACCGAAACGAGATGGACAGATGCACTGAGTGAGGGAAACACCCATCGCAGGGAGATTGCACTCTATTACGGCCGTGATGAATGAGCTGGGTTTCTCTTTCCGATAGCTCCGTTCGTGCTCCATGCAGCTTGACTGTATAGGGCCGCTATGCACACATACACACATGACCGCTAAGCTTTGCGTTCATACACAGACAAGCAGAACAACCCAACAAGCACTGGTTGTTATTCCTGGAACGGGACTGCAGCATTCCTCAAACCCCTGCTTTGAGATTCCAGGGATTAAATGTGTGTTTGTGTGTGTGTTTGCATGTGCGTGTGAGGACATGAGGGTAGCCTTTTCTCCCATGTGTGTCACTTCCAATCTGGACCGTGCAAAGCCGGGCGTAACAGAGGCAAACTATCGGCAGCGGCTCAGAAAGGAGGAGGAGGAGGAGGAAGAGGAGGAGGAGGCTTCTTTCGGCAGCTCCGCAAGTGAAATCCCTGTGTGTGTATACTCATGACGGATCTAGACCACACTGTGATGTCTTATTCATGCCGTATCAATTCATAATGACCAGGACAGTCCCTAACGAGAAGACGCACATGCACGCACACACGCGCGACCAAGACTGGGACGGACATCGTGGAAGAACTTGTCTGCCTGTTTTGTTTGCACGAATATTTAGAGCATCAAAGACGTTATGAGTGTGTATGTAGAGCAGCGTGTGCCAGACACCGGACACACACACACACACACACACACACACAGAACACGCTGACATCCCCGCGCTTTAGTGTGAATATTTAACCAGCCTCGATCCATCTCTTCAATTATTCATGAGGAAGGACAGAGAATTGTTAGTAAATATAAACACCGCCGTTTCTCTCCCGCTCTCGCCGCGTCTTTTGCTCGTCTCTTTTTGCACCTCTGACCGTCGCTCCTTTCTCTCCTCTTTAACTTTGTTCTTCCTCTCCGTCTGCTTTTTTGTCCCCTCTTTCTCTCTCGCTCCGTGTGCTGCGGTTGTGAATATTTCAGATGGCAGAGTGGTTTTTAAATTACCCCCTTTTGGCTTCCGCTCCCCTCACATGGTTTGGTCTGCATTTCTCTCTCACACACGGTCCGACTCGTAAAGAAAACAGTGACAAGCCATAAAAGCCACTTTTACCAGCTGACAAGGACAGGGGCAGGAAGAGGGGCAGGGGCAAGGAGCTAAGGCCTGCCTGGTATTTCTTTGGTCGACTGCCATGCAGATCAGGCATTTCGTAATCCTACAAAGACCTCCAGCCCGGCATCTCTTAAGTTTATTCCGCCATCCAAACGAAACTTTCGCTTTATTTAGTTAGCCACGCATTTTCCAAAGAGCACATGGATTAATTTGTTTAGTTGGTGGTGTTTCTGTATAGACACAGAGTACGTGATACACGGTTTCAAGCTATTTCAGTCCTGAAAATAGATTTTTGAGTGACGTGTGGATTACAAATATCCGAATGACTCAAACTAAAAGTATCTGAGCAGATAGCACTGGTGAAGTTTCCATTTTTGTGCATGCAGCTATCCTGCTTTCGCTCTGCCCGAAGTTAGCTCAGCTCACTGAAGTCTGTCCGTGTTTACTTAGTGTCAGACAAACCACAGTCAAGAAATCAGGATGTCTGCCACCGATGGCACAGGAACCTCCTGATGAAGATGGGTTGCCATGGGGACTGCTGCCAAGCGGGGGCCCAAACAGTCCTCCGAGGGGGAGAGAGGGAGAGAGAGAGAGACCTAGCAGGTCATTCATCAGCGGGGACAAAGAGAAGGAAACGACAAGACCAGCTCGGAGCATTAACAGGCTGCCAGATGAACGCACACATGCATGCACAGGCGCACACATAGCACTTAGAAACTGTTATGAGGGGAGGAGAGCAAAAAAGCATTCACATCCGTCTTTCATGCAGTCATACACAAAAAGTCAAAAGTCAAAACAGTTAATTTGCTTTGCTTTGCTGGCACAAAAACTCCTGGAACACCGGCGAGCTTTCAAGTCAATCAATGTGAAGCAAATGAAAAGGGAGAAACGCCGCATACACTGAAGGTTAACAGAGTCAAAAGCGAGCGAGAATACTGTGACAGGGAGATGATTTATCGGTTTAATGATAGTGCACATTATTTATTCTAGACCTCCTCCTTCTTCCACCAAACAATTCTTTCTTCTCACACCGAGCTACCGTTCCCTAAGCATCAAGCCATCAACAAACAGAAAACACAGCATCCCTCCAACGCAAACACAGAAGAGGCAGCAGCGCATCAACACATAGTTGAAGCAGCTCTTTTATCTGCAGTCAAAGCCATATAAAGAACGTAATCCCTCGTGTGTGCATGCCATCCACACATTAGCACACAGAGATGTAATTATAGAGTTATTCTGTGTGTGTGTTTGTATCTAATTAGTGTTATTTACATTTTCCCTCTCTTTTCTCTCTCTCGCTTGTGTGCGGGTGTGGGTGCATGCGCTTATGCCCGTGTGTGTTTAGGGTTTGTGTACACTGGGATACCCGTTGCCAAGCACTAACCTGAAATTGAAAGATGTATAATAGAAGGATGAGACACACCCCCTCTAAAATCCTTTGCCAGGGTTTCCTCTGCTCCCCTGTAGAGCAGGTACTACCACACCCTTCCCTCCTCCCCTCTCCTCCTCCTCCTCCATACCTCCCGGGGAGACACACACACGAGGGAAAACCTCGCCTAACCATCCCCTCTCCCCCATCACGTCATGTTCAGCACGTTGGCCATTAATGGAAGAAACACCCCTTCGAACAAGCCCGTGCGGTTGCCGGTATTTGTTTGTGGCAGCGAGAGGCAACACGGTAATGAAAAACCGCAAAATACCCCTTCGCCTCCCCCTCCGCCAAACCCCCATCCTGAGCCCAAACCAGATGCTGTTCCCCGGGGCCAGCTAACTATCAGCTAACTGCTCTGCACTCTCCCAGCTCCGCTCACCTATGCCTCCTTCTCCCTCCACGCCGCGGCCCTTCCTTCCTTCCCGCTCTCCCACAGCGAAAAGACACTAATTACAAACACGGATGAGTAGATTATAGATCTGAAGCGCAGTCAGTGGAAGTGGAATGAGGAAAAGTCAAGGGTGGTGAGACTGGGGGCAACAGGTCGTTAACGGTGATGAATGCGTCTCTATTTTCACTGTTATTGTTCACCGATGTTCAGTGCGGCCGCTCTCACCTCTGCGCCACCGCTCCCATGCCTTTTCGTCGGTGCCATCAATCACAGGCGGCTTTAACTAACTCTAACTATCTCTAATCATCTCTAATCAATTCCAATTTCCTTTCCTCTGCCTCTCATTCATCAGTGTCTCTGGTATCTCTCAGGCATGGGAAGAGACAGAGGAGTGCGAGGGCGGAGATAAAGACGTCGACCCTCGAGAAAGCCAAAGATGCGATCTGCGTTAAATAGCTGTGCAACCTTGGCTCTGCGTCTTGCACGCGAGGTCGTGCGTTTTGCCGACGCCGAGTTCCAAGATTCAGACGAATTTGTGCAAGAGATAATAACCAATTATTTCTAAATATGAATTAGTGTTTCCTCTTTCAGTCGAGCCCTTCTTCAAAAATCAAAAAGTGCTTCAGCGAGAGCGTTTGCATTAATTCCCCATCTTGCCTTTGTAGTGAAAACTCATTACCCCATTAGCTTAATGACTGCATGGGATCAAGTGTTTAAAAACTCCCCACAAAACAACACTCCGTCGCTCATTTAACCAACAGCCTTTTATTAACCCGGCAGCTTTTCCTCTAAAGTTTAATGAGAGCAGCGATCTCATCTGCTATCCCTCGCTCCTCCGTCCCCTTTGCCCTTCTTTCTGTTTGTCCTCTCAGCGGGACGCCTGCGACAAATAGTCACTTTGTTATACAAGTTTTCCCCTCGCACCAGAATCAGCGAAAAGAGGAAAAAAAAAAAAGAGGGGAGTAGATGAGACAGACAGCACGAGTGTATAAAAGTGTAGAAAAGGGGGGCAATTATTCCTTCTTCCAAGAGAAGAGAAACCATCTGGGTTAGTGCTCCACCTGAGGGCAGCGGGCTTTCACATTAACCTCTCTGTTAGGATCATAAAGGCAGACCCTAACAAGCCCCAGTGAGCTCTTTGAGCAAGTGCAAAGACACACACAGAAAATACATCTGCAACCATAGACTCTCTTTCTCAGTCTGGCTCTCGCTCGCTCTCTTTCTCTCTCCGTCGTCGTTCCTCAGACACACGCACAAATGCACACATGAAATAGCGGCGCAAGTCTTCCTCTGGGAGACGAGGACCTTTTAAGTCCATTAAAAGCTGCTGGCGGGAGCAAGACAAGCCTGTAACCTAACCACATCAGACTGCAACCAGAGCCCGTGGTGTGGCCCAGACACACCACTCAGGAGCCGAAAAACACCTTAGGAGAGAAACCTTTGTCTTCAGCGGCTGTTCTTAATCCCGCGCTACTAGCCCTAATTTTTAACAAGCACCAGAAGCCTTTTCGCGACGAAGTGTCTGTCAATCAAACACAGGCAGCACGAAGACCGCGTTATTATCGATTCCACGGCAGGGGATCGTTCATTTGTTTTAAGTGTTAGAAAAAAAAAATGTGGCATTTTCACACCTGAAAAGCTTCAAGGTCAATTACGTCTCTCTTTTATCCAGCCAAGGATAAAGAGCAAATGAGTGTATACACAGACACATAGCGAATCGATTAGGCAATGTTAAACAAAGTCTCATTCTCCAGAACGTGGCGTAAGAGCCAGCGCTAGATTTAGAATAATGACCGTGAAGTTAGATTGGAGGAAGCAGAGGAGCTGTGTTAGCACAATCCTCTGGCTGTTGGCAGAGCCCGCTGCTCCAGATGGACTAATCACACTTGTTCAAGGCCATGCGCTGGTCTTGGGAGGCCTCGGTCGGCGCTGCGCCTGTTCCACTGAGACAGACAACTCGGTGCTGCTCAGTGTTAGGAAGCCGCAAGAAGGCCAACCTTGCCCTAAAGGACGGGGCTTTGCCCTGAAGCCGGAGAGAGGCTGGCTTTGGCTTAATGATAGGTGACATGGGGAGATAGTTGCGAGGAAGTGACAGATAGATTCAAGATGGTGTTAAACATCAAACGCAAAATAAACAGATGGAGGGCTGAGGCGGGGATCATGGGTTAGTAGTACCAGTATGTGCGGATAGAAGCGAGGGAAATGATTTTTCCATGCCCCACTGTTTCATTATTCCCAGATGCTCCAGGTAATCTGAACTGGAATAATGGGAGCCGGAATGATCAGACAGCAACAGGGACACTGATTATCCCAAAGAAAAAGAAAAGAAAAAAAACATCGAGTCCTGTTCCAGATGGGAATAAAAGTTCAGCCTTACTGTGGGACTGTCTGACTGCGTGAGGTGCATGAGTGGAAGGATGTGTGGGTGTGCGACAACATGGGACTGGTCTTAACAAGAATAAAACTGGGATGGCACATCCTATTCATACGATGGAGGTGGAGTCCACTGGCAGAGCGAGCATGGAAGATTTGACATGAAACAGTCTCATTTAGAAACACAGACATCATCGTTCCTGAGCTCAAGCACTAATGCCACATCAGCTCCTGTGTCACCAGCGGATTCTGCCGCGGACACACCGACGCGGAGAAACTGCAGACGACTTGGCACGGAGGCCCAACGATGTGCAAAGAACCCAGCTTTCCACTCATCCAGTTCATTTTGGCTCACAGACAATAAGACTTGACACATTAATAACTCTGGATGAGTCTCTAAGTCCATTCCAGCAAGTGCAATTGAATCTTAATCGTCTTATAATTGTGTTTAAACCAAATCAAACCAAAGCCTAGATTAGTCTCTGAGCAATACTGGAGGCTTGCATAATAATAATAATAATAATAATAATGAATAATAGACAAAGAGAGTAGCTTGAGAGAGCAGAAAAAGTAAGTCAACTGAATTGAAACAAAAAAAAAGTGAATGTACTTACAGTCGAGACAGGGCAGGGTTCTTCTGAAAGAGCAACTCAGGAAGCTGCTGCAGTTGATTACGGTTCAGCCGCCTGCGGCAGGGAAAGCGTATGATCAGCCACTGAGTTAGCGTGTGTGTGCGTGCATGTCCATGAGTGTGTAGGCTGTGAATAATTTCTCCTAGCTGCTGTAGAATCAGCTTAGCCACAGGCTATTGTGTTTCAGTGTGCTCTGAATGTCACATAAATATCCAGCTGAAAGTTCAGGGGAATTAAACTGCTAGTCCGAGACGCTGCCGTAAATTATCTCTGCACAGTTAAATTACAATGCCGTGCCTTGTAGAAATCGGTGTCACGCCGACTTTCCCAGGAAACGTTTTGAACAAGTGAATTACATCCACCAGTTGTGTGAGGATGTACACATTTTATCTGCCATCTATCAAAACAAGATGTCTCCAAATAAAATTTAGAGAAAGGGTTGAGCCTTTTCGAGCCCAAGGAAGCGCCGACAGGAATGGTGGTTGGCAACAGCCTCCATGTCAAACAACTAACATCCAAGACTGGCAGCCTTTATGCAAATACAACAATTAAGTCAATGAGGAACAGACTGTTGCTAATCTGTTGGAAACCACAACTCTCTCCTTTCTGAATGGCCCATTGGAGGCACATGGGAGTGAATGCAGTGGCTGTGGCACAGTGCGGCTGCAAATCTGAAAGGCTAGGCCGCTGCCATGCCTTCAGACGCATTCAGACAGATGTTGGGAGTTGTGCCATTCATGTATACACTAAGAAGAGGGATTGGCCGTCTGACATGTAGATTTAGTGCACTTTCGACATTAATGGTGAACTGAGCTGTACCTGCTGTTGGGTTAGTGGCTTTTAAACATTACAGAAATGAGCCACTTCATTTCCACATTGGTCTGGCACGTGGAAACGTCTACCCAAAATTTGGGATCGGTTGAATTTGGAGGAGGAGGGAATGCGAGCGGTGCGTGGCCTCCAGTTTGGTAATGTAGATTGCTAATGTGGGTTTCAGATCGGGGAAAAGTCTTTCATGAGTTAACCACGATGTCAGCATGACAGCCCGTGTCCATAAAGTCATCTGCTGTGCATGTTTCCATGTGGGTAGCACTACTGATTTAATAATGAGCCTGTTGAGGTGTGGTTGATTGTGTTTGTTTGTGTGTTATCCCAGTCGGTTAACAAGCTGCTGAGGGGGCCTGGTGCTGTCCAGATGAGCCAGGGTCTGTGGTGGGGGAGGCCTTTTAAGCCCACACATCCCACTGAGGGCATTCCTGTCAGACTAAGCTAATAAAAAGTTTCTCCCAGCCCACACTGTACCCTCTCAGCACCATCCAACCACAATGGAATGGCAGGGAAGTGCCTCACACTTGATACACCATTTACGATTGGTCCCTCCTGTTATTCCCATTACTCTCGACTAATACAAGCACTGAAATGGGTAGAAGGGTGGGATTTTCTTTTTAAGTTCAAGTTTTGAAAAGAAATCAAAGTGTGCTAAAGCCTCTAGTGGCACTCACAGTCTCTCCAGCTCCTTCATGTCATCAAAAGCTCCCCGCTCAATCACGGTGATCTGATTCTCCATCAGCTGCCTGCGGAAAAGAACAAGAGGAGAAGCAGTGTTAATTTGACTTTTGTACAAGTCTGCAGACAATCACTCTGGTTTTAACAAAGTTTAGGGGCCTTTGGGTGGTGAGACATCCTGCAGTATGGATATTTAAGCTGGCTGCGGTACATTCAACACTCCTCTCTCTCATAGATATACAGAGGGCACTCGTGTGGACTGAGGGCATAGTGTGGAATCTTGGCTAAAGGAGCAGCGGCGGCAGCCAGGAAAGTTTCCAAGGTGGCTCAGAAAGTGTGGATCTGGGCTCTAGTGTGGTCCACTGGGTGCAGCTGGGCGGAGACGAGATGAAAACTAGGCAGGGGGTCAGAACGTGTGAGGTGTGCTCCAAGGTTTTTACAACTGGCACAATCAGGGCAAAGCCAGGATTACCAGCGAGTATCAGAGCTTAAGGCCGCACATCAGGGATATTAGTCATACGCAAACAAACATGGATGCACACATGGAACAGACGCCACATCCTCTCCTTTCCTCACCTCACACTGCCAAAGCTAACGCGCAAAAAAAAAAAAAAAAAAAAGTGCTTGGAAGTGTTACAATAACACAAAGTCAGGAAGGAGTGAAAAGTGTCCAGCGGCTTTAGAAGCAACAAGAGCTCTCCTTCATTACATATACAACTGTTCTGTGTTGAAGGCGACCTCTCATGTCTCCTGTGAGGCCACGCCACGCGGCAACTCAGCAATCTGGGCTTCCTCTCCATCGAATATAAATGCTAATCACTGTTCGCACTCCCTAAACATGGGCAGAAAAGTTCAATTCACCTCAGATCTCTTTCTCATGAATTTAGATGGAAGTGGAAAAACATTGCCGTGAGTGCTTTTTGAATTGAGAAAACTTTTTGGACGGACTGCCTGCGGGAGCGTAGCGTCCAGTTTCTGTTTTTTTCTTCCTACCAATTGTTCTTTCATTGTTCTGCATTTTTTTTCTCGCAGACGTACAAACACACATTGCTGGTCTGGAATAGCCGAGCACCCAGTGCTAAATTAATGGAAGTAAATCAGCTGTGTTGATTTTAGACTGACAGAATAGATGGCAGCTGACTGTAAAGATAAACCTCTGTTGCTGTTGCTGTCCTGTGGAGGGTTGCTCAGGGGTCAGCGGGATCAGAGGTCAACTCGCTGTTAGTCTTACTGCTGTTGCCACACAGAAGCAAGACACACAGACTTTTTTTTTTCTGGTTGCACACACACACACACACACACACACGCATGCGTTTTGTGCACCTACACCGTGTCAGTCATGCATTATGTATATGGCTGGCCATTTCAATAAGTGAGCAGTGTGTGTTACATGTACTGTAAGCGCAGCCAGAGACTTTACAGCCAGGGGAAGTTTTGCATTTAGTTCTCGAGCAAGGAGCCGTTTCCTCCTTACTTGCCAGTGACAAGCTGGCGACATGAAGGCATTTAACCTCCACGTGGAAGGTGGTGCAGAAGCGGAGGCCCGCGCACGACGACGAGGAGCGGTGGTAGCGAAGCGAACAAGCCGAGGGTGGGAGAAGAAGACAGGGAGAACGGGGGGATGGGCGGGCAAAGACGATGCTTGAAAATAGTCGGGGTAGTCGGAATTATGCTCAGCTCGTGTTACATTTATAACATGTTCGGGTATACGCAGCTTCCCCTTCAGCAGTGCTTCTAACACCTATGGCTCCACTCGCAATTGTGTCTGCACGCATGTACACATATAGACACTTTTACAACTATTTTATTACCTTAAGTCACAAGTGCAGTTTAATTTTCACCAGAGCGGGGAGTCAATGACTTCACCTGAGCGTGTTAACTGTGCTGAGAGCCTATTTAGGACCGGCGTTTTGTTGTGTGCACATTACATGCTGATGTGTGGGAACAGAGGGCAAGTGAGCGCGTGCACGTCTCAGGGACAATAAGTGCAACACAACCGACAGAACGCGCTGAAAGAGAAGCCCATTACATCAGCAGCTGCAGTCTCTCAGCGGCTTAATGTACTTTGGAGTAGGACACTCAACGAAAGCATCGCCGTTTCACTGGGTTTATGCTAATTTGAGCAGGAAGTCTGTACAACCGCGAGCTGCGAGGTTAGACAAAGCTCAGGTATGCATGAATAGATAAACTCAGACACAGTGCCGCACAGATACAACCACCTTGTCTCAAAACACCTGAACACGACTTACAGAACTCTGAGGTACTTCAGTCCAGCGAAGTCACTCTTGGTGATGCGTGTGAGGTTATTCCCATTCAGCTCCCTGCGAAAAGAAACACGCAAACATGAATTAATAATTAATATTTGTTCTCCCGCTGGACCTGTTCAGCCCAGTGACTCACAGCGCAGACAGTGCTGCGGGGGCCTTTTTGCATATTGATACCCACGTTAAAATCTCAGGTGCAGCTTTGCGACACACACACACAAACACACACACACACACACTGTGCGCCTATTCGGACTGTAATGTATGCTGAAAGGCTGGCGTTTCTATGAAGTGCAAATTGATGAGATGTTGAATGTAACATATATTGCTGGGTAGAAACAGAACGGTTTGTGCTAAGGGGAAGTTCACGCTCAGTTCTGCGTCCACTGGGAGATATTAAAGAGTCCCATTAAAATGGAAGCCACATTTGAGCTGCCTGTTTGTCTTTCTATTCCAGCCCTCTCCCACCGCCGGCCCTCCACCTCCCTCCTCCCCTCGCTCTGTCTGCCATGTCCTTCTACAATTGGTGGGGATTAGCAGAAGCCAGCAGTGGGGATTTGGGTAGGGCCACAAGGCCAGAAAGCTAAGTGCTGTGTATATAATGGGAGCAGCCTCCCTGCTGAGACCTGGCCATCGCTGCAGAAGAAAAAAAAGGGAGAGGCAAATTAATTGAAAGAGAGATTTTAAAATGTTTTCTAGTGATTGATAGTAATTCTTTCTAAAGTTTTGTGTAAGCTTAAGAGTAGAATACTGAAAAAGACTGTGGCTCACTGTTTTTTTGGTTAATTCAGTTGATAAGAAGTGTTTGTGTAGTTCTTTGTGGCTGCAGAAAAACTGCAGATTTGCATTCAAGCAGCAGGTTTTATTTTCTTGACAGAAAGAAAACAAAGCCAGCACAGCTCACAAAGCATACAAGCCTGTGAGGCAGTTAGAGAAATCAAAATACACAGTGTTTCTCTGTTCTAATGCACTTTCTAAGCATTATGTTTCCACCCTACTCGGACGCCCCCCCCCCCCCTCTCCAATCCTTCCTTCCCAAAGACCAAAAACAAAAAACAGCTTCCAAATCTACACTGAAAGCGCTGGTCTCTCTCTTTCAGTCACTCTCTCGCTTTCTCGTCTAATGACCACTCGAGGGACTGTAGCGCTATGCAGTACGAAAGAGAACGGTCATTATAGACAGATGGTGCATGTGTGTGTGTGTGTGCGCGTGTGTGTACACAGGTGCATCGACAGGCCAAGCGACAGGGCCACGGGAAAATAAATAATGGACTGGGCTTCATTAGCCCGGGCTCCGATACGCACGCATGTGGTGCTCATTACAGGTGCTTACGTAGATCCACACATACACCCACACACAGCTCTAGATCCCCAATGTCTTATCTTCAGGGTGGTCATTACTGATGACACCCGGAGGACATGAAAAGGGGAGAAAGACAGAAGACGAGGAAGGGGAGAGGGATGGTTGAAGCGAGGGATGTCAGGGGGAATCTGTGGAAGAATGACTCACACATAAACAACTCAAACCACAACTTTCTCCTTCAGCACTGAGGTCCTGATTTGCCCTGAAATAATAAGCATGCCACGGTTTCTGCATGCACCCAGCAGTTCCCCTATCAAAGCCGTTATGCAACACCTCTCAAAGCGTTGCACAGGTTGATATTAGGCGTCTTTAATTGGGTGGCGTCAAATGGTGTTTTAAGTGTCATCTTAAAGCATGCACCTGTTCTGCCGAGCTGTGGCATTTAAGGCGATGCTCAAATGCCACCAGCAGCCTCTGATGTATCAACTCATCAGGACACATCCATGGATCCGTACCGCTGATGACATATTCTGACCTTTTCTACTGGCATTTTGCAACTCCCACCATGCAAAGTACTACAAAGTCCTTGAAACAAGCCAGGTGACAAAAAGGTCCCGGGGTAATAATGTTCTTGCCGTAGCTCATCCTCTTCGAGGACAGATGACTGTGTCGTGCACGGCTCTCTGCAGTTCAAAGCTGTGAAGAGCAGTAAACATAAACTGTTTGAGATTCCCAGTCGCAATGCATTTTGCACAGAAAAAAAAAATGTTAAATGATCCTAATAAAATGGACACTGAGCTTTATAAGAGAATATAATTCATATATAACGCAGATGTCGGGACGCCCCTGATCCAAGAGAGGATTCTGTCTATGGGAAAATGTTGCGCACTGTGAGGATGCACCGTTGTTCTGGTTGATGGAAACTGACTGGGATTCACATCAGTCGAGGCTGTGAAGTAAGTTTTTATGTGAATGCACACACACACATACACAGCAGGGGTATACAAATTCTGGAAGTGCATTCGGCATTGCTTGTCTTGGCTTTGACTCTACATTTAAATAAGGTCACTTCATGCCATAGTTATATATGGTGTCCATTCGCCTAAAGAAAGAAGCTGCTGTCTATAAGGTCATTAGGTACAGTGTGAGTCACTGTTGTTTTCTTTGTTTTGCACTCAAAGAGAGCAAAGTAATGGTTTTTGGCACAACAGCACAGACACATTAACTCCTCTCATTGACAGATGTTCTGCAATACTGACTTTGTGCAGGTTTTCACATTACGGTACCACAGCATTACTTTAGAGGCTGAAAATTATTAGGTATCATTCCGAGTTCCTGCAGCAGAGGATTTCCACCTCCAACTGCGTCATGTCAAATCCATTCCATCCTCTGGAAACTCTTAAGAATTCCCTCTGCTGACACACTTCCTGGGGAGAAAGTGGATTTATGACATCACTATCTAATCCCTCTCCATCTTCTGTCCTGAGCTGATAGATGCCTGAGAGTATTTCCTGGTGCACCTTCCCTCGAGTGGACGCGCCGCAGCCATGCTCCGCCGCTCCACCGCTCCACGTCTCTATAATTCAAAGGGGCTCGGAGCAGCGCTACAATTCTGAAAAACCCATTACGTTTATTTCTGCCAGCTGCCGGGGTCCCGCTGCTGAGGCTGGTGTGGACCTGTTTTGAATTGAGCGACATTACGTGAAATGAAAGCCCAAGACTGGAGGGAGGACGGGCGAGCACAGTAAGACCTGCGTACGGATCACGGCTCATAGAGATACAAATAGTCACATGTGGTGTCCCTTACAAACACATGCAAAGACCATTCAGCATCAAAAACAATGTATCCATGCACACACCTAGTAGCCTGTGTAAAAGGTAATTGTGCTCTGGCCAAAGTAAAAGAACACAACGATCACAAGATAAAATATTCAGAAACGCTACAGAGCTGCAAACGAATATGCAGAGGGACGGTGTATTCTTGAGGAATGATGAGGAATAAGATGATAAACAAATCTGTTTCAACTTTGTGGATCTGAATGGCTTTGCAATCAAGTCTGTTTTAATTGACTAAATTAACTGCTCCAACACTTTACGCTAGGTTTAATATATCACTGAGTGTGGCCACGTTCCTTTTCTGCCACGTACAAGTGTGTGCAAGTGTTCAGGTTACTCAGAGGTGTCCAACAAATAGTCTTATGCTTGCAGTCACAGAAGAACATTAGTGACAACCAAAGCATTTCACCAGTCTGTCATAATTTAAACAGGAAAACCTCCCTGTGCTGTCAGTATAGCTGATGATTTTCTTTCACGGTGGAGAAGAAATCGCACTGGAATTTGGTGAACTGTCCTTATCTTGCAGGTCAAAGTTCATCCAGACTGAACCCTAAACAAGGTCAAAAGTCAAGATCTGGACTGAAGTAAACACATTTTGTCCACCTAATTCCTCAGGAAATCGATTCAAACTACTTCATCAAGGTGCTTGTTTTTCGCAGTGCCGTCATTCTGCATCACTGCCGTAAGCGCCACAGGACCATTTGTCCTGAACAGCTTTAGCCTGGCGGGGAAGACAGAAGCCAGCTGATTGAGGATCAGTTGCACTGCGCCGTCCAAACTCCTCTCTGTGGAAACGACGCGATGACCAGAAACCTGAGGCTCGACAGCCCAGAGCGCTGATGCTCATTAACCACAGCCACACACTGGTGTGCTATTTGACCAGACAAGCAAGCGCTCTCCCTAATGAATGAACTGCACAGGTTGAGAAGCTGTGAAGTAGCAAAGCGTTCCTCCTCTTCCTCCTGCAGACTTGGCAGCATATGGACGTGACAGCCGTGAAACACGCAGGTGGAGGGAAAAGTGGGGGAAAAGATAGAGTCACGGAGAGACAGGAAGAAGAGAGAGCCACCCTGACAGTGTTGTTAGCTGTCTAAAAGCGACGGTGTGAAGCAGTGTGGTGGAGTGTTGCGAGTAGCCGGGGAGCTGTGAAGAGCTGACGGGCTGTCTGGGAAATGTCAACGGAGAGACGAGTCCCTCAGTAGGAGAAAGTGACCTACATACTAGTTGGTCAAATGGGCTATGGAATCAGTCGGTAGCAATTGGAAATGTAAGAAGTAAGTGAGTAAGGAAGAAAGAGAGACAGAAAGAAAGCAGACCACTACGACCAAAATAACACACTCTTAAACCCAACTGGAACACTTCTATCCACACTAAGAGGTCGGATTTCTGCTCAGCTTGAACAAAACATTCCCTCTCCATTGAAATGTGGCTTTCAGACAAGCAGTTTAGGCCCTCAACTGTACGTTTTTAGTGTGTGTGTATGTGTGTGTCAGTTTGAGTGTGTGCAGCGCGTAAAGACCGCCTGAGAGCGTTTTCCCGGCTCCTGGGCTCCTCAAGGGCTATTTACAGTTTTCATTCTGCCCAGTCAGGCCTCAGGAGCAAGATTACTGATAGGAAAGTTAAACATCAAGCAGATCTCTCACACACACACACACGGATCCTTCACAGAGGCTCGGCCAGCGCAGGGTCAGAGCACGCATCCTCCCGAAGAGCCTCTCTCGCACACTTTAAACAACCAAACCCAAGCTGTGTCTGTGTTTTGCTCCTCCAAGTTGGCCTTCGCACCGCAACAACAACCTTGACAACGAGACAAAGAGTTTTCCCCCCCCCTCGTGTAGCAGATGCTGCTGTAAGCAAAAACCTAACAGATAGCAAGAAAGAAGGAATCAGAGAAAGAGTCAGAGAGAAGACAAGGGTACACAAACACTTTGTGATCAAACATTGACTTACGTCTCTCTCTCGCGCACGCACACACACACACAGGCTGAAGTGAATCAATTAAACATCTGTTCCAATGTGTGTTACTGCCACGGGCTGGAAAAAGAACACACACGGGGCTGTAGTGGAAGCCGAGACTGAGGGGTCTTTCATGGCTTATACTGTAACTGTAGTTTGTTCAGCAACAGGCTCTGAGGTTCTGTTGTGGCTTCGCGTCCCGTATGAAAGCATTTCAGCTATATGAATGAGCACTTTGACTGCGGAGTGTAAAACATCTGCCGTGCAACATCTATTATGTTTGTGCTGCTCCAAACAGAGGACTGAGAAGACGTTTGCCTCGCAGATGTCCGTATGCGAGTCTCACCCCCACCAAGAGCACTGATACCAGCAGTCCTGAAGAGATCAGTTAATCCGCTAGAAGATAACCCCCCACTGCAAAGAAATCATGTGACTTGATCAAAGGAATATATATGAAACACTTTGATTTTCAGTTATCTGCAAGTGTCAGACGTCTGTTCTCTGACATATTGGATGTTTTAAACATAATGCAGTTAATAGATGAGTAAATCACTGAGAGGCTTGCTGACATAAACTCTAAGCAGCTATAACTAGTCTAATATTGAATTCTTAAAATCTATTAAAATCCGTGGAATAGTTTTTTTTAACTGATCAATTGTTCTTGACTAACCCGATAAATATAAAAACGTGTGTCCAGAAACAGCACTGATGCGACAAGCGTGCAAACAGTTTGCACATCTCAAGCTGGAACGCCGCCCACAGTTTGCTCAGCGTCAGTCTGATCCTGAACATAAGCGTCTTGACTGGCGTGAAATGTGGATTATGAAGCCACATGTGCAGTGTCAGTAGAGAGACACACATCGCCCGACGGTTTATGTCTTCTGAGACATAAAAGGTGATCTAGCAGGATTCTCCGAACTCAGTTTTGACGGCATGCAAAGCGATCACGTGTGCTCATGCCCATACGTCATATTATATACATGCACAAACAGTATACAAATTAAAAAAAAAAAAGTGCATGGAGTGGGTTTGGACAGACACATCCTACTGATGGGGTCATTTGTTAGCTCTCTTGGGTGCAATTAAACACTTCCACAGAGTAGCTGTACTCATAAGGAGAGCAGGCCAGTGGGTCTGTGGTGTGTATAGACTCAAAGCAGCTGGCTTTGGTGCTCGACAGTCAGTCATCACTCAGCGCAGACGAGCAACGCACTGACTGCAAGTAAGTAAAGTATAAAAAGCCAGCCTTGGGTAAGAGATAAATCAAAACACTACAGAGTAATGGAGGAGGAAGAAGGACCTGCAACACCTATATCCTACTGTACTGTGATGTATTGTAGATTAACACGTAGTGGACAGGCTCACTAAATATTCAGTACTAAGGAAATAACTGGCAGCACAGGCAGTAAATTGAACCGACCGAGTCCCAGGCCTGTAATTTCACATTGCTACACTGTGCATAAACATTCTCTGAATGATCTTCATTCCAGGCATTATCAGCCCTCACGGGATTACCAGCTACGAGGATGGATATATTAGAGTGTAAAAAGGAGCTGAATGAAAGTCAGTCTGCCTCAGGGTTAGACCTATTTCACTCTTTATAATAAATAACATGATGCTGTTTATTCATTCATTAGCCTTGTGGTTGAGTTACAGCTCTCTGTGCTCCTCTGTGCAGTAATCCCTTCATTACCACTTCAGTTGCTGTGCCAGGCTTGCCTTGATGGATCTTCTCATCCTGCTCTCAACCGCCCAGCTCCACCCATCACCCTATTTTTCTTTCTTTTCTTTTTTTTTTGTCTTTTCCCATCTTGCTATTTCCTCTTTAGTCACAGAGCCAGAGTTGGCAGGTAGTGGGCAGGCTGTGTTCAGTCTTGTCAGGGTAAATTATGGATCAGGTGGCTGGTGAGCTGTCAGTAGTATCAGCTATGTGCTGGAGCCAGAAACACTGCAGGCCTTCCCTGGCACATGCACATGCACACACACACGCACACACACCTCCATGCGCAAATCACACAAACGCAGTTATCGAATCGACTGATCCCCTCATTTTCAACCACTCCCACCCCTCATGTGCTTTCATCTAACATTACTTATTCTCCGCACATACGCACATGGAGCCACATTCTCAAGTTTATAAATAAAGAAAAGTGAACATCAGATTTACCCAGGCATGCACGGCAGACACACAAACACACACATTTGGTGTGTAGCCTACACCTCTTCTACTCTGAAGGAGCTCCAGCATGCCCCCCACCCCTCGCTCCACTCCCAGTCTCAGTAGAAGGTATTTTCTGGCACAGAAACTACGTCACCAGTGCACTGGCCTTTTTGCAATTAGATGAAGGCACACATGCTCACAAAGACACGCGGCTCCTCCCCTTCATCAAATCAATTCATTCACAGGCGAGACACACTTAATCTAAATCGGGGGCTGTTAGGAAGACAAAACAGGCAGAGAGAAAGGCTGCTGTTTAGTTTGATACCTGTCCAACAAAAAGCTCAGCTAACAGCCTTTAGTGTCTGCCACTTTAATCAGCGTTGCAGATGCAGATTTTCTTTCAGTTCAGCCTCATATTATGTATATTTTGCCACAGTAGATGAACAAAAAAAAAAATGCCCCAAGAGGGAAGGGAGAGGAGAGGCAGGAAAACAGATCGCGAGGGAGGATGGATGCAGAGAGGAAGAAGAGGAGGGGGGAGGGATCGGCCAGTGGCCCGTACACGACAGGGTGTGATTTTAACACGTGGAGCTCACAGTCTCATTACAGGCTCCGGTCTGAGGAGCGCAGGGGTCAGACCTGATCCAAACCCACACTGACAAGTGCAAATGGGATTCTGCTGTCTGTCTCAACAGCCTCCATACGCACACTTCACCTCACAAACACACACACACACACACACTTTCTCCAAAAACCAACCCCCTCCTTTCTCAAACACACACAAAAAAGCATCACATGAGCACACGTAAAAGGAGTGATGCAGAAACATTCAGCAAAGCAGCCTAACAAAGTGAAGTGCAGTCTTTTGTGTGGTTCTAGCTTTTTGCAGCCCCCCCCCCCCTCCTCCCCAACACTTACGCTACATCTCGCCCATCCATTAAAGTTCGAACAACGCAGCACGCTCTAAATCTTTTTGATTATTTCTTTTAAACATTTCTGCAACAAAATGTATCTGTTATAGAAAAGTCAAGGGCCACCAACTTCTAGAACAATTACAAAAACTGGACTCATTACTCATCTTTGACCCCGGTGGCGGCTGCACGGTTTCATTCACATAAACACACATTTTTCCAGAAACATACACATAAATCTAGCTATCCACATGGGACCATCATGTGAGGCCAGGCGGGCTATGTTGATCTGCGCAATCACCTTGATGAATCACCCTACATAACAGCCCACAGAGGAGGAGAGCCTCTATTGTTGAACGCAACCTCTCAGCAGAGACTGGTTATCTTCTGCATGACCTACACACACGGCTAATGCATGCACACACACCTAAAGGAGAAATAAAAAAGGAAAAGGCAACAACCCAGGAATGAATTGCACATGACCTTTATTCACATGGTGTTTAAAATGCAGCGTTCCTGAGTGCGATAGACGCGCTTAAGAGGCACCGGAGATGCTACGACTATGCAGACCCTCAGCTGTACATGACCTATGAATGCACAAACAACTTTTAACATAAAAATGCTCTTGAGTGGAGAGGCAGGGGATATTTCCAGTGTGAATGGTCATTCATGTAAAAGGAAACCACAAAATGACCATGTTTCCTCCCTGGTTCACTGCTAAACCCGCACGTGCATGTATGCAAACTAAAGACATGCAGACCGCCCGGCAAAAAAAAAGGTGTTCTTAGAAATTAAATATGAAAAGCATAAAATATGCAGCTCTAGCTCCCACTATGCCAACGCTGCCTCTGACACAGGCTTTCTCCCCCTCCGTTCCCACCGCATGTTTTATTCAGGGCTGATATTCTAAAAGCTGAAATAGAACAATCTATTTCCCCTTGCACTCCTCACTTCTGATTTACTGATGAATATTTCAGAGGAATGTCAGAAAAGACAGAGAAAACTCCACTCCGCGAGGCTGCGTCTGCCTCACCTCTCCGCCTCCGCCTCCCGTCCTCCCACCGCTTTGAGAGACAGCTACGTAGCCGCTCGTGCAGGAGTCACTTAAGTAGCAGATTTGCTTAATTTTCTACATGATTTAACAATTTGTGGAGGGAGAGCGTTCGGGGGCATGAGAAGGGAAGAGAGAGGGAGGGGAGACGCCGGCCCAGAAGTGGAGGGGGGGAAAAAAGTGAAAAGTGGGTGAAGAGATATAAAGAGAGACTCATGATAAAGAGAAGAGGCACATCTGAAACTTTTAGACAAACTTAACTTTTTAAATTGCACATTGATGTCATAAAGTGGAACCACAAATTAGGCTCCATCCATTTGATTTGGGCATTCAGAAAATAAAATAAAATACATATATAAAACCAGATGCTGCAAGTATAAAGAAGTAGGTAGAGGAAGTAAATTATGGACACATGTGAAAGGCACACATCTGCTCTTGCTCTTGCTCTTTCCAGTCCCTCATGCCTATTTATACCTGACTGGAATGCCAGTGACTGACTGACTGACTGACTGACTGGCTGACACACAGTCTAACACACACACACACACACACACACACAGAGCTTCACAGGCAGGGCTATTGTTCTGTTTCAGTCTAAGCAAAGTCATGTGCAGGACTAACAGAAGGGACGCAGTCAGAATACGAGTCAGAAGGACAGAGTCAGGAAGTTTCGCTGTCACACACAAGGAAGTAGAGTAGAGATGGTACTCACAGTCTTTCAGTGGTGCGGGGGATATTCCTTGGCATGGTCTTGAGACCCAGTCCGTGGCAGTCCACTGTGGTGCCGCTGCAGGTACACAGGGCTGGACAGGCGCTGGCGTTGCCCATGACCAGGGCAGACAGCATCACCACACACATCCAGAGTGGCTGCCCGGCCAGCCTGCCCATGCCCGCCTCAAAACATCTACCTCTAACGGGCATATTCACCACAACGGCAGCCTGCGCTTCTCTAACAAACCCTTACTTCTGTCAGTCCACCTTCCTCTCTCTCGCTCTGCCTCTCTGCTTCCAAGTGTCCTGCTACACCTCACACCAGTCCCCTAGAATAATTTTCAATTTGCGGTGAATATGAGTAGAAAATAAATCAGATATAACAAATGCTACATATATATTTTCCTCTCAGCTGTGAAGCCACACAAATCCTTTTTGTTCTTTTGATGAAGGTTTGATATCCACCACAGTTTGCTGATGTAAAAAAGCAAAATGAAAAAAACCAAAAAATTTTAGGTTGTTCTCTTTTTCTTATGTTCTCCTTGCAAACTCTTCTCCCCTCTTGTCTTTGTGGAGTTAGTGTGCTTCTGGTCTGCACACGTCTGCTTCTCTGTCCTCCTCTCACTCAGTCCCGCTCTGCTCTGCTCGCCTAGAGAGAGAGGGAATAAGGAAAGAGCAGAAAGAAAAAAAAAAAGCCAGTCTCTCTCTCTCTTACATACACACACCAGTCATCCATCACAAGGATCTACAAATAGCAGAGCCCCCGACTCCACCCCTACCCCTCCCCTCCTCCCCCACTCCTCCCCCTCCTCATACAACACCCCCCTCAGAACCCTGCCTGAACTCACTCTCATTCCTGAGATCCCCTTTTCATTCCCTTGACTCTATTCACAATACGAATCTACTCCAAGTATCTTTCTTTTGCGGTCTTTCTCTTTCTTTCTTTTCCCCCCCTCCACTTACTCCACTCCTTCTTTTCTCTCAGGTTTGCCTCCAGGCGAACCCCCCAGAGAGAGACCTAACCTGCATGACACCGCATAACCCCTGCCCGAAGGGAGAAGCTGTGGGGAGACGGTGCCGCGTGAGTGCGTGAACGTCCACATGTAACGAAGGAGAATCCTCCGGGGGAAGAGAGGAATCAACACCTCGGCCCGGGGAGGCAAAAAGCCGGGAATAAATTATCAGTAAGTGTGGTCTAAGGGTCTAAACATGGACATCATGTGTGGCCAAGCAAACAAAACCTACTGGGGAGAAAAAAGCACATACATTCATTTTGCCCCCACAGAATGTGAATCCACTGAGGAGGCAGACCACAGCCATAACAAGTAAGTCAGCACTATATTTTAGGCACAGTATATGCAGAGATTACAGCTCAACGTATGCAAATGAAAAGACAAAAAGCTACACTGAGAATCCTACCTGCCCTGTTATTTGGATTTATGAGAGTAACTGGCACACAATCCCCCTCTTAATGCCAACACCATGCATTCCCTAAAGTGGACACGGAGCATAAAGACATAAACTCGGGCTGTGTTGAGAGGGGAGAGGGGGGGCTGAATGATAAGCAGTGTTCACAGGCTGTTATTTACTGTAAATGAATTCTCAATATTTTGCAACGGTTGACGCTAAGTTGAATCAATGTGTGCGAGTTTAGATATACATATATTACAGTCTAGCCGCTGTTGAACGTGTAACTGCAGCTTTCAGGAAACTTTCCCAAACGCGCAGTGATTTACGCTACGTGGAATCCCAAAGAATCGCAAGAATAAAAAGCTAAACCGAGCAACCGTTTCTGCATTTCACTGTGCATGCTGTCCAC
Organism: Planiliza haematocheilus; assembly: GCA_005024645.1. Classification (NCBI taxonomy): domain Eukaryota; kingdom Metazoa; phylum Chordata; class Actinopteri; order Mugiliformes; family Mugilidae; genus Planiliza; species Planiliza haematocheilus. The sequence continues at coordinate 236,767 of SRSE01000845.1, read as the reverse complement.
CTGGATCAGCTGATCTGGTAATTAATACACGTCATTGCTTAAAGCTTTATATTGTCAATGCACTTATTTAGTTTTGCTTTTAAAAAAAAAAAGGCCAACAAATGAAAACCATGGAAGTGGCTGCTACTATATTTTGCTTTTGCAGCCAAAGTTTTGTGCCGTTTATTATAGAAATCTTATTTCAGACGTGAACTCCTGCTGCTGTTCATGAATTAGCAGGTCCTATTTTGCTCCTTTCTCCTTTGGTCGGTAAAGAGAAAGGAGAAAAATATTAATAAAAAGTAACTGGAACTCGCTTGCAGTGCCAAACAAACCGCTCAGCTATTCTCAGATGTGCCCGGCTCAATCCACTCGGTTTTTGGTCTAATTCTGCAGAGGGCCTTCCTGTGGGGTGGATCCCTCCCAACATTAACATCAGCAAATCACACAGAGACCCCCCCTCCCCACCCACCCCCCCATTCACTTTAACTGACAAAAGACACAAAAGAGGAAAAACAACACAGCTAGGGAAAATGTCAGCAGAAATATTTGGTGCATCTGTTGTTTTTTTTGTAGCTTGAGCATATATGTGTGAATGCAGGTGTACACACACACACAATACGTACCTCAGGAAAAAGGAGAAAGAAAAAAAAGACGCTCCATCTGCCCCAGTAAAAATGTCAGAGCAGTGTAGATCTTCCCTCTATGAATGGTTAATTAAAGAGGAGACAGTGGTGTTTAGCGGTAATGGGGGGTGGTGGTAACATCCCTTCGCTCTCACAGAGCCGTGATAGGAATGCACACAAATACACAACAGGAGGACTTATTCTGCTGCTCTCAAAGCCGTGCGAGGACATGGCAGCAATTACAATTGTCTGGCAGAGGAGAGTTTGCAAAACACAACAATTAATGCGGAATAGTATCCAATTTGAAAATTTACAGTACTTATTGAGCAATTGGAGTTTAATAAATGTTTCCCTTCAGCTCGTGCCCAAATAGTTGGAAATAAAAAGATGCTCGTGGAGACAAAGCTGGCAGCTGCTCGCGGATGAATGGGGGATTGAATCTCTGGGCTCCCGTGTGCTCGACTCAAAACACTGAAACGCGTTTAATAGTGAAGGAAAACAGAGACCAAATTTAGCATCTAGAAAATTCCACAGCATGCTTCAGACCTGAGTTATTTGTATTTCACTCTCACAGAGCTGTGCCCCAGAGACAAAAACCCTGCACCATTGAAAGATGTTGAAAAGAGAGAAAGAAAAAAAAAAGCAACACTGCCAGAGTCTACAAATCTGTTTTAAGTTTAAATTTTGTTTTCCTTTTAAAGCAAACGATCTGCTGCTGGTATTTTATAATACGGACAAAATTAGCCCTCTCCAACAGGAATTTCAGTGCATACATTTAAAGCAAAATCACATCCACTCACAAAACCCGCAACATATATGTTTGCGGGTTTGTGTGCGCAACGGATAATGTGAAGTTGATTACAGTACGACTGACTCATTTTACAGTCATCACGATCGCACTGGAGCTGGAATACTAAATAAAAACCCCTCTGGAGTTTTAGCTGTAAAACAATACTCTTCCTATCGTGGAAGCTGTCTGTTGTATATTTACAGAACATGAGAAAAAGCAGACCCATTCTCACAGATGTTTACAACATATACTTACAATACCAAGCATGCATTGACATGGACACCATAATGACACACTCAGACATTCCTGCTATTGTGGAAAGCGGTCTTCACTCTTACTATCCACCCTCTAACCCTCCAACTCCATAAAATATGTTTAGTTTGTGCAAATCCTTCATTTTTTTGTGGATTTCTGGGCCTTTCACTTTATTATTATTGGCCAAAATATAAATCCTATTCATGGCAATGAAGGCACCCTACAAAGGCCCTCATGCAGTTGGTTGACTAATTTTCAGAGAGTACCAACAGGGTTAATATTACTATGTTTTCTTAAAATTACATAGAATAGATTACCCAGGGTATTATGTATTGCACATATATATATATATATATATATATTTATATTATATGTGTGTGTGTATATATATATATAAACAGTGAAGCATAAGAATAGAAGTGATTAATAAGAACATGTCCCACACACTGACCTAAACGGTTTCTATTTTCGCTTATAGGAGAATACGCTGCACATAGAAGAGCCTGCTAATTATTTGCATCTAAACAGCATCACCTTGTGGCCGCAAATAAAACAGCATCAGAGAGCTGCAGACAGCTCGTCACAAATTTCAGGGAGTGCAAAGAAATGAAATTCACACATTCATTTAGAAAATAATTCCGTCTACATCCTACTATAGCGCGCGCACGCACACATTACGATTTTCAAAATTAAAAGACAACCACGGAACGCAGCTTGATGTCTTTTAATCACACTGAGTTGCATAGCTTCACAGTAGCACCAATATCACATGTTTACATGGTCAGACAACCACGCAGCAGGTGTCACATTACACTTGATCTGTAACAGCTTGAGCCTGAGTGAGGGTTACTGAAGGAGTAAGACAACAAGGCAGGTTTAAACCATCTGGATTAAGACTCTCAACAGAGGGCAAAGAGCAGATTCGTCATTTGCATTAAACCGCCCACTACAAACCTTAAAAAGTTAAAAAAAAAAAAAAAAATAGAATAATAATAATAATAGTGGGAAAGGAAACTTGCATAATAAACATAAAATGATAAATACATGTAATGCTATAAAACTGTAACAATGTCACAAAAGGGTCAAAACTTGCCCCAGAGAAAAACTAAAACATAATAACCCAAGAAAACTGAGATATAGAACTTTATAAAACAGCAGTAGTTTTAAGTATCACAGCATCAGCGCTAAAGTGGGAACAAAGACAGAAGTATTCACACATGACCTTTGACCTTTCCCTCGGCACATCCCTTCCAGTCATCGTCATTTTCTATTCACACCATTACGATACGTGACACACATATGAATTGTTGGTGGAAGCTTGCTTTGGAAAGGAATTCATATAGTAAGGCAAACTATCAACTTTAAGGCACATCACTTTGGTCCGTCTGACCCCAACTACATTTATAAGAGATCTTTGTAATTAAATAGACACCACCGCACACCACAATCTGCCACTAGATTTTGGGGATTGAAACATCCAAAAGGCCGATAAAAATAAATACTATCAATTCATTTCAATTAAATAATGGTAAAGCTTAAATCCCAGTATTCGCTGGTGCAAACATGTGCCTCTTCCAGTGAACAAGAAATTAAGAGGGAACTATTGAAACTAGTACTTAACTGACCTAAAACAGACCGTCAACATCCTCAACTTTATAAAAACGTATTTGGGCCGTAAACATTCTTTGGATTTCTTGTCGACAAACCTTAAAGTCTCAAACCAAAAAAAAAAAAAGTTGAGAATAACAGCTGATTAAAACATGTCGAAAACAGATCCTTCTCTTAACCTTTTGAGAAAAGTCAGACTGGTGTTTCCCAAACTGTGATGACATTCATTTAATGGCAATTAATCCTGGAGGAGAAGAGGAGGGAAAAAAAGCAGCATCGTTAGCAACGTAGGCAACGTTAAGCCAGACTTTTCTGTGGCGAACCGCAGACAGATGGCTCAAATGCCAGAAACCTTCTTCAGCGCAGTAATGAGGAAAACTACTTGTCACTAGCTGATGACAGTTTCAGAAGTGAATCATGCCGTCCCATAATTTAAACGTGACATTTTAATTGGTGTTGATTGATAGAAAAGCATTACCTCCCTGAATGTGTCACTGTACATGCACGAGTATTTGGATTGAGTTAATTTCCTGTCATACCAGCAGTACCTAAACTAATAACAGGTCAGGGTATATCTGTTGTAGCCTACAGACCACAGAGGAAGGGGATGTTTTCCAACTGTGACAGTTTGTTCGCTCTTATGTTACACAAGGCTGTCGTTCTGAGGAACATTTTCATAAAGTATATTAAATTTGTTGTGTAAGAAGGCAATACTTACTACTCCACAGCTGGTGTTTTCTGCTCCCTGCCCATCAGTTGAGCAGCTGGATTCAAGGCTCTGCAGCTTGCTGTTCTCTTTCTCCGTTAATGTTTGGCTTCCCAACACCTTCCTCTGTTATATAAACAGGAAGTCATTATCAGGGGATGAAGTCAGATTCAGACGTTTGGGCTGCATTAAAAAAACATAACCTGCAATTTTATTTCCTTAAAATGCACAATTCAAAGTTATACCAAAAACCCATTTTCTTCTTTAACATTTAAAATGACACTTTCAAACTCAGTGTCTACATATCAAAATATTGTAAAATATATGCACAAGATATAACAAGATAATTCACCGTTGTGTCTTTGTGTTCATGAGCATGAAAAAAAAAACAATCTTCAAAAGAATAAAGAAATAAGAAGGCCTCCAAAGTGAGAGCTACGTGAATACACAGGATTACTGTGAACAAACCTTGATAATTCCACCCAAAGAGCGTGAACGCCAGTGTCTGCGACTGAACGGTGAGCGTGGCTCAGATGAAGGTGTCAGCAGAGGCTGTTTTTCAAACTGCACATAAAGAAAAACGATGTTACGTGCCGCTTACACAGCCATCGGTCTGTATGTTGCTTTTCTACACAATGGCTGGATTAAGATACCTGTCTCATGAGCTTCTTCTTCTTGGCAGACTCAGGCATGCTGTTGACTTGTTGGTACAGCTCTCTCAGGGCAGATTCGGTGTAGCTCTGTGTATCAGGTCTGACAGCGCTGGTCTCACCCGAGATTGTTCTGATTGCGCGAGACGGGGAGGCAGGTGCTGCCCCAGCCATGGGCCCCTCTTTGGACCCAGAACAGAGCGTCAAGTCATCCTAGAAAAATCAGGATGAGACAGTCTCACTGACCTACTACGTGGGCACATGACAATGGAAATGAGAAAAAAAAAAACAGCTCTAAAATCTCAAAGCTGATAAAGCATAATTTCAGGGACTTATGAAAATCATTAGTAATTCTTAAAACTTCATTTCTAAATGCAAAGCAGTGCTAAAGCTACCTCTTTCCACTAAGATTAATAAAGAAACACTTACATTTGACTGAAGAGTTTTTGATCCTGTGAAGTATAAGCGGGCATACTCTTTGATATACACAGGGGCCTTCAAAGAAAGAAAACATGCATATTAAATCCTTGGCATAAATACCACTGAATAATTTGTTGTCATTATTTATGACAAATTATTTTATAAATCACTCTCACAAAGAATGGTCTATTAGAGATGTTCCACTCTGAAGGCTACACTGCGTGTGCCAGTCAGTAGTAGGCAGTGTGTAATGCATGTGAATCAGAAGAAATCCCGTTTTTCAGTCTATATGCTTCAGATAACACAATTCACACAGTCAATATGGAATAATAGAATGGCTAGGCTAGCACATTACTATGACAGATCTGCTTCAATATAAGCAAATATTGTATTTTATCTGAAGAACTTAAGATTTAAACGGTGAAGAGAAAAATAACCCTCCGTAACTGCACAAATCAAGAATGCTCCCCAGGATGTAGATGAATATGTTAACTTATCAATAACCACACGAAGAATTCAGATGATTCACCGCAAGTTGTTAAATCCTAGTATGCCTCAAAAACAGAAAGGTCAGCCTACGGTTCAAAAACAATATACACAAAGAACCCAGTGCAGTTGGGGAGTGAAATTCTATGGGTAGAAAAATCCACCTCTGTCAAAATGAAAGGACGCATTAAAAAAGGGAAACAGTATATGACCGAAGCAACAGAATCAGTGTTCTGTGGTATACGGGAACATTGTTTATGCTCACAGTCAGGCAAATACAGAAAAACTCACAGGGCAAATGCCATCATTGTGAAATATACCGGGCTATCCAAGTAAATTAACCCACCTCAATCTAATTGAGTTGAATTCTACGTACTGGAGAACAAAAGCAAAAAGACATCAATTGAATTTTATTTAAATAGTGTCAATAACAATACAAATCATCTCATGATGATTTAGAAAAGCCAGCCTGAAACCCCCAGAGCAAGCATGAAGGTGATGTGGCAAAGAAAAAGAACCCAGCTCATATGGAGGGACCCATCTGCCTAAGGCCAGCTGGGTACAGGCAGAAAAGAGAGATAATTAACTACAAGAGCTGAAGATACCTGCAGCAAAGGGCTATAGAAGATTTGAAAGCATCAGTGGATGGAAACCATGAAATATTGTGTAGAATGACGTGCCCATGTACTGTGAAACCCATACAGTTTGGGCATTTTATCCTAAGAGGGCTGCATCGCCCACCTAGTTCCTTATGCATTTATATAAACCACTGAAATCCGACCTTGCGCTTTGATGTAGTGTATCACTGTGTGAATGCACAAAAGCAAAGAACAAGAAAAAAAATAACTAAATCCAGAAGTGTCACAAATAAGAATGGTCTGGACTGTAAGTCAATCACCAAGATCTAAAAGGTTGCTGATTGCACGACATTTCAAAAGCCTTTATTGATTTTCCTTTCACATGCTAATTCTGTATTCTTTTCGCCTTAACCCCGTCTGCATTTCTTGTAACCCTGGAGACGATGGCACTTGGAATAAAAGGTTCATTCAGTAAAAAGAAAACACATAAAATTACAAAGGAAACATGACCGCTTCGTGACCGTGATGTACTCTGTATTTTTTTATTTAAATGTAAATGGTAAAGTCTGTCCATTTTGTCTAGATGCGACATCAAACTTCACAGCTAAATCCTGTTCCTTTCAGAACCAGACAATCAATAACACGGGAAACACGTTGCATTTTGTTTACACTGAACTTTACTCAAAACACCTTTAGAAAGCAACAAAGGTTTTCTTACCTTCAACAGTTTCTGTGAATGCCTGATGAGGAAAGCTACGCCATTATTCAGTTTCTCTAGGTTTCCCTGAAGATCACTTGCCAACACCTGCAATATAAAATATATGTAATATATTATTCAAAAAAATAACAGAGCCAGAAAAATTAAGAAAACTGCGTCGAGGTTTACTCGACCACAAACATTGTGGGGATAGTTTCAATGTGGAAATAAATTAAGGCTCCTTGCATTTTTGGGCCAGATGATGTGCGGAGCAAACATTTTGGCCAGGTTGATAGCCGACATCTTGTTGACGTGTTGATTGCGAGCGGTGTGGTACAGTAAGTCCAGCAGCAGCTTCAACAAGCTGCGGTTGGCCGGTGGGAGCAGCATGAAAAGCAGCTGAAATGCCTCAATCTGGCGCTCCTTATCTGGCACATTCGTTTTATTCCCCTTATCATCAAAGCACATCAACTCTGTGAAGAGATCAAAACAAATATTACAAAAGTCCAGTGGGGTTATTATTTTTTAGAATAGGGAACACTTTTTATTATTTTTATTGATCTGAATATCATTGCATCTTGAGTAGTGACATAGATGGTGTATGAGTCAGCCAATACCTCCAATCTTCAGGTGGGCATGATAATGTCTGTGGGTTAGCAGAGGCTCTGGCAGCTCTCCCAGGTAGGCTTTCAGCAATGTAGCGGCATCATTGGGGTGGAAATCGCCTGTCTCTAGATCTATCTCTGCGCCAGCATTCAGCATCTCCCTCAGGGCTGCCTGCCTTAAGCTGTGGCCTGGCACACGGAACAACCCCTCCACATGAAGATCTGAGAGGGTGGGAGAGAAAGATGGCGAGAGACAGCGTTGCGTATCGGCGCATAGACACAAAGTAAAGGAGACACAGGGAGACAAAGACACATCAGTGAGGAGGGAGATGGAGTGAATGAAATGGAAGGAGGGAGACGGCAGGAGCAAAGTGCTTTCAGATAAATTATTGACTTAAGCATTTGCTCCCGGTGTCCACTTTCAGTGAATGACATCATTGCTTCTAGAAATAAACCATGACCTCATACTAATTCATCGCTCTCCAACAAAGTTGAAGAACAAATTGTGAACATGCCGCGAGGCTTAACAAAACTAATTAGTTAAAGGCTGTTAAATGCACAGTATGAACGAAGCGTATCAGGAAATCTTTAGAGTGATTATTAATTATGTTGGTGTGACAATGATGCAGTTATGTTTAAGGATTTGATCTCATGACATTTATGCATGCAACTAGTCATAATATCACATCATCAGAGGTTACGCAGGCATATTAAACGATACTCACTTTTACTCAAGTATTCGATGAGCTGGTAGATCTGTGCTATTCCTTCTTCAGTTAACGGTGCCCCAAAAACAACTCCCTTGTCTAAAAGGCATCAAATGGCACATTGAGTCTAATAGTTAATACAATTACAGTACAGTTGCACAATATAAACTATGAATGCCACATTACAGAAGCAGAACAAATTTCCAAATACAAACTGAAAAAGGGGTAGCCTGGATTTTGTCAGACAAATTCCTTGCTTAAACTGTTGCCACCGCAACCTGATCTCAGATAAGTGGATGAAAATGGGATGGGAAAGCTGTCCAGTCACTTAAGGTCAGCAGTCCACGAACATTTTGTAAGATGTTAATAACAGGAAAAAAAAATAACACCAGTGGTTCTCTGCATTGGGAAGGCTGCCCAGCTATACCAACAACTGCTATTGTGCCAACAAATAGCATCGAGTGATACAGAAATAAAAAGTAACTCAGGCCAAGGCTGTCCTGAGGCCATACATACAAAAGGACACAAAAAAAAGAAATTAGAGAAAACATTATGGCTTGGATAGAGTTTTTTTTTTTTTAAATGTACTGCACAGCTTTTCAGTTGTCAAACATATTGCGTGAATCTGTTTAATAACTTAATTGCAAGTTACATAAGGTGTGCAATTCAGTCATTTCCAGTGTACTGACAGACACTGGATCACTGTCATACTAAACTGAATATATTTATTCTATACATAAAGAAAGTAATTTGACAACAACAGATTGATGAGTTATTATCATTAATAACTATTAATAACTATCTGAAACAACCCATTCTCTGGAAATTAGTTGTTTTGTCAGTATTCTTGACATTTCAATTTTATTACTTAAACTTTACTCTATAAGGTAGGACACACCGAGTGCTTGGCATTAAACGTGTATATGCTTTAATTATCTATTCGTTTCAGCTCTAATGGAGATAAATGCCTTGCAAGTCTGCCAAAGTCTTAATTAATAAAGAACTGCATAAGGTGGAGAAATGAGAGCTACTTTAGGTTATTTCTCCCGTATTAGAAGCAATAACACGCGAAATTAGCTTGACAGCTTTAACATTTGCTCAAAGCCCCTCTGTTAGTCTTTGTGCACAGTAATGGCTTCGATCCTAACCTTTTCGTTTCAGGAAGTTGAAGGAGCGTAGAAAGCCACTGGATGAGGGTACTCTAGGCTCCGACTCTCCCGTGAGTTGAGCAAACTCCTCCCCTGGGAGGTCTATGAGTCGAGTGATATTGCTAAGTACCAAATCCGTGAATGCCTGTGGATGCTCGTGTCTCAGCCGCTCCACGAAGAAGTCCGGGTTGAAGATCACAGGCTGGTTTGCGTTTGGCTTTTCCTGACTGACAGACACAGTGCATGTTGTCCCCCTGTTATAAAGAGAAAAACTCACATTGTGGGCTCACATTGAGACTAAATGAACTAATAACGCTTTGATCTGCTACCAATATTTTACCCGTCAAATCATCATGGATACGATTAGAAATACCCTATTAACGACAGCGTATGTTAGCATAACTTGTTGCTAGGTTAACTGTTAGCTGCTTTGGTTAGCGCTAACAAGTCAACAAAACTGAGTAGTGAAAACAGACATAGTCATAATTTAACTTAAACCAAACCTGAGATGCACAGTTTATACGAGGGTATAGTTATTTGTTAATCTGAGGACGCAATAAATAGAAAGTCCGTACCTTCTGATCAGTTTGTGATTGTTTTGGGGAACACTTTCAGTCGCCATTTTGGTTTTGAATCTTCCGCTGTTTCATTTTTAGTCCCGCCCATCACATTGTGATTGGCCGAAATATATGCACGTCACGGCGGTTGAACTGGGCGGTGTCGTTTGTCCAACAAACAGAAAAATAAATAAACAGGAAGTTTAACCTTTGCTTGGTGTATGTGTATATAATGTTAGTATATATAGTATATCGTATATATAGTATAGTATATATAAATAAAATAAATAAATAATATATATAGTATAACATCGTATATACAATCAGTGGTGTAAACGTGGATCTGCTGAACTGTCTAACTACCATAATCAAGAGGTATTGCCCCTTGGTAATTATTTCTAAACATAATTTTCTCCCTATAAACGTTTAATTTAAGACAATAAGTATAAAGAAGATAAGGATGCTGTACTTAAATATAAAGCACAGTTTATTGTCTGCTTTAAAATTAAACATGTACTTATACTGAATGAAACTGAATGAAACTGATAAAACAGGCTACTTACAGGTCTTTTGAGAGTTATGTAATAAATCTGCATTCTAGATAATAATAATAAAAAATAATAATAAAATAAATAAATAAATAAGATGAAGTGAAAGCAGTGATACCAACAAAACCAGAGAATAATCATTCAAAGAGATGCATTCAGTGTGCCCTCTAAACTAGACACTTTCCTATTTCTGCTTTTGGAGTAACAAACTGAAATTGTCATATGAAATTATCGACTGGTTCTGTTATTTATTTAGAATTATCTATTCAGGGAACTTTTTTAAAAATATCTAGCTGATATGATGCATTAGGGACACACGCAATTATTTGTTCTTCCAGCAGACACAGAGCCTCACTGATATTCATCAGGTGGCGAGCTGACAAATGTTAGTGCAATATTTCCTCTCATAAGTGCCGAAGGAAGTAAAATCGAAAGACAATTTGGTCTGGTTACCCTGGGGATATGAAATGATATTTCCTTGGGGATCCACTATTCAAGCAACCATTTTCACATTACAGTCAGTCGCTGTAGCTTTTGTTTATATAGTGGGGCGGCACAGTGGCACTGATGCCTCACAGCAAGAAGGTTCCAGGTTCGAATCCTTTCTATGTGGAGTTTGCATGTTCTCCTTGTGGCTGGATTCTCTGTGGGTAGTTCCTCCCACCATCCACAGACATGCTCATCATGAATAGGTCAGGTTAATTGGTGATTGTAAATTGGCTGACATAGATAGCGGCCACAGTCCATATCAGCCTGGGGTCCCCCTCTCCCATATTCTGTAACAAGCGGTCACAAAAAATAAACAAATGAAATTTATTAGCACAAATTTAAATGATTTCAGTCAGAGCGCTTATCCACGTTGTGCCACTCAGTGGTGCTTCCCAGAATGGTTGTATATAGCTATGCTTACACAAAGCAAATTATGCAGTGATTGCAGTGATAATTGGTCAGTGATGGTGCTGGTCACCTAGCAACCACCTAATAATGCATCTGGTCAATCACTAAACCTCATGAATTCATTAGATGATGTAGTCTTTGGTTGTGCAGTCTGTACAGGTGGCATTTCCACTAATACATTATTATTGAATGAATTTATTTGGATGAATCATAGAGTGAGCTACAGATAGATAGATAGATAGATAGATAGATAGATAGATAGATAGATAGATAGATAGATAGATAGATAGATAGATAGATAGATAGATAGATAGATAGATAGATACAGTAGATAGATGTTATTATGTAAAATATCCTGATTGTACTGTGTCACTTGCCTCTGAAATGTGTCCCACTTGAGAAGGCAATGAAGCATACCCGTGGCATAGTGTGACACAGTAGGAGTAGTACAAACTGACATCAAGCTGGGCATCTGCTTTGCATATCTGCAGGTTACCTAGCTATATATTTATATTGGGTTGGTCTTAGCCAAGTCTCGGGTCGCCCACTGTTGGTTGTCATGGCAACCGACGAATACTTTTTCTAGCACTCTCCACACCAAATCCAGAAATTTGGCAAAAGCATGTATTTATGTAAGACACAAAATACAGCAAATTACACATAGGTTTGAAATATTGTTCTGAAATATGACATATGTTGAAACATTTACAGATTAAATGACTGAAAAATACAAATAGGCTATAGTTACAACAGCTCCGAACAGAAAAAAGTAACACGCACAAGTGTGTCGGCAAACAATGCATGTAATAAGAAAACCTTTATGATGTGTGACTCAATCAAAGCGCCAGCATATATTTTTACAGGCTGATGAAAGGATAACACCCACCATCCTTTTTTATATCTGCACCATTGTTCTCCAGACTGAATAATGAATGGGTATGCCATCACTATGAGATGAGCGGTACATCTAAATTATAATCTTGAATAACATGTATTTCAACAACACTACTTAATAAATAAATAAAAAATACAGTCAATCTTTTAACATCTGTCACGTTCATGAAAGCGTTACAACACACTGTTACATTATATTTACACATAACACTACATAACAAAGCATCTGAAAGTACAGAAACCTCACATAACACAACAGTGCAGGTACATTTCTCTCTATGCAATAAATTATTTCACACTATTTGCAAAAAGTAAATGCTAAAGGCATCTAATAACTGCTTGATCTGTAATACCTTTGCAGAGATAATAAGGAAATTCATAGAGATAAATTCTTGGAGATAAAATAAGTTGTGTTGAGTTTGTATCTCAAGGTGATATATTTGTAGAAGCTATGAAAAAAACCCATCAAAATCACACAATGCAGCCTGTTTGTTGTTGCAGCTCATGTTGAAAATGGCTTTCATGACTATCTCCATCCCTCTGATCTAATTTGTTAGTGGCTGTACTCCTCATTTTGTCCATCTTTTTTCTGTTTAACTGACCATCAGTCCTTTCTCTGGCTGTAGTGCTCGCTTCTTCAGTGGAACTTCTCTGCCTCAGCCAAGACATATTTCCATATTTCCAGTAGCAGTGGGGCCTGAGCCTACCCAGAGTCCTCCAGCATGCTCTGCGAAATGTGTGGGAGGAAATACAAAACAGCAGAGGGTCCAGAGCACCATTGATGTACCACAGTGGAAGTGACAAATAGGATTTAAGAATTGTGTAGACAAAAAGGACTGTGTCAGACCACACAACCACATAGACCTGCATCAGTGACGAAGCAATGTCCGGAAAGTTGCAGACAAAAAAAGCCACCACGACTGCACCTGGAAAGCAAAACACACATGATGTTGATACTCATTAACTGTATCTATTTGCATTCACTTTCATCTTTGGTCTCAATGAAAGACACTTTAGATTCGTACAGTGTAGTTGGCTGCCTTCAACAATAAAAACTCACCGGGAGACTAGCCCATCTCTGCTGAGGCAATCAACACCAGCAGACATTCACAAAATCAATTTTCGAAGTTGTTAGCTTAAAATGACGACAGTCCAAAACCTTCCAGTTGATTGAACAAGAATTACTCACAAAGTTTCCAGCTGCACTTACTTCGCAAAGATGTGCAAAGTTTGTAGAGTCAGCAGCCTGAGGGAGCTCATTCATAGGATTTTCAGTGGCAAAACCTCAAGACATAAGCAAGATTCATGATTCTGCATAGCTTACCCATAAGTTTTAGAGCTCTCTTTTCATTTAAAAGTAGCTTTCCATTCTGATGGCACTGGATATCTCGTCTTCCTTCTGGATCCGGACGCATTAAACCCATGTTCCTCCTCTGACGTCCATTCTTCTTCAGGTAGAACAGGATGAGCATATAAAGAGTAAATATGGAGACCAGTGGGACCTGTTTTTGGCGAAACATGTGTCAGTGTTTTGTACAGATAAGCAAACACAATCTGTCAAGCTGCACTCATCTCACCAGAAAGAAAAGTCCGGCTCTGAGGAGTAAGGCTCCTTTGTAGATGTGTGCAGGATCAGGCTCTGTCATTTCACACATGGTGGAGACCTGGAAGGCATCTTCCTGAGTGGCGGCTGTGTAGTCCAGGATGCAGGCACGTGCCTGGTCATAGACCAGAGCAAAGGGCACGGCCGAGACCAGTGAAATGAGCCATACTGAAAGAAGGCATGGCAGTCGAGACTTCTTTAGGAAAGAAAGGAGAGAGGGTTGAAAAATCCATTGTTGTTAAATGCTAAATGCACAATGCACTTAATATGCCTGGACAAAAAAAAAAGGTCACCACCAAAACAAATGGTCACACACTCTAATATTTTGTTGGACCACCTTTAGCTTTGATTATAGCACACATTCAGTTTCACTAAACTTCTGCAGTGTCACAAGATTTATTTCGATCGAGTGTTGCATTCATTTTTCACCAAGATTTTGTATTGATGATAGGAGAGCCTGACCGCTGTGCAAAGCCTTCTCCAGCACATCCCAAAGATTCTCAAAGGGGTCTGGACTCTGTGGTGATCAATCCATGTGTGAAAATAATCTCTCCCTGAACCACCCTTTCACAATTTATGCCCAATGTCATTGTCATCTTGGAATATGCCGCCAGGGAAGAAAAAATCCATTGATGTAATAACCTGGTCATTCAGTATATTCAGGTAGTCAGCTGACCAAATTCTTTGGGCACATAATGTTGCTGAACCTCCACCTGACCAACTGCAGCAACACCAGATCATAGCACTGCCCCCACAGGCTTGTACAGAAAACACTAGGCATGATGGGTGCATCACTTCATCTGCCTCTCTTCTTACCCTGATGTGCCTATCACATGGGAACAGGGTAAATCTGGACTCATAAGACCACATGACTTTCTTCCATTGCTCCAGAGTCCAATCTTTATGCTCCCTAGCAAATTGAAGCCTTTTTTTTCTGGTTGGCCTCGCTGATTAGTCGTTTTCTTAAGGCTACACAGCTGTTCAGTCCTAATACCTTGAGTTCCCTTTGCATTGTACGTGTGGAAATGCTCTTACTTTCACAATTAAACATAGCCGTTTTACTGCTGTTTTACTTCGATTTGATCTCACCAAATGTTTATGTGACTGCTGATCATGATCAACCAAGATTTTTTTTCTGACCACATTTTTTCCTGGAAGATGATGGTCTATCCTTCCTGTTTTTAATGATGTGTTGGACTAACAAGCAGACTAACATATTTTCCACAATCACTGGATGTTTAAGAAATGAAAGGCTAATTACAGGAGCCTAAATCCTAGTTTAGTTGATTAATATTCAGATTGTATTTTAAGTTTAAAGGCGTTTTACCATAGCTCTTCACAGAGTAACGGAACATGGAATGGCCTGACTGAAAACAGAGGACAGAAGAAGGATATATCACGGTGAGTTTTGGAAATGCGACAAGCTGCAAGAAGTAGCTTGTCCTGACAAAACGTTAATTGACGCGAATCTTTGGAGGATGGCACTCGCTGAGATAGGAAAAAAAGAGTATCATTGTTCCGTTGGATTTCGAAGTGAGACGCTACTGTGCTTTAATGTTTTATTGATTACAATTGGAAAGATTGCCTTGTCATGGAATGAATGAGCAAGACAGTGGAAAACAGACAATAAAAATGACTGAGAAGGCCATAGAAGAACACAGGGCTAGACAGATCCAGGCACGCAGGTACAAGCTATCCCACCTAACTAACTTGACGAGACATATTGAGCAGTTAATGTAAGACAATGCAAATGTTTACACTTTAAAAAATAAGCTTCGTGTTGACTTAGGTGGCTTGCAGCAGGAATCTTTATTGAAGAATAGACTTTTTCTAGAAATGTGAGGAATGGATGAAATGTGTCTAGCAGGCTGAAGAGTGTCATAGACAGGTAACACCTGCATATAGTAGGTCTACATCAACAAAAGTGACCACTAGATGTCAAAGTAAAGCTGCATCACAATGTGGAAGCTTACTTTCGTCATCTTCTTCGGTCAGATTAAAGGTGGAAATGGAGCGGGCATCATCAATGGATCAAAGGCTGCAGCTTTAAAAGAGAAGTTGGCTATAGAAGAGGAGGAAGTAGACTGGCATGCAGAAAAAAGATGCAGGGAGGCTCAACTGCAAACTGAAGAAAAGCAGCAAGAGGCAGAGTTTGAGGCCCAGCAAAAGAGAATAGAAGCTGCAATAAAGGCTAGAAAGGAAATGCATGCTATGGAAACTGTGCTGATTGAGCATGGCATAGAAGGCTGTACTGTGATCATCTTCAGTTTTTGCAACAGTTTCAAGTGGACAACCACACGAGTTGATTAAGAGCTGTAGCCACATGGAACCTTCAGCAGGATATACTAAGGCAGGGTTGTCAAACTGATCCGTGAAAGGGACACTGTGGCTGCAGGACTTCAAGATACCAGAAGCCTACATAAAAGAGGCTTTAGATTGGCCAACAATCAAGTCAGAAGATTGTGTTGCTCTACAGTCCATAGCATTCCTTTTGGGGTGCTCCAACACAATGACAGATATTAGCTACATTGAAGACTTGGACAGCACAGCTATTATAAAGGCAATGGCAAACAAAGTGCCGTATAAACTTAAGGCATCTTGGAGAAAGTTTGGTTTGGTTGACTTTGTGAACCATCAAATTAAGTATCTTTTGCAGCCGCTCTATGGAATCATACAAGAAACCACAACAAACACGATAGATTCTGTAAGACAGAAACCGAAACCATAATGCTCAGTGACATTCAAATCAAGGAACATGTTCACAATAGTTGCTGTGCCGCCCAATATGGAAAACAACAAACAAACACTATCAAAAACACAACCTGTCTCAGTGGGTGCTTGTAGCAAACCTTGTGTTTATTGAAACAGAGAGCAACACAGTCTCACGGTATGCAAGAAATTCAAGACCATGCAGCATAAAGGCAAGACTGATTTCTTGAGGAGCAAAGGTCTGTGTTTTGCATGTTTAAAGCATAGTCATGTGAGTAGCAGCTGCAAACAGAAGCTTCGATGTCAAGAATGCTCTAGACTGCATCCCACATCATTGTACATTACCAATAAAAACTCAAGAGAAAAAGGGCGAAAGACAACTGTGGACAGCAATCTGTTTTAAGTGCCCTTGTACAAACAAGTGAAACATTTGGGGACACAGGGGCTGGTAAAGAAGATTGTGTTCTTTCGATCATTCCAGTGTGTGTCAAGGCACAAAAGAAGGAACCGAGACAGTGACTACATACACATTTTTGGATCGAGGTAACTCAGCTGCTTTTGCTACAGAGTCACTGATAAACCAGCTGAACCTGAATGGACACAATGTAGCATCTCATTGCAAACAATTGGAAATGAAGAGAGCTAGAGCTGGAGCTTCATGAATTGATCTTTAGGACTGATAGCACGCCTGTCTAAAGTACTTAAACAACAAGAGCACCAGAGTCAAGACATTCGTTGTGAATAATCCTGGATCACTCTCAGACATCACAGTGGAGATACACCAACACCACTCCGAATCCCACTGATCCTGTCTCAAGAGTACAGACCATCGATGCAAAAAAGAGTTTGCAATGCTAGAGGAACATCAAAGAGTAAAAAAGGTAGGAAACTCTTTAAGTACTTCAAGATGGAGTTATGAGAGCAGGCAGAAGTTTGAACCACGCTGCAATGTCTGATGACTCCAAGCAGCAAGCCATCTTACAAAAGGATTCATATATCACAAAGCTTGTGCTGAGACACATTCATGACATTACAGCTTACACTGGAAGGAATGACATGTTGGCTCAGCTAGGTCAAAGATTTTGGATCCCTGGATCCAGTGGAGCCATCAGAAGATTCCTGTCCAAGTCTGTTATCTGTAAAAGATTATGAAACTGCTGGCCAACAGCTACTCCTTTCACAAGAGCCAGCATTGATTACTTTGGTCTGTTCCTAGTGAAAAGTTGGAAAAGACAAGTAAAGAGATACAGCGTTGCATTCACGTGTCGCATGTCTTACTTCACTCAACACTGATGCATGTCTCATCACAATCAGAAGCTTCATTGCCAGAAGAGGACAAGTCAGAGTAGTGTTTTCAGATGGAACCAACTGTTCCATGGCATGAGCTGTGAGATGAGGAAATGGTCAAAGAATGGAGCACCAACAAGATCGAGAAACACTTGCAACAGAAAGGTTCTCACCATGGAGGGAGCTGGGAGTGGTTAATCTGTTCAGTGAGGACAATCCTGAACATCACAGTTAAGGAGCAACTGTTGGATGAAGAGGGTTTCCATATCTTAGTTTGTGAAGCAGTCGTAAACACCAGGCCCATCACAAAGGCATCATTAGACCTCAACAATCTAAAGGCCCTAGCAATCAGCCACCTGTTGTTGCTCAAGACCAAACCCGAGCTACAACCAGGAAAATTTTATAAGATTGACCAATATGTCAGGTTAAAGTGAAGACAGAGATCAAAAAGTTTTGTCGCCCTATGACTAAGCTAGTTGACACAGTAATTGTTTCAAGAACATTGATAACAATCAGGTTCCGGTAATGTAGGAGCCTAAATGCTGTTTTAGTTGATTAATATTCAGATAGTGGTTTACATTTTAAAAGGTGTTTTACGTTAATTATGATAAAAAAAAAGGCTATTTGCATTATTAGGATTAATAAGTCATTTAACTAATTTCACTTGCAAGAGTGTGTGGCTTCAAAATATTCATAATATATATTCAAAATATTCATATATTGCTTTTGTGATATTTGTGATACTTAGGATATTTAGGAGTATTTCACAGATTTCTGATATGCATACTTATTGCCTTTAATTTCACATGAGGAAGACAACAAACATGAAAATCACACAATTGATGGCAGCAGAGGAAACTGGTAGTAAACACTACTAAAAACACTACCTTGAACACCAGTTTTGGACTGTCATCATAATGGTGGGAACAGAATGTTTTGATGAGAAACCAGTATATTTTTGTTGTGAGAATACCTTCAGGCTAGACACAGACCACATGGTGTGGCATATGGCAGCATAGCGCTCAGTGGTGAAGGTCACAATAACCCAGCTGGTGGTAGCACAGTAGACCTGGCGGACCATGAAGTAGACCTTGCAAACTGCTTGACCCAGGCGCCATGGGTAGCTCTCCCAGTAATACCGATACAAAGTTACTGGGATGGTCAATAGCTGGAGAATATCTAAAGAGATAAAAAAAGATCAAGATTTAGCAAATTTGGAAGGTGAATGGTTTGTTGAAGTGTAGGTGGTACATTGTAGCTGTAGTGTTTAAGATAAGATAAGATGAGATTAGAAAAACTTTTATTAGTCCTGCAATGGGGAAATTGCAGTTCACAACAGCTTACAGAGTAAAAAAATAACAAGAGCAAAAAGGACGCACCAAAGTCCAAGAGGGACAGTATTGAACTGAAATCATTCAGTGCACATTATAAACTTGATAAGAAACACACAATTTATCATACCATAGTTTACCTTTTTGGTACTTTGGAGTAAAGTGAAATTTAGTCAACTAGTGATTACTTAGATGACTGTGTAATCACTGTTCATATTTCTTATATGTTTCTTGCACAGTATAGTGGAGGTAGATGCAGCAAAGGAAAATTCACATTGCCTGAATTATTTCACTCTAATGCCGTCGGTACTAGACCTCCATAAGGGAATAAATGGTTGTAATGCATACCTGATACAACCAGACTGAGTAGGTAGAACCGGATCGCACTGACTCTCATGTGAGCATCCAGGAGGAGGGTCAGTATGCTCACGCCATTGAATAAAACCTGCCGAGCATTCAGGGAGAACATTTAGTGGTTTTACAGTGTGAAAAGTTGTATTGTCTGCTGCCTGGATATCATTGTGACTTTTTGCTTTGTTGTACTTGTTTACTGCTGTCATTATTAAATATTAAAGTGGATCTAGTAAACTGAATAGTCATACTCCAAACAAGAAGATGATGCTGTAGAAGATGGTCATGGGCACAGCAATTGTCAGCGGCTCACTTTTGGTGACGCTGATGTCGAGCTGTGGCATGTCGCTCGGGCTGACATTGCAGCTGAAGAGGAATGAAATCTGCTCTGAGAGGTTCATGGTGAGACTGGCAGGTGAAAACTAGAAAGATGGAGAATTAGAGCAAAAAATACCTGAGTTATAGGTTATGTGTGAATAAAAAAAAGGATAATGTGTTTCATTTCCAAATTCAACCACCGTCTTGAACAAAATCAATAAATGAAAAGATCCACTGTGATATTGGCCATTAAAAAGCACTACTCTGGTCAGGGGTCATTGTTATTCAAGAGTCAGCCTTTAAATGAGTGCTGCAACACTCATTCTTTTCAAGGGTTTCCATAAATATGGCGTGCAAGATTCAAAAGCCCAGCGCGGAAGAAAAGAAAAGAACACACGAGGAGGGAATACATCTGCTGTGTTTTTGCTCTGTCATACATAAACAGAGATATTATAATCCCCGGATTTCTGGATGATCAACTTTGAGCCAAGAAAAACAGTTATAAATGGTTATTTAAAATGAAGACATTATCTTACAAACTACAAATAGTCTTTTTTATTTTATTTTTTTAGATGTTTCTGTTATCATTTTGTTTAACTTTGGATTTACATGAAGCATATATATAGTATATATATCCATACAAATCCACCAGCTAAAGCCTTAAGTCTGTAACATCTCCAGAAAATGAAAATCTAAAATGAGATATCAGTGTGCACTCATGTGATTAATGAAAGTCAGTCACCCTGAACACATTTGCTCAAAAACCTGTTGCATTCTCAGACCAAATTATGCCACCCTTTGTGTATAAATCACCAAAATGACTGCAGTTAAATATAATGGAATAGTAAGTATTTGCAAAAAAAGGACTAGACGGCTTGCAGAATGTACTGTAATTACACTTGTCTGTCAAACATCTCATTTTAATTAAGCAGGAGGCTCAGGGATTTCATAATACCTAATTAAAATCTGACATGCACACCCTGTACAACCTGTTACACTGCCAGTATTGCTTGTAAATCTAAAAATCAAGATGATATTCTTACGGAGCAGTGACAATGAAGTTGGAAGTAGCTTATTTGCAGGTGTATTGGGTAAATAATGTGCATACTCACGTTCTATAGCAAGAAATTCAGGATGAACACCAGCAGAAAAATAAAAATAAAAAAACACTCCTTTGATGGTTTCCTTCCCTCAGTGACTCTCTTTCTGACTCTCGCTCACTCACTGTCTAACCCCTTGCTTTCTCCGTCTCCCTCTCTCTCTCTCTCTCTCTCTCTCTCCCTCTCCCTCTACACACACACACACACAAACACTAGCTCGCATACAGATGGTCTCAGCAGCATCAGGTAGAAAATTCTACGTAAATGCAGCTGTCCGTGTGTGTATATGATGGGAAATGTGGGCCAAACACAAGTGTCATCATTAGCACTGATAATTGCTTTACATGAAAAGCAGCCAATCAATAAATCCACCCGAGCATAAAACATGCCGCTAATCAATTATTAACTAAGTCAGGCTGAAGGCTGCCTATCAGTCAATATGTAAAACACAAGAAATTCTTTTTAATTACCGCTAAACTAACATCAATCATCAGAATAATCTATCAGTAAGGAGCAAACAATCAGTGATTAACTAATTAACTATAAGTAACATTTAAAAAAATAAAGGATTTATGATTATTTAAAACGACATGTAAAAATCATCATCATCTTCAAAATGTCCCCACATTATCCTCTGAATGCAGAAAACAAGACAACGTGATGTATGTCTTTGCAGCAAACAAGGGTTCAAAAGTAGATACTTTCTGTCTTTGTTCACCACCTGCTGCTTGAGAACCTCCTGGCTACACACACGTATATACATATATATATATACACAAGGGGAAAACATTACACGTTTATCAGATATTGCTCAAATTGTAGTAAGGAATTAATTACCCCCAAGTGGTGACATTGTTAATTAAAAGATTCTGCACGGCACAAGTTCCATTCCAAGATCTATTGCCTAATTTAATAGTAGTTACATTCTGGTCATGCTGTGTGATTGCATATTCACCTGTAGACTTGCTCACCAGGCAGTAATTGAAAGGTGAAACAGATGATGTCAGTTCAGATCGGTCCCACAACAGATGTCAACCAGGGCATGCATCCAGTGCATGAATAAACCCATGGATGTGCCACGAAGAGGTGGACAAAGACACGCGCACCCACACACGAGCCCGTCATGCATTACCTGGAGAATGACCTTAATCTGAACCATTGTGTCAGAGCATTACCCCAAATCTTCATCTTTAACTTCACAGGGACCTGCTTTTTGCTCTCCAAATGGGAGGCAGATTTGACAGTGCGACCTTGAGAACAGATTTACGTCTAAAAAAATATAAGAAGTAAAAGCACGGAAGAGTTAGAGATGCTTTAAATGCCTCATTTGAGTGTACAATTTGTTGTTTAGCTGCATGGATGCAGTAATCAGGCAAGTAACGGCGATTTTATTTCCCAAAATAGCAAAGTAGTGCTTTTACACACTGATTTTTGTAGAGCACAAAAAAAAAGAAAGAAAAAGGACAATGTAATCAGGGAGTTTTGGCGGCGCTGCTTGGTAGATTTTGCAACCTTTGCACGGAGTCACGTTAACTACTCACCTCGTTTCAGCGCTGCTTGTTGTAGCTTTATATTTATACAGACACGTAAATAATACTTATACAAATGTCAAACTGTTTCTTTAAAGAACAACCCAATCTAGTGATTGATATCACACAGAGTTTGCGATTCCTTTCATTAAAACCAGTAGAGCATTGTTTGAGAAAGACTATTTATTATTCATATACAAAAATCCTTCACATGTAGATTCCTTTATATTGTCTCCTATAAATACAACACATATTACAACATTTCTTCATATCAAGGTCAAATATGGATTTCAAAATGAAACAATAATAGCAATTTATGGAATAGAATCATCCTAAAAAAGAGAGGGGGGGTGTATTACAAAGATATATCATGTTCTTGTGTTAATCCAGCATCCTTTGCCATGCTGTAGAAATGCCCTCGTTTTTCAAGCAGGTTGGCCGGAGAATCAAATTCCACAATTTTACCAGCGTGAAGCACCATTATCCTGTGGAGGAGCAGAGTAACAGTTACCCACTGTGAAACCATGGACGGCTGCGAGAGGAAGGCAGGATAAACTTTTTCTTAAATGTGAAGGAGACCGTGTGCATATTTGTGCCTGTCAATTTTTAAAGTAATACGTGGGAGAGTGTCAAGTGCTCCCAGTGTTAGCAAAAGAGTAAAATGCTAACACCCTAATAATGGATTTTTCGTCAGAACAAGTGGGTATGAAAGGTTCCCCGCAGTTTAAGGTCTGCTTTCGTCTGTTGTTCACTTTTATAATGTGCTGCAGAGATAAGGCTTAATATAAAATTCACATTTTAAAACAATCTTTATAATACGGTGCATAAATTCATACACACTCGCGCCTACTATAAAGTACTTGTTGACCATCCAGGTGAAGTCCCTGGAGACTTTGAAGCCTAGCGGTTCTTTTCATGATTGATTCTATTCACAGATGTGTGGAGCTGAGGCTCACTTAAGCCTCACAGCTGCGGGCATCAAGCTTCTCTTAGAAAACAGGACGCTACTTAACTACTGGAGCACATGAAACCTGACGCTGAACCCCAACAGCCTGTTGTTTGAAAAGAACAGCACAATACAGTTTCTTGATCAGACTGTTTCTTCAGTCACTCCATTTATTGGAGTGACAGCTTCTGAGGTGGACTTTGGGTTTAGATTTTCTTGAATATGTTTTGTCTAGGTGGTGTAATGGCACAGATGGGGGGTAAGATGAGCTTATTTGCTGTTTACTATCTATTATATTATGCATGCAGGCAAAAACACAAGTTCCCCGTGCAGCCTCAGGCACCTGTGGATTTTTCTCCATATAGAAAAACGTGGAGACAGCAGGAAAATTGCCACTGACAGGACTGAAATGACAACTGCATTTTAAGGTACACTGCCTCACCTGGAGCTGTCCATTATAGTGTTCAAGCGGTGGGCGATGGTCAGGACGGTGCAGTGTGAAAACTCTTTGCGGATGGTGTTTTGAATCAGGTCGTCTGTCTCCAGGTCAACAGCTGCCGTGGCCTCGTCCAGAATCAAGATGCGGGTCTTTCTCAGCAGCGCTCGAGCCAGACACAGCAGCTGCCTCTGCCCAACGCTGAGAAGAGAGTGACATGTGTTGATACCTCAGTAGAGTGTTTTTTGGGAGCAGAGGGAATGGAAAAAAAATATTCAGCACTTAATAGTACGTGCTTCAAATACTCTGAATGGTCCTGTGCTCATGTAGAACATTTAGGACTCGCTGGTGCAAACAGCTGTGCTATGTGGGTGGTGTGCGCTGACACTCGGTTAGGTTCAGACAGTGCAAATGTGAGGATGTTCAAGATTCTAAGCCTGGCAGGTACTAATTAGGCTGTAAAGTCTGTCTTAGTGTGAATGGATCATGTGGAATTTGTACAGTTCGTTTGATGGAAACTTGACTACTGAGTGGAAAACACCGTTTAGAAATCCTTATTTGGAATCATTTATGGCTGATGTTTACAAGTTTCAGATTAACATTCACAGAAACTCATCAAATGCATTGATTAAGGTCTGTGCCATTTATCCGTGTGTTGACTGCTTGCTGTCTATTTTTAGGGCATACTGAAAGAAAACTGGTTTGCACTCAGAGCAAAAGTTTGCGTTCACAAGTTCACATTCACCATCTCCAAATTTAAGATTTTATATTTATTGCCCACCTGAGATTTTCTCCTCCCTCTGCGACTTCATGCTGTAATCCTTCCTGCAGACCGGCTACAAAGTCCTTGAGATGGGAGAGCTCCAGCACTCTCCAGATGTCCTCGTCACTGAATTTGTCAAATGGATCCAAGTTCATCCTCAGCGTCCCAGAGAACAAAACTGGATCCTGTGCGCACAGAGTTGAGTAGGTCAGTGTACCAGAGTCTGTTACAGACCTAAAAGTGAATGTCTGCTAATCTATTTTGCTGCATACCTGTGGTATGATAGTGAGCTGGTTTCTCAGGTCATGCAGGCCTATCGTGGCGATATCTATACCGTCAATGATGATGCGACCTTCAGCAGCTTCAATAATTCGAAACAGGCAATTTGTGAGGCTTGATTTCCCAGCTCCTGTGCGGCCCACTATACCAATCTAAATGCGACGAGAGAAAACACAAAGGATAAAACTGAATGGCTGGCACATACTTTCAAAAGGTTTCACAAATTATACTCACAGATCGTCTATTTGTGGATACAAAAGTGGGGTTGTTATATTCACAAAGCATAAACTAAAGGAATCATCTGATGCTTTATACTCTGACTGCGGCCTATACTGTGTTGGTGAAAGCATATAAACCCAACAGTATTTGCATCGATATCATGTGTTACAGAAACAGCCACAGCTATAATCCGCTCTGCTTCACTTTGGAAGCTTCGGCAACATATTGAGCCTGTATAGCTTATATTTTCGTGTGTTATTATCTGCATACCTTGTGCAAGAGATAAGAGATATAAAAATGAACAAGAGAAAAGAGATTCAAGATTCATCAAGAGAAAACAATCCGGGAGAAAAATAAATAGCTGACTTCCCTCAAGTACGCTGCAAAGGAAAACAATTGAGAACCTGGCTAGATTAAACAAAATACCAGCATTGCAATCATCAAAGACAGCAAGTAAGAGGGCCTGGAGGGAAATACTGATGCGTGTCATTTTCTTTTAGTTGGTTGGTTTCTGCATCATTAAGAGGCAGCAATATGGACTGCCTTGTTTACTTTGTATTTGGACATCAAAGTTATATAGCTCCAAATCGTTTCGTATCTTCGGTTAACATGTTAACATGTAATGTACAACACCTACAGAGTGACAGTAGCAGTTATTTGTATTGTTATGAGGCTGGAACTAACAACTCCTGAGCCACAGTGACTGATTTTGTTAGACCAACAGTTCAAAAACTACGTATTAATATTAATATTAGAAGTCCCACACGGGAGGACCATTTATTAAAACGAATCTGCCGGAAGCTGATTTGTGAAATCAAATCTAGTAGGAACTATGATGTGCCTATAGTTCACATTATTTGCAAAAGGTCTTTTCTCTTACAGTCTCTTGGAACATATTTGATAATGAATCCATTATTAAAACAACAATTAATTCTCCTGCCATCAACCTACTGATTAATAGACTAATCACTGCGGCTTTAAGGAAACATGAGACATAATTAGTTACGACCTGGCACAATGCTGCTAATCTAGGCGGCTTTATCTATTCAGTCTAATCTTATTAATGTTTGCAGTTTAAGCTGTTCATACACACATGCACATGCACACAGACCTTCTCAGTGCTCTCGATGTCACATGTGATTCCATGCAGCACCAGGTCTAACCCGGGTCTGTACCGCACTTTGTAGTCTTGAAACTGTAGCCTTCCTTCCTCTGGCCACTTCGCTGGGGGCCGAGTGTCAGTGACCCACTTTGCCTGGAGAAACGAAGACAAACGGTACAGGTGCATTTAGAGGTTATGATTTCATGAATTCAAGAAGCAAAAGATTATGAAACAAGTTGGGGTAACTCTTCTTATTCACCTTAGTGCCAAAAGTTGAATATATGAAAGCCATTAAATTAAGGAAACAAAGGAAAAATAATGTGCATCATTATTCAAGAAAACAGCTGATGCAGTCGCCCAGGCACAAATAGAGTCTTGTTCACAAAACAATCCCGTGCTAATTACCTCATTCTCAATTTTGGTGTATTCGCTCACTCTCTCCACGGCTACGATATTGGTCTCCAGCTCTGAGGTCATCCTCACCAGCCAGTTGAGGGTCTGGGTCACCTGCATCAATCAACCGCAGACAAGAGAGAAGACAGTATTTACCACTCAAAGAGTCATCATAATCATTATGTGTATTACTGACACCAACACGAATATAATCATTATCTGCAGTCTGTGTGTATTTGCAACTGACATTAAGGGCGTAGGATATCGACACACCGACAAGGCCGCTCTCCAGAGTATTTCTTGATATGACAGCAAACAGAGCAGAAAAAAACACCACCAGGTTTCCAAGGAACTCCAGGCGGATGGCCAGCCATCTGTCGAGAAATAATCACACATGTACATAAATAGAAGTTTTATCATCACACTTGAAAACACATCAGGAGAATATCATGCCTGGATGCGTTGTTGCTTTGTGTTTTTGCGGTACACTTGGTGTTCAATATCTGACCTGTTCGACACTATCCATGGGTAGACACTCTTGAGGTTTTCATCAATAGTTATTTCGTTGTGCTTAAGAAACCTCTCCTGATGGCCGTAGGCTCTTATCACTGACAGACCTGCCACCGTCTCACCAAAGTGAGAGTATATCGGCGAGCGAGACACTGAGTCCAGCCGACGCAGCTGTCTTGAAGTGGCTACGTAGAAACGCTGTGTGTAGAGAGAGGGCAAAAAAAGAAATCAGTGAAAATCAGAAGTGTAATATTGATTGATTTTGCAAGTGGGAGAAGTTTTTGTTCCACCTTTTATAATTCTGGTTTCAATAAAAAAAAACCTCTCTTCCTAACCCCCACTCCTCCTTCTTTATCCTCCGCTGTTTTGTTCAGCTTACCTGTACAAAGTAGTAGACCACGCCCAGAGGGATGATGATGGCGGCAAAGACAGGTGTGGCGAGACAGATGACAAACAACGTGCCCAGTACGCCCAGCAGACATAGGACCCAGGAGCGGAAGGATTGAGGAATGGCTTCATCTATGGTAAAAATGTCCTTCGGGACCAGTGTTGGAAAGTTAGTCTTCATATAACGTATAACATATAACGTAACTTTCAGCGTTTTAAACTGGCCTAGAATAGCAGAGAAATTTTTGATTTTCTCATTAACACTTGTTGAACTGTCATGTTTCCTGCAGGACAAAGAGATACAGAACTTGAGCACACCTGAGAGAACATTTGGAAATAAAGAGATCACACTAAGAATGGACATCAAGCCTCGATGGCATCTTTAAAATTGCTCCATCTGTACAGGAGTCCTCAATTTCAACCCTGTCCATCAGGAGTCTCTTTGATAATAAATGCTACCGACAGAGTAGTGAAATTAACTTTGCTCCCAAGAACAAGTGATGTAACAGGTTTTCATCCAGCTGAGATTGTGTGTACTTGTTCAAGTTGATGTTTCAGTTTCAAGAACATTCCAGAGATTTTTTTGAAGTGAAAACAATTAGATTTTCTTCAAATACGAACGCACTCTTGCTTGTTGTGTTGAGACTAAAACATCTGACCATGGTATATGCAAAAGAAGCAAAAACAAAAGAACACAAAATGAAAAAAGAAATACGAACAATGAACCCTACCTTTGCAAAGCGGTTGACCACTCTTCCGGTCGGTGTGGTGTCAAAGAAAACCATGGGAACTCGCAGCAAGTTGTTCAGCAGTCGCGAGTGCAGGATACGAGATGCAGCAACCGATGCATTGGCCAGGATCAGAGTACCAAGGAACACAAAGAGGCCTGGGAAGAAAAGCGCCACATTTTTACAACGTAGGACTACACTTACACAAACAGAGACAAGATTATGTCAAACGGAGACAAGATTGAATTTGCAGATACACAAATTGTAAAAGGCTGTTCACCTGAAGTCAGATGAAAGGAAAACTATATCTGACCTCCTTAACTTGATGCATCCATTAATGGTGGAAAACATTTTTATTAAATGAGAGCATGATGGTGGTAACAGCGTTGTCTTTTTACACTGAAGAGCTCTTTCTTCTGCTCAAAGTATTTCTCGGATAATCATTAACAGTTGCTAAAATTGAACACTAAATTAGCTCAGGCATTATGATGAAGCAATGTGCGCAGCATCCTGTCAGGTGTTTCATTCATGCTTCCTCAGAACTGAAATCCCAAGGAGGTAATTACCGCTTAAGTAAGAGCAATTCATCGAATAACCAGAGCTGCTCTTTTGAGATGACTTCAAGAACTTAAGACAAGTCTCTGCAGCAAATGCTGTCTTACCCCTCAAATGGCTTGTAACCAAGGTCAGCTACTAAGAAATGTGGGCAGGGATACATGAGTAAAGCTAGGGTCCAATGTCAGCCAGTCTAATGGTATGAGTTACAAGTGTACAGTGCAGTCTCCTTGGATGTACTCGGAAAAAGAAAGGCAATAATAATATGAAAGGAATTAGCTCTGGAAGACAAGGTCTCTATATTTTCTCATGTCGAATTCGCGTCCTGATATTACCAAATGACATGAAAAGCTAACACTTAGACATTACAGTTGATCTTCCAATCACAACATAACATAAGAAGCAGCGCTATTTTATCACAACGCCTGTCAGCACGGGCACTTTAATCAAAGCTTCAAAATGAACCTAGACCCTTTGGGTAATCTGCAAACGGGTGACAAGCCTCGAAAAATGAGAGATGTAGTGTGTGAGACGTTAGCTAACTTGACAGCGACGCTCATTTCCAACTCTCATTCTGTTCCTCCCTGAGGTCCACTGACATCATGTATTCTTTTATCATATTCACCAGTTAAAGTAGTATGAAATCATCTGCATGCTGAACAAGAGGCTCAAAGTTAATTTTGTCTCAGTGGAAAATTATGTCTAAACGGTTTGAAAATGACTGCTGATTGCTAAAAAGGTAGCAGTACCGAAGAAGGTAATTAAGGCACCGTTATGAAAACACGAATAGATGAAATGTGGGAAAAGACAAATCTTTTTTCGTCTTTTTTTGTTCTCAGTGTTTAAAGAAATAGTTCAACATTTTTGGTAAACCCAGCATATTTACTTAATATCACTGTCAATAGCTGGCTGTTTAAAAAGGATAGTTCAGTTTCTCTGAAGTGTTGATGAGGTTCTTATTCAGTGTACCATCTACAGTAGCTGGGGTCGGGACACCCTGCGTTTAGAGAAGCACCACCAGCACTAAAGTCAAGAAATTAACTTCTGTGGACGAGGTCAGCAGGAAAAAAGTATTTTAAAGTATTTTTAAAGAAGGCCCACCTGAGAAAATCAATATCCATTTCAGTGCATGCTATAGTTATAAATAGTCACACGGCCTTTCCTGACAAGGAAACGAACCTTGCAGGACACTGGAGTTTCTGGTGCGGTTGGATCGGTCTAAGTCATTGTTTGACTTTAGTGCGGTCAAAGGTTAGTTCAGTCCACTTTTATGGTCACTAATATATGTTTTCCTGCTGACCTTGTCTTCAGCAGTACATTGATTGGCTTCAGTGTCGACACCACATGTACCCACACGGAATTGCATCAGTAACACACAGACATTACAATCCTAATCCTAACCCGCAACTCTGTGGATGCTGGGCAAAGTCTCATGATTGAGGCAATTAAACCTACATTTTATTCATAAAGTGTTATATTCCCAACTCTAAGACCCTTGTTATACAACTGTCTAGAATTGTCAAACAATATGAACACTAACAGGCCATGAACATTTACACATCCCACACATCCAGCAAGTATAACACAAACACAACGTCCAAGGCAAATATCCAAAAACATTCAAAAGGCAACTGGACATGTAGAGTTTCTCAAAGATGTTTTGCCACTAACCCAAGGAGGTCTCTTAGAAGTGAAGATGCTACTCGGATGAGTTTCTTCAAGAAACTCTACAAGTCCACTTACCTCTCTTTAACCTTTTTAGAAAGGGTAAGACAAGAGTGTTCAGTTACCTTGAATCAAACCAAACGCTCCAAACACTCCCACCCTGGTGTCCCTCTTCCAGCTGGGGTACGTCATATTGTAGTAATCCACTGCATCATTGGTCCAGTCACTCAGCCACAGGTTTTGACCAATGAATGCAGCGTTCTGGATGAAGTACATTGCAAAGAACATGCCAGCATATCCCCAGCCCATGGCTCGCATGTACTGAAGATACACTGAGAACTTCACCTGGAAATCAGAGAGAGAGAAAACAAACTCAGGAAATTTTTTCTTATTTTATGTCACTTAGGCTGTTACAAAATACATTTAGGACAGGACATGTAATTTAAATTACCCGCCCTGTCTCCATAGTTTCCTTTTCTATTAGCCTCTGGCCTTTATTTGTTTCTTCAGAAAGTCCAGGTTTTCTTAAAGTACTGTTCTTTCTTAGTCTGACACTATGAAAAAGGGAGACAAGAGACGGTAAGAAAAAGAGTATGTAAGCATGGTTAAATATGAATCAATGTTCTTGTATCATGCGTCAGAAAAAAATAGCAAGACAAGATATTTTTTTGTTGTTGTATGATATGCCACTTTAGCCCACTCGAACCTGCTGCGCTGGCTGCGACGGATACTGTTTTCTCTCTTCAGAGTAGTAGAAACCGTGTCCTCCAACGGAGAGTCGGGTTGAGCATCCTCGCTTTCAGGGATGAGCTCTAAGTCTGCTGTTTCCTGGCAACGATCTGAGTTTACATTGCACATGGTGTTTCGACATTAGATTGAAATGTTACTAAATCATGGTTCGTGAGGTAGTTGTGTCAAGAATAATATGTATAATATCAACACAAATCATTCATAAAATATTGATCAGACCAGAAATATACAGAGTATATATATATATATATATATATATATATATATATATATGTCATGCCTGTACATGACATATATACTAATACTACTGCACCAGTTTAAGTTATGCACCTAAAGAAGAGAAATTTAACTTACATTGCTAATCCAGGGAGAAAAAGGGTGCAATTACCTGACTCTGAATGGGTCTGATTGCTTTGCTCTTTGGCATATATGTCTAGAAACTCTGCAAAAGCTCCTCTGCTGGCTCGAAGGCTGTTATAGGAGCCAATCTCAGAAACTTGTCCATCAACCAAGACAACGATTTCATCTACGTAAGGCAGGAAGCCTACTCCATGAGTCACCAGGATACGAGTCTGCACAGACAAAGAGAGACAAGGGCTCAGCTGTGAAATCACAAATCATTTTTAGGAGCACCACATGCCGACCAGTGGGTCTATGAGATGATTTAAAATCCCGTTCATACGTATCGTGAAACACATTACTATTTTATCTCCCATCAGTGTACAACAAAACCATCTTCAATTAGTTCACATTAATTAGTGAAATATTTAATGTGGATCAACATATTAGCGTAACCATAGCACAAACCTTATCTTTGAGTATTCCATTGGGTCCA
The DNA here is from genome assembly GCA_005024645.1 of Planiliza haematocheilus. NCBI lineage: Eukaryota > Metazoa > Chordata > Actinopteri > Mugiliformes > Mugilidae > Planiliza > Planiliza haematocheilus. The sequence continues at coordinate 204,820 of SRSE01000845.1, read as the reverse complement.
ATGACTTTATCAAAGAGATGTTTCCCTACATGAGAGTCGACTGCAGACAAAGGATCGTCTAATAGATAAATATCTGCCTCACTGTATGCTGCTCTGGCCAGGCTCACTCGTTGCTTCTGACCCCCTGAGAGGTTGATACCCTGTGGAGTGAGGGAGAGCAGAGAAGCAGCACCATATAATCTTGTGTTTTAAAAAAGACATTCTATTATAGGTGCAGATCAACAGCGTATTGTGCATTTTATTTCATTTTTTAACAATCGGGGTATTAATGCCTGGCAGCCTCTGTTATCTCACCAGTGCCAGCACCAGCCTTACATTTTAATGCAACAGTAATACTGCCTGGAGATATACAGATAATGTTTTGTTTTTTCAGCAAGTGATTTGTGTCTTTGGAAAATAAGAAACTTAGGGTAATACACTAAGTATGGAAAACTACTTCGCATAAAATCACATCATAGAAGCCAATTAATCCCTTTAAAGGGCCAATGTGTAATATATATGTGCCATCTAGTGGTGAGATTGTAGACTGCAAATAATGAAATACCCATCACCCCAACTCTCCCCTTCAAAGAACCTACAGCAGATGCAAAAAAGGCTTTACACAACAAAACTGATGCCCTCTGTAGATTCAGTGTTTGGCTCACCTGTTCTAGGCTATAACAGAAAGACAACAGTGTCACAAGGTGGAGTCTATATAGATATAAAGGACTCAATTTAGAGTAACACTTACTTTCTCTCCAATCTCAGTTTGTTCTCCCCCGGGGAGCAGCTCCAGGTCAGGGGCAAGCGCACAGGCCTCAATTACTTCCTGAAATTTCTTTTCCTCATGAGGAACACCAAACAAGATATTATCCCTCAGAGTGGCATTTTGGATCCAGGCTTGCTGTGGCACAAAGGCAAGGGAACCCTAGAGAGAAACACAGTGAAAGTCAAATAAAGTGCTGCATCTAAGCTCAGCTCTTCCAGCTTCTGTCAAAGAAAATGATGTACATGATTTTCACTCAAACCAAACATTACACAGGCTGAAAGGATAAAAGACGCAAGTTTGGAAAGCCGTAATAAACTGCATTATTCAGGTCATAATGGTGCTGCAGCCTTCACTCTTCTGGTTATTCTCTGATTCATATGGCTTGGCCTGTCTTAAAATAGGTGGTGTCATTTTTTTTAGTTGGCTTCTGTGAAGGACAAATTTGTCTTTCTTTTGCAATGCCGTAAACTACCAAGTGAAAGCTGCGTTTGTAGAATTCATACTGTAAGTGGCAGTGAAATCAACTGCATCTGTTTGAAATGAAAACAGTTTTAGCACAACATGGCTTCAAAATTGTTCCTAGAAATTGTCCATGCGGATGGCATTAAATACAGTGACTTGAATCACCTTTTGTGCACTAGAAAGAATGAGCTATTCAGTAAACACCTCCAAAGCAACCGCCTTCTTGCACTCTAACCTTTTGATTTGGAATTTAAAAGGAACTTTTGTGCATTTTACATAGTCCTTTATAAACCCAATGTTACTGTTAAAGGTATACAGATAGAAATAAGGTGTCACCAGAATGTTGATAAATCCTTTGGTGCTGTGCATCTCCCCCAGGATGGCTGACATGAGAGAGGACTTCCCTGAGCCAACAGCTCCCACTACTGCCACTAACCGACCAGGCTTAATGTCCAAGGACACACTGGAAAACACACACAGAGTACACATGTAGCCAGTGCTGCAAAATACAGTATACAAGTTTTGCAACCACATGTTGTAACAGACATACTTTTTCAGCAGAGGCTCAGAATCTTTCTCCCAAGCAAACGATCCATCACGTATGCTGACAACAGAGCCTAAAAGATAAAAATAGATGGTCATAGAGAAATGTTATAAAAGTACGTGTACCACTGAACTGGCACAGCAGGTTTATCAGAGGAAGTAGTGTAAATACTAATAGTGTACTTACTGAAGCTGGGGTCGTGACGCACGATGTCACTGTCAAGGTCTTCACCTGCCAGAAACTTCTCCAGACGCTTATTAGAAACCGCCGTCTGAAGTGTCAGAGAAGAGGTTAACTGACTTTCTGTTACGCACAGGTTTGGCATGCGTGCATGGCTCATGTGTTCATTGTCTTTTCCTTACTTGCACCATGGCGGCGATGAGCATGGGCAGCATGGCCAGGGGAAATCGGAGGATGTTGAAGAGAGAGATGGAAGTGAAAGCTTTCTCGGCAGTTAGCACGTTCTCAGAGCTCACACTTACAAACACTGCAAAAGTGGCCAGCGAAACCTGCAGAAAAAAAGAAGAGCGTGAGGAGAAAAAAAGACCAGCCATTTCTAGTCTCTCTGTGAAACTGACACACAGGACTCACCAGAGCTGGGGCGCAACTGAAGATGAAAGTGGAGACAGACGAAAGGTAGGCAAACTTCCTCATGACCTTCAGTTCTTGCCCCCTAATGCCCTCCACCTGCGACTGGAAGGATGGCTCCCATGCATAAAGCTTCAGAATCTGACGGGAGATGAAAGGCAAAGAGGGAGGTGTAGGAGGTATTGTGGAGCACACGGAAAAGGAAAGGGTGGGGAAACAGTGAACTTAATGTGGTCAACAAGAAAACCGCAGGTGGTTGTTACAGTTTAAATGACTGTAGGCTAATATTTCAGCTTCTTCCTGCAGTATGAGAGACTTCCTTGCGAGGAAGGCCTCTTTAGATTCCATGTTCAAAGGAATGAGTGCACTCACCTTGATGCCACTGAGTATTTCATTCATGATTTTCAGTCTCTTGTCTTTGAACTTCATGTTCTCTATCTGAAAATGGATTGTAAGTTAGCAAGGACATGTACTTTATAATTAAAATAGACAATGCAGAGAAATAACAAAGACATCTGGTGCTTTAAAGCAGACAGGATGAGAGGTTAATTGCAGCACAACAATTATAAATAAACGACTCTGAAAGTTTCTTTGAAAATTCCTTTAACATAACAGAGAAACTTGTAAATATACAAGACTTTGAAAGTTTTATGTTCATCTGATGAAAAGGAAGTCTTGAGATAAATACTTGACTTTTTTTGGACCTCATTCATATTCACACAACTACATCAGATCTGTCTGCCTATCCCAAATTCTCCTCCTCTACCATAGCCCAATGGTGGTCTGATTGATTCTAGTGCCACTGAAGTTCGCTACTAGATAACAAGCCAGCCCATCTGCATGCCTAAACTTGGACAAAGCAACATTTATCCAGTCTTCAAATATCGTGTTTTCGAGAGCCTGTTCACAATGAACAAGTCAAGAGCTAAGGTTCTCTGTGGTTCTGCAGCCCTTCCTTCCACCTCAGGGCTACACCCGTCACGCCTTTCGTGATTCAGCTCACCATAGGTGGGTTTGCCATTAGCCTTTGACCTTTCTCATCAATAGTGCATTTTTGCCCATGGATCTGTTCCTCACTGGATGTATTTTGTTTTTCTGCACCATGCTAAGTAAACCCAAGTGACTACTGGGTTGTTCATTGTATATCATTCATAATCATGCCACGTTCGAAGTCACTGAGATGACATCCCATACAGATGCATATTATTGACACTAGCACACCAGCATATATGTAGTATATGCATTACAATGAATAAACAGGAGTGAAGTGTTTCTAATAATAAAGTGCTCAGCGTATGAGAAATACTAAATACTATATTTACACATTGGGCCTGATATGTTGAGAAAACCTGCAGAATGCCTGCCACAAAAATATTCCTAAATGAAGCTGCCTGCTTATTTTCTTTTGTGTTGGCTTTCTTTCTGTCATTTTGCTTCTTGCACTTCTGTTTGCACAAGGTCTATAATAACAGCCTGCTTCCAGACGAACAAAATTGCTGTAAGTGTAAATAGGGTGTGAGTTTATTTCCCAGACAGCACTTCTGTTAAACTGCGAAAGTGTGCAGCCACCGGGATAAATGTGGAGATGAGCATTCGGAGAATGGCCAGTTTTGAACTCAAAATTACAAACTTATATTTTTGTTTATGTGGCACTTGGTAGAAAGGTGTAGATTGAAGTTTAATGCAATCCCAAAAATGGTGGAATAAATAAAAAGACTTACTGGAAACAATATATACAAACAATTAGGCTGTATGTGTATTCTGTATGTGTCTGTACCTGGATATTTCTGGCCTTTGTAGCTAGAAGTCCATTGATGGGCGCCAATAGCACCATGACTGCCAGTCCTGCCAACACAGAAGGTCCTAACTCAATCCACAGGAAAGCAATGGCTATGATGATCTGCAGCGGGCATGACCACAGCAGGTGGATGAAGTTGGTCACGTCGTTGAAGCGCTGAGCATCTGCTGACATCAGGTTTACTGTTTCCCCGACCGTTGACTCTTTCCGACTATCATTAGACACCACTAACGCCTTGGGAAAGGGATAAAGAAGGCACCGTGGAGAGAGAGAAGGAAAGTCCGTAAGAGGAAGGCAATTTTGTTGGTACTGCAATTACTTAAACAAATTAAAAAAAAAAAAAAAATTAAGATGACTAATTTTTTTTTATATTCTTGCTAGTGAATAAAGCCAATAGGAACTCTTAGAAGAACAGCAAATCTGGCAATTTCATTAATTCGCTATTATAATATACTTTAATTAAGAGCCTTGAGTGGATATTGAAAAATACAAGTGATTCTCAACAGCAGGTAAAACATGAATTAAACATTTTATAATTGCTCACAGTAAATATATTTCCAAAAGTGCCATGACATGAAATGTTCACCAGTTATCAGTAAGAACCCAAGTAATCGACACATGTAAAGAAATATATGTTGTAAATCAAGTAATAAAATGAAATTACACAGGAAAAGACTGGTCATGGAGAAATGTTTTTGTGTTATGTTATCACCTTCATCAACAAAAGCCTTTGTTGGTAATAGCAGCTTCAAGACACATCCTGTATGGAGAAACTCTGATGTTTAATTCTTTCCATAGACGTACTATTGGCTTCAAGTCAGATGATTGGCGAGGCCATCCTAGCAGCTTTATTTTCCCAAACCCGCTGAGAGTTTCCTTGGCTTTGTGTTTGGGATCATTGTCTTGTTAAAATGTCCACTGTCTCATTCCGTCTTCATCATCCTGGTAGATGGCAGCAGATTTTTACCAAGTATGTCTCGGTGCATTTTTTCATTCATCCTTCCTTCAGTTACATGAAGATTGCCAACGCCGTATGCTGAAAAAACAGTCCCACACCACAATGTTCACTGTTGGGGTGATGTGCCGTGCCATTAGACCTCCAAACATGGCATGTAATATGGCATCCAAGGAGTTCAGATTTGGTCTCATCTGACAAGACTATATTCTTCCAGTATTTTTTATAGGCAAACTTCAACAAGCTTCAACCTTCTTTTTCTTCAGCAATGGAGTCTTGTATGGTGAGTGCGCACACAGGCCATGACGGATGACTGCATTAGTTATTGTTTCCTTTGAAACAATTAATTCATCTTCTGTAACTACACATGAAGAACATGCAAACTCCACACAAAAAGGCCCCAGTCAGCCTGGATTTAAAACCAGAACCTTCTAGCTGTGAGGTATCAGTGCTAACCACCACACCACTGTGCCACCCTCTTTGAAACACAATTGCACAAGTCATTCTTAAACTCTCCACAAGTGGTCCTTGGCACTCTTCTGACGTGTTTTCACTCTCCTGTCAGAAATCTTGCGAGGAGCACCCGGTCAAGGCCGGTTTATATTGAAAATATGTTCTTTCCACTTCCGGATTATGGCCCAGACAGAGCTCACTGAGACGTTCACATATTTGCAATAATAAGACTGCAAAAGGTCTTGAGGGAGCTTTTTGCTTTACCCATCATGACATGTTTCTTGTGTGACAACCTGATAATGAGACACCTTTTTATAGGCCATCAGTTGGGACTGAACCAGCTGATTTTAATTTGCACTGACAATAGGGAGGATTGCTTTCTAATTACTGACAGATTTCACTAGCCGTCTTGGTTTTCTATACCTTTTTGCACCTCCCTTTCTTCTTCTGTAATACTTTACTTGTCATTTCACATTATTACACATAATTAATTTATGGACATCTACACCGATCAGGCGTTATGACCACTGACGGTAGAAGCAAATAGCATTGACCATCTTGTGACAATTCAATGTTCTGCAGGGAAACCTTTGCACCGAGCATTCATGTGTCTGATCACCCACAGAAGCCCTACACAATATAAGGATGGTGGTCATAAGCCTGATCAGTGTATGGTTTGCATTTCTTTGCATGTGTGGATTGCAGGGGCTGTTACCGACACCTGGTGAAAATTGTCACGTCAATAGCACCTTTAGAAAGAAATATCTCTTTGGTCGCTGCTGTCTTTACCTTTTTGTACACAGCCGCCATGAGTGCAGTGCGGACCTTCATCCCCAGCACAAAGCAGCGCTGGAAGTACTGCTGCAGGAGCAGAGACTGTAAAGCGGCCACCAATAGCAACAGCACTGCATACAAATAGCCTTCCCAGACGTATTTGGATTTGTCCTTAGTGAAGGAGATCATCAGCCTAGAAAAAGCGCAAGATTGTTCACTGAGAATCTAAATACACACTTCTATAGTTCCATAGTTAATGATCTATAGTTAATGACTTTATCCCTATTCTGTCCCTTCCACTATTTCGCTTGTCATTCTGAGCTCTGCTGTTATCAGTTGATGTTTAAACTAATCTATGGGTAGTGAATAGTTAAGCTACAGAGCCTCGGGATTTACTAGCTCAGAGCATGTTGCTTTAAAAACACTTGAGGGGGTCACATTATAAATTTTGAGGAATTCTGCTCAAGATGGGGAGGGGGGGTAAAATGCTTTTTGGCTCAAAAGGAAACTGAGGTGCTATCAGACCTCTCCAGATTGCCTTGTAACTCTACTTGAGACATGGCTTGAGGCTACATCATTAACCACCAGCAGCACAACAAAACTGTCTGGGTGCTGTGGAGCACGTCAGGTAAACATTGTAGATAAATCTTGTTCTCCAAAGTGGATATCAAACAGCTTGCCCAGTCCTCATCTCCATTTCATATATGGCCTGCTCCGCTCTTCCCGTGGTTCAGCCTTATCTTACTATATGATTTTGTGACTCATTGTTAATGATTGCAGCGTGTGCACAAACAGCAGTAAATGATAAACAAAATAGTTTGTTGACCGTAATGTACACTGAGTTAACAATTCCGTGGGGTTCGACTATTTTCATTTCCGAAATAAATGTAAATTATCTTTTAATCATGATCACTAAAAAAATGGAAACACTCATTAATTTGCATAAATATAAGTGGGTACAATATAGCCAAAAAAAAAAAAAAAAATGAAGTGGGGTGGGGCTGATTTAAAACGTGACTCACTTAAGAAGCTGAGGGCTGACAAAGGTCAGTAGGTCCTGCAGAAGTTTGAAGAAGGCAGATTCAATCAGAACCCATCTGAAGGTCTTGTAAATGGTGGGAATCAGCCATGAGCTGGGATGGTCCACTTCATCCTTCTTTTTATCCTTTTTTTTCTTCTTTTTATCCTTGTTTTCCCCCTGTTCCTCCTAAAAAGCAAAACACAATTAGAGCACAGTTTTTAGGGTGATGGGCACTGTTCAACAAGAATCAGACGTGCTACTACTGTAAATAAAAAAATCAATTTGGATTGCACTTTGTACTGTGTAATAAGTGTTATTCTTTGCGTGGTCTCACCATCATGAGAACATCCTGACTCACACCTTTCCCCAGACCATTTGAGAGGCCATTTTGAGAGGCTTCTTTCTGGGCTTTGTCTTTGTTTTTAAGCGATTTCTTCTTGGACTTAATTTGGTACCGGTCACGAGCTGCGGCCAACTCAGATGCCATGAAGTGCTGGAAATGCTTGTTGATGTAAGCCGTTTTTTCGGGCTCGTTCAGCTCCCACATGTCGTCCTGAACCAGGGGCTGTTTATAGCCCTTCACCACCATACTGAGAAAAACAAGAAGAACTTGAAAGCCACTGTGCATGCAGGCGAGTGATTGCTATAATTTTAACAGCAGCAACGTTAAATTCACCTGTTAAACCAGTTGAAGGTGATTCTGCTCAAAAATGTTGCACCCGCTTCAGGATTCTATGAATAAAACAATGAAATTGAACAAATAACCAGTGTTTATAACAGATGGAGGTGATGAATGTATTGTAATTTGTCTACAGTTCTGAATTTCACAGCATAACACGAAAACAAAAAGAACGAAATAACACAAATAACATGGCTGCTTTTACAGTAAGTACCTTTTTTACATGTTCCTCAGCTTCTGGGGGGATATCAGCCATGACAGAGAGAATAAGCGCAATCACTTGCAGACCAAAACAAATGTAGAAAAGGCAGAAACGAGGGACATCTCTGACCTCTCCCTGGCGATCAAAGACAAGCATAAGTACGATGGTGAAGAGCGATGGAGATGCAAGTGCAAATGGTGTTTGCTGCAAAGCACTGAGAGCTAAAATGCGTTGTTATAACTGCATTAGCCCTGAATGGCTACCTTAATTCCTTTTACCCAACATTATCAAATGTCTTTGCTCGTACCAGCTTGAGTGCCTGTCTGATGAGGGTCTGGAAAGGGAAAACGTTGCATACAACAAGGAGAAGCCAAAAGAGGAAAAGAGTGGCAGAGTCTACGGCCCCTCGTCTCCGCCTCACGCCTTCCTGGCACAACAGCAGAAGGATCTAACAAAGAGGAAATGTCACAAACATGTTATCTTTCCGTCTTATGCACTAAAGCAAATATACAATTAGAAAAGGCTGCTTGACTGAACTCACCCATGTGACAGCGTAAAGGACAGGGTTTACGTAGTACACCCCAGCGTTTTTCACCACTGATGGTGGTTCTTCAGTCGGACCATAATCCTCCCCTAATGTGACTGCCAGGGCTGCTATGGAGGCCAGGAGCAACAGAGACACTACAAGCTGAAAGACAAATTGGCAGGTAAATCACATTAAGGCCACACTGTGCAAAAATGCACTGCACTGCAGACAAAGCTAGATGTTTGGGCTTCGCCGTGCAGAATGGAAAACTATGTAAGAGTTCATCATTTGAGACTTCTGAAAAGAAAAGTTCATGGTTGACAGGAGACCTTTAATCCCTGATGGATGTGTAGGAGAAATCTCGCGTCTAACAGCCAAACATTTTGACGCAAAAACATTTCATACTCAATCTAGATTTTTGGTTCAAGCGTATTTGAAACAAGACTATTTTTGTGTTTCTAAATGTTTTATGTATCTGAGGCATACATCAAGCTGTCTTAATGTAACAAGATGTCAAGATCAAGATTGGAAAAGTGTGTTTACTTCATTTTCCTGTATGCATTACCTGTTTGCAGAGATAGAGCTTGGACATGTGTTTTGTGTTTGCTTGTTTCTTCCGGCACAGAAACATCAGGTGGTGAGGGGCACAAAGCCACAGGAACCCCAACGGGATCCAAACCAGAACCGTCTGCTCCACACATACTGGGAGGTCTGGGTTTTCACTGGCCAGATATGAGGCGTTCTGCAGTGCACATACAAACACATGTAGAGTCCATATTAAAACAAACCAACAAACAAACAAAAATCACGCTGCCCTCCTAATTTAAGTGAGAAATACAAATGCATACACACTCCCACACACTTCCCTACTTGAAAACGCATTAAATTATATTAGATTCCACCTCTGTTAAATCCTAAGTTCCCACTCACCTATCTGTATGCAGCAGTATGCGTTTTGAGTATTTCTAGAGAAGAGGAAAGTATTTAAACCAATAGTCTAACCTGTCCTGCCTTACTAGCAGACTCTCACTGAGAAAGTTTGTAGGACTCCTGTGCAGCATAAGGAACAAATCTCAAACATCTCAGTCTAATTACTTCCCTTACATACATAACAAACATATTATATCTGATGCAGCCTGGGACTGTGCTCAGGCTAGAGTCAACGTTTTCCTGTGCCTGTGTCAGTCTGATACATTTCAAAGTCTTTCACAGAATCTACTAGACAAAATCCAAACTATTTTATATTCACCCTGACAGCGATGACCGTGCGTGTGCTGTAAAACTATTTCAGCAGATATAGCCCATATGTTTTGGACTAAGGTAAAGGATTTTTGGTTTGCAAAACTCCAAATGACATGGCCATCTTTAGAGAGTTAGTTAATGAGATCACAGTGAGCACTAACAAGAAAAATGCTTTTGCTTTTGCTTCCCTTTCAGTCAGTGGAAGAATAGTTTTGAAGTGGAAATCCCCTGACACACCAAGAGTTTCTGTGTGGCTCAGTGACCTGATGCTGTTCCTGAAATTATAGAAAATTAAATACTTCACCAGAGGATCAATTAAAATATGGGACCCACTGATTGCCCTGACGGTTTTATCAAACCTGCGTAACAGCTGACGTGTGTGAAGTGCTCCTTCCACTCCTTTTTTCTTTACTACTCTAATTATTTCCTTTTCGTTGTTGTGTTTGTTTATTTGTCAGTATGTGGGTGTTATGGGTGGGAGTGATTTGATTTTTAAAAATAAAATATTCAAGACATTGTACTTAAATGCAACCTGTAATAATCTACCTCTCTTGAATAAAAAAATAATAAGGAAAGAAAAAAGAGAATAGGACCGTGATGGACAAACAGGTACTAATGGACTAAGCGTGAAGTGAAAGGAGCTGAACACTGAGGACATAAGAACAACAGACCTTGACACAGTGGTCTTACAGCGTGGCGTGTGTGTTCTCGTACAGCTACCTTTCTGAGGACCATTGTCAGTTTTACACCACCAGAGTGAGGACATTGGTGCAAAGCGTAGACACTGTGGGTGGCCCTCACTTCTTTACAAGGCTGTTTGAGGGTTAAGACTTGTTTTAGACTCGTTTTAGGGAATGCATTGCGTTGATGAATGTCCTCACAAAGGTAGCCCATATAGAATATGTGTGTGTGTGTGTGTGTGTTCTTGTACAGCTGTCTTACTGGGGACCAGTTTCAGTTTTACACCTTTGGAGTGAGGACGTTGTTGCAAAGTGATGGTGCGGGTGTGTTTAAATTCTCAGGATTACATGATAAGGTGTTTATTATTGTGAATGTTATGCAATTATGTGAATGCTTTATGAGCTACGTAGATTGTTTAATACATTTCTACTAATTCATGCTTGGCCAACCCGCAGCTCTCGAGCCACGTGTGGCTCTTTGCCTGGTTTCATGCGGGTCTTACATTCATGATTTTTTGTGGTATGTGCATCTGACGCAAACGACTTGGAGGGAAAAACCGTTGAGTAGTGTAGGCCTACCAAGTTCGCTCTCAAAATGGCAGGGAAAAAAAATTGAAACGGATTGTTGTCTCACTAAGCACATTCACGGTAAGAGAAAAAAAATGCTATTGTAAATTATATTTTTGTTTGTAGACATGAACTGAACTTTGAACTGATAGTTTGTTTGTGAGACAGTGCACACATTATTCATTGTTGATAATGACTGGCCTGTGGTCTTACTTCTGTGGAGGTCAATTTTTGTCATTATCATGTTGACGTTTGACATTTATAGTAAATCTGTCTCTTTGCAGTAACACAGTAAAAGCTGTGGCTCTTAGCCTCTGACTGGTTGGCCACCCCTGTACTAATTCAATTAAGCATCCAGTTTTTTTAAGTATTAACAGTTTAACCTGTAAATTGCCAAAATAAATAAAAAGTAAATAAATCAATAAAGCATAAAACCCCGGAGCATTTACTTAACATGTTATATACGGATGTGCCTGTACCGTGACACCGCATCACGGTTACGTGCATGCAGTCATACGGCAAATACATCTGAGTAAGTGGCCTATTAAAAAAAGAAAAAGTCAAGTCCTCACTTCAATCCAGGTGGCGATAATGAGCCTAAAAGCTGGTGGCAAACGTTATTAGGCTATAGAAGAAGAAAAGTAGCGGGAACACTTTGGTTTCCCGGTGCAAACTGGCCCACCACTTGTGTCCCATCAATTGGTGAGCCGGACAAACACTGTTTGCCGACGATGTTTCGTGGAGGTGCAGTACGTCGCTGGAAACGCATCAAACATGCTAACGCACATAAGACACACTCATTATTTATTTTATAATATTTTCAATAGATGTTCAGTTTTGGTACTATTTGAAATATTTGTTTGACATGTTTGACAATATAAATTTACATTTTACTGTGTAATACAACATTGAAAATGTTAGTTTCTTATAATGACGTTACCAAAGTTGCCAGTTGCGACCTGACTACCTCAGTTTATCCCTACAAGAAATTGTGCTTTTTCTTTTTCTCTGTATAAACAAAATGCATGAGTGGTATGAGAGCCCTCCTAATGCATTTGTTACTTTTATAACAGGATGTGCTCTTTATTTTTTTCAGTCTGTTCAAAATAAATGAAAAATGTGTGAGTTTTTGTTGCTATTTTCACATTGTACCGAACCGTGAACCCTACACCAAGGTACATACCAAACCTTAACTTACTGTATGTGTACTGTTACACCCCTAATATTATACTGTATTACGAAAAAAAGGCAGCATATCCTCTCAATCAGGAGGTTGACACTAGCCAGTTTGCAACTAATAACTGAAACAATGTAGTGATTATGAAAACTCCAAATCCATAATTGTTATTTTTAAACGAATTCACTGATTACTCCGGTACTTAAAAAAAAGTTAAACCATAAATTAACAGCTTCCTGGTGTTTTTCTTTTAGCGAGTTATAAGCATGTTGATTAACGCTCATAAACATGTGAAGAGGTTGTTGGATGTGCTGAGTCATTGGTCCTCTATCACATGCTCACTGTGTACAGGGGTGAAAACATAAACTGCCTCAATTATAAAAACAAAATCAAAAGAAATTATTGGTTGAACTTTTTCATCACAAATTATTTTTTTAGTTGCGTTCCTCCTAAATAACCTTCGTAGTTAAAACATATTGAAGGAACTGGCACAAAGACGCCAAAAGGCTGAACACAATCAACCGTATTATGTTCGCTGTCCTTGAATGAGTTATAAGTTAATTGCAAACTCAGTAAAGGGTTGTATCGACTCTTCTCACATTAAAGAATTCACTGTGTAGATTACTGATTTAGGATCAAAAGTTACATTGTTTTTCATCTTCAGAGCCTAAAAACACTGGAGGCTACAGTGAAGCCATTTCCCCACAATCCTTCTTTGTCTACTAATTTGTGCTCAACTCACCCAGAAAACGGACCCGCAATACTCGTCCAGAGCTGCGGCACACATGGTGGCCTCAGTCGCCCTCAGTTAACTAGACAGCCAGACGCCTCTCGTCCTCTTCTCCCCGACTGCCGAGCTCGACTCAGACCCAGCTACTCTCTCCTCTTTCCACCCACACTCCAGAGACAATTGGAGGATATGACTGTGAGGGACTTTGATCCATGTGTCTTTTATGCTGAAAGAAGAACGTGCCCCCTCCCTGCGCAGAGAAAAGACATCAGTATGCCGAAGATGTAGCGGATTGAAGTAGAGCAAAGGAGAGGCAATGCACCACTTGAGCCTTGATTTCTGCTGTTTCAGGTGGATGAAATCAGGGTCTGTCTTCTAGCGCTCCTTGTTCAATGCTCTGACATAAAGCATATGTGCAGTCCTGCTGTTGGGTAGTTGAGAAAACCCAATAGATGTAGTGAAAATCATTGACTAAATCCTGCTTTGCAGCAGCCCACCGACACTCCTCTGTGTGTCTAAAGTTCACCATTTCATACAGATGAAAGAAAAAGAGAGACAAGAGGATTTGCGTAACTATTACTCTGCAGTTTTTCCACTGTGTTGGGGGACAGCCCACCAAAAGAGGGGATGTGTTTAAGGAAGAGGGGGGAGTGGTCTCATTAGACCCCTTTTCCTGTTGTGTTTCCCGTTCTTCTCTGCATGCTCTCACTCGCTCTGGAATGAGACCCGTTATTAGAAGTCGAATCTATGACATTAGCACTTAACCTGATTACTTTCATGCAGTATTTTCTTGCATGAAGAAAATACTTGCTCATAACTGAGGCAAATAGTAAAAATAACATTCAGCGGTGGGAATAATATAGGGGAAGGGCGGATGGTGGTGTTCTTGACTACTTCTCTTTCTGTTACTTTCTGTTTCCTGTTCTCATTGGGAGTAGGGCTACTCAACAACCAAAACAATTCGATGTACATGAGATTAAAAGAGAGACTGAATACAGATTAACTTTGTCTGTGCTCTCTATAAATTCAGATAAAAGGTAAAGTCCTGGAGAAACCAGGCAGCTTTGGTGCTACTCTACAACAGCATATTCCTTTCTTTCTATGCTCTTTCTTGTCCTCCAAAAGACACTATTTCAGCACAAAACAAGATTCTGGAGGATTGCTGCCAACACATTATACACTGATCAGGCATAACATTATGACCTAATATTGTGTAGGTTTCCCAAACAGTTCTGACTCATCAGAGAATGGACATGGGCCTTCTGAGGGTGTCCTGTGGTGTCTGGTAACAGAATGTTGTTAGTGGGGGTATTTGGGTTGAAGGGAGGGGCCTCTGTGAATCATCCCACAGATCCTTGATCAGTTTGGGACATAGTGAAGTTGGAGGCCAGGTCAACACCTTGTGTGGTTTTTAATGTTTTTCTAGGTGGGTGCTACATGTCTAAGCAACATCCACACGAATGCCAGGTCCAAACGCTTCCCAGCAGAACACTGATTATCACAAGATGGTCAATGTTATGTACTTCACCTGTTAGTGGTTTTAATGTTGTGGCTGATCGGTGTATCTTCATTCAAAGCGAGAGCCATCATTTGAGAGAAAATACATGTTATTTATCCTCATAAGCACTGCAACATCTTTCAACTATTTTTGTAATTTGTATCCAAACACTGTACAATTAACAGAAGGTTATAATTTTCTAAATTCAGCATGACATGGGCAGAGTTGTTGGAATGGGAAATGAGAGTTGCTTTATTAGCATTAGGTCATGTGTGTGAAAAGTCTTTCACTGACTGAGATAGTTGTAAAACTGATTACAGGATGGGACAGTGGTTAATCATTACATGCCTGGTAACACAACATGGTCATAATCTGGTTGACTGAGTGTGTGTAAAGGACAGACGTGAGACACGTGACGACATCTGATACTTAATCAAAGAGGGAGGATGTATAATCATGCAGGATAGCCAGCATGATCAGTAAATATTTTTAGTATCATATCTGTATGACTGCTTTTTAAGCAATAGGGACTTCAGTGACTCTGATAAGGACCTGATGCAAATATCAGTTATAGACAGGGTGGAACAGAGTAGA
Source organism: Planiliza haematocheilus (assembly GCA_005024645.1). Taxonomy (NCBI): domain Eukaryota; kingdom Metazoa; phylum Chordata; class Actinopteri; order Mugiliformes; family Mugilidae; genus Planiliza; species Planiliza haematocheilus. The sequence continues at coordinate 189,582 of SRSE01000845.1, read as the reverse complement.
AAAAAAAAGGTTGAATGGGGCTGTTTCTTTAGCAAAATGGTAAGAAATAGTATCACACCGAAACATTAGATGTATGTATAAATCTGTGACTAATGTGTGACTGTTTAATAAGTGAAAGATAAGTTGAGCAAGAAGAAAATAATTGCAATAACTAAAAATTTACCACATTCCAGTTGTTCACTTGTGAATATTTTCTAGTTTTATCAGTCTTCCATAAACCAAAATTGGACAACTATTGCTTGTCTTTTGATGACTTGTAACCATAAAATAATAAATCAATTTTTAACATTTTGTTGACTGGGCAACTCGTTTATAAAATAATGATTAGCTGCTGCCCTAACAGCAATTATTAACTGGAAAGCAACAAGAAGAATGTGATAAAGTCTGTCTGATTACATTATACAGTCTTTTAATCGGAAACCTGGCTATGCAGTACATGTGGTACATGACATCAGCTCAAATTTGTTATATCTGAAAACTCTATTTCAAAGACAGACATTCTACTGGCTAAGTTAACCCAACCATATTAACGTAGAGTATAAACAGTATATAGAAGCAAAAAAAGCCTTTTTTTGCAAAGAGATGGAAATCAATTCATGAAAGTGGCTTTCAGTGTAATTCAACCACGATAAATCCCATCAGGGCCACATCAGTAAAAAAAAAAAAAAAAAAAAAAAGAAATAGATAGAGGACCTCATACAACAAAATGATATGAGTAGGGCATTTTCCAAGAAGTAGGTTATTAAAGTAACTGGTTAACATTAATGTTACTGTTTTGCAGTGGTTCTGGGTTTTCTATAGTCATCCAGATGATTTATTAACATGATACCACACTGTAAAGTTCATAGCACGTGGTTTTAATTGTCCATAATGACTCAACCTATGGCACTGACCTAGCTCACCTGCTTTTGGTATGAACACAAAGCAGAGAATTGACCTATGTCATACACATTTCTGCACTAGGTTTATGTGTTGGCATAAAACATTTTAACAGTCACATAACATCAATAAACTGTATTGTAGGCCTCAGCCGTGTCAGTGGCACATCGACTGTTAAATGACGACATCCTTTCCTGAATGAAATCTCTGGTTCATTGAGTTAAACGTGGCTCTAAAATACCACCAGACTTGTGACTTTGCGTGATCACCTCCTCTGACTACGAGTTGAAGTCGCTATTTGAAAATCAATTCAGCGTCACACTAAACTGAAGCATGAATGAAGTCGGACTTCTCATCTGCACGGATCACAATAAAACCAAACATATGGAAATGTTCAAATTTCGGGAACTTTATTACATTATGAGCAAAGTAAATCAAGTAGCACAAAAAAAAAAAAAAGCAGAGGGTGCCTCAACCTTCGCATTATCGTCCATTGTAAACAGGGGCTTCTGCAAATACATATAGGTACGACAGTACGACATGCTGTTCTAACAACAACAGCTAAGGGAGTATCTTTGTTTTGAGTTTAGGAAGCATTTTTCTTTTTGTACTGTATAACAGTATTTCTAAGGCCACAAACACAGGTGTATTATCAGGGAAATGTTATTTCCAAATGTATGTAAAAGCCGTCAAACCGTGTCCCGAGGTGTGAATTCCAGATATGTAGCTCGATTTGTGAAGGATTCTACCAAAATGCCTTCCGATTTGCAAGTGTGCTGAGAATTATAAATGTGTGTGTATACAAGCCAGTTTGAGTAAATACAGGTTAGAGCTGTATCCGTGTAAAATTATCTTTAAATGCTGAAAAAAAATAAATACATAAAATAAACGCCTTGAGAGTATTGAGCTTCAAGAACCAGGAGCCAGCTGTTTTTCACTCCTTACCTCTGCTTCACTCCCGCTGTGCCTAAGAACTGCTTATGAGCGTTTGTCAGCATGTCAGGGACATTTATTTTTTTGCCCTGAGCTCAGACTCACAGGCACATTTGGAACGTTGGAAAACTGTACACACACTTACAGCTCTTTTAGACAATTGCAAATCTCAGGATACTTTAGCATTCCCAAATCAGACCCAGACTGGGATTCACAACTCTATGTACACATCTGAAAATAATATTGGCACAATGGTGTCCCCATACACAGATACGAGTTGAAAAAACAAAATACATGTAAATTATTCACAGCTCTCTGCTCTGTGCCATACTTTGATAGAGCCGTCATATTCACGGGAGTTGCAGGGTTCCTGAGCTCCGACTTTGCTAAACCTTAATAATTAGTGATTTTATTTTGAAAAACAAATAAACCCGCCCACTGTGAGAGACTGGACGCGTGCCTATGAAAATAAATGATCACATCTGAGGTATTCTGTTTGTCATGATTGTCAAACACCCGATCACAAGGTATTTTTGGCTATTGCATTCAGAGTCCGGACTTTGCTCACATCTGCCACCTTCAGGCCGTACTCGGGCGCTGAGAGCGAAGCCCCCATCGTCACGCAGGTGTTTCTGGGCATGAAAACATTGTTGGACAGATTTTAAGATTTTTGTGTGCAAGCTTTTAAATGATTTGCAGGAGTTCAACGAACCTGAACTTCATGGCAGAATCCTTGCTGGAGCGGGCGGAGCAGTGAAACTCTTGAGCCCCCGAGCCCTCCAATATTCTCTGCAGGTTCCTTTCCGTGATACCCCCTCCTGTCAATAAAAAAAAACAATAATTAAACATCTATGTGACATAAATATCAACAGCGAAGAGATGAAAACGTCAAAACACTAACCTGGCATTATGATGATTCTCCCCTTAGCCTGTCAATTGTAAATTAGGACAGTTAGACTAGACGGACACGAAGAACTAGCCATTTTACATATGTCTGAATGCAAACATCTATACATACAAAAAGTTGATACAAACTTGTTCAATAAGCCGTTTAATGAGAGGCAGTCCCTCCAAAGCAGAGCTGTCACAGCCACTCGTCAACACTCGCTGGAACCCTAGCGATATCAAAGCCTCCAAAGCTACCACCGGATCATGAACCATGTCAAAAGCTGCAGCGAGAATAATATAATGTCATAACATGAGCTCAGACATTCATTAAAATATCATGAAGTCGCTCCACACCTTTTAGGCACTATAGTTAGATGAAAGCCATAATCAGGCTTTTATTATTCCATTGAGGATGTGTGATCATTTTTTAAGTGCGACTGCTGACAGCTGCAAAGAACTTTAGACGTTCACAATGGATTCAAGGGAGAAATGTTACCTCGGTGGAAGGTGACAGGCAAAGGACGAGCAGCAGCTAGCGGGAGAAAAAAAGTAAAAGTAAAAAGTACAAAGGAAGAGTGAGGAAAACTTGCAAAATGTCAAACGGAATTACACAGCTGCACTGTAAGAGTTGACATTTGACTCTCTTTGAGGGCGTACACACAATGGTCAGCTGTTCAGTACCAAACATGCTTTTATACAAGATGTGCAAATGCTAGTCACACAGTCATGAGCATATCAAGGTGTCCATATACGGAAACCAGCCTGGAAGACTTCAGTAAAATATATTTTACAGTGCTATTGGTATTATTTTAGGCTACACATGTTAAGATACAGTATGTTTTATTGATTTTTTTAAAAATGTACTGAGTTTAATGTCATAACATCAAAGGTTTAGACAGTGAAACCATAACCAGTTAGCAACCTAATAATTAAGTTTGGCACAAGCCCTTTGAAGCACACCACCCTTTTAAAATGTCACAGTTTTGTCTTTAACAAAAATATACGATTCATATATTCACCAGGCTCCGTGATGATCAAAATAAAATTTCAGCTTCTCCAAGAATTCATGACAAACACAGTTTATTTTCTGCTGCAGAAGAAGCGTGCCCCTAGGGTGTCACTTTGAAGGAGACAAGTGGGAGACGAGATGAAAAAAAAAAAAAGTTCTGAGGCTCTCCATTTTAATTGTTGGAGAAACGCTGACCACATATCTTCAACTGGTAAACAGCACACAATTATCTTTGTCTGCGGATTATTGCTTCAGTATTTGTGTTTCTGTCTGGGTGTTTTTTTTTATTTTAGAAAAAGTTCACCAAAATTTTAATTAGTGGTGAAACAACAGGAGGATGTCATATGGAATACATCAAATACTGTAAGCATGCAATTTGTCTTTGTGTACCCTTCCGTCCTTTAATTAGAGTTGATTTGCATCATTATAGAACAGACTACGTGCAAACTGCACATGTTCAAACGTAATCAAACAGATATGGTGAAGTAAAAGTAAATCATCAGATACTTCAGGGTAAATCCTTTGCAGTAAATAAAAACGAGAAGGTTTTTTTTTTTTTGTCAAATCGTTCTTTGATAGAGGCTGATCACTCTGTAGAGCCTGTTCCCAAACCTCTCCTGGTTTCCTTTTGTATGTTTTTGTGAATTGTAACCAAGCATTTCTGATTTTGAGGCCAATCACAATCAAAAGATATCTCATCTTGTGGTGCAGTGCTCAAGAAATCTACTCTTGATCATCGAAAAAAAAAGTGTACCTAGGCTGAAATACAAGACAGACGACTGCAATGAAAAGATTTTTAACCACCATGCAAATTAAACTCCAGACATCTGCAAGACTCACTCCCCTCGGTCTACCAGTTGTTTGCCATTTTCTAGTTTTCCTGCAACTGTTTTATTTATTTTTAATGTACCCCGCTGTGCTGCTGATTCGGTCAAACTAACAACTATTCATATAGCTTTCTTAACCTAACTTTAAAGGTAAAGGGTAATTGCAATTAACTAACTCTTATGTGCATGACTTACTCTAGTGCTGAAATGGTACACAAGTGCCCAAGAAACACTTAATAGCCAAGTATCTCATTAATACTGGAACCAACATGGGTCTCCCATCTTTCAGTACTAACACAAACCAACTCAGATTAAAGCACAGTCTAATAGCTTTCATGCAGAGTCCACTAAGGTGGCATTTCAGACGAGATGTTTTAAGATATGTATTGTCTAATTAAAGGACATTTTTACTATACACATTGCACTGGATTGTTTTAAAATGTTTCCTTAAGAATTTTGTGGAACTGTACTATAGTATTTTATGTCTATAGAGATCAGATCAAATATACAGACCCAGTAACTCCATGCAGAGCTCTGTGTCCACCCGCCCATCCTCTGTCAGGGCTCCCAGCACAAGTCCATCGGCTCCCTGGCTCTTCATTAGCTCTACGTCTTTCCTCATCACCTCCACTTCCTGGTCTGAGTACAGGAAGTCGCCCCCTCGAGGTCGTATCATCACATACACTGGTATTTTGACATACTGCTTCACGACCTGCAGCAGACCTGCAGTGGAACAAGTAATAGTGGTAATATGTGGATGTCTGCAGACGGTAAGAACTTATTGCAGGAGATCTGTGCTCACCCAGACTAGGAGTGAGCCCTCCCTCCAGAAGACTGGAACACAGCTCAAGCCGACCTGCACCTGTCAGGAGAGACAACAACACACACTTACACATTTGCAGCCTGCAGCCTCTGAGAAATAACACTACCGACACTTAGTAGACTGGTGTTTAAGTATAATTAGAGAAGGGAGTGCTGAGGGTCTGTGCACAGCAAATGCTGTCAAACTAACCTTAGTAATGAGTAATGATTACCACACTTTACTGACCTCCTCGTTCAGCATTGACAGCAGACTCCACGGAGTCCACACACACCTCCATTAAAAAGCCATCTGCCATTGTGACAGTCTGAGCATAGGGACATAAAAAAATAAACAAACAGGGTCAACAGGAGATTAAATTTGGTAGCTAACACGTCCAAAAGAACTTAGCTAACCGTTTTAACTTCAACCACAGCTACCTGTCAAATTCACTTCTTATAGATTCATGAGAGATTATCGGTCGACTGGAGGTGATATAAAATCACAACATGTTCTGTGTTACAAGCTGACCACAGCTCTCTTTCAGGCAGTCGACAGGGTGGATCATCGGTTTCCGGGTTGTTGAATTTAAAACACGCGCTGAGGCGAGGGAGGGCGGGTTACGATAGCTCTGCTCTACTGGTGTGATCACCGCCCATGCAGGATACGCTAACGCACAGAACAGGCGCTAAGTACACGACATGCTCGAAATAGTACAGTTTCGAAAATAATAAATAACATTGCGATATACTCTGATTATTTTTTATTCAACATTCTCCTTTCTGTTTAGGAAAGGATTTTTATTTATTTATTTTTTTTTACAAAAGAAAAAATATACAATTTCAAGTAAGTTCTTGTGACGTCAGGAGGTCAAAGTTGAACCGTTTTCTCACAGACGAGTTGGGGATACCAGCCGAGTGACAGCTTCAAAATAACAGAGCCCCATCTGTTTTAGCAACACCGTAGGATTACTTTGGACCCGGCGGACACTAAGACGTAAAGATGTTGCTCTCCTCGTTACGGACAAGTGTTTTTTGCGGCTGCAGAAGCGCTGGAAAAAGCTACCAACCCACCGTTGTGAGTACAGTTAGCTTTAGCCGCTAACTAGCTGCACGGGCGTGTGTAAGGTCACGCACACAGTGCTATCAATATATTGATATGAAATGTCAGTTGCTGCATCGAGCAGCTCACTCTTGTTTCGCTGTGGTGTTGTTTTCCGTTTTTATTTAAGTTTTAGCAGATAAAATTAGCTGTTTGGCTGCACTGAGCATCAGTCACGTAAGCACGTAACAGCCAAATTACATCACCGACCTCCAGTTATCCAACAGTAGCCTTAGCTATCAAATTAACCCAAGGCACAGGAACACTTATGAAAGAACATGTGCCACTCACTTCTTAGCAATTGAACATTAATTATTAATATTTTATCTATTTAATATTATCAGATTATATTTTTAATTTACATTAGTTTTTGCTTTTGTTCACAATATGCAACTGGGACAGTCGATGGGACTGTGCCATCATAAATGCACCTGAGCTTTCTCCAGTCTGCTGTGAAATGTAGTTCATTGTCTACTGGTCGCAGCAACAGTTCACCAAAATGTTTACAAATGGTAACCCTGCATGTGAGGCTTGCACCAGCATCACTAAGTCATATTCTGTGAGCTGTCCGATTATTAGAGAAATGCTTTCTAACTTTATCAAAAGATTTGATAAACCCACCGACTTCCGTCCTTCTTCTGAGACTTATATAAGTTACTGTCTCTAATACATGACACGGTGGGGAACAGCATATGGGATAATGTTTTGGCCTGCTACCACAATCCTAATTAGAAAAAGAAAAAGAAGGGATGGCAGATCTGGCAATGTTTTGTTGATCACTGTCAAATGAATGGTTCAGACCAGGGGTAGCAGCCCTTTGTCTGCTATGACACAAAAAATATAAATAAGAGTATTGCTGTACTGTTCATATTGTGCAGTAACAAACCAGGTGCATTAACATAACGGATGCTGCTTAACAAGTCCATGGGAGAGCAATGTTACAGTGTAGTTAAATGCAATTGTGGTAGCAAGGTAAATGTGAGCGTTTTTTAGATTAGGAAGCTACAGTGTGTTGTCGAGCATTATTAAAAACTGTTTTCCTTCATTTACAACCTCAGCGGAGTCCACAGCTACGACAGTGGCTCGTCAAGAGAGGTCAGACCACCATCGTAGCAGAAGCAGGAGCTCCCTCCTCTCCGGCAGCAGCAGTTACTGTCCCTAACGCTGCCACAAATCGCATCGTGGGTCGCTGGTTACTCGGTTGCAGTGGGCTGGTGGTCGGGGCCGTCGTTTTGGGCGGTGTCACAAGGTACGAGTGTCTTTGTATAATACGCCCCCCTCGTGTTGCAGTGGTGTGTCAAAGTACTCATCATAAGTATGTATTTGTTACAATCAGGCTAACAGAATCTGGGCTCTCGATGGTTGACTGGCATCTGGTCAGAGAGATGAAGCCACCTCAGACACAGGAAGAATGGGAGGCTGAGTTTTCCAAGTACCAGCAGTTCCCAGAATTCAAAATGTAAGTGCCCTCCCTTTCTGTTGCCAAGACAATTGCAATTATGTAGAGGAAATTATAACCTGTTAAGTGTGTGATGGCTCTTCAGTGCAAAGATTATATAGCTGGTCTCATTATGTCTTCACAGAATGAATCATAACATGACGCTGCCAGAGTTCAAGTTCATCTTCTATATGGAGTGGGGACATCGCATGTGGGGTAGGCTGGTGGGACTGGCGTACATCCTCCCGACTGTTTACTTCTGGAGGAAAGGGTACTTCACGCGATCCATGAAGGGGAAAGTGCTGGGGCTTTGCGGATTTGTCTTCTTCCAGGTAAGACTCCGTGCAGCGCATTATTTTATATATAACTTGTGTTTGAGTTGTATAAACATCATCTGATCCTCATGCGTGTCCTCAGGGCCTCCTTGGATGGTACATGGTAAAAAGCGGGCTGGAGGAGAAGCCTGAGTCTTATGACGTCCCTCGGGTCAGTCAGTACCGTCTGAGTGCTCACCTTGGCTCGGCCTTGTTGCTCTACTGCGCCAGTCTCTGGACGGGACTTACTATGCTGCTGCCAGCACACAAGGTACAGAGACAGTTTCATTTTCTGACTAAAGTGTTACAACTTTATTAGCAGATGTCACACAGTTTACTACTTCTAAGCCTTATTTTGTAATTTATGATGCCACTTTTTTTACAGATTGCAGACACCAAGCGAGTCATGCAGCTCAGGAGATTTGCCAAGGGCACCGGAGGACTAGTCTTCCTTACTGCTCTTTCAGGTACTGTTTGATCCTATGTGAATAAGATGCCACTGACAGCTCATAAAGTCTGTCTAGGGACTGGAGTGCTTTTAGCTTCAAGTGTCTTTGGAGACAGAAATCCTTAGCTCAAAATTTCATATTCCAAGGTAGCGTGGGGTTCCCTAGCTCTTTGCTTGCAAGCAACCTGCATAAATAGTCCACAGAAACAATTAATGGGAATTACCTCAAGGTAGCACAGGAAGCTGTTTATTAGTATAATGGTGAAATAGGTAATGACTGCAGTTTCCAGAGCAGGGAAAGTGTATACTGTATATTTATGCAAATGTATTTGTAAGGATTGTGCGAATGCTTTTTCACAGGGGCGTTTGTTGCTGGTTTGGATGCTGGGCTGGTGTATAACTCCTTCCCCAAGATGGGAGACAGATGGATTCCCGATGATCTTCTTGCCTTCTCTCCTGGCCTCAAGAACTTCTTTGAAAATCCCACAACTGTTCAGTTTGACCACAGAATTTTGGTATGTCTTATTAGCGTTTAAATTTAAATGAAACATTGAACTTTAAATGCGCAGACTGTTGATGATCATCTGTCTTTTCCTTTTTCTAGGCCATCTCTTCTCTGACTGCGATTACAGGCCTCTATATGTTCTCAAGGAGAATGATGCTGCCCAGGAGGGCTAAGATTGCCATCAGCTTACTCACAGCAATGGCCTACGGACAGGTGAGCTGTCAGTTAGACCCAGGAATGTGTATTCACACTTGTCCCATAGCTCAGTGTACACTAACTGAACTGTAACTTCTTGTGCTCATCAGGTGGCCCTCGGCATCAGCACCCTGTTACTCTATGTTCCCACTCCACTGGCAGCAACTCACCAGTCTGGCTCTGTGGCTCTTCTCTCGCTGGCCATTTGGGTCCTGGCAGAGCTTCGCAAAATGCCTAAGTAAATACCTACTGCTCTACGGACAAATCTCTTGTAGCTGCGAAGCAAAGCGTCAGCAGCGTCACATGACATTTTTTATTTAAACTCTGAACTTTTCTTTCACTCCTGGAGCGTGTTTCATTGCAAAATAATCCTCACAAAGTGACAATGAATCATTTCACAGTACTGTCATTAGAAGCAGGTATGTTATGTGTCTTTGGTTGAAAAATTCAAATGTAAGCCAGGAATCAACAAGGCCATGTTTAGACCTGGTATTAACATGAGTACTGAGTGATCTGATCACAAGTGACCAGCGTTAAGTACGTAAATTCACACTTAGGCTTATGCATCTAAACATGGATGTTGATCGAGCACTTGAGATCCAGTCACAGCTCTACATCCAAATCAAATCAGCGTCATTTGGGACTCGATTGAATTTTGTGTCAACAGTTGCTTTACTGAAACAATGGATCAGTGCACACTACTGTTTTCAAAAACAAACAATATTACAAGAGTCTCCGTACTAATGACAGACAATCACTTAAAATAGTGCTTGTGTGTTTTTTCTGAATGAATGAGTCAAAACTCATTAACACAAAGGGACGGCAGTTGAGCACATGGTCAGTGGCTCACACCACCTACAAATGTGATCTGATTGGATCTCACATGTGTCTTTAATTCATCCTGGGTTGTTCTCACACCTGTACATTAAGATGGCCACTTGTGATCAGATCACTCAAGATGCATGTTAATACCAGGTCAGGACCGAGCTGGCCAAGTTCTGTTAGACTGGGAAATGCACAAAGGCAAGCAGTAAGAAGCAAATGAAGAAGAAGCAGGATTTCTAGTGAGGATTATATATTTGGTTTGCAGTCAGCTGTAATATGTAAATTGTAATATTTTGTTACACAGTTCTAACAGGAAATGAAAACTTAAATGGTCACCTGTTGCCTTGTATCAGGACACACACTGCCTGCAACTTGAAGCTGCTGCGCTTGTTTGTATAATTATGTATATTTAAATTATGAACGTTTATGTTGGCATTGCGACGATGAATTATAATGTAAAAAATATAAAATATCGATTGTTACTTTGCACTTGGTGAAAGGACTCTTATTTACAGTCTTCAAAATTCAAGCTCCACTCCATTTTGCATAGTAACTGTGATTTTTATTGTCTCTGTACAAAATATACACATTTTGAATATGTAATGCAACCAGTTGAGGCTAGTTTACTAGACAGTCAGTACAACGGGTTAGTACGTTCATAGCTCTAGACACAGTACATGCGGGTATAGACAGGTTTTACTCTTGGTTCGGGAGGGGAAAATAATTTGGAATATGTTGGAAGGAACAATCAGAGCCTGAATACCTTTTGCCAGAAAAAAAAAAAAAAGTTTAAATCTGCAAAAAATGAGAAAAATAAAAATAAAATTGCAGGGTTGGAAGTGCATATTTTTATCAGGGTTGTAGCGCCCCTTTATTCTGTGCTCTGAGAGGTCGGGTGACTGGAAAGGTACTGTGGTCGAGAACGTTATTGCTTTTCCATGTTAGTCCTTCTGCACTACAGCCGATTTGATTGCGGCATTTATAAGAAAGAAAAAAATGTTTTGAAGAAATCTGCCAGAGCCTAATGTGTGGGGTTAGGACCTGAAAATGATGCTTTTATCCAGGCACTGTGCATCCTTTTATCTCTGATTGCCCCTTGTCCAACTCACTACACAGTATCTCCCCCTCTCTTCACCCACAGGTGGGCTGTATGTCTTAACTCAGAGTCACTTCGTATACCTCTTAATATCGTCTCTTTGGTGTTTCAGAGAGAGGGAGAGAATGGAATGAATGTGGGGGCATAAAGAAAAAATGTCATCAAAATCATGTTTCTCACTGACAATACACACAAACACTCTATGCCTCTTTGAAATTGAATCAGCCTAATTAAAAGCGACGAGAGTTTTCAGGTATATATATATTTTCTTTCATTTTTTTTTTTTTTTGGAAGTGGTAGAACCTGCTACAACCACATGACATTTCCGATTACAAGAAGTTCACAAATACAATCTGCAATCTAATAGATTCACCTCGAATGTGTGTTGATAAGCGAGTACAACGGTAGGGACGTGGGAACTAATCAGTTGTAGTGCAACCCCCCTGCGTTGTACCGCCTAACGTCACATCACCGGGCACGCTAGAAAATGTACAACAGTCAACAGACGACTACTGCTAGGACTGTAATAGTTTGGAAGGCCAGGAATTATTCTACCAGAATCCCATGAATGGAGGTGGGCGTCGTCCCGCTGGACTCTTACACAGGTAAGATAGATGACGTCACTTCCTGTTACACATGCACACACACATACGTAAAGGGTGAGGCACCTGTGAATGACTAGGAACAGCAGACAAACGAGCAGACTTTGGAGTATCTCTGTAAATACACAACTGGATATTAGTGACATCATCATGCGATACTGAAATCAGTTCCTCATGGAAAACAACACGTTTGAACTGCCATCTGTGACACGGGGTCGCTCTCTCCCCAATTTGCCAGTCGCTCCTTTTAGGAAATGTCTTTTCCTGTCTCATCCAGCAGGTGGCCATAGATTCATTTCTATTTCTGTGGCCGGGGCATCTGCTGTCTTAAATGCACCAGGGAGGTGTTGCCCAAAAACAGGCAGCGGAAGGACCTGATTTACAAATCCAAAAGGGTGATCTAAATAAAAGTGTATCGGCAAACTTCCTCCCTCTGAGTTCCAACCGTGATAGTTCCTCTATGAGAGTGAGAGTAATAAATAAAAGTGGTGGCGTGCCAGAGGCTGGGAGCACACTCCTTCTTTCGCTGTGTCTCTGGGGTAAAACTAAGGTTCTGCATGATGAGGATCAGAGTTGGGGAAACTCCACTGTTGCTTGGAGAAATGCCACTGTGGGTCCAGGAGGAGGGAGAGGGTCTCTCTGCGGCCTCAGGACTCACAGCTCTCAAACAGAGAAACAAGCATGAGCTCGCAAGCCCAAAGACAGCCACACACACGCTCGTACTCACACACACATCCACCGACTCGCTCCTCAGTCCTGAACACACACACACACACACACACACACACTCCCTTTCCTGGTGCCGGTGTCCTCCACTCTCCAGAATCTTAGATGACGTTGTCAAACAGCTGCATGGACTGCATGATGTTCTCATCCTAGACAGAGACAAGAGGCTCGGATAAGGAGGTGCTGTCATTTCTGATTCAACCTGAGTCGCACCGGCTGGGGGAAGTGAGGATTAGAGGTACAGTTTGACTTTTTACAGTGTTTTTCTGTCTCGAGTCTGATGAGAAGATTGACATCACTCTTAAGTCTGACCACTAAGTAAGAAGCCAAGAGCTGAGCTTAGCATAAAGTGTGGGAAACCACTAAACTGGATCTGTTGAAGAAATATATATTTTTGGGATTTTTCTTGGAAATCTTTCCAATCACAGAACTCTCTTGTTTCGCCCAGACAAATAGTCTTTATGCTACATTAAGCTAAATGTCTTCTGGCTCTATGCATGCTTAAAGGGGAACTACTGTTTTTTTACAACCTGGACCTTATTTCTAGCATAAAATACCATCGTTTACTCTCCCATATAACTTTTGTGTCATCTGCACTCGTTACATGAGATAATTAGATCAGCATATATCCATATAGTGGGAGTGAATGGGGCACCGAGATGCTTCCTCTAAATAACACATTATCTGCCGCGAAACTCGTTTGTTTCACCAATATTTTGTCCGGAGTTACCTGTTATTATCATCCGTGGTCTGGAGGTCTACATGTTTTCTGTCTTCTGACCTGAATGATGATAATGTCATCTCTGAGTGCCGCACTCACCCGTGACGGTCGGCTTATTGACCTGTAATTTGCTACTGCTGTGGTTCGTCCACAACCTCAGAATCGGAAAACATTGTTGCAAAAAACTAGCTGTAGCGGATCCCGCCATATGGATATACACTGATCTAATTATCTCTTGAACGGGTGCGTAAACGATCATATTTTATGCTAGAAATAAGGTCCAGGTTGTAAAAAACAGAAGCTCCCCTTTAATGTGGTGAGAATGCAAATGAGCATTTTTATTATTTATTTTATTTTTTTTTGCAAAATGTTGACCTAATCCTTTAGGGCCTTTGACTCTCCACTTTCTTTTCCGGCGTACCTTTTTGCATGACTCAATGAACTCCTCCACGGTGACCACTCCGTCTTTATTTCGGTCCATTTTCTGAAAGAAGAACACAGCAAGAAACGGTTATTTATTTGCTGAAGAACAATTACCTACTTGTCGACGCATACGATCACGATGGGGGTCAAGAGGAAGCAAATACGGTTGAGACTGACCTGGAAGAAGCTCTCCACGTGTTCTCTCGGGGCGTCGTCCTGCATCGTGGGGTACGTGTACTTCCCCATCATGTCATAGATGGACCTCATGATGTCCAGCATTTCCTGCAAAGAGAGAAACAGGAAGAAAAAGACATTATGGAACATAAGTAAGATAAGATGGATCAGTATCGGTAACAAGCTTCCAGATCTCCCAAAATACTGGGAAGCCATTATAGCCAGTAATTCAGAGCAGCCTAGGTCTGGTGTGTGCATGTGTGTGTTACCTCTTTGGTGATGCAGCCGTCTTTGTTCAGGTCATAGAGGTTGAACGCCCAGTTTAGCCGGTCGTTAATGGTCCCTCTCAGGATGATGGACAGACCAAATACAAAGTCCTGCGATAGAAGGGGGGCACTGTTATGTAGTGTTTTGGCTATGCTTAAATTCTATCGCAAACGAACCCCAGCCTAATGTGTAAGCGTGAAGAGGTTATACATATTTGCACGAATGCAGCCTAGAAGTGCACATTTGCTTCTGGAAGAAGAAGGTAACAGTGGCGCTCACCTCGAAACTAACCGAGCCGTTCTTGTTGGTGTCGAAGGCTTCAAACAGGAAATGTGCGTACATACTCGAATCTGCAAAGGTAAGAGGCTCACGGTCACCCTCGACACGTGAAGCGCAGCCTTTGAACAGCTACGATTAGCAGAGCTCTAAATATAGTCCAGATATAAAAATGATTTCACTACAACTGGAGGCGAGTGGTTAACATTTCATCAACCTAAATATCACGAAATGAAAAATTGCTTGCGCGTACTTCAGTGCAGCAGGGTAGATTTTTAATGAGTTAATTATATTAATTTCCCCCGCGAAGATAGAAAAGCTGCAGATCTTTACAGTGTGACTATGTTATTATTTATTAATTTAATAAAGGTAGCGTTCATTATTATTATGACTATTAATTAAAGTATTGCCATAGATGGATGTTGGCAGGTTTAGTGAACTCACCTCCTTGAGGAAAGAACTGGGAATAAATATTCTTAAAGTTCTCCTCATTCACCACACCACTTGGACATTCCTGGGGTGCAAATGTGAGTTGAGAAGTCTGGTTAGTGCATAAGTACATCTTAAACTATTGCCGATCCTGACTTTACAAGGTCTGTCTCTCCGTCTTCTTTAGAAAGACCTACATTTTTGAAACCCCTGTAGAGGACTTGCAGCTCCTTCTTGGTGAACTTGGTCTGCTCCTGCAGCTTGTCCATGCTTTCAGGGCGATGGCACACGGTGGATAACTCAAAGTCATCTTCCACGCTGTCTGTAAGGGACAAGGAGAAGCGCTAGTTACCAACCATCGCTACACTCACCTAACCGACCCATCCAAGGTGTTTTATTGAAGTTGCAAAAGCTCATGATAGAGTTCGACTCGTCAGGAAACAAAATAAAATCTTTTATTTACATCAACTTCAGTAATTACTTGAATATTTTATCACACTGAGACACAGTTCACGCACATCTTTATATCATCTCTACATAGAGCACTTCATACCACAAAGAAGGACATAAAACAGTTGAACATCTATACAACTCATCACTCAGTTTTTTTTTAGTCTGAAAACACTTGCACGCTAAATAATCTGGGGAGAGGATCGTAGTGAGGAAGCGAGAGCAGAGAATTATCATTAATGAGACATTTTAAAAGTTAAGACAGTCACTGACAGATAGTCCTCGTCATAATCTCATTGTAGCTGTATGCAGACCTACTAGCGCCGACCTGACTCTTATCTCAGTAAGTCTGTTTTTGCCACACACACACACACACACACACATCCACACATCGTCCCATTGCCCGAGGGTCCGACGCACGCTTCAGATCACAAAATAGAGAGAAAACTGGTCTGACACGTCGGCTGCAATACCAAAGGGTTTTAGAGGTTGTGGAGTCTGCATGTCCACTGAGTGTTTAGGTGTGTTCACGTGGTGCATAGAGAATGAAGGAGCACTTGCTTTGACTGACAGAGGGGGTAGTCGAAGGCTTGCAGCACGGCAGCAGCTTGAGGAATCGCTGCTTTATGGTTTTTTTGCTTTGGCTGTTGGAAGGGTTACCTGCAATCGCCAACCATAGCACAAGGGTTAGATACACACAAGTGGGATTCACGTCCGTTATCACACACACACGCACGCGCATGCCTTGAAACCACACTACATGCAACGGGCAGGTGCAACGACGAACCCACTCATGCGGTTTAGTTTAACTGGTAATTGCCTGCTGACTTGGCTTAGCGAAGGGAGACCACGAGTGCCACTTCAGAGAGTAGATATTACTGCACAACAGCAGCGCAGCTTGACCCCTGGAAACACACAGTTTCCTTAATCAGACTGACTCCCGCGCCACGGCAACGGCTCATTCAGTACACTGTGCAAAAGGCGGCATGGAGTATGAGTCCAGCGCGTCTAAAACAATCAATCAGCTTAAAGTTTATTGCACTTCACGTACAACTGCTGCAAACCAACCTCAACCTCAACCAGAGCCACCCCGGTGTGAGTTCACCTCGTTGCAAACTTCATGATGCTTGTTTTGATGTGCCAGAGGATGATAATGAATATTACATAGAGGACGTACACACACACATAAAACCAGGTACTTACTCCTGCCTCTTAGTTTCCATAGTAACCGTCCCTTCACCCCTTTTAGGAGGACCCCAGCAGTCTGAGGGATGAAGGCCATGACGGGGTGAAAATCAACAGAACCGCAGAGCCCCCTCTGACTGTCTAGCCTCGGTGACGTGTCACCCCGTTGTCTCTCTGCTCCGTGGAGCCTCAGGGACTCTGACATGTGGCTCTGGCATCATTCGCCACCGGAGCAGGCGGGGCGCATTGTCAAATGGATGCCAGATCAATCCATTCAGCTTGCTTTGCTAAGGCCCTGCCCCCTGCCTCAGGGCCTGCATATGGGTAAAGTAAATTAACTTATTTTCCCATATGGGCCAAACAGCTGTGCAGGAAAAAAAAAAAAAAAATCAGATAGTTTGATAAATGGTCAATGGAAAAAAAAGAGATAGAGATAAGGAGACTAATTAGTGAATAGTGAGTATTGTCATAGTTTTCGTGCACGTGAAATGGATTTCTTGATCTGATTTTGCCTCCAAAACAGCCACAGGATGGAGCTTGAGGTGTGAGGTCATTTCTTCAGCTATTCTTAAACTATGCATCACATTTGATAATTGCATCATATGCACTTAATGTACACCGGAAATGCAGCAGTCCAATAAATACAGTGGAGTCAACAGTGCAACATTTCCGTTTGCAAGATAGTAGGTAGTAGAAGTCAGAAGTGCACAGTCAGGAGAGACAGTCCAGGCAAATGTTAGTCCCTCGTGCCCAATATGTTTGCAGAGTCTTTGCACGTGGTCTAGGGTCACCACTAATCACTGTACATTTATATGTACACTCTTGGAGAGCATTGCATTTTGAACTTAATAGCAAATGTTATAATGATTATCCTGAAGGACTGAGCAGATGGAGATTATCTATCTATCTATCTGTCTGTCTGTCTGTCTGTCTGTCTGTCTGTCTGTCTTCTTTGAGCTCCGTCTAATATTATCACCCTGCTGTGACTGAAACAGCTCTCTGTGCAAAACAAGTAGGTTACTGCATGCCTTTTGATACTGAAGTATCACGTGATCAATTTGTGCTCCAACCTTTGGAGTTAAAATTGTTTTCTTTTCTTTTTTTCTTTGTTTGTTTGTTTTATTCGAGCAGGCAGGAACGTAAAAACCATGTTCCTTCTTTTGCTGCTTTCCAGCTTCTTGTGCAGCATCATGGCACCATTATCCAGCATACCCTGTGGTGATTGCGCAGTAGTTTCCCCCAGGGTACACTGACAGACCATCACAACTGTTCGGGAAATAAAAAAAATAAATAAATAAAAAATAAAATAAAAAATGCTATTTTTAGCTCTTCTACTTCTTGGGGAAACTTTGTGTCTCATCAACCCAAGAGATCTGAGGATTTTCTCCAGGCTCAGAGAAACCTTGTAATCCCTCAACTGAAGTGAAGGCGGTAAACATATTACAGCGCACTGCCGACGGAGATACAGAGATACAGAGAACCCTCCTGACACCTAGTGATGAAAGAATTACTCTTTGGAAATGGGGCAGTTTTCACAGACATTTCACATCGGCAGAAACTTATATGCAACCTGCAGGTTTGCTTAGTTCATGATGTGCACGTGGTTTCAAATCAGTCCTGGGATCTTTCCCAAAAGCCATTTATTCCCTCTCATTTCTAATATATATTCTTAACCACACTCCATCCATTGAGTATTGCGCTCTTTTAGAGTTGGATGAGGCAAAAAAGGAGAAAGGAACAATCACAATCAGAGCATAAGAGGAATTTCCCACATAATGCATCATTTTGTTCGGCCCGGCTGCCTGGTTAAAAGCTTAAATCTTCCAAATGGCACACTCCCAGCCTGCTGTGCAGCAGGGTCTGTGTTAAAAAATGTAAGGCCTCCATGTGTCCTGGTGGCACTATTGTTAAGTAAGTTCCATATGACTGCAACAGACTGACTGGATTCTTTTATTGCATGCCATACTCCCTTTTTCTTCTTACTGTACCCCTGTATAATTAATGCAAAAATGTGCAAGCCCAAGCTTAGCCAACCCTGAAAATGACACCTGGGTTTATTCGACTCAGGAAAGCTTGAGAAACACAGAGTAAACTAAAGAGTTCTTCATGATCTGAATGTATAAGATTAGTCTCTTTAGAGCAAAACAACTTAATTATTATAAAAAGCATACCTTTGGACATTAAAAGTGACGTGTACCACCTATGTCTTTACACGCATGGGACATAAATAGACATGACAGCTATGCCCCGAGGGAATTAGGCCAAAACTGCTTAATGTTTAACTCTACAGAAACCCACAAATACATACGCAGACGCTTCCAGCAGAGTGTTTTCTTCCTACTGTTCCCTCACCCTCATTTATCATTTTGACTCACTCGGCGTCTCTCTTGCTTTCAGACCATTTCTCTTACCTGTCACAGAAATGTCGATAAGCCCCAGAAAGTGCATCAGTTTGAGGGAGCTGCAGACCACCAGGAGGATGCCCACAGTCTGCAGCCCCTCCACCTCCCACTTGTCTTGGAAGAACAGATGCATCCTTTCCCCCCCTTCCTCTCCCTGTCAACAAAAATCTTTCTCCAGCCTTGGGGTACGGCTGCGTTCCTCCCCAACAGCTTCCAGCCGGCAGTGCAACGCCTTCGTCTCTTCAGTCTCTCCTCTCAGTCTCCGTCTATGTGCCGGTGTTCAGCCATCCTAACTCCGCACGGCTCCCCACCTGCCTCGTTCACTGAAGGTAGATTGTTATTCTCCTCGTTTCTTCTTCTTCTCCCCGTTTCTTCGAGAGCAGTAAGTGCGTGGCAGCAGGAATGTCGACTTGCAGCTCCACCCCCACCTCCTCTGTGACTGTCAAAGGTTGTTTAAGTTCCAGGTGAAGTTCGGACAATTCTCTGTGTGTGTCCTGGCAGGTTGGCAGCAATTGTTTTCTGACTCTCTCTTGTTTTCCAGCTACTGACTTTCAAACTCTCTCTACTCTTTGCCTGTCCTCCCTCTCTTCCTCGCCTTACCTCCATCACTCTCCTCCTGCTGTGTCCCTCCCCATGCTTAATTGGGTCAGTGATGGGACTGAGTGAAAGGAGGAAAGAGGAGGGGGATGAGAAATGGAAGCAGGGGGAAAGGATGGAGGAGGAGTACTACTTGTAGGTTAAGAGGGAAAACAGAGAGGGGGAGACATACGCAGACAGATCTGAAGAATTATTTGAGAGATAATTTACGAAGCGAGACGCCGAAAGGGAGGGCAAAGCAGAAAATGGAAATAATGGTAACCAGGAGACTAGCGAGGGCCAAATTACAAATTAAAAAGAGGCAGTGGGGGAAACTGAAGGACAATTCTAGGAGAAGGAGCAGAGAAAGACTAACAGGAGGGAGGAGGAAAACTGTGACGACATAGAGACGAAGCATCTGATCCAGCGGCTACTGTGGACAAACTCACAGATGTGGCAATCTCCCCTGAGTGCAGCCACTCACGTGCACACACAAACACACAGCCTGGAGGGGAAATCTGCCTATAACATGGATTTCATATGAATACGAAGAGAATATTTCTGTCAGGATGGGATGTATTGCTGTCGCATCTGGCGCACGCCGACACAATCTCTAAAGATCAGGGACTGAAAAACAAAACCAAAAAAATAAAAGAATTTTAAAGAATTAGTTTGTGCTGATGGACATTTGTTGGGATATAGATTCCTTTGGAGCTGGACTGAACGGGAGGGATATATAAGACTTATAAGCCCTTTAACGTCTGAAGAAAATGCATGAAGTAATACAGAAAGTTAAACAGCCTACGAAGGACCTCTCTGAAAACAGCAGCACTGGATTAGTCTTTGAGTGTTAAGTTTATTCTGGGTTCTCCAATATACAAGCACATCTAGAACCTCAGCTGCAAAGTCTCTCTTCCAAATGTTCCAGTCGAAGATCCAATAGATTTCAGAAAGCTTGACTATTACTTTATTTATGTGAAGGGCAATAAAATGATGCAAAAAACTTCCAGCTTCCTCCCGTGTCATTTCCTCTTGATTGTCTCTCAGCTGGAGGTTAGCCATAACGGCCTAGTGGCGTCTTGTAGCTTCGGCGGGGATGTCATATTTTCTACCAAGCTACAAAAAAGTAGAGTCTGTGCTGGAGTTACACACAGTGGGCCTTGTATCCTAAAATAATTCCAGTAAGTTCCATACAGATGTTAAATCATCAACCATCCTGTGGGAGTGGTGAGGAGAAGGATGTGTTTCTGGTCTAAATACAGTAACTAAGTGGTTAACATAGAAGTATGCTCTTGGTCATGGTTAAAAGAACCCAGTGTAGTCTTTGGGTAGGCAAGAGAGCAATGGTTTTGTGAGTCGTTGTCTGATGTTATCTCGAGCCATCAAACCACCCTGACCTCTTCCTACAGAGGACTCGCACAACTTCCCGCACTCCTCTCCTGACTGGATGCAACTCATAAAACCAGTGGCTGCCTCTGGGCTTTGTCACTTGAACACAAATATATGCTGCCACGAAGCTCTTGCTGAGACAAATGATGTGGTCAATCCTCTTGGAAGGACGGCCTTACGGGAAGTGATGGGAGAGAACACAAAACTAGGATTATTGAAACCCTGAAAGTAAGGTCTAGACGCCACTTGGCTCCACCATTTCCATTCTCAACTCTGTGTTAATAAAAAGAACATCTAGCGCTTTAAAAAGCCCTGTATAGATATAGTGCACTTGTACATGTGTGCGTCTCTCACAGTTGACTCAGTGCCAGACAGAAAGGAACAACGAAGAGGGAGCAGAAGGCAAAAGGGAATCGGGGCGAGACAGAAAGTTTACAGAGGGCTTGATCTGTCTGTCATGTGATAAATCATTCTCAGAGTCAAAGCGAGACCTAGGGCAATAGTATAGCTGCTGAGCCTCTGGGAGGACACATCCCAGAGACAGCTACACGAAAAGACAATAGGAAATGTGATCGCAGACTGAACTTATGTTCAAAGTCAAAAACTGGGCCCACAAATGTTCAAACTTATAAGGAATCATTCAATACCCCCAATACAGTAAACACGTAAAGCGAAACAACTTGGAGGAAAGGAGGAAATTAGACATTAAATGGGAATTATTCACCTCTGGTATTAGATAATCTACGAGAAGCATCATATTATCCCAGTATTCTGGATGCATTTATGGATACTAGAAAAAAATCCCCAAATAAAGTGACATATTCAGGCCAGTCTAAACACAGTCTGCAGTCAGGACGTCAGATCAAGTGTGTGTGAGAGATTAAGGCCGGTCGCAACCACCTGCCTGTCATTATCTCTTACAAAAAGCATGAGGATGAAATGTGAGATCAGTATATTGAAAATAAGTCTCCGCTCTAACTTTGGTTTGTCTTTGCTCAGACACGACGGCTCTGTGATTACAGGATTATTGAAAGATACTAATAATAGTAACATGCTATAAACTTAATTGTTACTTGAATGCTTGATTTGATGACATGTCAAGACATCTGGGTTGTTATTTAACATTATACTAGTCTTAATATTGTCTTCGGACCAGATAAAGATTTTTTTTTTCTCTTTAATATTTCTTTTGCATTAAGCAGTTGATCCAATATTATTAACTAGTAGTACTGATTTGTTGCCATGTGCTGATATTAGCGGCTAAGGTATGCTTTTGTCATAGAACCAAAATAAGTCCTGCAAGATGAGATGGATAAGGAAAGTACGAAAATACTAAAAGTAAAAAGCTACATGTGGAGAGTGTGATAGTTTTACTCAGTATTATTATTAACCACAAAGGTAAACAATAAAGAACCACTTGCATAGTTTCTTGCAAAATTCTAGCAGCCTTTACCATTAAGGGTAAGAGGGAATGTGCATGTATATGTACTAACACAGAGGAGATCATTGACAAACAGTGGTCAAAATTGTCAATTGCACAAGTGAGAGATCGTAATTTTTCATATCTGATTGGGAAATATCCAAGAAAACACCACTGATACTGGTAGCTGATGCTGGGAAATGTTGAGTAGAGGTCAGAAATCATGTAATTTCTAATTCTGCCTTCGGTATACCTCGTACTGCAAGTGCCACTGCTATGGGGTGGGGGTGCCTGGTCTGGTTTAGGTGGGTGGTACGTGTCTCAGTAACATCCACATGAATGCCAGGTCCAAACCTTTGGTCGTAATGTTATGCTTAACACTTGAATGCACCTTTATATATTCAGTGCTATGGCATCACTGTGTCTTTCGACCTACTAATCCCTAAATCAAGGACACTGGAGAGCTTTTCTGGATGTAAAGGCTAGAATTACCATCAAAGTCTTCACACGACAGCTGTCACTTCAATGCAGAATCAGATATGAGCTCTGTGCAATCTGTATCCAACGGAGTGAAAGTGTGGCTCCATTTGCTTGGAAACTGAGAGTCTGGCTGATATAATTAGCTGCCTCCAGAAGAGTTCCTCTGATGTCTCTTAGTTGAGCCCTTGTCCACTCATCACCTCAAAAGGTCTTAAAAGGGCAGTGATGTTCCTTGAGGAGGAGAAAATGCTGATGCTACTGACACCGATCAGGCATAACATTATGACTAAAGGTTTGGACCTGGCATTCGTGTGGATGTTACTTAGACATGTACCACCCACCTAGACCAGACCAGGCAGCCCCACCATATAGCAATGACACTCTTTGATAGTAGCAGCCATCCCCAGCAGGATGCAGCCTGACGCAGACACACAGGACCCCTCTAACAACATCCGGTAGCCAAACACCACAGGACACCCTCAGAAGACCCATGCCCGTTCTCTGATGAGTCAGAACTGTTTTGGAGGCACAAGGAAGACCTGCACAATATTAGGAATTAGTCATAATGTTTTGCGTGATCAAGTATCTATGTAGCTCATGTAGATGAGGAAGTGAGGGCTCTAATAGATCCCCAGAGATGTCCTGATCTTAATATGATAGACATGTGCTTGCCTGATTTCTAATCCATGTTGGATGTTGACACCCTTACACACATGCACACGCTCAGACTGTAATAAAATGTTAGGTTAATCAGTCTTAGTTGATTAGTCTCTGTGAGGCATCGTTTGCCTGAGGCCAGGCACACCAAGTAATTGAAATACCTCCATATTTAGATGTCTACCTGGGCAATTATTCCTCTCAAAACTGATTAAAATGTCTAAGAGAGAAAGAGCGAGCGAAAGTGAGAGAGAGTGTGTGTGTGTGTGTGTGTGTGTGTATGTGTGAGTGCCTTCAGCCAAGGAGACACAGAGGAGGTCATTGATAAATGGTGCTCAAAATTGGCTAGTGTGTTTCCAATTAGATAAGTGATATAAGAGAACCATTTGCATAGATCATTAGCTTTTGAGGATATTTTTAATACCGCAATGTGGGACAAAAACAGATTCATCCTAACGAGGACGGGTCTTTTCAGCATAAACTACAGAGACCCGCTAATGAAACGTTTTCCTTAGAAAGTACGCCCAATCGGAAGAGAGAGAGAGGGATCAAAAGGGGTTTTCTGTATTGAAGAAACAAGACGTGTTATATGGTCGTATCTGTTTATTATGTGACTACTTAGAGCAATACGAATCTCGTCCTTCAGCTTCAATTAAGAAATGACAGTGTTTGTGTTACTCATGAATGTTTTAGAAATGCTTGTTTAAAAGGACTGTTTTTATCGAGAATGAAAATACGGGTATTTGTGCTCTCAAATAAATCATCAGCTTTGTCATAAAAGTCATAAAATTCTTTCTTTTATGCAAGTTACCATTAGACAGATAGAAAATAGTTTAACTGATTAAACATTTGGTAAAAAATTTCCAGCACTTAAGATGATAATGAAAAGAAAACATGCAGTTGCTAAAGGCACCAGGCTGGCGTCCTCTGACCTTCTCACAATCAAGTTCGCAGTAATTAACTTTCACACCTGCAGAGGGCAGTGCGACGTAACAGTAACAGTGCTGTAAACCGTGCCGTTCCAACTTTAGCTATACGGTTCCCTTACCTTTTATTATTATTATTATTATTGTCCTTCATTTAAATTCAGCTCCAGAGACCAAACTAACAGTGGGTGGGTGATTAAAAATCACAAGCTGTTAACAATTCCTAACACCCTCACAAACACATTCACACAGTGGCGAAAAAGCATAGTAGCACTAGTATTTGCTATGACGGCACTGTCTGCGAACAGAGCTATAGCACTCAATGCTGGTTTAAAGTTGTACTTTAAGCCCTCTTCTCTGGCGCTCACCTGCTTTCATGCTTTTTCCAGTGCGCCCGGTGTTTTTGAGTGGTGTAAAGCGGTCAATGGAAATTGAATTTGCATGGCTCGCAACAGTCCTATATACCTGTTTCCATCAAATCATAAACACTCTCTGCTGTTTCCTGCCAGAAGCCAAATCGGGAAAACATCCTGAATGGGTCGATAGTAAAAAATAAATAATAATAAAAAAAAACTAGCAACCATCAGGGCTGGAATCTCATCCTTGAAAAAGGATTGGTTTCAGACGTCAAAGGATTTGTTTCTAAAACAACCACTATGATAAATCTTACTGTCACTGACGACTGCATTACAGAATAATAACCAGGTTTTCAACCAGACAGCTCATTAGTATGTTGGAAAAAAAGACCTTGAAACTATGGGGGAAACAATGGGCAGCCTATAGGGAAGCTACCCTAAAAGTTTAATGGGATCGTGTCACGATTAAAGATCACATTGACAGTTAAATCAATGGCAGAGTGGCAGCAGCCTGTATCCTTTGTTGTTGTAAAACGGAGTGAATAATAGCCACTGACAGTCCAACATTAATGTTTTATTCAGCTCATTCCTGCTGCAAGACTCGTGTGTGTGAGAGCGAACGAGAGCCTCAAGTCAAGAGAAAAAGGAAAAAAAAATGGGAGAATACATCGACTGAGAGATGATAACAGGTAGCAAGAGAGAACAAAATACAACTTTACAACTCCCATTTTCATTCTTGTATAGACGTCACATGGAAAAAAAAAAAAAGACAAACAAAAGCCCCATTTGCTACTGAATGTAAAATTAGGTCCAGTAGGTAAACGCACATTAAGACCACTGACAAACAAACTCTACTGTGAAACAATTAATCAGGAGCTCATCCAATAGCCTTGTAATTGCAAACAACACAAAACAAAAGGGAATAAGAAGACACGGAAGTGAAGACTGCGTGACTAGATGCTGCAGCATTTGGAAGAAAGAGAAATTACATTACCCATCGCCTGCAAACAGTCACTTGTGGGCTGTTTTTCTTTGTGTAAATGACATAAGAAATAGCCTGCAGCTAAGACATTAGATATACAGTAAAGAGGCTACTGTTTAGTCTTCCCAATTATAACCGATTATAAAGAGGAGTGACTTGTGACTTCAAAAGTCAAAAAGCTTTTACCCTCTTTAAAGAGTTTCTGCCGTTCCAAAATCATGTGTACCAGTGCCTACAATATGGCTTCTGGAGTTTAATTTTTGAAACATTGCTGTGTTGCTGTTTAATAGCCAACACAGGCCACCAAAGTCTTGGATGTTGAGCTTCTGTAGTAGAATGTGATCATGGTTTACGTACGTCTGGATTTAAACCCCTTCATGTCTGACAATATTTAATGTTTTGTGTGCTTTGCTTGGAGCTTGCTGCCTCTCTGAACCCACTAGGAGAATACTTCATGAAATATAAAAACTATTGGCACATCTCACATAGAAAACCAGATGCAACGTTTAAAAAAAACAAAACAAAAGTCTCAACATTTAGGGTTTAAGCCGCATACAGGAAAGAGTCTCCAGAAGTGAGGCTTAGCTGTGTTAATGCAAATTCTAATAAGTAATCGAATGATATTTCCAAGGGCAGGTTTTGCATGTGCGCAAGTGTGAATTCATTAGTTTGTCCTCAATGTTATCATCTCCCTGCAGACGTGTGTCAGAGGGAGAGCAAGAAAATGTCAACAACTTCTGTTCTTTCATCCACAGAGCAACTGCCATACAAACACAGTCTCTCCTTCACACAAACACACACACACGTGTGCACGTACCACTGCCATGATGAAACCAAGGGAAGGGGAGCTGGAGGAAAAAAAAAATATTAGACAGGCGGTGGCAGAAGAGGCGGGGGGAGAAAGATCCAGAGAAAAGGGGAGAGAAGCAGGGGGTGAGGGATGGAGGAGAGGGGAGAGAGAGTTGCGTATTCAATATCCCCTCTCTGATCCTCCTGTGTCCCGGGCTCTCATCTTCTAGCTGGCTAGCCATCAGAGGGGCAGAGATAGAAAGAGCCTCAGACAAGGACAATGAGGACAGTCTCCTCCAGTCTCACTGCAGTTTCATTACACTTTATAAAGTTTGCCACAATCAGGTTACTTGTTGTCCAAACCGCTGAGTGACGTTACAGCATCCATACTACCCCGTGTTTTAACTTTTCCCAAAAGAGCAGAATCGAGATTCACGTTACTCATGTCATAAAATCAAAACCATCACATGATTTTATTTTATATTTTCCTTCTCATTTGTTTTCCGGTTGAGACACTATAACGATGGCGACAGTGCCCCCGGACAACAACAATTTACTCTAAACAAACTACAAGAACACAACCACAAATACTGCAATCTCCATGAGCTTGCCCGCCTGTTGAAGGGCAATCACAATGCGGGAAGATGGAAGTGCCTTTGTGAATGTGTTTGTGCTTGGACACAAATGGGTCTTCTGCTGACCACTACGCAATTTACCTGCACTTATCCCTCGTATCCTCCCTCATATTCTCATCACACTGTCATTCCCCCACAGCCAAGTATCACAGCCATATCCTGTCGGGCAGGAAAAACAATTTGCTGTGACCTATTGCCTGCAAGACTTGATGAAGGTAAAACTACTACCGTGGGTGAGTTCACTGCACACTTGCACACACATACACACACATAACAACCAGACCATTACAATACACAACACACAGGAAAATCCACTACTAGTAACACTTTTCATTGGCTCATCCTATAAAGGATGCTCTGAGTGGATCCAGATAAATCTTTTTTTAATTTATTTATTTATTTTTAATTCTGTGTAATTACAGCTGACTGTATATTAAAGTGGGGAAAGAGGTCTTCTGTGAGTGGTGCTGAGGCTGGTCGGTGTTGCTGAGTTAGGCTGCTAGCAAGGTTTGTGTGAGGGTCTGTCAAGCACTGTTTCCCAATTCTATGCTTGACTTGAATATACTCTGATACACTGTAATTTACACAGGACTGCAGACCCTATGAGGACTGCAGACCCTATGAGGACCACAGAGCCTATGAGGACCACTGACCCTATGAGGACTGCAGACCCTATGAGGACTGCAGACCCTATGAGGACCACAGACCCTATGAGGACCACAGACCCTATGGTGACCGCAGACCCTATGAGGACCGCAGACCCTATGAGGACCACAGACCCTATGAGGACCACAGACATTATGAGGATTGCAGAGCCTATGAGGATTGCAGAGCCTATGAGGACCACAGACCCTATGAGGACTGCAGACCCTATGAGGACCACAGACCCTATGGTGACCACCGCAGACCCTATGAGGACCGCAGACCCTATGAGGACCACAGACCCTATGAGGACCACAGACATTATGAGGACTGCAGACCCTATCAGGACTGCAGACCCTATGAGGACCGCAGACCCTATGAGGACTGCAGACCCTATGAGGATCACAGACCCTATGAGGATCACAGACCCTATGAGGATCACAGACCCTATGAGGACTGCAGACCCTATGAGGATCACAGACCCTATGAGGACCACAGACCCTATGGTGACCGCAGACCCTATGAGGACCGCAGACCCTATGAGGACCACAGACATTATGAGGATTGCAGAGCCTATGAGGATTGCAGAGCCTATGAGGACCACAGACCCTATGAGGACTGCAGACCCTATGAGGACCGCAGACCCTATGAGGACCGCAGACCCTATGAGGACCGCAGACCCTATGAGCACCACAGACCCTATGAGGACCGCAGACCCTATGAGGACTACAGACCCTATGAGGATTGATTAACCCACTTTCAGAGACAGCCTCAAGTGGCCATTGGAGGAACTGCACTTTCTAGCATTTCCATGTTAGCTTCATTTTTCAGCTGCAGACGATGCTGCGTGGTTTTTAAATGGCCGTTGTTAATGTTCACTATCAATCAAGGCCTATTTAACAGCATGTTACAGCTACAGATCCTGGATTTCACCTTTGCCTCATCAGTGACATAATAACTCTTAAAAACTTTTGTGAAGCAAACAGAAAGAGGAAAATAGAACAAAATAGAATAGTGTAAAATAGTAAAGCATTAATGTTGAAATGAGACAAAGACCTTGAAGAAATGACGAAGCAGCATTTGAATGCATCCCTGACATCCACAGCCTCAACAAGCCCAGCACCAGGTCAATTTATTTTACTTTCAAAGGCTGAAAAAAAGCTGATGTGGATATGGAGAGATGTCACACATTTCATTCAATACGAAAATGACCAGCACAATACAAACATGAGCTTATAGGCAGTTTAGAATTAGACACTATGGAGGAAACCACTTTGTTGTTAGAAACTCTTATCTCAGGCACGCTGCCATCCAGCACGGTCCACGGCATCCCTTCACTTTCCACCTCATAAACTTCTAAAGAACACACACCAGCCATTAGCCATTAGCTTTAAATCTATCAGACCCCCATACACTTCCTGACCGCAGTGCATCGGACACACACACTGCACACATCTTCAGTCACACACTTGGGAGTTTTCTCCTCAAAACTACGTGCAGCGTGTGCACATGTGTGTTTAATCAGTGTAGGGTCAGCAGGACAGCTCATTAAAGTAATGAGAGTCGCAGTCTCTTTATTTTGACTTGCCTCGCTCGGTCTCACCAGAAGATGACTCAGCGTATGAGTCTGACAACACACAAAGTGTTTTTTTCGTCTGTTCCATTGTCATGCCAACACCAAACTGCCCCGCTAGCTTAGCTAAGGAGGAATACGGAGGGAGGCCCATTACTCAGAGAACTGCCTGCATATCGAGGTCACGCAGTATATGCTCATATATATTGGGAGGTTCAAAGCCTTACAGTACTACAGCCTTTCTGCCAAAGTTCTTCCATTAAAAAAAACTTCATTAACTTAAGTATTCACTGAGGAGCTGGCACAGACACGTACATTACTAATGCTGCTATCACCGTAGTCAAAATATGCTGAAGGCTGATGTTCAGAGGATAATGGAAGGATGAACGGGGGCAACCAGTGTGTGTGTGCATGTGTTTGTTTGTTTGCATCTGCATGCATGTGTACGTAGAGTGCTGTAGCATAGATGATCAGTATCCAAGAGGAACATTTTTAATTTTTTGGAGATGACAGAGCTGTTGGCACACCTTGACTGCTGGGTACAGTCCAGCAGGTGCATCAGGGATGGAGAGTGTCTCTTGTAGCATCCAGAATAATCTACCATTCTTTAGCAATAAAGTTTTCATATAGATATATAGATACATATAACTGAGCAAACTCTTTCACAGGCTGTATCAGAATTAGGGGGTCACCACTAATGATTATCATGAGAAGAAAACTTAAAATATTGCAATGGTTCTCTGGTTTACATGGTACCACGTGGGCAAGGTGCGGTATGGAAAAATGAGAGCGTACAGATAAGAATCCCATCTCTCCAGGTGTCACTAGAATATGGAAGATAAGCAACCATGAATAGTGTGAAGTAGATTGGGCTTATAGAGGGACAAAACACGGGCCAAACAAGGCCTCCGTCCGTAGTGACAGCTCCTGGAGGTGAGCCAGAGAAGGACAAGGACTTTTTCCGTCAACTCTTCAACAGCAGTCAGGCGCTGTTTAAAGCGATATCACTTCTATTTAACCATAATTAAATCCGTGGAATGAGCTCCTGATTGAGTATATGGCCAACTACGGCTTTACCACAAATCAATGAGGCCTTCTGTGAGGGTCTGTCTCTTTCAAGCAGAGCTGATGTTGTCAAATGTATGCAGTGAACGGCTGGACTGAATCTGACAAACAATATGTTGACCTACGATGTGCAGAAAAGAAAACAAGTGATATCTCTGTGTCTTTATACATCTCCATATTAATGTATTTGAGTACTAAGAGTAAGGCTGACATTCCCTCAGTGAGTCAAGTACCTCTGCACACAGCACTCAGGCCCACTCTCTCCATAGTGTTATCGATTAAAAGGTAAAAGCACACACCCCAGGGGCAGAGAGAAGCCACGTACACAGCTAAAGTTACTCTGTATGTGTGTGTTTGAGAGAGAGAGAGAGAGAGAGAGTGTGTGTTGCATGGCCCAGAGTTGCAGTGGTAACCTAAACCCTCAGACAGGGCTGCAGCCTGCTCATGACCAGAGAGAAGCAGATGAAAGTAACCGTCCACGCTCGCGCTCATACACCCACATAACCTTTAAAATCTCAAAACCTGGCTTTTACTGTAGCCGCTACAATTGTCCAGTTATGAAACCAACAAAAATCAATTACCTTCCCCACCGACGGGCTCAAACATCCCAAACTGCTCCAAGACTTTGATGAAGAGACCCATGACCACCAGCACAGCAATCATCTCCAAGCCATCCAGACTCAACATCTTGGTAGATCAATGTCTGACATCGCCCGGCACTGTGCCACCGGGTCCGGCCAGGAATACAGAACCTGTCCAACTGCAGTCAACCCCTGTCCAACTTTAGACCAGCTGCTTCCCACCTTCTTTTTCCACGTTAATCCAATGCCAAGTAGTTTAACTTGAAAGTAATGATAAAAAAATGTTCTTCTGTTACCCAAAACCTGCCCTCAGGCAAATCCCCTTTTATCCACTGGCAGAGGCCATAACTGCTGGAGCTACAGGCTGAAGCAACAAGGTCCAAATTGTCACAGCAACTGGGCTAAAACTTTTAAGCTGCTTCTTTTCCCCTCTTCCCGCTTTCTTCTCGCAGGTCCCCGTCGAGTGATGGAATCTGGGGATGTGCTGCGCTTGCTAGTCCTTTGGCAGTGGTTGTCAGGAAGCGAGTGTTGTGAGGGGGGAAAGAGGGACTGAGAGAGAGAGAGAGAGAGAGAGGCGGCAGATGAAGAGAGGAGGAGAGGATGAGTGGGAGATGGCATAAAAAATGAGGGAGAGGGGGAAAGGCTAGCCATGAGAGAGACAGAGAGAGAGAGAGAGAGACAGTGGGTCAGAGAGACACACACAAACACACACACAGACATGGCGAGACAGAGATTGTTTGGTGGGGGGGGGGGTGAGAGAGTTGAGGTATGCCCACCCTCTCCACTGACATTACCTCCATTGATTTGCCTAATGTGGTTTCCTTGGTAACTGGAAGAGAGTGTTTAAGGGAGTTCTAACTAATGGAAAGAAAATATATTTATGTTCATCTGAATTCAAGTGTAATCCTTAATGTGTGTTTTCACTGTATGGGGACTGAAGCATCTGTTCTGCAGCCTGTATGCCGTCGGTCGATACACTGTCTCATTAACTTTTTAAATGAGCTCCTATCACAACTCCACGGGCAAAAGACTTAAACGCTAAATCTAAGAGACAGACATTAGAGATGAGAAAATGTAAGAAGCTAAATGTAACACCGATCAGGCATAACATTATGACCGCTGGCAGGAAAAGGAAGTAGTTAACTGTCTTGTTACTATACACTCTTCTGCTGGGAAACTTCTGGACCTGGCATTCATTCATGTGGATGTTACTTAGACATGTAGCACCCACCTAGACCAGACCAGGCACCCCTGCTGCCACAGCAGTGACACAGCAGCCATCCCCAGAAGGATGTAGCCTGACACAGCCACATACACACACACAAGAACAACTCAAACAAACATAAAAAACAGCTCAAGGTGTTGACCTGGCCTCCAAATTCACTAGATCCCAAACTGATCTAGTATCTGTGGGATCCATAGAGGCCCCTCCCATCAAACCACAGGACCCAAAGGCCCCACTAACATAATCGTGTTGCCAGGCACCATAGGACGCCCTGAGAAGGCCCATGTCCATTCTCTGATGACTCTCAATCTTTGTAGAGGCAGAAGGGAGACCTACACAGTATTAGAAAGATGGTCATAATGTTATGCCTGATCAGTGTATGTCCTACCAACATCTAGATTAGTTTTGATTTAAAAAGTCATCCTTACACAAACATCCTATTGTATGATGGGATGCACCAAAGTCATCTTTTTATGACCCTTGTTATAGAAGGAAAAAAATATGGAATCTGCTCTGACCTCAAAAAATGTCAAACTGACTTCCTGGCACCTGACTTTCGTCTTGGAATACCAAGTGCAAGAGGATGACAAAGCTGATGCATTACATAAATATTCTTTCTAAGTTACTTTTTATCCTTACATAAACATTTCCTTCTTACACTTTTCATGAGTACTTCAGTTCCTGTAAATCTGTGAACCTGCAGCTTTCAGCTTTAAACTCTTAAACAGCTTGGTTTAGTGCAGGTTTCACGAGTTTCTCACTTTCTTATGCAACAAATAACCGCTACAGCCAGCACATACACAATCCCCTTCACATCCAAGGAGGCTCTGAGTGGCTGGGTCATTTCCTGCGTCAAACATCCTACCACCATCTGTCAGTCATCAAGCTGGGGAACTTAGAGCATCAACAGGAATAAGCGCTGGGTGCCACCCACCACCTGATGGCCCTGCATGACTCTCAGTGAGGGTATCACTTCGCCTTGTGCTGCAAAAACAACAGAATCGGAAAAAGGTATGTTCCCTCTTTGTTTTTGTCCCACTGTGTTCGCCTTTCTGTCTCTTTCTTTGGAGAGAGGGGCAAGACAGCAGGGGTTTGACAAATGTGCTGTATCTGCATTCACTTGTACTGCAAGTTTCTCCTTCTTGACACTCCTCTTGCTACATTTTCAACTGGGCTACACAGCAGAAAGCCTCATTACAGGGATGCCTGCCACATAAACAGCATCAGCACCATGCGGGTCACCCTAATGTCTACTGACACACACACACACACAAGTCAGACAAGGTGACGGGAAACCTAATCTCATGTCACGTCACTCTTCTCACACATGGCGAGGAGGTAAGTAAACGCAACGCTACACTCAGTGGCAGTAATGTATACGGGCCGTATTGAAGCAGAGCTCTGATTGACATGGCGAATGTAAACAGAGAAATATTGAACCACACATTCGCGACAGAGACAGAGAAAGAGGGAGAGAAGGAAACCGGAGCCTGGCTTGTTGGTTAAAAATGATTTCTCTGTCCACTTATTTATTGAAGAGTTGTCATTTGAGGGGAGAAAAGGGGGAGGTGGATGAGGAGGATAAGAAGGGAAGGCAGGGTGTTGCATGAGACATGGTGGCAGGGGAGAGTAATGAGTAGCAAGAAAAGACAGAAGCAGAACATGAAGGAACAAAGGAAGGACAAACTGAAGAGCCAGAGTGACTAAGGCCAGAATCCTCTGTGTAGCGATCTGCTAAGTATACACAGGGAAGAGGCATCTATTCTTTATTACCCTCCAGCATCTCTCCCCTCTTGGAGGATTTTTCACCTCATTCTGGCTGTCACCATAGAAAATTGAACCTGCAGATGTGTCCTCCACTCCTCCACAATTCCCCAACCCCATATTCTCTGCTATTTTTCACCAGAACCAGAATATATTTACTGAGAGGCTGATAACGACTGCTTTTAATTTCAAAATAAAGGACGGCGGTCTCAAATCTGAAATTAGATCAAGCTGAAAAACTTGGCGCAACAGGTCTGTTTGCTGCCTCTAGAGACGACTGAGAGCGAATCGCTTTACGAGAAATTCTCACACTCCATCCTTAATCACTCTTCTGTGCATGGCTCTGAAAATGGTCTCTGTTTTTATGTAAGAACTCCTTTCTTCTCAGCCTGTTCATGTTTTGTTTTTTAATTATAGTCATTCAGTTCGTTCTGTCAGTGTAGGTCTTGAAATTATGCTGAGGTGGAGAAGAAAAGGTGGATGTGTTGCCATTTATCATTAGCCATGAGCCAAACTACCCCTTCCCGGGAAAGGGTAGAAATAGAAACAGAATAAAATAGTTTTGTTTTGGTACACTATGTGCCAGGGGTAACTCAGGGATGTTTCACCATATGTCACGGACAACAATTGTGTTTCGGTGTGACAGCTTTATTTTCCTGGTAACAATAAAACTTTACCCGACAGTGCTAATATTTCAGGTTTGGAAGCACAGCGTATACAGACTGCATCTGAGGCAAGTATGGGATTTTCTTCTCATTTGAAGTTTCTTCTCAGTTTCTTCTGCATCGGCGAGCAGAAATTAACTGGGCAGCATTGTACTGGTGCCATTTGTATGTTTTGGTGTGACGTTATGTCTGGATATTATTTCGAAATCGCAGAGGGAGGGCAACCCGAGTCAAAAGTCCCTCTTCCCGTCCAAATAATATTCATACAGCTCATTACATATCCAATGCCCGAGGTTGCTCTTTGTGTACTCAGCCGAGGTATCTCAGACTAATGAGTCCGTAAAAGCGAAATATCTCCTGATCTCCTTCTTTTGTCTGGCATGGCCTACGGAATCACTCAGCTCTAAATACAAAACACACAAACTTCCCTCCAGGCCGCTATTGATTTTTCCAAATTTCTTCTCCTGCTAAATATACTGTAAGAGATGCTGTGAGATGTGAGCAGGGAAGGGAGGCTGGTCAGATGATAGGCGCTACACTCTGAAGAGAGCTGCTGGGCTCATGGGTCTTATGAAAGGAATGGCTTTACTGACTTACATTGCAGTATTTGTACGCTGTGTATATGCATGTATATGTCAAGCTTCAGGCCTCGAGGGAGTGCTATGATCTGACATTTGAGCTCGATCAGATCACCTCAGGCAGACATGATGTAAGTTTATGAGGGATTTCGTGCATGCAGACACACACTCTTATCTGTTAATGGAAAGAAAATGTATATTTCCCATCGTTCTGACAGTCAAATCTATACAACAGTTAAGCTGCCGTGGTTGCATCTTGCTGCACTGATTCTCACATGTGCGCTCTCTAATCCAGATAATCTGCTAATTGGACAACATGACTATTGATGTCTGCTTAAATAAGGCTTGACAGAACATGCATAAGGTGGATGGAGTCTCCCGAATACACACATAGACACACACAGGCACAAATGGCAGATTTCTTTTAAGAGCAGAAAGGTGCACAAATTGTAATTGCTACCATTACAAAAATCACTATATGCAATTCCACCCGATGCTTTTGCATCATGCGAGGGCACGGATGAACACGAAGAACATACAGCTTTAAATCAATAACAAGACAGATGTCTGGCTGAACGTATATAGCCATATGGTGTCAATGTCCCACCGCGAGCTGAGCCACACAGACAATCGATAAAGGTATGATACGACGTGACAGACGAGACTGTTTGAAGTCGGTGTGGCAGGTTTTAAATCCTCGGCTAGGTAGACTGGGACATCTAGTGGGCACAGAGGGCAAAGATCAGACTCCAGCAGTGTCGTTCAGAACAAGACACAGCATGAGGACGTAAAAGGATTTGAATCAAGGGACACAATCATTCGTATCAGTTTAACTACACTGAATTACACAAGCTCACACAGTTGTGGATACTTTAAATATATCTCAAAAGTTTCACTCAAGCATCTTTGTCAGTTTGCTAAACGTCCTTTTCAGATTAGTTCGTCTCATGACCTTAATTTCCTGTGTGAATGGACCGGGTCTACATGATATTCTTGTTACTCACTTGTCTTCTCTGCTAAGTCTGCCATATTAAAAGGGTAGTGTAATCTGTTATTGCAGTTCCACAAAGGCTGGGATCCTCACTACAGACAAATTAAAATAAGAATAATTAAAACACTTGCAGCAGGACAGGAAGCATGCCGAGGCTCTAGTGTAAAATGGCTCAAATAGCTCAGACTCTGCACCCTGAGTGTGTATAATACAGGAATATCTAACAAGCAAACACAGTCGGGGTCAGTTTTTAATCCTTAAATGCTGGTCACAGAAAGTGCCACTCACCTTTCCTCATAAACAGCCAGTAAGTCAGTGGGAAAATGGACATGAAGATCAGTGCATGAAAACTCGTGAAGCCCTCTTCAGAGCCGCTCAGGAGGACCTGTGAGTGAGAAGCCTGCATAGCCAACGCAGGTGAGCGATCACAATCAACGGGCAAGCGTGGGACTTTGTGTTATGAGGCAGCTATATCCAGAGGCAATCAGTATCATAGTAGGGTTTCCCCTCCTTCTGTGGGCGTAATCACACACATAAAGGTTGTCCCCACGTACCGTGTGAGTCCATACATGAACAAACACATGTTGCCGTGCGCCACCTGTTTTGATAAGGCGTGCTCGTGTTTTTTTTCCCCTCATGGTCCTTTTTGATACGAACAAAACAGCCACCTACTATCAATTAACTATTCAAAAGCTGTGAATGAGGCCATCCATGTCAGTCATTCCTTTCTAGTATGTCCAGTGACAGTGTGTCTCTTAAAGTGCAGTCGTATTAGTTGCTATATTATGCCCCATGACAAGACACAATGTGCGCGGAACGTGCGACACGATTGGGCTGGCATGGCACACAAACAACAAGTGCAGCAGCAGAAAATGGCAACACAGCTGTTTGGAAAAGGGGAAAACAACCATGCTGGAAATTTCCAAATTGGAAATCTGCAAGCAAACACAAAAGTATGAAATCGATTGTGTATGCAGGGCTCAAAATAAATAATGTATTATTTATGCCATGAATCCGGGAACTGTGAATTTCAGCGAGCAGGTGCCGGACGGCTAGAAATCTACCGGGAGAGAAGAAAGGGAATGGGAAAGAAGGCTGTGGGTGAAGAAAGACAGAGCAGCAGAACGAACCAGCAGAGAGAAAAGAGAATTACAAAATAATACAGGAGTCAGTCTGACTAGCAGGTTTGTGTATAAGAACCACACAGGCTGCAGAAAGGAATCTCTAAACATTAAACTTGGTTCAATAAAAAAGAGCAACTTCAATCAACTTCCACTAGAGGTCAGTGCAGATTAAAGTATTTACACGCGTTTCAAGCTCACACATGCCGCCAAGCTTCATTCACTGATTCACGCGCTCAGACTTGACTCTGCCAAGAATGTTCTGGTGGATGATCCTACAAAAGCTGCATCGCCACGTGGCTTTTCAAACGCTCTTCGCATTTCCACTAACCTGATAAAAGCATGCAGGAGTTTTGAGTTGGTGCCAAGTCTGTAACATCATCTCATCCGCTGGGGCTGAGCAGTGAACGGTGGATATAGCCTGGCACGCCGCCGTGTGCCTTGGGGTTTGGCCAGATATTAGGAATAGGTGCAACTGAGAGTCACCTGTTTAATCTATGAATGCATTCATCACAGGTAAAAGCTTTGAAAAAAAAGACCTTGAGCCGTACTCTGAACTGACATGTCCGCAACTCCTAATTGCAGCATGTACATCTTCTCATTCACCTCCTCTGTTGAGGAGACCGAATTCCAACTGAATTCATCAGTCATTATTTTCACTGACTCATACCAGGCTAGTTAGGGACAAATAATGTTGCTAGGCGCATATCCCATCCCGCGGCGTCTAATGAATGTCTCAGTGAACAAACAGGACAATGGGACAATGACAACAGGCGCGTGGAGCCGACGCTACGCTGATTCAGCAGCTGATCAAAAGGCACAGAATGATCCGGACTGTAACAAAGGACAAATCTGCCTGTGCTGCACATGCACACAGCCGCGCCAAAGTCAGAGAGGATGGACGGCACACTATTGATGAGCAAGCATAAAAACACATTTAAGCGCACAAATGAGACGGGTATCAGGAATCTTTACACACACAGACACACACATACACGTAAGGCCAATATGTCTGTGAGTCAATATGCGCGAGCAGTTGTTTACATTAGGGAGTGGGATATAATGTAGGAGGAGAGGAGAGTGAAAGCTGGGATTGGCTCTGACAGCCACACCAAGTCAAACGCTCCATTGTGTTAAACCTGTCAACTGTCACCAAAGAGAGCGAGCAAGGGAGAAATAGACTGACACGGGCGGAGAGAGACTGTCGTCATGGACACAACACACACCACCAGTCCCCTAACACACACACACACACACACACACACACACAGTTTTCCCACAGCCCCTGGTATTGGCAAAAGCGACGCCGACAGACATTCCCATTTCATCCATTATATCGTGCCTCTGAATGTATTGATCCAGCATATAATCCATGTAGTGACACACATGCGAACACAAGCACGTAATGCAGCGTTCGCTTCAGCCTTCATTTAAGTTGTCTGCATCCCTGCCTCTCTGATATTACCCTGAGGACATGTCAAACGTCATCATCGCGTCTATGCCCGTTAATATTCTGCCCACTTAGAAACGCACGCACAAATGAGAGGGGTTATTTCACATCAGAGTTGCCTCCCTGAAGGTAATTATTTCTAATCCTTCTCCCTTCTACTCTTTTATCTCTGGAGTGACTCTACTACAATTGCCTGCAGAGATTTCTTTTTGTAAGGCTGGCTACATCAATCCTTTCCTGCAGGAATATGATCATGATCATATTCAGACATTGTTTTCCAGTTTTCTCACCATGTACGCTGCTCTGTTAATCCACTCATGTGACTGTCCTCTGTAGTTCAGTTCGGTTGTCTCCATGCTTTAAAAAATGCTTCTCCCAAATTAACCACATCTTCTCACTTTTCCCAATTCACTTGAGGCGAATGGGACTCTTCATGGTGTGGCTCAAAGCACACATTTAAATATTTTAACAGCGGCATAATTTTCTATTACCAGTGTGCCCGGGACTCTGCGGGAGAAATACTGTCGCTTCAACAAAACCTATTGACAGTCAGCTCTGTGGATTACCCAGACTAACAAGCACACTCGGAGATGTTGTTAAATGTATGAGCACAACGAACATAATTGCTTTTTCACTCGTTGCATGTTTATGCGAAAGGAGAAGCAGTGGGGAAAAAAGAAAAGGCTACTGCGTTGTCTTATTCACTGCCTCCTGTATACAAGATACAGACGTTATGTGTTTGCTTTATGGATTTTATCTTTTTACACCTGTTTTCAGCAGAAATACAGGCAGCTACAAGCGTTGATGAAGTAACCCTACAGTTACAGTGACTTAGGAAAACACTGAGTTATTGTCGTTGTTTGTGATGGACAGGTGCAAAGAAACATTTGCAGAAGCATTGTCTGCAAATGCAATGTACATGTATGCACCAATCAGGCATAACATTACGAAAGAATACTGAGTAGATCTCCCTCGTGTCTCCAAAACAGGCGTGACTCATCAGAGAATGGACATGGACCTTCTGAGGTTGTCCTGCAGTATCTGGCTGTTGTTAGTGGGGGCCTTTGGGTCTTATGGGTCGAAGGGAGGGCCTTCTGTGGTTCATTTCACAGATACTTGATCAGTTTGGGATCTAGAGAATCTGGAGGCCACGTCAACACATTGAGCTGTTTTTCATGTTTTTTGAGTTGTTCCTAAATCATTTTTGTGTGTGTGCCTGTGTCATTGCTATGGGATGGGGTTGCATTGTCTGGTCTAGGTCGGTGATACATTTATAAGTAACATCCACATGAATGCTATGTCCAAACGTTTCCCAGCAGAACATTGTATTGTCAGAAGATGTCAATGTTATTCACTTCTCCTGTAAGTGGTTTTAATGTTGTGGCTGATCAGTGTATACAATATGTACTATATTAAATAATTCAGCTATCTGGCTGGTAATACATTTGCATGTTGGGACATTGGGATGTTGTCACCATTTTTCTCTGCAAAAAGACAAAAAACAAAAACGTGAACCTGAACTAAAAACCTTGAAACACAAGGCAAAAGAGAAAATGCTTCCTGCGATTCCTGGAAAACTGCTCTAGAGAGAACAGACACACAATCTCACACCTGATAAAATTGCTTTTAAGTGCTGCGCGCCCCTTTCTCACAAAGAACATAGGTCATGACGCGCTGCACAGAGTGGAGTGGGCATCCACAGCTATAAATAACCCTGAGAGGAATCAGATTTGGAGAACCGGAGGTGGGAACTGATGAGATCACACATACCCGCGTGTGTGTGTGTGAAGTGAGATCTGAGGAAATGGAAGACGGAGTCAGACTGACATCATGCCGACTCGCAGACGGACAAGCAGACAAAACAGCGGGGAAGGCAGCAGAACACGGAGGAGGAGCGGGCTGAAGACGACGCTACGACTGGCGAACAACTCCTGGTGCAACAACTGTGATGATGATGATGAGGAGGAGGAGGATGATGACAAGGTCCTGGAAGCAATGGTTCAGTGCTGAATGTTGAGCATGGTGTTGCAGTCACATGAATCTTGAAGTACATATGATATTCATGCACGCCCCTGCACCCATTCAAGGTCATCATAGATTCTATAACACACAGTTATGTTTAAGATAGACGTTCATGTATTATAAAGAGAGTTTTCCATATGAATGTAAATCTAATATCTTTGACTTTCACCAAGGGCATACTGTGAATACGTGCATGTGTAAAACAATAAGCAAATAAATGAAATACACTCAGGATTTAGAGAAGGTGGTGCACTGTATGTTCCTGTTTCACTACAAGATGAAAGAACGGCTTCTCTTAAGCCGTCATAAACTGACGGTCGGACTAATACGATACTGATGCGTTTTCCCTCTTTGCTCTTTCAAACCTACAAAGCAAATATTGAACTTTTATCTAGTGCACTGAAGTGGCTGCAAAACGAAACACAAGAACGTGCGCAGCTTTTTCAAAGCCAAACAAATCATTAATGATCGGAATTTCCATAACAAACGTAAAAAAAAAACAGCACAAAGACATTTATGGAATACAATTACCTTTAAAAAAGACACGGTGCCGTCCATTAGTTGTTGTTTTTTTTCTTTCCTGCAGCACCATTTATTGTGTTTGGGTGCACTGATCAGACAGATGCTATGCTGAAACTTCCTCCTCTTATCTGTTTTGTATACTAAGCTCTGCTCTGTTCCACCTAGAGGCGCACAAACGCACGCACGCACAATCTTTTCTGGGGCACACAACTGACTGACAGACAATAAATTGATGCAGAGCCACTTGAGGAAATGACAAGCAAGTGACACATTTGCAGTAATAGATAGAGGAGAGACACTCGGGGTTGTCAGTCAAGAGCGATGACGACGACGTCTCTCAGCGGGCCAAAAGATATTTATTGCTCCGATTACGTATTTATTCGATGCATTTGAAGTCTTAAGTCGAAGATACGTGGTCTAGATTGAATAAATCCCTGTTTTGCAGCCCTGAAATCACCATGATCGTCGGGGATCGCGTCAACGTTTTATATTCAGCGGTATGTGAAGCTGTGCGGTTCATTAAACGTGCTTTGTGTGAATG
This sequence comes from Planiliza haematocheilus, assembly GCA_005024645.1. Classification (NCBI taxonomy): domain Eukaryota; kingdom Metazoa; phylum Chordata; class Actinopteri; order Mugiliformes; family Mugilidae; genus Planiliza; species Planiliza haematocheilus. The sequence continues at coordinate 147,720 of SRSE01000845.1, read as the reverse complement.
TGAATGTGACACGCCGTGGAATCAATTGCGATCAGCTCAGATAAATAAGTGACAAAGTCTGAGGACAGAGGAAGAAGAGGTAGTTAGAATAAAGAAGGAGGGCAAAAGGAAGTGTGATAAAATAATAATAACTCTCACGCTCTCTTTAAGTTTGTGGGACTCTTCAGTCTCTCCCCGTTCCCTGGTTCTGCTTCCACCAGTCCTCTTTCTTTCTCTCTTTACGTATCACCTCACTTGAACGCACTTATTGCCACGATCTGTGCGTTTTCCTTCTGCGCCACCTCTCCTTCTGTCTCCCCTTCATTTACTCTCTCTCTGCTCACCCTCCGTTACTGTCTCTCTGTCGCGTTGACTAGAGGTCAGCCGCGCAGCCTCTCAAGGTCGTAGCTGTCCGAGGTTTGGCCTCCTCATGCCCGGGTGGCTGAGTAGAAGCGACAGCTCTGTCCCATTTGGGGCCCATCAGACTTTTAGTGCCTCTGACCACCGGGCTCCCTGGTGGATAGGCCTGATGTGCACCCTTTCTTTGTTCCCATTCACTGCTGTCCATTACGAAAAAAAATGTGACAGAGGAAAAAAAAAAAACGGATGGAGGTAAATGAAGCAGTGGCTGGAAGAGGAATGGAATCAATTGAAAGTTTCTCTGAATTTGTCCAAAATGCTAATATGGTCTTTTATTTTTACACTTAATTTGTACACACCATGTGCACTGTGTAGCACAGGAAGCCTTTACACCAGCCCCTTGTTGATTGATCCAAACTTTCTATCCATCTATTCATCTATATATCTATATAGTCCCATCTGCTCAAATATATATATATATATATATATATATATATAATTGGTGGACTGAAGAATGAGTGTGCGCATGTGTGTAGATCACGGATCTGGATCACCACAGCCATTTTTACACCTTGTTGTATCTGTTTAGTATTCTTACAGCGGCACTCCTTTGATGGATGAAGTGCAGCTACAGCCTTCAACCGAGGGTCTCAGCACATTTTGTTCAAACACAAATACCAAAAAGAAATTGCTGGCTCTAAGAATTCCCACTTTGGTTTCTATTATAATAATTTTAGTCTCCAGGGGATTTAAAGTGAACCCTTTCTACTACGACATTTTATTTACACCGCTTAATTCGACTATTCGGCAGACAAATCTATGATGAGATTATTCCCCTCTAGGTGTTTTTACAATTTGACTATTCGAGGACGTAAAACTAATAACACTGTCCCTCTTTAATAACATCAGTTGTGTGTGAGCGCAGTAAAGAAAAATGAAAAAACAGCCATCTGCACGATCCCAATATGATCTAGCGCTTTTATTAGAACTACTAATAAGGTGCTCATCTGGCTACAAAACAAAAACAATCTCATCTCCAGAATCACCTTTGCACCGAGAGGAGGCGTACATATTGTGCATGCAGCAGCGGGAGTGTAACTGAGAGATCCCTAAGGTGTTTAATAGCTATAGTTAGCCGGGATTTATTCACCGCTCTGATAGCTATAGTTAGCAGTAAATTTATCCGCCTGCCAAGGGAACATGTCAACGAAGGCTGGAAAATACACTCCCATTGAGTTAGTTAGCTTCTAATGACTGAGGGGCTGGCTGGAGAGAGCTGATTAGAAAATTAATTATTTATCAAAATACTCCTAAAAATTTCTCCTGAAAACTGAAAAATTGAGAATGAGTCATTAAGGTGTAAATTAAATGTTGAGAATTTTTAAGTCAGGGCCATAAGTCTTTATGTATGCACATGTGTGTGTGGGTGCATGGAGAGAGGCTTTTAGCAGTGTGGTGGGTGTCTGTGATGATTTCATCCATCGCAAGTGCTGTAACATAAACAGAGTCTGTGCTTTACGACTGAAAGCTATAGCTGTGTCGAGCATCTCCACCTATGCCTCCCCTTCAACGTATATGTATCTATTTTCTTTGATCCAGTCGCAGTTAATGAGTAACACACGAGTGGATATTTGTTTTCCCATTCACTTTAGATCCACTGATCTCCTTTCCCTGGCCAAAAAAAATGCAGATGATCATATCGTAGATTAGAAATACACAAACGGCCGTACTATGGATGCAGTTCTCTGCTAATCAAATTCTAAAAGACTGACTGTAGGCTGCTAATAAATCGTCTTGGTTCTTTAAACCTTAGCTCTGCATTCAGTACCTTTGGTCATTTCTGTAAAGTTATCAGGGTCAGTTGTAAGTAAAGCTTTATCCATGTCTTCCAGAGGAGACGGTTGCTCATTAAAGCTGTTTTTGGAGTCCTCCAGGCTGGTACACTGAGGCTGTTAAAATGTGTTGTTAATTCTTCCTTAAATGTGCATAAATCTAAGAGTACAATTAAACTGATCCTCTTGATATTCAGCAACCTGACACTTAACGTGAGGTTCAAATTTCTAACTGAAAATGAAACTTGTTGAGGTGTGGACACAGATCTTCAAGTAAGACATCCCCCTGCATGTTATTGTTTGCATGTACTGTATGTGCACACATATATTTTCATTGTTTTCAACAGTCAGAGGCCTGACAGTGCTGCAGCAGCTCTTGAAGACAGGAATTAGTGATTATGGAAGACGGAGTTGGATCAGAAATGAGTTGAGATGCAAAACTACAAGAAAAACAAAAAAAAAAGATATGGGGAAGAGAGAAAACAGATGCAGGGATTGAACAGAGGTCATACAGGATGTTGGGCTGAGCTCAACTGGCTCAGAGAGTTGAAGGAAGGTAATGAATGCATCTCCTGAAATACAGTAGCTTACAATCTGTTTAGGGGAGAAGTGAAAAAAGTCAGGATGTTCAACACCATTCTGTATTTCTGTATTCCATCCGAGCACAGCAGTATTCCCTCGTGTTTACGTAGCATACAGTGCATATTCTATATATTTTACTTTTACAATGCATCGTTTGCACATCCTGTCCTCAAATGGGGCGCTGCCGCTGCGAGCTTGACACACATTTATAACGGATGATTTAATGAATTAATGGACGTCGCAGCCAATTACCTTGACGACGCACATTCAGCAAGTTCTGAGAAAGAGAAAATACTAAGCCACGGCAACACAATGTGACGGAACCACAGCTGAAGGTGAACGGAGATGGACAGAGGACAACGAGACTCATCTGTGTGAGGCTGTACTTCAGCACCATGGACAGAGACACACAAACACAAGAAATCTGACCACAAAGATCACTGTCATATCTATTAATTAACTTCCTTAATATTCATCCATTCATTCATTCATCTTATGCAACCACATGTTGTGTGAAGGGTTGCAGGGGGGATGGAGAGGCGGGGTACACACCGGACAGGTCACCAGTTCCATTGCAGGGCCAACACAGAGAGACAGACAACCATTTACACTCACATGCACACCTATGGCCAATTTAGAACACGCATGTCTTTAGACGGTGCAAGGAAGCCGGAGTACACGAAGAGAACCCACGCAGACACTTCCTTAAGATTCCTTTTAAAATAGAAAAAGCGTTATCTGATTCCTCACACTCAGACCAGTCAAAACTAAACTAAACTGCGACAAAACCCAAGGTTCTGGTTCTCCTAATTCCAAAGATACACACTTTATGATCTATCTGTGTCCACGCTTTGATGGACTGGTGACATGTCCGGGGTGTATCCCGCCTCTCTCGATGATTTGATTTGAGAAGCGGGTCTGAGATTGGAGGGTCACTGATTTAAATCCCAAGACTGTGTGAGGTCGGAGTGAACGAGCAGCGCTGAGCGAGGCACCCGACCCCACCTAACTCCCCGCTGCACCCGACTACCCACTACACATCCTGTTCTTGATTGGCTACGATTGTGCTCACTACCCAGCAGGCGTGTTTTCTCACAGAGTCTACTGTACGCAAGAGAAAGATACAACCTGTATTTTCTCCTCTTTTTCTCCGCGTATTGAATTTCTCTTCACTCTCTTCTCTCCAATAGTCACCTCTAGTTTTGCTACCCTCCAAGCTCCTCACCCTCCAGACACGCACATACACACGCTCACGCTCAGACTGCTACTAATAGGAGTTTATTTTTAGCACATGCAAGGTGTGTGTATGTGTGTGTGTGTGTGTGTGTGTGTATACACATGATGGATGAAGGTGATGTTTCACACCTCTCTCGTGGTGGTGGTGGTGGTGAGGTGGATGGAGGTGAAGGGGGGAGAGGTGGAAGGCAGGGGCAAGAAGAGCTGTTACTACACGGGGAGAGGGGAGCAGTGGGGCGTTGGGCTGATGCGATGGGAGTGAGAGGAAGCTTAAGATCAACAGGCCTCTCTGCACCGGATGATAGAACTCCTCTTCGGAGAGATGAGGGATGACAGGAACAGCCCGATGTGCCGCGCCATCCAATTAAAATACAGCTCATACCGGACTTAGCTGTAGGCCAAAACTGAAATTTAATCACCTGTCATTTCTAGCGTCTTGTCTTTCTCTCACTATCTCAAGAGAGGACGTCGGGAAGCTGGTCAGAGGTGAGGAGCCACTAACGTTGCTATAAATCATGTTTGAAGTGGATTTGAGAAGTGGAGGCTGCACATTGATATGGATGGTTCAGAATGTGACAGGAAAAGCAGGCAACTCAATCAGCTTGGGACAGAGCGAAATGTGAACAGCATGGAGCAGATTAGGCTAAAAGAGTGGGACTGATGCCAGAGAAAACAACGGATAAGGAAGCAAGCAACAGATACACAGAAGGATTACACAGCATACACGGAGAGCACAAATAACTGCAAACCAACTGTCGCTTTTCCTTTAATAACTTGAGCTGGATGGCCACTGGATGAGCTGCACGTGCGCAGCAGCAATGCAGTTTTTAAATTTAGCTCTTTTGTTGACCTTGAACTTCCACGAGGAGTTTATTTTTAGGCCACCTTTTCATCTTCATAGTGAAAGTGCGAGTCAGGAGGTGTCAACAACAGACAGAAACGGATCAGAAATGATTTCAGCGAGAATCTTCACATGTCTGGCGACAACGAGCGCGTTCTTAAAACGGGTGTGAGCGCTCAGACGTCACGCAGTGTGGCAATTTTCCTTCATTTTTCCTTCTCACTTTCTACCTTCCCTCTCCCTCGCTTTGTTACAGTTTTTTTCTACCATGTCACACAATCAGTTGTCAGAACTCGCGCTGCAGGCGGTGAAATAATAATCTCAAATGAAGTGGAACAATATCTTGTAAATGAATCTGAACATATCTCTTTGTTTCTGCCCTGCGAGATGTGTCAGTCCACACCCGATGTGTCAGAGCTGCTTCCTGCTGGGTTTTCGTATTACCTATTATGCACTGATATGAGACAAGACCCTGCTCGGGGTGTCTCTTCTTCACCCCACGCTAAAGCACACAAGCAGGAGACTATAGCTTAGTATAAGTTATCCTCATGTTAATGAACAATTCCCTTCCCACTGCGAGTGCCATTACCGCACGCTATAATATGGCTTAGTACTCTCCACGCTAACCCCCCGCAAGCTTTTGTCAGAATTTACCATTACGGTCACCACATGCTTTATTCACTGTGGCTGAAATTGACAGTAATTGTAAAATGTTGTCAAAAAGAGAGGAAAGTGATGGACATGTGTGTAATGACCTTTGTCACAAACAAGATGGAGGTTGCAGAGGTGGCACTGCTAAACTTAATAAACTCCACAGGTGCTTGAAAGAGGAAACACACACATGCAAAAAGCTCATCTCACTAATTTTAAGGCATCAAATGAGATTCTCACTTTCTGGGCTTTTTCTACATTTAGTAGGGTACGTAGCGCGTCTGTCAGTTCAGAAAAGCTGCTAATAGGGTTGCCAACTCCCTGAAAAATAAATAAGGGACATCTCATTAGCAGAGCCCGCCGACCCGATTGCTTTCACCCTTCCTGGTGTGGTAAATTTTGTTATCTCTCTTTTTTTTGTGTGTGTGAAACAATTTTGTTGTCTTCTGGTATCTTCTTCGCAAGCAACAGTACCTCGACCAATGAGATGAGCAGGATTTCCGCTGTCGGCTCATTGGTCACAGAGCAGGAGACAGCATGGGAATAAGTTTACCATAAATTTTCATATGAAGCGCCCTGTTATTCATTAACTCTATTGACATTTTACATTTTTGATTCTCACGGCAATACGGGACAAAGTACGTCCTGTCTCAGCTCAATACAGGACAAATACTTTTGTTTCTAAATATGAAACGATTCCATTTTTCAGGGGATGGTTGGCAAACCTAGCTGCTAACAATCCAGGCAGTCAGTTTCCTACGAGCAGTTTGAGAGTGTATGTGTGTGTGTCATTCAGCAAGCTGTTTCAGCTTTGAGCCGTGTGTGACGTACATCATTTGTTCTGAATATAAGACCCGCCCCCGAGCGCTGCCACTGCACAGTTTCAGACCACACTGTACACAGTTAGCGGTGACGCTAATGAAGCCACATTAGGTTTAAGCAAGCATCTATAAACATTGACAGTGAAGCGTTCCTGGTGTGAAAGCTGCTCTGTGCTCGGCTGTAAAGCCTCCCAGCATCAGGAGAAACTAGAGCAAAGTGGCATTACTTAGCGTACATTTACCGGGAAATGCGCTTATCCGCTAGCCCGCCAGGTAGCGAACAGATGCTAACTGCCGGCTAAGTAGCATTAAGTTCACCGACCATTCAGAAACGTCTTGTTTAAACCTTTATTGTCAAACGCCTTCAAGGGTCTCCTGTTGTTCTGGGTTCAACTCCGGTATAAATAAATGAACTGATGTCGCTGCCCTACTCTACGCTACTCTACCGATATGCTGAGCGGTTGCCACAGCAACGATACTAGAGAGGCGGGGTTACAGCTCATGCTCAGGAAGGAGGAGGTTTTCTCCAGAGGCCTGTTCAACAGAATCATTGAGCATTTTTAACCAAAGCATGTAACAGACATCCCATCAAGTCAAGAAAGCAACATATCAACTTCTGGAAATGGATGTCCCACCAAGTTTAATCAGAAGGTTACCAATGTTACCTCTGGGTGTGGAAGCTTAGAAAACTCAAAATCACAGCCATCGGTTATGGTCCTAAAATATGGTCAGTCAGTACAACTGCAAGCACACTGACTCCTCATTGAATAACAGTGTTACACAGTTTTCATAAACAAAATAATCAACAAAATAAAATGTTATAGCAGCCCCATCTCATACACACAGGCCCATCTCTACGGTGATGCCAAAGCTGAACAACATCTTTTATTCATAAGTGAAAGGCTGATAACAAAGTCTCTTTGGTTATGGCCAGAAGTGGGCTGCAAAGAGAATCAGCTTCAAGGTAGTACAGCTGAAAACCAGAGTCTGTAGAGATGTGTGTGTGCCTCTCTCTGTCAATCTGAGTTTGAGATGTGTGTATTTACCTTCCAATGGTGGGGAAATATAGACACCAGTGCAGCAGAAACGCAAAGCAGCACACGAGAGACATAATCAGACGCTATTAATTAAAAAGTACTGAGGTTCTAATGGCCTTTAGAGGAAGATTAACACCCATTTTCATTTGGTAACATGTCAGAGCTCCTAACAAATGACACCTACTCTGGAAAAGGAAATGAATGGGACTGTTTCTTGGCACTCACATGTATACGCTGGAGCCTCTTGTAGAAAGAGGTTGGGTAGTGGAGTTTATGAAATGAAACAAATCAAAGGAAGCTATTCTCTGCGAGAATAAACAGCAACCGGTGTGTTGGTGCTCACATTAATCTGCACACATGAGATATTGATTCAAGGCTATCTATTTCAAGCGAAAGTCATTTTTCAAGCCAAAACAGCACGTTTGTGTACACGTGTTACTGTGAAATCAAGTTATTAAGGCAAAAAAAAAAAAAGAAGAAATAAATAACTGCAGTTTGTCACCGTGAAATGACTGGGAAACAATCATTTGTTATTTAGCAAAAAGCAGTGTGTGCAGATGCATCCAGCTGTTTCCAAATGTATGAATGTAAACAAGCTGAAAATACACCAACAACCAGGAGGAATGGGATTGTTTGACAGCTTGATTACTGAATCATTGACAAGGCAGTGAGAAACCGTCCAGAAAAAAATGCCACTGAACTGAAGGCTGAACTATGTTTACACCAAGATTAGAATAACACTAATAATAAGAATAATAGCCCAATAAGAACAACACTCCTGCACAGTACCAGTGACCCGGAAGTTTTAACAGGATCAAGAGGGGGGGGATTTACCCATAGATAATCTGTTAAAAGGGACAATATGAAGACCTAATAACCAGGTAAATTTGAAAGATTAAACATTTAAGTTGTAAAAGATGGCCCTAACATAAAGTCATGACACAAGAAATCTTAACTACAGTGTTAATCGTGCAATGTCAACACTGAATAACTTGTGGATATAATATGTTAAAAAACATAGAGATAAAAAGTACACATCGAGAGAAACATTCCTAAATACGCTTAAAAACCATAATAGTGCTTAAAACTAGTACTGTTGAGAAGTGAAAATGATGTAAACACGTGTTTATGTCACATTGCTCATTAATTTTTGTCTGTGTAATGTACCTGCGATGTGATATCTTGTTTTTTCTTCATCTAAACGGTGTGCTGCCACCAGCTTATTGTCTTCTAACACATTAAGAGAGTTGGAAGTGGGTTTGTACAATGCATAAAGTAATTCAGAGAGAATTAGTCTCGTCGAATTGTGATTAGTGTGAGCAGATGAGCAGAGCTCGCCCATAAGCCAAACTCCGTTGGCAGTTACTTGTCATGTGCTAACAATTTTTAGTTGTTTAGTTTTCTGCAAAGTAATTTAAGTTGCCATTTACTTGCATTTAAATGTATTTATTTATTTACACTACAGCAAAGCTTCTGTTTCTTTTGTCCAAATCCCTGTTGCGATTATTTCCTGCCACATTCAAGCACTTGATCAGATCGCCTCTTTCTGGATGACGCTTCAGGTGATGTGACGGGTTTCCGCCAGGGACAAAAAACAAAAACAAATGACGAGTTGTTCAGACAAGCACTTTAAAAGATGAACAAAGCTGGAATAGATGTGGGCAGCACTGGTCAAAGCGTGGATCTTTTTCAATACGGCGAGTGTAGCGTTGTCAATAAAGGAGGGGAAAAAGAGATTTCTGGGCAGAACCATTTTGCACAGTCAGAAAAAGTTAGATTGCGATTGATGTATTGAGGCGAGCCACACCATTTATCTTAGTGGAACGTTTTATTTAGCATGGAAACTCAGATTAGAATACCTTCAGTCAGGTTAAAAGCTTGTTAACATAGCCATGCTAATACTTGAGTTTCCTACAATGATAATTTAACATGTCAGCTTTGAATTGAGCTATTTTACATACTGACTAACATAAAGTGAGCATAGTCATTATCAGTAAATATATATATATATGTTTAAATCAGTGGACAATCTTTATATTCATCTCAAATGTTTTTACATCATGTTAGAACGAGCTCCAATGGCTGCCTCTTTCTAGTCTCCGTTACGTGTCGTAGACGCCACAATGACACAAACCAGAGGTATGTGACACCGACGCCGATAGCAACCACTGCGGGAGGACCTGTGCTGTCAGCTCGGCCTGTTTGTGTTAGATAAGAGCATACTTAAAGGACAGATCAATAGCGCTCACGTGGATTCTGTTCAGTCAAAGTCACAACAGGTACAGACTAAGATATCGTCATGCAAAGGCGAAGATTAAAGGGAGGGTGGTGGTGCGTGCAGCACGTTTGTCGTCCCTGTATATGTGTGTGTGGGAGAGTGTACCTAACTGGGGAAACAAGCTGAATTATATTTAAAACATCTTAATTGCTCTAAACTGAGCTTGTCTCACTATTAGGTAAATTGACACAAGGAAAGCTCTGGGGCTGAAGGAGATAAGGAGATGTGTGCACCAGCATAGCCTTGTTTCCCCTACAGCACCTAATGAAACAAACTAATTAGTGGGCAATGTAGGGAAAAGAAAGAAACCAAGGTGATTACACATGACTGTCATCAGTAATGCATACATACAAACACAAGCCTTGCCCTGAACCGTGTGACGTGTAGGTCTGCTGTGGGACAGGCATTTGAATTGTAATTATATTGACAGAATCAATTATAGCCACTATAGTCCAGGAGCACACTGTGTGATATCTGTAGGCGTGTAAACACATTAAAAAGATGGGAGAGCATTTCCAGCCTGGCGCGCTGGCTTTAACCAGTGAGGTGGAATAAAACCACCAATTAACCGGGAGCTTCAGTAATGTCATGTGTCCTTTTTTGCATAGGTTAAATAACTCTTAGGGTTCGTGCACAGTTTGACGGCGGAGTAAATTCTGTCTCTCCACGCCCGACTTAAATGGCACGTCCCTCAGCACCTTGGCACAGCAAAAAATGCCACAATACACAAATACCAAACTCTGAATGGCCTTGATGAAATCCCTATGTAGCAGAGCCATTATACAGTTCAGCCCTCCCCGGCTCCCACTGCACAGAGGCAGACGTCTCTTTCTCTTTCTCTCTCTCTCCCCCCTCGGAACAGACACGCAGGAGCCAGTAGTCATGGTAACTCCATTCTGGGTAAACTTAAGGATGTGTATGTGCATACGCTCACACACATACACAATGTTTTTAATAAATACTTCATGGACGGGAGCGAATGGGCTTTGGGTCTGTGGTCGCTGGTTAGCTGTCTAAACAGCCCAGTGTCAAACTCAACAGCGTTCCTATAGCCTTAATAGATGATGCACACATCTTAATGAGGGCAAATTAGCAAATCCACTCAATGGGAGAGGATTAATTATCTATTTATATAGTGTTAAAGTGCATATTTGTGGTAAATAGCTGAAATGATAAAAAGTTGTTTGTTTTTATCTCACCTGACTTGTGAAGATATCCAAAACATCAATGTGTCAGCACATCTGTGCTTTCATATTTCCCTGCACCATCAGTGTCATTCACCCACCAAACACATCAGTCCCTGGACTTTTAACAGTATTTTTTTAATGCTGAGCAGTATTTAAAAATGTTTCAGCAGTGCATTAGGTCTAGTATCAACAGCAACTACATAAAACAGTGTCCATCAGTTGTACTGTTTGATTGTTTGAGTATTAAATGTTAAAGGACTACACCTCTGTGCATATGTCAAAAAAAAAAATCTAAAAACATCAGCTTTCATCAGCATGTTACCATTCCCAGCGTTATCGCTGTGATCGAGACGTAATCTCACATGGGCTACAGATGCGTGCGTGTGTGCCGGTGTGTGTATGCATGCGTGCGCTGCTCTGCAGATGTCACAGTCTGAAGAGATAACGAGGAGAAAAGCCGAAGTGGCGATGAGCCGCGCGGACGTCAAAATTAGCATTCACACACCGCTCCATTGACAAGGTCATCTAAACACAGCGTTACCTCCACCCTCAGGATCAACTGCAGCGATTCAATAGCACACCACTTTGTTGCATCTTCCCCCTAGGCGATGGGAGCTGCTGCTCAATATCGCTCGTGAGAAAGAAAGGGGAAATAGGTGTAAAGCCTAGCAGGAGGCTGCCAATAGGCAACATTACAAAGGACACTTCATCCAGCCGGCACTAAGCTCAAAGAGTATGTGGGCACTGAACGAATAAGACGTGCTAAGCGCTATGAAAAGAACCTGAAACTGCCTGTACAACTTATTCTAATCTTGGTGCACAGATTAGCATTATAAAGTTGTGTGCAAGTGTACAGAGGGAGCTAGAGAGGAGAGGAGGATGGGGATGGATGAGTGGATGTCATACTGAGAGCTGGATGGAGGATAAAAAAGGCTGTGTGCGTGTCTTTCTCCCACTGAGAGTTTCTCAATGGAGGTGGAATGCCACACGCTTCCAGAGAGGAATCTGTCTGACTGCCGGAGAGGGAACAGGAGGTGAGAGGATGGCAGAGCTGTGAAGGAAAGAGGAGCAAGGGAGTCCAAAGGCAGATAGAAAGGTGAAAAGAGTCACTTCACACCAGCAGCTCTGTAATTCTTGCCTTGTGTCCTGATCTTTGATTCAGTTATTAAGCGTAAGAACTGAACAAAGTGAAACGATATTTGCTCAGAAGAACACGCACATCATGCAGGGAATAATGACAACCACCTTCAAGTATGGTCTCGCTCTGTACAGATGAAAGAAAGCACTCACGCAGAGATGCAAACTGTGGAAGCAAACATCCACCTATGCTCTTTAAAACAGTGTAAATGTAGATGAGAGGTGAATCTACTTTCACATCATTTAGACCGAAAACAAAGTGAGCCACAAAGACAGGATGCCAACCCATCTGAGAAGACCTCGACCCTCGTTTCTTCAAAATGCACAAAAAAAAGTTTAGGTGCGGCCGCGTCCCCTTCTCTCCTGCACTCTGAAGGACAGGAGCGGCCCCGCTTGCAAACCTCTGGGTGGAGGAAGTTTTGGCTGCCTACCTTGGGTGAGCGTTCCCATGAGGAAGCGGTAGAAGTAGCGAGCCACCTTGGTGAGCTGCCTCTTGCACCTTTTCCGGCACTGGCTCATCTTGACGCCGCTGTGGAGGTGCTGGTAGGGATGGTGGCGCTGGTCGGCTGGTCTGCCGGGGGAAGCAAGCTCTCAAGGTAGGAGGGGAGGAACGGAGCACTGTGAGTGTGTGTGTGTAGGTGTGTGTGTGTGTATGTGTGTGTGTGTGTATGGAAGTCTGATTACCGCTGCTTCTCGTCTCCTCCTCACTCACCCCCTCTCTCTTTCCCTCTCTCTGTAGTCCTCACCCCTCTCTCTTTCTCTCCGAGCTTCTCTCCACCTGTAGGGCGCTGGTTGTCAATCAGCCGGCGGCACTCTTTCTCCTCCCCCTCACGTTCTGAGCAGCCCCGTCCCAGCCTCTCATTGGCTGGAAGCGGAGTGTGGCGGAAAATTACGGACCGGCGCACTTGTCAGAGTGCGCGTGTGTGTGTGTATGTGTGAAAGGAGTATACTACGAGGAGGCCGGCTTGAGTGGCAGGTGGTGGTTTTTCTCTAGCTGCACATGTTGTTGATGCTATTTTTCTCCCCTTCTATTTTTCCCTCCTCTCGTGGCTCACGAAGACGACAGCTTTTGAGAGAGTGCGCGTGCATCTGTGTATGTTTGAGCCAGCAGGAGGTTGAGTAAAGTGACAGAGGAAACAAAGCAAACCCATTAATTAGCATCACACACATCGCCTGCCTGCCTGTCTGTCTGTCTGTCGGTCTGTCGTCTCTTGCTCGCTCATTAATGGCACTCATGCCATCGAGAGGCAAGGGATGGAAAGTAGGCGGAAAGACGGAGCAAAAGGGAAAAGTGAAGAAACGTGAAGAGACAGGTAGGGAGGTGGAGACGGGGCAGAAGGGGGAATGCATAATTAATATCTTCCCCTGCTTTCTCCGGTGCAGTGAAATTCAAAAAGAGGCAGAAAAAGCCAGACGAAAGAGAAAGAGGCTGCTGAACAAATACAAGCAGCAGTCGATGAACGGATTATTATCTGGCAGCAAAGGAGGAGGAGGAGGAGAAGAGAGAAGAGGGGAAGCAGGAGGAGGAGCTTTTAAGTCCTTTGCGACTGAGGGGAAAAAAAAAAAGGTATTTATGTAAAGCTTTTCTGTCTTGGTCCTTATCATTCAGCCTCCACTCTCGCTCTGTCTCACTCGGAGGGAACGCTGGCAGAGTCACGAAACATGGAAACACACTCACCTTGTGTTCCCTGGTGTCACATTTCTATTGTTTGTCCCTCCACACCTCCCACATTACCCTACTAAACTGCTGCCACTCCACCTTTATTCTCTTCTCTTTTTCCCTGATGCTGAATTAAAAGTGATTACCGTTGCCACGGCAACCCCAGACTCCCTCCATGGATTTTTCTGGTAGACTGAGCGGCACACACACACACACAAACACGCACACACGCATACACACACCTGTGCTTCAGGTCAGAGTGAAAATCAATCAAAAGTCAGTCAGACGCTTCCTCTAAATGCTCGTGCTCTGCAGGCGCTGGCTTGTGTTCTCATTCAGAAGTCACAGAAAGAGGTCAGAGTACAGTCACCGCCAAACTGAGTAAAGTTACACAGAAGGACTTGATGCCGAGCAAAGAACGCGTGGGTGAACACAGGGGGAAGACTTTAAGGCAGGGCATTTTAGTATTTTATGATGATGATTCAAGGATTAGCTACTAATTATTAATTTTGCCTCCTGGCTTCTTGGTGCAAGGTTCCACACATCAATGCAGCCAGTGAACCACTATACAGTGCATAGTATGGGCGCTAGATATTTTAATTGGTAACTCTTCTTAGATCAAGAAGGCTATAATCAATTTTTCTATTTTAACAATGGATCACGTGGCCACTGCACCACTTCCTAACCTTCTTGCTCATTACTTTCATTTTCCCATCTTTGTATTCTCAGTCTTGGTTCACTTTTAACGTTCAGGTCAGCTGTATCTTCAGCCACATGTAGCCGAACAGATACTTGATACCCAGTGCAAACGTTTGGTGTAATCAGATACATCATAGAAATAAGTGAAAAGCTGAAGGAAAGTGTAAATGAATAGATCTCAAACGTTAAATAGCGATACTGAATTATCTCCCAGCCTTATATTATGTTTGGTTGTTTCTTTTGGCTCACCACCGCCTCCCAGTCGAACACCTCACAGCATTAAAGCATCCACAGTGAAACTCACTGCACCACAGGTATATTTGTGTTGTGTGGGCAAGTGTAGTGGACAGCAGTCAGCTGTAGTCCAGATCTTTATAATCCTGCCAGTGCACTGGACGTCTAGTTAAAAAATGTTGTGTAATCCATACTACACTGCTACAGAGAACCAAGAAAACAATTGTTACTCCTGTAGATTTAGCTGTAAACCTACATTCTCATAATGATAATTTATCTTATTGGTCTGAGGCTGATGATGATCAGCAGGAATACATTCACAATCATCTCTTTGGTTCAGCTACAGCTGAACGGGCAGGTTATGGTCAACACTTGCAAGGCGCACACAAAAAAATTCATGCTTTCACGTCCACGTCTCGCCTCCCCAGCCTATAAATAATAGAGTCTGCTTGCTAGATCTCTCAAGCAAGAAGGCAGACAGACACAGTCTTATACCTAAGTTCATGCTTTGAGAGGTAAAAACTGAAGATCAATTAAATTGATGGATTGAGTAAGGGTGAAGGATTACAGGCGGCCAATAGTAAGGTGTGGGGTGTAGATCTGATGATGAAAGGTTTAAGCTTCGTAAAGCCCTCCCTCGTGTTAAACTACTCATCAGTTAAGTAAAGGATATGCTACAGAATCTACAGATGAGTCTCAATTAATTATTCAGATTAAGGATAAAAACTGAAATTAAATGAAGGGCAATATAAGACTAAATGATTACTTAACTGGGCAGCACAGTGGTGTGGTGGTTACCATTGATGCCTCACAGCAAGAAGGTTCTGGGTTCGATTAGGATAGAGATACATAAAATGAAAGAATGAATGAAGGATTATTAGTATCTGGCAGCAGATATTACAATTACAACCAACATATTCTGCAAAACACTACAAGTCCATGGCTCGGTAGCTGTGGACCTGTGACCTAACTATGACATCTGTGAAAAAATCTGAGAAACTGGGATTTATGGTTTTGAATGAAGCCAGATGATTGTGATTGTGAACGGTCTCTTTTGAAACAAAATCAAACCTTGTAAACACACGTATCAAACGGCAATGGCACAAAAGGACGTACGCAACTTTGTGTTTTTACTGCTTACCCTATCCTGTATCCCCCAGTGATTTACCTCTTCAAATGATTGCTTTCAGAGGAAACTGCTTCCAGACAGTCTTTGAAAAGAACTGTAAATTTACCTCTAGAATTTTTATAGATAGATAGATAGATAGATAGATAGATAGATAGATAGATAGATAGATAGATAGATAGATAGATAGATAGATAGATAGATAGATAGATAAGGTCAACAGATTCTTTAACAAAAAGGTTAATTTGGTTTTGTCATTTTGTTCATTCTTCACTTACAACAGGGAAACATGGCTGTATATGTCATTTCAATACTAAGGATATTGTAAAAAAATATAACATCTGTCCAACACTGGAATCAACAAAATGTTTCTAACTAAAATTCAACGAGACATTAACCTGATGTCTGATTTTGGTTCCCAACCAAACTTCAATGTCCATCCAACATTGGAAGCTGATGACAATCCAGCACTGGGTTAGTCTAAATCTAAATCTAAACCAGTTGACATGAAAAGTGTTTTCATGTCAACTGGACTTTCATTTCCAACCAAGCCGATACAATTTTAGATGGAAGTCCCAAATTTTATAGCAGAAATAAACGTGTTCATATCTTCACATTTAAGTTACATCAAGGCTAATTCAAGACATGTCTCCTTTTACTGACTTATGGGTGTTCTTCACAGCTTGTTCATCTCTCTGGAGTTAGGTGGCGTTGGGCACTGACGAAATTGATCTACGTGTCCTGTATGACCCATTCACAGACAAACTGCTCTAGAGCACAACTAGAGGTCATAAACTTCACAGAGTACCTTTAAAACACATGCTGAAATTTCCAATCTCATCACATCATGTCTAACAATATTGAAAGAAAATAGATATTTAAACAATAATATAGTCCTCACTCAAATACGTGTTTTAGCACTTCTTCCATTTACACACAAACCCTTGAGTAAAACACTGATTCTGATCTCCCATGGCATTTAAGCAGTCATATCTTTTTATTTTATGCCACTTTAAGAAAAAGTACATAAAAGACAAAGCTTGTACCTTCTTGAACATACATATGCTGCTGTTTTTCACAACTATTTTAGCCCTAAATTCTGTTGCCACTGCTAGAGCGCCTCAGCCTCTTATAAATAAGAAACCAGCTTGGCGAGGAAGGTTTATGCACACATCAGTTTCTTTCAGGATCTGCACCACAACCGTGACTCAGGCTTGAAGTCGGGAAGGCAGTTTGATTTCTCTCAGAATGTTAGCTGTCATTCAGGGGTCTGTCTTCCTCCTCGAAGAGCTTTACTTAGTTCCACACCAAACCCTTTCATCTCCAGCTCTGGCACTGTGGGTGAGGTAGAAGTTGTCAGACGCTCCGCAGATACCTGACAGGTTTTACGGAGGATGTAGGGGCCCTTGCCTGCAACATCGAGGCCCCGTCAGTGGAGCGGTGGTGTAATTACACAATGTCAGCGACGAGCAGGCTGTTAGCCAACAGGAAACTTAAGATGAGGGGTAGGAAGGAGGTGATTAGAATGAGATGAGGTGGGATGCTGCCTCAGAATGTCGTCTCACACGGGCGGATTTAAAATCTGTGACACGTGTCCATGATTTTTTGCCAAACCCGGCCGCCTGTTCTCATAATATGTACTGCGTGCGTGTTTCAGCATGTGTTCCCATCTAAGAGTCTGACTGCCACCAACATACCCAGAGTGTGATCCTAGCAGAACAGCCCATTATCAACTATTACAATAGAGTAAAACGCAGACTAAGGACAAAGCGCTTCACGCTGCAGGCCCTTTTAGCACCAGCTGACAAAAGCTTTTTTTCTTTTTTTTTTGCATTTCTGCTAATATGTTAATTGAGACTTGAGTCACAAGCCAGCTGCTCTTAATTGTGCTATTCCTCTCGCAAAGGAATAAAAATAGTGTTTGTCTTGAAATGCCAGCGAAGGGAAGGGACAAAAAAAAAAAAAGATATGATAGTGGACAGACAGGGAGGCAGCTATAGGTCAAACAGACAAGAAATACTGAGATAAGCAGCAGGCACACTTGCTGCACCATTGACCTGTTGGTGATTCTCCAGATCTGCAAGCTGTCGGGGTGATTATAGCCAACATTTGGATGGAGACCCTGGAGCCGTAACACCTGCCCTGACCATCAAGTGACTGTCAGAAACATCTTCAAGTAGCCAGGAAATCTAGAGTAAAGGATAAAGCTACCTGACTGTCTGACCTCACCTGCTTGCCTCGTTTCTTTCACAGCTTATTTTATTTTTTTTCGTTTTCTAAATCCGATTTGTTTGAACCGAATGACATTTGAGAGCAGAGAATCTATTTTATGAAAGACACACTTTGTGTGTCTGCGCGTATGTGTGCGCGTCGGGAGTGACAATATAATGATTTTCCTCAGATTCGGAATTGGTGCAGCAGTCTGTATAGGCTTCCACTGGAGCACAAAGGCACACAGGAATATTGGAGGGCAGATGTGACACTGACACTCAATTCAAGTATCTGGCACGCACGCACACACACACACACACACACACGCATGCATTTGTTTTTAACACTATTTATGTGGCAGGCAAAGGCACCAGCTGGTGAAACCCACTCAGCAGTCTATTCACTGGGAACATGTGACTGTGGAGGGAAGGAGAGGAGAAAGGGAGGAGAGAGGAGAAAGAGGGGAAGGAGAGGGAGGAGAGGGGGTGAGGCACAGGTGGAAACACTCGTCCTCAGGGAAGGTTAAGCCCTGAATACGAACAAAAAACGCAGGCAAGTTTTTCGCAGAGCCGAGGCCGATAAACGCTTCTAACCTAATCCTCTCCCACTTTAAGTTCGTTGGACTTTGACCTCAACTGACCCCTGTGAGTTATTCATAGTGAAAGCAGCAACCGCACTTTGTATGGAAAGGAGACAAGAGTGAGGGACTGTGGCAAAAAGCTGCAGTCGAGTTGAGTCGGACAGCCTCCAGCAGCGTTCAGTCGGTACAGGACGACACAGAAGTGCTCACAACCAGTCAGAGCTCATCCTCATTTAATAAAAGGTTTCCACACCCAGAAACCGTTGTATATGTAATTAAAACTGGGTATTAAATGCTTTCCAGGTGATCTGTGATCTCTATGTATGTTTGAGCCTCCATTTCACATCACTACTCATGTAAATCAGTATCAGTTTGCCACTGCTGACCTGACCCGGCCCACTCCCACTACATAAATAAATTGAAAACATGAATAAATAATCAGACACAGAGGAAGGAATTAGAAGATGACAGTTTTCACTATTGATCTGTCGGATATTGAGGCAGTCAGGGGTTGAAACCCAGGTGTTATTTTTGGAATCCTCATTTACCGGACGCTTTTTAAATAACCAAATCAATCCGGCGTGGACATAAACAAGGCTGGAGCGATGATAATTCTGCGCAGTCTGAATGTATCAAGCCTCTCTGACTAATAAACGTCACCATCGCTGCTCAGCCAACATCCAAAGCAATCTGCCGTTTGATCGGCTGAGAATCGTGCAATTTCCCATCGTGCCCGGGGCCGAGCAGTCAGTAGTAACTAGGAAGTGTGCTGCCTGCATTTGCATGACAGAGCAAGTGGAGATTAAGTCAGACAGAAATCTGTCTGGAAAGCTTTGTGCCGCAGCCGCCGGTGATCGCTTCTGAACACCTTTGCCTCATCACAAAGGAGCCCATTACCTGGTAATCGGAACGGATCGTGACACATTACACGCTAAAAAAACTAGAAACTACTATTAAGTATTTGCACATTTCTGTTACCTAAGAAGTTAGCTGCCCAGATTCAGATTGTAGCTGTTATCTATTCATAGTAAAGCAATGCATAATTAAAAAAAAAACAAAAAAAACAATGGACAGGGCAATTATCTGCACTGAGAATAACGAGAATAACTTACAGAGGGAAGAATTCATCTGACAAGCTGCTTATATATGCAAAATGACAGTCAATGATGATATATCAAGTAGTAGGTTTGATCTAGAAAAGTATCAATGTACTTGGAGAGAGGACCCACAGGGAGAAAATGCAAACTGCACACAGAAATGGCCCAGTTGGCCTGGATTTGAACCCAAAACCTTCGTGCTGTGAGGCATCAGTGCTAACCACCACACCACTGTGTCGCCCAGTTACAAGAAGCAGCTAGCCACAGGCTGCCCCGACAACAGGACTCAAGCTCCATGGCGCTGCTGCCATCTGCAGGCGGAAACCTGCGCAAACACAACTCGCCGAGTCCTCGTCATCTGCCCCGAGGACAAACAGATGGACTGAGAGAAACTTCACAAACAACGCACTCATTTAAACTTCTTACTCTACGCTGAAGACCACGGAGGAGGAGGAGGAGGAGGAGGAGGAGGAGGAGGAGGAGGAGGAGGAGGAGGAAGAGGAGGGAGTGGCTAATGACAACTAATGGAACTCTGTGACTAACTAATGATGTGTGCTTCTTCCAGCTGTGAGAGTAGTGTCACTGTAGAGCAACTTCAGATGGAACACTAATGAATATTCAGCAAAAGCTGTCCTAGACAGAAAAATATATGGATAGCAAAATAAATATTTCTTTACGTGGCGGGTAAGAAAACATCGCATGAGCATATGTGTCTGTAAGCTGCTAAAGGTCTGAGTGAAGGACTGGCTCCTGTGTCCTGGGTCTGAACATAGACAGCCTATTAGTCACATAAGAGGTGACAATAAAACAACTTATGAAGGCCCACCGCACTGTTTCTGCCGTTCCAGTTATATCTTATTTCGTTCATGCCTATGGTAATTCCTTTCTTGAGGTTATCTCCCTGCGCTGATGTGTTTATTTATTTGAACGTCCCTTACAGGTAAAAACTGAAGGGGCATCATCTCATCATGTTGCAGTGAAGAGTAACCCCTCTAACGATTTAACGCAGCAGCACTGATCTGGTTCTGGCCTCTGACAGCTGCACAGATAATCTATGATAAGGCAGTCCTTTAATTTATCCCACGGTGCGGTCATTTTCAAAGGGTTAGTTAGAAAGATTAATACACACGCTGTATTTTATAAACGCCTCTGTACCAAGCAGTGTAGACCAGTAGAGGGCAGATATAGACCAGTAAAGCCACGGCTACAGTAACTCTCACACCCAGACATAGATGTACGTCATATAATTCATATAATAATATAACATAACAATCCTATAATAATCTTTTTATAATCTTCTCATTGTAGTTTTTGGGATAAACAAAAGAAAGCAGCTAAAGTTTTCCACCTACTAAACGTTTAACCAGTGCATCTCAACTCTGAACAAGCTCCATTACAGATTTAAGAGTACAAATAAAAGGCTTGTTGTTTCTTTTTAGTAGAAATCTTCAATGAATTATTTTGCTTAACGTAAAGCACTGGTTTACTTCTGAGTCATCTTGCCTGTGTCATTGTTTCTTACTCTTTGTCAAAGACAGGCTGCTACGGCTTTAAGGATCAGACCTCTGCTTTGTTTCTAGCTCTGGGCGTGAGAGCGATCTGTCAATCTGTATCAGTCCGATGCTGTAAAGAAGCTGAAAGGTCACGAGAGGACACGCTGTGGTCAAGCATTTGAAAAAGGGACGCAGGGAGGAGACGACGCAGGGAAGAATGAGAACTGGTCGCCGTAGCCGCCGTGGTTGAGCTGGAACTGAAATGAAACAATAAATAATAGAGCCACGAGTCTCCACTGTTCATTAAAACCACACAAACACTCTACTGATCTCCAATTTATTATTTTTTTGTTTGCCCTTTGGGAGCTTCTCTAGCATTCCTTTAGATAAATCCAGGGATGAAGCAACTACTGTACGGACAGATAGAGATGGAAAGGGGACGGGCCCGAGGGAGACAAAACTGACGAATAACAGGAAAGAATAAAGCAAAGGAATGGATCACTGAGCCGTGGAGAGTATAAATAACCCACGGGGGAGCCCCTGTGGCATTCACATTGGGTTTATTACCAGACACCGGCCAGTCAGCCAAGCCTAACAATGAAAAATAGGATCACCAAGTCACACACTGCTACCGCACCTGCTTGTAGGCGTCAAGCGTTAAGAGTGACAAAAAGGCCTCTGATATTCATAAAGTGTCAGTCGTCTTCTCCTTCTCCTTATCTTCCTCCACTCTTGTTTTACATGTTATCATCTATCACAGGCTCTCAGTATTTCCTCAGAAGCCCGTGTCTGTCACACCCAACCCCTCGGCTGCTTGACTGCTGTTGTTCCTCCTCTCCCTCTCCCTCTCCCTCTCCCTCCGTGGCTGCCTTCAGACAGGCAGCAGGTGTTTCGCGACTCGGAGATCAGAGAGCCTCGGAGAGATGGAGCCCCTCTGAGCAAGGGCTGTGTAGGAGGAGGAGGAGGAGGAGGAGGAGGAGAGGAGAGAAAGTCTACACTTCCATTTTAAGAGCCTGTCTTCTCTCCGCAACAGGAGAGCGCTCTTATCCCACCCCCGGTCCACAATCGCACCGGTCCAATACCAGTGCATGTGTCTTATCTGTATTACACGCTGTTGTCTCACAGGCTGAGCGAGGGGGCCTCTTTATTAAGACGCATGCGAGCCGCCTGCTGCCGAGCTGAGGTGTCACTAGGGAGAAAAGCAGCGTGGGTGCGCACATGCATGGACTAATATGGCGAACGAGGAGGAGAGGAGAGGAGGGAGGGAGGGTGAGGGGAGGGGAAGGCAAGAGAAATAGAAGCAGTTTTTCATCAGGTCCTCTCTTTGAAGGAATTATGCAGCCCTAACACTGATGCAGAGTATGACTTTGCACTTGATATAATGTCACAGTTTTAAGGTAACCCAATTTCACAGCAAACCCGCTCTCATAACCTCAAACTAGCTACAGGAACGCTGATTCAAACATTTCATCACGGCTCTCCTTCCTCTTTCTCTCTCTCTGTCTTTAAAAGAATGAAAAAGTAAATGAATTATAATTTATTTAACAACAGATTTAAAAACACATTTAATATCTGAGCCACATCACGTGTCCTCGTTCACTCTCGCCTCCTCTTCTTTTCCACTGAAACTAAAAATATTATTCTAATTCCACATTTCAAACACACATGGAAATAACATAACCTCAAACATGGCAGTATAGAGTGCAGCGTTTATTTCTGTGTGACACGATTGCCCGTCATGGTCACCTGTCTCCTCTGACGCGCCTTCTGTGTTTGAGGATTACATTTTTATTTTGCGTAGAAACATTTAAATACCACACTGGCAGAAAGAAACTTCATTCATTTCAATTTAAATCGACTTCTTTTAAAATCATTGCGCTGCTGTAGTGTGTTTGAAATCATTTCATTTTAAATGCCTCCACTTGTCTCTACCATCGTTTCCACATATAAATCTCTCTAATTCCAGTGGATTACGTTTTAAAGCGCAGTGAATTTGTCTGAAATCGTTCCCAAATCCGTCCGTTCTACACGCTGCTGTGTAAGCTTTGCCGTGTGTTTTTCAGGAATATTTTCCCGTTATATTTTTTATCCTGTTTTATCTGATGTGGGTGTTTCACAGTCAAACTTAAAGCAAAACCCCCTGATCGATTCTGTCCCTCAACAATCCCAACAAAAGTTAATTCCAACAAGAAAACGAATCATAAAAATGTGAATAAAAATCAATACAAGACAATTATTTACTGTTCTTACATTTTAAATATTGGGTTAAATGCAGAGAAATAAAATCTCATTCACTGGTACACACACACAAAGTGGAAAGAAAGCCCAGGGGAGTTATTAGCCTTGCTTAAGGGCACTTCAGCTATGGATGCCATGGGGAAAGTGTTGCTCATTCCCCTTACGCATTTCCACTCTTGTACATTTCTTCCTGTAGGGATTTAGGAGCCCAGGTCGGCTGAGTTAACAAACCACTAGGCCACAGCTGAAACCTTACTCTGCAACTCTAGAGAGTAAGGTTTCAGTATGGAGCATCTTCAAACAAACAAATCCACTGTCAGTCACCAGGAGCTGATTTATAAAAATATTTGGAGACAGCCAGTTCCGATATTTAAAGGTTAAAACTTACAAAGTTTGACTTTGTAAAAGTTACCGACTGCCGGAGCAGACTCACAACGTCTCGGTTTCACTTGATGTGGACCACACATCAGTGGTTAGCTGCTCCATCCACTCTGCCATTCTGCCCATGTCTTTAATTTGTGAGTTTCCTCTTCATTGGCAGCCCCCGTTTCCCCTCATGGCTTCTCGAGAGCCATTAACCAAGGGGCCCAGTCTGGTGTGTCTGATGAGGACAGCTGCTGGGTTAAACGACCCATCTGTATCTAAATGATACAATCAGTCCAAATAGAACAGGGACGGATCAGTCCCATCGCTGTCAACCATCAGAGGACAAGAGGTCACCTTGAGTGGGATTTAGGCCGTCTGATTGGGAATCCGCAGAGAAAGGGAGAGACTCTACCTGAAGTTGTGCGTGGTGCTGCGTTTGTGTGTGGTACTCTCAGCTATCTATTAAGTGCCAAGAGCGTCATTTGTCTTATAACAAGCTTACAGCAATGGTCGCTCATGTCCTGTGCTATAGCGCAGAAATTTGGACGGCACCACAAATTTTACTCAGAAAGCGAAGGGAGTTATTGATGGGAGAGTATTTGTGCCTCGCACCCCGGGGGGGATGATTTATCAAAAGGTGTCGGTGCAAAGGTTATACGGGCATGGGAGCGTGCTGAACCTGCATCTGAGCCGCCTGCTTAGAGCGACTGCCCCAAGACAGACAGAGCCCACATTAATCTCAAAACAGCCATATATCCTGGCAGAGTCTCCTTAAGCGAGACCCAAATGTACACCTTCCCACTTAGTGACAGAAGAAAAAAAACACCCAAGAAAAAAGTCAAATACCTGCTCTCTAATGTCTTACACTTGTTTTTCTCTCCAATGAGACTCCTCTTCCATTTGTGCTCATGTTACATGTTTCATGATCCTCACTAAGAGCACTAATAGCAGCTTTGATGATGACAAGTGCAGCACTTACGCTATAATCACTAACTCTTTCTAATGTAATCCCTCACTTCTCTTGACACCATCCACCCTGTCTTGGATGGTGCTCTCTACGCCTGTCTATCCAGCAGGGCTTGCTCCTGAACTTTCCACCTCACTTTCGACTCAATTTCCTGGGCTCCTTCTCCTCCTGCTCTGGCCCGGGTTTCTTAAGTGCTTCCACGCCGCTGAGAGAGCGTGCACGCGCAGACGTATGACGCACCTCTGTTTAACGACGCCGGTCCGGTGGTGCGGGAGCTCGTAGCGTCTAAAACGGGCAATGAGGTTATGGAAAATATCTTTCCTCTGTTTCCCTGTGTTTTCTGTTTCGCTCATTACGTGAGCGGAGGTGAACCAGGGTGAACTACATCCCACTACAGCAACAGTGATGAAAGACTAGACACTCAGCAGACTCTGCAGCATTTACACACAGAGCCGGCAATGTAAACACACACTATACAGACAAACAGCTTTCACAGGAAGAAAAAAAAAAGCGGAGGTTAGATGTGTATTGATTCCCAGAGGCTGCTAAATTTGTTGTCTGCAAGTTTTCTCCTAACAAGCAGCTCATCCATCCTCCATCATTGTGAACTGTTATGTAAGAGGACAGCGAGTGTATGCGCGCCCGCCTGTGTGGGAGAGCGCGCTAATGTTAGTGTTTGCAGTGCGTACAGTATGCGTCCTCATACGTGTTCGGGTGCTTGTGTAAATGAATGGTAACTCCATAAAAAGGAGACCCGACTTGGGTTGATTTCGCACAATCACCCAAAGGCTCATGGGAAATCAGTGGGTGGACAGGTATGGATCTGTGACAGGAGGAGAAGGAGGGCGTCTAGATTGGATTGGCTTCACTCGCTGTCACACTTTAACGCTCTCGCCCTCTCCGTGTCTCTCTTAAGGCTTCTTTCTGATCTTCTCGCCCAAGTTGGCGCACCTATTCTGAGTCAATGGTTTTGCATTAAACATTTACTAATGTTTAATTTAAACCTAATGTTATTAGGTTTAAATTAAAAACTATAGGTCACAATCTGCACTTACTGAAGGGTAAAAAATACTCAAGATACTGAAGGTCAATGTCAGATTTGATGTAAGTTTCTAAAGTTTTGGAAGGAGGTTAACTTAAAGCATTTTATTATGTGATATATGCTGATCAGCCATAACATTGAAACCACTAACAGGAGAAGTGAATAACATTGACCAGCTTGTGAGAATACAGTGTTCTGCTAGGAAACTTTAGTCATGTACCACCCACCTAGACCAGACCAGGCACCCCCACCCCAAAGCAATGACACTCCTTGATGGCAGCAGCCATCCCCAACAGGATGTAGCCTGACACAGGCACACGTACATGGAAAACAGCACAGGTGTTGACCTGGCTTTCAGATTCACTAGATCCCAAAATGATCAAGTATCTGTTGGGACGCACAGGAACAAGTCGGATCTATCCCTCAACCCATAGGACCCAAAGGCCCCCACTAACAATATTCTGTTGCCAGACACCAGGACACCCTCAGACAGAAGACCCATGTCCACTCTCTGATGAGTCACAACTGTTTTGGAGGCACAAGGGAGGCCTACACAATTTTAGGAACATAATGTTGCGCCTGATTGGATGATTTATTCCTGACTAATATCAGGGATGGAGAAGAAGCGATCTGCCGGGACACCCGCCAAGAAAACAACACTTTAAATATAAGCAGCCAATTTTTGAATGCATTATTTCATCGTAAGAACAACAGCTCAGCTCCAAAAATACAAAAGAAGAGAAGCACGACTCTCTCATCGGTCTCTGCTGCTGGCCTGTGCTTCCGATGCTTCACAGAGACAGTGAAACAAACAACTTCATAAAGGTCCCGTCAAACCAAGCTGGAGGTGGCGAAAAAAAATGTGAGATTTTGTGTGTGTCACGCACAACCTCTCCTTTCAAAAATACATTACAATGCCAAGGGTTCGTGCTAATTTTTAATTTCCCTTTTCCACTCTACATAAATGACCTTGACTGATGCAACAACAATTAAGCCGAGTACCTACTGACCTCCCAGAAGTTCACTCGCATTACACTAAAAATTAAATTACACAAATGAATGGCACATATTCCTTATTGGTTTTTAATTCAATATGACACAATGCAATAAGGTAATGTGGCTAGGGGGTACTTTAGGAAACAAAGTTGATAATCAGACTTGCAACTATTGAACAAGCCCTTATTAGTGTCAGGAAAACAGACTGAAAGCTTCTTTTTATGCTCTATTGTCCATCCTCTTTATATTCTCCTTTTATTAGCTCAGCCTTAGTGTATGCGTCCTCTGTGTGGCTGTGGATTTGAATCCTTTCCTGCACAGTAGTCTTCTAAAATATAAATGCTGTGTCTCTCCGCTGCTGCTCACCTTCCTTTTTTTATTCTGCATGGGTGACAAAGTAAGGGAAAGCAGTGGTGGAAAAGGAAAAAAAGAAACTCTCCAGGCTTCACAAGTTTCTTCTATCCATAATATATAGTGTGGCTCATATTAAATGTAAGGCCCTTGTTCCCAATTCACTAAGCAGAAGAAAAGAAAAAAAACTCCAAAAGTACTTTTCTGTGTGAAAAGCCCCGCTTTAACCCTGCAGCTCTGACGGGATGCTCTCGGGTTTCTCCCTCCCTCGCGTTCGCTTATCAATCCCCCTCTTATCGACCCGTCCCTGCCAACCAATTTTGCTTATTACACCCACAATCTCTGACTCAATCTTTTCTCTCCCACCGCCGCTTTCTTACTTTTTTTTTTTGATTGTTGACACACAGTTTGGAGGGACGGACAGGGACGGGGAAAGAGGGAGACAAAAACGCAGCGGCAGTGGAAAACAAATGCAAAGGCAATTAGAGAACGGAAAGAGGAATGTAGGCACGGAAGAAACCAGGGGCGAGCGTTCACAAAGGGCTGCAAAGATGAATGATGCAGTGAATTACATGCACAGTTTGAGCAGTCTGTTGCGCTCCTGCTTCATCTCCCTGTCACTCTTCTGTTCTTGAATTCTTCCAACACATAAAAATTATCTCAGCGGCCTACTGCCTAAAAGGTAGTCACAGCGGCACGCACTCAATCAGATCCGGAGGAATGGTCCTGCTGATTCATGACACACTGCAGGCGAGGTCCTGTGAGTAAAACGCCGACCCACTCACGTTGCACAAAACATCCTCCGAGGACGTCAGAGAGTTTTGCTTCACAGTTGATTTAACCAACCTCCAAATAAGAGTACAGAGGACAGTGACATTTCTTTTTCTGTACTGACAGACTACCCGAAAGAGGAAACAACATATTCCAGCGGTGTGACGAACAAGAATTGATAAGGAGAGCTGTCGTCACAGGAGCCGCTTCTATTTCTGTAGTGCTGAGGTAACACGTTCACCGTAAGGGGCGGCCAAGGAGATTATAGCACCGCGTCACCTAATCCTGCGTGACTACATATTGAGGAAACTGAATAACCTGTTAGGTCATGAAGACTTATGGTTAAGCTCCGAGTTTAAATGGAAAACGGAGATTCGCAGTAAGCCGTTACTGATAAATGACACCCTCACTTTTCCAGTTAATGAAGGTGGCATTTCGAATTCACGTCCTCCTCATTTTAAGCCTTTGAGTTAGTCACTCAGTTGGGGTAAAGGCTTCAGCTATCAGCCCCCTCACCTCTGCAACCAGCTCCCAGATTGGGTTCAAGAGCCAGACAACCTCTCTAGTTTTAAGGCTTCAGACTTTCTGATAAAACTTATAGTTAGGGCTGGCTCAGGTGACACTGAACGATCCCTTAGTTATGCTGCTATGGGCCTAGGCTGATGGGGAATGATGCGCTGTCCTCTACTTCCTTCTCTCTCTCACTGAGCACTTATCCTCTAAGTGATTTTGTAATTTCTTCTCTTTTACTACTCTATAGCATGTTAAAAGCTGTGTGTCCCTCTATCCAATTTGCCCTCCCCTCCTCTCCATCGTCTTGTGAGTGTCTCTGGCCTGGAGTTGTGAGTTTCTGACCCGTGGAGCTCCACATCTGTGGTCCTGTTCTCATCAACATACCCAGTCTTCATTGCCTGCAATTATCCATTCCCACATGAATGCATAATTCTCCATAATGCCTCTTATATTCAATCATATACCAGCTGACTGCTAATAGAACTACTGTTATCACTAACAGTTTCATGCCCCGTGCTCTGGTTTATATTCATTATCAATCGATCAGATATAGTTTAGATTCTACATGTAATAGGTACATAGTTAGTTCACATTAATAAGGTCAAGTCAAATTAATCAAAACAAGATCAATAACCTTGAATTGTTTTTAATATTCTGTCAGTGCAGCACCCGGAGACTGGCTGATGTTGAGTGAAATCCCTCTAATCAAACGTGAACGCGTCTGTCTTTGCGATTCCAGAACTAGATAGATTACCAAAAGACAGAAATCGACACCCGAGGCAGACCCGAGAAATGGGAAGCAACTCAGACACCGATCAGATCGTGTCAGTGTGTGTTTGAGAGAGTTTAAATCGAACAGGCATGCACAAAAGTAAGTACACTCAAAACTTGAAGGCACACACATATATCTATGAGAGATAAAGTAGAAAGAGCAGCAGAGAGGATCCGGTACAGAGGGACTGACAAGAGGTTTTACTGGCAGTAGAAAATGATTTCTTCTCGAAAGGAATAATTCTTCCATGTGGGAAGCAACCTGCCAATCAATCATGACAGAGCGGCCCCTGTGGTTTTCTTCATCACCGCTTAGACCTTCAGGATGTATCAAAGTTTACAGAATTTATATTATGAAGTCATAATTTTAATAAAACTAAATCCATCCGAGAGGTGTCAGACACGTTATAATGAAAGGATCACTGTGGTACTAGATAAGACGAGCACACATATCACAGAAGCTCTTTGTATTCAGTATGCAGGTGTGCCGTTTCAGGATTATAATTTAAAAGTCAGGGGGAGAGCATCGGTGTGACATTTCAGCACAAAGGCCATTCTGCCGCCTACTGCCGCTGCGTGTGGGGCAAAGTTTCTCAGACTCAGTCCGGGTCTCGTTACTTTCGAGATCAGCTCCCTGTGGAGCAGCTTCCAGCACACTAACTGTACAGCAAAGCGTACTGTAAGTGTAATGTAGGAGGGGAGGGAAGACGGAAAAGGGAGCAGAGCTTCTATATGTGACAAAACACACCAGCTGCTTCTGTCTGCGTGCATTCATGCGCTGTAGGCGTTCTCTGAGCTACTTACAGGTAAGATCTGAAACACCTTCGCTCGGCTCGATGAGGTCGACAACATCCCCCCTTTTTAACCCGCAGCCCCAAGAGATATGAATCAAATTGGTAATTTTACAAGTGTTTTTCACAGAAAGGGCACATTTCAGCAACAGCATTTCAAAGAAAATTACATTTTTTCTTATTATTCATCTTCTGTACCTGCTTATTCCTGTGAAGGGTCGTGGAGTCTGCTGGAGCCCATCCCAGCTGTCATTGGGGGAGGGTCGAGGTACACCCTGGACAGGTTGCCAGTCTATCTCAGAGTTAACACAGAGAGACAGACAACTACTCACACTCACATTCACACCTAAGGTCAATTTAGAATCATTAATTAACCTAATGAGCATGTCTTTGGACAGTGGGAGGAAGCTGGAGTTTTACAAGACATCAGTGTGACACAAGTCGCATTTAAAGGCATTACGTGTATGCACGGGGATATTACATATGCAAAATGTGCAATACATAATTCATGAAACCGACCATTCATGCTGTAAGAAAATGCCCTCAAGTCATCAACGCTGACAAATTCACAGTGACAGCGCATAACTATTGTTTCCGTAACAAAATGAGGCAATCAGCAGAGGAATAGTGAACAAAATGATGAAAATAAAAAAAATAAAAAATGCCCTTTTGAATGAATGAATAGTGCTCTGCCTTTACTAATACTAACAATGATACCAATCAGTACAATCAGTATGAAAATATAGTGTATAGTGTGACAAATACTGAAATCAAAAGAAAACAGACCCAGGTACGAGCATAAAATGAAGCACTAAATGAAACTTTCAAGTTTCTCTCTCCTCTGGTCAGCTGACTGAGACCTTCCATTATGAAACACATCACACTTTAAATATCCGTGTTACAACCAGGCTCAAGAGTAAGAATTACAAAATGAAGGGGCTTATTTCAGTCACGATCAGCTAACACACCAGAGACGTTCACGTCTTTGCTACCTAGCACGGCATTGAATAAAATTTTTAGCGTTCACTCTCCTGACTGAACAAGAGGCTTCTCCAACGTTTCTCTTATTACTCTGCAAGTTAAAAGCAGTCTAGATACGCAAGAGAAAACTGATTATTAAATAATAATTTAAACTGACTGAACTCACTTCTCTTCTAGCTTCTACATGCATGTCTTGGTAAAATGGATAAACGAAAACAAAATGTGACAAGTGACAAGACCCACTGTAAGGTAATAGGACATGCACTGAGGTGCATCCAGAGTAAAGTTGTATCCTGCAGTTTTGTATGATTAATCATTTTGGGCTTGTTCCAAAAGAAGAGTATGTTATTTTTTTTTTAGAGAGGAAATAAAAATTTGAGCAATTTCCTGCTCATCAACCAGATACTGAAGAATTAGCTAATGTGACAATACTTTTAATCTCACTGAAGCAGCTGATACACCTGTAGGCAGCTCTTCTTCTTCTAACATGCAAACTTTTCTTTTAATTAATTTCAGTAAAATTTCATCCAGGTGTTTTCATTTTCACACATTTTTCTCTAACTAAACCAGATTTCAGGTCGTAGATACTCCCAGAAGACTGGAAGCCCGATCCCTGTAGCAGCCCAGCAGGTGTTCAATAACAAAGCAAACTTGCCTCCAAGCTGTGGCTGCAGCTGCACTGTCCTTCCAGGGCCTTGAAGCGGGTACAGCTGCTCTGCTGTGTTTTCTGCTGGATCGAATCCAGCGTTTGGACATTTTAGAAAGTAATAAACTGGGTCATACACCACAACCCCGAAAGCTACTGGCCAGCTGGAATCACATCCCAGGTGACTGTGTACCAAGTGTTTAGGTGAAGTGTATAGGTGTATACCGTATGTCTGTGTTTGTTTAGGCCCAGGATATGCGCCTGTCGAGTGCCTGCTGTTTATACTGCTCCCTCACTCATCACACAAGGTTAATTGTCGGGATGACCTTTATCTTTGCAAACACCTCGGAGACATTACAAGCCTGGCTTCCCCCGCTAGCATGGAGAGAACATAAATACACACAGTATGCGCGTGTTTGTTTAGGCAGCTGACACCGTCCTAATCTCAGTGTGTAGAGGAGCCATGAAATAGAGATGGACTACGATTGTGTGACGCGTGGGCCTGTTGAAGTATTAAGAACCAGCTGGATTTTTGCCAGCTGTTGAGCTTTCTGAATACACAAGTGATTACTGAAGAAAGCATTAACACCAAAGTGCCAAAGTGACCATATTTGCATGTCAAATAAACAATCTGAATAATAAAAGATATCCACTTGAAATTCAAATGCAGAAAGAAAAGAACCACGTATACACACAAAAAAAGGAGGTCTATAACAATCTAACAACACAGCCCTTACCTGTGGCAATAGGGAGAGACAGAGGGAATGAATTCTGTTTATTAAACCGAGGTTCCGGTGGAACAGGTGCCTCTGGTGTTTGGGTAATTTGAAAGTGACGCGAAGTGCAGCATGAACAAACAGCTACAGCACCGCCCCTATCTGCTGGGGCCTCAGTTTTATTAGAAAAGACCAGAGTACAGTGAAAGTGATGAGAAACTGTCAGAGGTTCGGGCAGGATTAATTAGGAAGGCCTGAGGAAGCGTGTCTGAAAAGAATCTTGAAGGACAGTTCAATTACCAACTTGCTTTTTTAATGCAATCCCTCGCGTCCGATGAAAGTGAGGTGGGGAGTTAAAGCTACATTAAAAGAAAACATACCATCACCAGGGGCCAGTATAAGGGGGGGCTATAAGGGGACAATTTGCAGTCACTACACTCACCATACTGACGTTATAAGGCAGGCGATATGTCATCGCTCCGTTTACAGATTCTGGTCCTGACCCCGAGTGGCACAAATGATGCTAGCTTTCCGTGCTGGACAGCTACACATTCATTTAAATCAGACTGATAAAGCTGGAAAATACTGCATCAATAAAAATGTACATACGGGAGCCATTAAAACTGGGGAGCAGATTTATTTTTATTTTTTTACATACAAATGACCAGCTGTTACAAGCCTTTGCCAAACGCGTTCAAAAAAGCTAATTAGCTTGTGCTAATCAGCAGCAGGTAAGTCTCTCCTTTTCTTTTTTAACGGCACACCACAGTTTGAAACGACACATTATCATACTGGCAACAATCTAACACAAATTATAGTGTCATTGGTGAACAACGGTACTATAACTTGAAGGGAAAAAGGGACACCTGTGTCTTCTGTGTTTTATGTTTGAGGTGCAACCTTAATATCAAGTCTACCCGAAATTTGCAACTCTATTTGAATTATTTGTTTAAAAAAACAATATGTGTTCCCTGTTATTATCAACGTCATTTTCCTGCGATTCCACTGCAAGATTTAAAAAGATTAATGAGGGAGCGACCGGGACTGCCGTCATATTTTGCAAAGCCATGGCCGAACGGGGGCGTACAAATAATGAAATGAGAAGTAAGCATAATTTAACTAATGGAATCAACATAAACTGATAATAAGGCAATAAGGCACGCTGCAGCAGCCAAATAATTATACTGTCCAAATTCAAGCTCCTTTCTTTGCCAGAGCCATCTCAACAATTGGCTTGAACTCCTGGCCTCCTGCACAAACACACCGGCACATGCGCTCCTTGCGGCTGCCAGAGTCATCTCTATTCCACCTCCTCTGTGTTCATTTTAAAGTCGTTAGGAGAGAAGTAAGTAAAGATAATTGGCTCATATATGCAGAGGGCAAGCCTCCGGCACTTACACTACCTCACGCACACGTCTGTAGACACTTAAACAGACAAAGA
Organism: Planiliza haematocheilus; assembly: GCA_005024645.1. Taxonomy (NCBI): domain Eukaryota; kingdom Metazoa; phylum Chordata; class Actinopteri; order Mugiliformes; family Mugilidae; genus Planiliza; species Planiliza haematocheilus. The sequence continues at coordinate 114,089 of SRSE01000845.1, read as the reverse complement.
TGCACACGCGTGCGCGCGGTGTACAGGTGGTTCATTAAGGTGCTTAAGTGAGTGAGGAGAATTGGGGAAAGGAGAGCGACTATAGTCACTAACAGGCACAGGCAGGTGGCATTACAGAGTCTAGCAAAAAGAGCAGCTAATGACAGAGGAAAGGGGAAAAGCCGGCTGAACAATATTTCCTCTTCAATATTATTATTTTGCTCCTGAGGTCCACACAACTTGCAGCATGGAATTGTTTATGAGTGTGTGTATGTGTGTGTGAACCGCGGCAACTCATTGTCCCGCTGTCTTTTAGTGCAGGCAGAGCTCAGGGAAGGAGAGACCCCAAGATCCCAAATCCACACCGCAGCTGGCAGAGGGCGATAAGACAAACAGGCTCGCCCATCAGCACGCAGCTGAATAGGAGCAGAGGAGGAGGAGATGAGACGGGAGGAGGGGAGGAGAGAGTGAGGCGTGCGGCGGAGAAATGTCACACTTTTATAAGACCAGCAGTGTGTGTGTGTGTGTGTGTGTGCTTGCGTCCACGTCCGTGCATATGTGCGCACGTGGGCGTGTGTTTGAAATCATACTCTCTTACCGGGCCATTCGCAGGGGCCATTACTGAGCCCATTATTTCCCATCCGTCTGCAACTTTTCTCAAATACTCGAAATGCCGAACTTCAAGGAGGTCAGGAAGACACAATGACAATTCACAATTCAAGAGTGAGTCACGCGTAGAAGGGGTCGATAATGAGAACTGGCCTGATTACGAACTGAACAGAGAATCCTTAACAATAATAATGAAGGACACTATAATGGATAAGTTCATAAATTCATTTGTAGTTTAGCTTGGGAGCCCTGAAACTCCATTTGCTTAATTTGTTTCACACAATTTGCTCCCGTATTTGATGAATAAAGCTACAATGAACATGCATCAGTGTCACCCATCTCCAAGTGCATTGTATTTGTTTTCAGCATGTTACGTGAATCTGCGCCTAAGAGGACATGCATCCCACTATATCTACTCCAATCTCCCTGCAGTCATCCTGTGTGATAGTCTGCAAAAATGTATTCCGTACATTTGCGCGCTCATTTATTTGTCTGCACCAGAGCACGTCGCTCCCATCCATAATGCAACGTGAAAAAGCCTAGATTTTGACACTCTGACACAGCAGCCGTCTCCTTGTGACAGAAAACAGCCTTTGTTGTGCCGACTGAGGTCGAGAGGGGAGGGGGGGCGATAAAGGAGACGAGGGCGCAAACAGAAGCGAAGGGATTATCCTCGTAGACTTCCCGCCACAATACGCGTCGCAAATTCAGCAGAGAAGGGAGGGACGCTGGAGGAGACAGGAGGAAGAGAACAGAGGGATTTCCTACTGAGCCGAGGCGGCCTGCATTTTTGACTAACAAATGAGAGACAAACGCCGCCATCAGCATTACTGAGGCTCCAAAAAGTCCTCAAGACACATCTTTTTATGTTTGCGCCGTGAGAAGTCGCTGACAAGCTTCTTTGTAATATTTGTCTCCATCTTTCTCAGACTTTTCTTTCACTCCCTCGCTCTTGGTCAGGACAGTAACAGCGCCTGCCAGAACCTTTCATCACTTTCATCACTACCTATTTTCAGAATCATTAACGATAAAAGGTGATCCTGCGCTCTGTGGGTAGGGAGCAGCAATGCCTGTTCATTTCTTCTATCAAAGTTTGAGCCATTAAAAAACTACAAAGCACCAATCATTGCTTATTAGAGCGGAGAGGTAGTGCAGCCCTCATTGTTCCTTTCTATCTTTAGGCTCTCTACCTCAAAGCTAAGCGAATCGGGGGAGCAGAGGATAGTTTAAGGAGCTAGTGAGAAACTGAAACATAGAGGGAGGAATTCATCTCTGCCGCTGTAAAGGCTCAGCAAACAGACTTGGGAAAGAGGAACACACACCTGTCTGTTTTTCTCTCTCGCTGTGTCTCTGTCGAAGGTACGCCGCGCACACACACAGAGTCTGTCGACTTTCCTTTACTGTGTTTCCCCCTCTGTCACCGTCTGCCTCAAAATACAAAGGAAAGCAGGAGATGGGAAACTGGGGAACAGGAAGATGCAGTTTCCCTCACTGACTCAGGAGCACAGGTACACAAAACAACTCACACGAATGACACGCGCAGTCATTTCTCAGACTGAAGGAGGCTGCTCGCGTCAGTGTGACTCATGTCTAATGCAAGATTCCCATAAAGATTTCATATGAAACATTCTTTCAAGAAGAGAGTAGTGCGACCAAAGTTGGGAGTTACACACATCCCATACTATTGCCATAATACAGACCCCCTCCCCTCATAACCCACAGACTCACTTCCCTTCCCTTCTTGACACACATGGCCTAGATTCAAGCAACTGAATTGACACGTTAGTAGCTGCCAGAATTTTTTTGACCCACTTTAACAGTGGAGGTTCATCAGCTATTTTCACATTCACACATTTAAAACCAAAGAGAAGGAGCATTTAGTATGCATCGCTGCTCACTGTCATCAAATAACACGGCGCACTAATTGGAGGTCGGCTCAAAACTGAGGTTCGTCTGTAAAAGAGTCTGGATTCTGTCAGACTGCTGATATCAAACCACCACTGCAGCCCAGAGGGAGGTCAGATATGTGAAAGAGGGGAGAATGCAGAAAGCTTAAAGGGGAATTACCGTTTTTTTACAACCTGGACCATATTTCTGGCGTATAATACGATTGTTTATTCACACATATAACTTGGTGTCATTTGGAGCTGTTCGGACGATATTTAGATCCACGTATATTGATATAGTAGGAGTGATTGAGGCACCGAAACACAGCCTCTAAATAACATATTATCTGCCACGAAACTCATTCATTTCACCAATATTTTGTTATGATACGCTAGTGCCCGTTAATAATAATGCTCCCACCTTATGGATCTGCGCGGATCTAAATATCGTCCGTACAGCTCCAAATGACACCAAAGTTATATGGTTGAGTAAACGATCGCATTTTATGTCTCTTTAAGACAAAATACGACACCATTAATATTAATGAATCCTTTTTATTGTCCTTATGGTTTTCACAAAAGGAAATTTTGTTTGTTGATAGCAAAACTATCGGTAACACACTATTAAACAAATAGTGGGATACAAATCATCATCCTTTTATGAATGAATAATAAAAGACTATTCTAGGGCTGCATATTAAATTTCATGGAACGAGCAACCACGCCTCGTCCTCGTCGGGTTTTGGTTTTACTGCATTCAAGGACAAAATGAGGGAGGGGCCAAAAATATTTCCCATGAGCATTGTGCTGACACAAAGCCCGCGCTAAGAGGCAGACGAGTGGCGACAGAGGTTCTTCTCTAGCTGCTTGGAGGTGGTGACAGAGAGCAGCTGTGGCATTATAGTTCTGAATCAACAGATCAGCGAGCATCAGTCTCACCTCCACTATGTGAGCGTGTGTGTGTTTCCCTGTGTGTGTCTGCTGCGGCTCAGTTGACTGACACGTCTGGGTGCTCTGGCTTCTGCTCTCCAAATGGACGCCACATTAGTCTATGAAACTTTGATTTGGTCCACAAAAGGAGCTGAAGTACAAGATGAGATCAGTGCCTTCCAGGTTTGAAGCCATTTCATTTTCTTGAAAGAACTGACCTACACGGCCGCATATGCGCTTATTAAATCGCTGTTGCCCGTAGTTTATGAGTGTTTATGCCATGGTGGCTGTTTTTGCCTGGCTGTTTGCCGTGAACACACTTAAATGCATATTAAACGGTTTTTTTTTTTTCTCTGGAAATCTTTAGGAATGGGAGAGCTTCAGAGAAAAAAAAAAAAAGATCAGAGGCCAGGCGACTAGTCTGGGTTTTCAGTTTTTATACCGTGATAACTATCACAGCGAGAGCCTCTAGAGACGACTTTTATCCTCCTGCGTCGCTCTTTCTTTCAAACTCACACGCATTCGCACAGTAGCAGGAGACCAGGGAGCTTTGATCTGCTTGGCACAAAGTTTTTAGGTACACTTTTATAGGGTAAAGAGGAGAAATTATTTAAATTTATACTTTTCAGTTTAGCTCCGGATTCCTCCCTCCGTGTCCAAAGACACGCTGGTTAGATTAACTGGTGTGAAGTGTGAATGGTTGTCTGTGTCTCTGTGTTAGCCCGGGAATAGACTGGAGACCTGTTTGGATAAACTCCAAAACCCAGAGACCCTCCACAGGACAAGCAGAAAATCAGTGAATGAGTGAATGAATTATCAAGTCGTTATTGCTCTTACCCTTATCATACCAAATGTGTTCATCTAAAAACTATGTCCTTCTTCGGCTACGGCCAGTGACACATTTATGTCTGCAAGCATATGATTGTCTGGAAACTAAACCCAGGACTAATCAAATCTATACTTCAACGGACTAACCAATGATACTGTATTTATATATGTCAGTGGGACTTAAGAGTTGAGCCACCCGAAAGCTGAAAGAGTGATCGATTCAGACAATTAACTCATATGCGCTAATGTACCTCTTGCTCCGACTGAAATACTCCATCTACTGGTCTAACATAGCCACAGAACAAGTTCTGGATTGAATCCGATGGGCTATTTTAGAACAATTCAATCAAACAAAAAGTGTCCTGAGTAATTTCCCATCACTAAATTGGAGCTCAGACACCTTGAGAGAGCAGGGAACAGAGTCCTCACTCTTTCGCATCTAAAGGTGCGAGTTGAGGCGGACGATGCCTCCTCGACACCTCCCCTTGGAGGTTTCCCAGGCACAGCGAGCATGGAGACGACTCTGGGGATAACCCACCACACACGCATCAGACCTGGCAACACCTCAGGATCCCTCATGGGGAAGCTTGCTAGTAATGGATATGAGGAATACAATGCATGGCACAAAAAATGAATGGATGGAGAGAGTAGAGTGGACACAGTGTCTAGTAATTATATCTGTCTAGGTGGCACAGTCACTGACTCCAATGTTTGAGGGTTAAAATCAACCTGATTACAAAATATTAGCCATTTATATACCTAGATTAATGTAATTACATCACAATTACAAAGCGGTTTCTGAAGGCTGTGATGTTACACTATACAGACTATATGGTGTCAATACAGTAATTTCACTTGCGCCTCCTCTGGAAGGTTTATCACACTCTACTATAAGGATTGAATAAACTTGTCAGCTCAAGCCCAGTAAAGCAAGCTGTCTAGCTTTAAATTTGTCCGCAGGAAAACAAAAAAAAAAGGTCGAAAGCGAGAAGAATTTGCATAATTATAATCACAAAAATGTGTGGAAAAATTACTGTGTGTGTGTGTTCATGTGTGTTTGCACGCATGTAAATCAGCACGACTGTTAGAGAGTTTGTTAATGATGCATTTTCCCCGGTGGGTGGTCGTCGTAAGCTTAATTTTTCAGGCTTGGGAACACCTGCTGTTTCCTCATCAGCTAGAATTTAGCACCATTTAAAAACTGAAAAAGCAACAAGGACAAAATGTGATATTGAAAACTTTCTTTTTTCTTTTTTTTTTTCTTTTTGTCTGAAAACACAACACAAACAGGAGCCTGGTAATTGATGGTATCTGGTCTCACACAACAACATTTCAAAGAGGCTAGACTCACAAACAAGCCCGTGATGTAAATAGCTACTACAATGTCTAAAGTGAAGCTTGATAAGAGAAGCAGAACTGAATGTTAATACTGACTGAGTATAAATAATAATTAATATTACAGAACAAATGTAACAACATATTAACATATAATCTTACTGCTTGGAGTGTGTAACTGTCATTGATTTTTCACATTGGCATTCTCCACTATCAACAGACTGACATATTAAAAATTCATAAGTTTGGAATGATAATAAAGGGCAGCATGTTGCATTAGAAATTATTTACCCAGGACGTATATTGTATATGCCACAGTATGGGTTAGGGGTAGGGTTTCTTCCATCATTATTCAATATTAATCTGAAATAGACTCATCTCTTGCAAAGGATGTGTGATGGACAGAAAGACATCTGTGTTTTGTTTCTTACCATACGACCTTAAACTGAGTTCAACCTCCTGCTCCCCACCCGACTGGAGGGCTAACGTGAATAAATCCCCCCTTAGTGACAAACAACCCCTGCACATATAGACACACGCACATTATTTTCCATCACCATGCCCCATGCACTCACAACTTAAGCCCACCCAAGCATGTGAGTCGGAGCTGGAACTATTAACTTTACATCCGCTTTAATCACCACTTCCACCTTTGAGAGGCGAGGAGAGGTGAGCGGAAAAACCTCTTTAGTGAGGCCACCGTTCATTCATAAAAGCGTGGCACGTAGAAGAGCATAGGACAGATGAAGGACGGTGAAAAGCTGAGGCAGAGAGAAGGGCTATGGATAATCTGCCGCTCTTGACAAACCCTAACGACTCTCTAATGTCAAGATCCACTCAGGAATATCAATAAGAGATTACCGCATACACAGACGTTTCCTCAAGCAAGCCTCAGACACGTTCTCAAAGCGACAGTAAAGATGTTTCCCTGTACTGCTGGCAGATTGCCTGACCTCTAAATGTAAATGCAGCTGGCTTGCACAAAGCAGACAAGTAAAGCACGAACACACACAGTGAAAACTTCTAAATCTGTTCAGCTTTACATTTGTTAGTAACAATATTTCACATAGCTGAACCCAAATGCAACTAAGAACTTTTTGAATATCACAGATGGCATTACAAGACATGGAATAAAAATATGTACACAGATGGGACAAAATAATTTGACTAGACATGCTAACATGCAGCTGTAATATGTTAATTAACAGCAAATCCTGTAACTCATGCGAGTTGTAAAGTTGAAAATGGGGTTCAGCCTCTCACAGGGTTACAGCTTGTCCGTCCCTTGTCACATAATGGCTGGCTCAAGAGTGAGTGAGTCCTTATAGACAGGTATACAGGTTCCTAGCTGTCTGCATAGATGTCACCCACTCACCTCAGCTCCACTCACACTGTTAACCATTTGCATGTTTGTATGCATGGTGCCTACATTGTCGACCATAACCATAAAGAGGTGACCAAGAGTGCAGATACAATCTGTTAATAATATGCAGTAGCTAAGCTAAAGCTGCAAGAAGTATTTCTGGTAGACTTGTATCAGCTGAAATCAGGAAACAGTTAGCTTATCTTAGCTAGCTTAATTTAGCTTAGTTTAGCAGACTAAGTTCTCTTGACTTCCAAGAGAGCTGTTTACGGTAACCCAGTTGTACTTTTTATTCTTATATATAGGTGATTGTTTGGTGTCATTACATTGAAAGGCTCGATTTAACTATCACAGCCACTGAGGGTTTAAATATTCATGAAGCCAGCGGGATTAAAATAAGAATAACATGATAATTACAGAGGCAGGTGAGGATTAAGAAGCCAAAGAGAGAGGACGATGAGGAGGGAGGAGAACCACAAAATTCCCACAACGACACACGTGTTCACAAACCACAATATATAAAATGACTGACATTTTAATACATATTAATATAGATTTAAAAAAACTTACTTTAATTAACTGGTTCCAACCTCAAACTGTGCTTATTCTTCTCAGTGAGTGTTAGGAAAGCCGTGGTGTAAGTAATGTCACGTTTGGGCCCCAATCCAGCAGAACTCAGTCATAAAAACACACGGGAAGAAAACAACAGGCCCATATTTCAGCACACGAATTTTACCCGGGCCTCATTAATAATCGTTACCACCCTTAATGACTTTCTCAGTGTGTGCAGCAGAACCTGCGCTCCACTTCTCCTTAATTCACCCTCATTACCAGCAAACATCTTGCGGTCGTAAAAAAATAAAAAAATAAATAAACAACATTCAGACAGATGCTACTCTGACTTTCTTCAAGTACACTTTTCGTTATGGCCTAAACTTACATGCTGAGTAAGCTCAGACGATGTGAGTCACCCTGACACTGCTGGGTGGTCAATCTGGTGAATTACCAGCTCCTGTTGGCTGCCAGCAGTGGATTATGTAGCACACGCTGAAGCCGCTGTTCCTCAAAGCACACATACCTGAGCTGGAAACTCAAATATAGCAATGTCAGGACACAAAACACAGCCATCTTCAACCATTCATTATTTATTGACATCAGAGAAGTCAATAAACCAAAAAGTTGCATTCAAACACACCACAAAGACTCAAGTAAACGGTCAAAGCACAGTCTGCACCTGTATGGAATAACTCTTCATACCAGCAGTCTGTATTAGTAGACGGAAACCAGAAAATCTAGGATTAGTTGGGGAGGCGGCTGACCAAGGCTGATCAGTTTATTTATTCTAGACGATGGTGTCGTGTGAATTCAGTGAGTGAGAGACTTCACAGCTTGTGCCAAAACATAAATCATTCCTCAATGTCATGACGCGCACACAACAAACAGCTGTTCATGGTTCTGATACAGCGGTAGGTAAAGATCCCTTAGAGAAAGCAGCTGTTATAATATTCAACTGCACCACAAAGGGCGACGGTGTTTAAACTGAGGTGGGGTCTTAAGTTCTGGATGAGGACAAATGTGGAAATGCGTTTTAATGCCAGGTGTGACCACAGATACTGAAAGCTGGCCTCTTGCCTCCTGATTGCCCACTGAACATTGTACTGAACAAGTGATTCTGTCTCCAATGAAAAGCCAGCGTCAGAGGTTCGGCTGGTTCCAATGCTGGAGCTGGAGACACTGATGGACCCTTAGAAGTTTAGATTGCTATTTATCACACCATCATTGCCCCACAACACCCACAAACTAACTGTAACACAAAGCAACCTTTGTATGATATGGATTTCCCCTGTCAAGCCTTAATCTTAACATAATTGAGTCATAGTTTCATAAAAGTCATTAACTTGTCTAAACGTTTCACTGTCTTTCTTTATTATTTGGAGTAATCACCTTCGCTTTCTCTTCCTGGCTGCTTCCATTGACTCCTGTATACAGCATTGGGTCCTGGTCCACCTTTGGTAACGTCAGAAACTGATGCACTGCTCCAGGTCGGTAATAGTCCCATTGCTGTCACAACGGTCATTCTGCCAATCAATCAACTTTTTCGTGGGTCTCCGTCTACGTGTGTGTGTGTGTGTGTTGATTAGTAGACTCCATTCACTCTTATGAAATCTTGATGCCAGGCCACGGTGCCCGGGGAGCAGCGCTTACGGTACGTCAGGTTGCTGTGTGAATAATCCGTTTACCGGTGCCGGAGGGAGATACAGCGAGGGGAAAATAGGATTTTGAAGCCCCACAGTCAACAAGCAAAGTCGCAGGGCAAGCGGCGTGCAATGGAGATGATTAAAGCAAATGGATTTTCAAGTATACAAATATTTAGTTAGAACTGTAAATTGTGCATCTTTAGGATTCACAAGTGTGTCATTTGGTGTGGATGCTTGAGAGGGCAGGCTGATTCAACAGTCGAGTCAGGGCGCAGACTGACAAGGCTCCGAGAGGCTGAACACAAAATTCCTTGCTCAGCGTTTCAGCATTTCTCAATAACTCTCCCTCACACAATTGTAATACCTCGAACCTTATCGTAGAAATGCAATTGGTTTTGTTTCCTCCTACATTGTCACAGTCTGCATATTTAGCCGGTGGAGAATTTGGCTGACTTCAGCATCTCTCCTGGGAGAAATAAAGGCCGAGCTGTCAAGAAGTGTCCCCTCTGACAACCTGGCCCCAGGCTGACTGAGGGGCAATGATGAGGGCCCGCCATTTTGAGGCCAGAGCAAAGGCAGCTAAGGCGTGCCGGGGCGCTAATGATGCTGGCTTAACGATTTCTGTTCTTGGCGCAGATGACAGCGCCGTAACAAGAAGATTCAAACTGGATTCACACATCAGCAGGAATTAGGAATGCAAACTGTTGAATACATGGAAACTGCAGTTGTGGGTTTACTTATCTAGTGTGGTGCAAGTGTTTTTTAAAAATATATTGTGTTTTGACTGAGAAGGCGTCTGTAATCTTAACATCTGCTCCCAGGTTATGACTTCACTATCCAATCTTTGCCTCAAAACAGAATGATTTATTGTTTTGTTGCCCTCAAAAAAAAGCCTTAAGATTCTGCTTCAATGCCTCCAGTCCACATTAAACTCTCCTTGTGGCTCAGAACAGCATGGAAAAATCATTTCTACTGATCAGCGCTGACCAGAACATTCTCCAGTAAACCTCGCCTGATTGGGATATCAGTTAGACACGGAGCGCACTGGGAGACATTAAGTTTATTCTGACTGGTAGACTGACTGACAGTCATTGATCAGGCTTCTCCCACTGTGCCTCGTTCTCTCACTGTTCCACAGATGTGCACACGTGTATGTGTGTGCGTGCGTGCGTGTATGTGTGTGTCTGCTGCTTTGTGTTATTGACAAAACCTTGTTCAAAGTTCTGTCAGAAGTAAGTGATTGATTGTAAGAGCAACTGCAGGGTTCTGCTGCGCTGCCATGCCTCAGGCCAAAACCCTGTGTGTGCATGTGTTTGTGTGAGAGAGAGTGTGTATTTAGGCTTTCTTGTGAGTGTTTGTGAATTTGCTTTTTACAAGAGCAACCCTGTGCTTTCTCTAATCACCCCCACCTTATTTTTTATCACTCTCTGCAGGGCTGTCAATCACAGCAAAGTTGTTACATGAGAAACGCCAACGAACAGCGTAAATGCCCCCAGTAGGGTATTTATCAGAAGGCTACAACTAAATGAATGTTTCTTGTTGTCTTCCATTTTTTTTTTGCTGTATCACGCAGCGATCAAATTGCACAAGGGGAAAGGGGAAAAGACTCTTTTAGAGATCCTTTCCCTTAAACATTCAGTCAACGCTGTCACTCATGCCCTTCAGACATCCTCCATGCTAATGTGTACAGCCTCTCACATCCACAGTGGCCCCCTATCTTCAGTTTGAGATGTGCAGGATGATAACCTCTGACAATATGGAGCTCTGATCCACTGATGAGGCATAACATTATGACCTAATATCGTCTCCCTTGTGCCTCCAAACAGTTGTGACTCAGGAGAGAATGGACATGGTTCTTTTTAGGGTGTCCTGTGGTGTCTGGCAACAGGATGTCATTAGTGGAGGGCCTTTGGGTTGAGGTGAGGGGCCTCTGTGGATCAGGCTCGTTCCAGTGCGTCCCACAGCTCCTAAACCGTTTTTGTGTGTGTGTCTGTGTCAGGCTGCATCCTTCTAGGGATGGTTGCTGCCATCAAGGAGTGTCATTGGTATGGGGTGTCTAGTCTGGTCTAGGTGGATGCTACATGACTAAGTAACATCCACATGAATGCCAGGTCCAAACATTTCCCAACAGAACATTGTCATATGATGGTCAATGTCACTTAGTGGTTTTAATATTGTGGCTGATTCACATACACACAGTCTAAGGGTATAACACAGTGTTGCAACCCAGTCCACATCCCACTACACAAAATTGTGAACGTTTGCTTATCGGCCAACATCTGCTCCCACCCATACTGATGAGTTACTCTCCATATAAGGGAGACTGGCCGAGCTAATGGACAGAAAATCATCCTCTAATACAGATCAGATGCTGTGAGTGACAGTACAGCAGGGAGGGAGAGAAGCACACAGTGAATGACACGGGGATCTGTCGCACTCAGAGACATTTTATGTCACTCAATCAGTCAGCGGCTTGTTCCTAAACATCCCTGACAGGTAGCAGTGTCAGACTGATTCAGAGAGAGGAAAAAGAAGCCCTCTGACTTCTTGTATGTTCGTAATGCTGAATCAAACGCCTCTTTTGTTCCCCAATGTCCTTTAATTCCTTTATCCTGCTTTATCTGTGATGTATATTGACTTTTCCCAGGCAAACAACACTCCTCTCTCCGATCTTCCCATCGCCTGTTGCTTTGTTCTCTATCCCCCTCACCTCTTTTCCTCTCCTCTTCCCCCTGCAGGCATTTATAAATGAACGTGTATAGAGAAGAAGGGGTTAGGGCACCAAGGGAGAGGTGAGCAGGGCTTATTTTAATTAACGATCGCCCGGCCCTCCGTAGGTTTGGTCAAAGATTAAAACTCGTTAGGATTGATTCTGGCTTCCAGCCCTATTAAGCTACGGCCCCACTGTGACCTGAGTGAATTGGAGAGGAGGTAGGAAGGATAAGAGTCAGACAGGGAGTTTGCATTGAGCATGGAGAAAGGGGAAAGCTACGAAGTGACACAGAGACGGGAGCGTGAGCTAAGACACTCAATTACAGACCAAAATATACATGATATTATTATATATTCTGGTGTGCGCGAGAGAGCACTGCTGGACAGGTTGTTCTGAAATATATCAGGACATTAGGAGGAGGACGGGGAAGGATGGGTGGGCAATTATGCCAAGTTTTTCATTTCAACATGCAAACGTCCAATCCACTTTGCCGTCAGAGGTACAAATTTGAATGTCAAAAAGAGCCCAGGTCTCAGGTGGGCTGCTTCCACATTATTACGGGACAAATATGATTGATAGGAGTTGTGCATTAGCGGGATAAGATTGGCAGGAAGCGCTTTTATAATAGGGCAACCAGCGCCTACACTCCACCAAATGCTCCCGATGCTGGGATTTGCCTGGCAAATGCAATATTGTCTGAAAGCTAATTCATTTTTGCTTCTGTCCGTCCTTTACCACTCTCCTTCCTCCCCATTTTCCATTATCCCGTTCTTCTTTCCTTGCCCCAGTGATGTAACCAACGTGACAGATAAGCCTAAGTGAACCACTCTAAGCATTCCTACGTGCAGGGACCCAGTCATTTCACATCAACAATTCTGGCACTTCCACAAGGATCCCGTGCCCAGGAACCAAGATAGGATCCCAGATAGGGCAACGTGTGTCACACATGTCCTCCCGCATCCAATGACACATTAAATCAAGGCTTTTAATTAGTGCCAGTGGCCATTAAGATTCTAGCTGCATCAAAAAGAGGCATGTCGAGACGGTAACTCTAGGCTAAACTCCCTCTGACAAGTTCAATTATGAAGGCAATCTTTCCTCTGGTATCAGTTTGGTGTGGCATTAGTAAATTATGATTCCACTGTGGGGGCTCTGCCTCAGTCAGAAATCTGGAGTTTGTGTCATGTCGCTTTCAGAGCAGCTAATAACCTCCACCTCAGCCCTCTCCCCTCTCTCACGGCTATCTTTCTGGATCTCAAGTGAAGACTGTAGTGAAAGCCTGGCGCTGAGCCGAATGTCAGTGCTTTTAACATCGCTCATTAAGAGCCACGCGCGTGTGTGTGTGTGAGGGAAATAAACTGTCCAGACTTATCAAAGGCTAAACATCTCTCCTAGGGGTTTATCCAAGAGCTGTGCTGCTGCACTTCAGCCTAATATTTGTAATAGTTCACGTTTGTCTATGTTTGTGGATGTGTGTGTACATTTGCACTGAGAGTGGTGTATTCACAGGCTTGTGCCGACTGTTGGAAAGTGGGGACTCAGCTCTCTTAGCCAAAACAAATATGGAGTTAATCTGAGAGCCCGCTCCCCACATACTGTACATCCTCTAACGCGGCCCCAGGCATGCAAACTCAAACAAGACGAGAGTTTGCGCGCAGTGCTATCATCTATCAGAGGCTGTGTTTATGTGCACATGTTGCTTGGGGTGGAGAAAATGACATCAGGTGCACAGCATATAGGGCTCGGTTATTTTCATAATCAAATAATTTTAGTGATTATGTTTTATTGTTTTGTTCAGAATGTAAGCCTCTGTTAATGTGTGAGAAGCTGGAAAATGACATGCACCGTTCAAGCATAACATTATGACCACTTTCTTAATATTGTACAGGTCTCCCTTGTGCCTCCAAAATAGTTCTGACTCATCAGACAATAGACATGGGTTAGTGGGGGCTTTGGGTCCTTTGGGTTGAGGGGAGGGGCCTCTGTAAATCATCTCACAGATACGTGATCAGTTTGGGATCCAGAGGATTTGGAGGCCAGGTCAACACCTTGTGCTGCTTTTCATGTTTTTTTTTAGTTGTTCCTAAGCTGTTTATGTGTGTGTGTCTGTGTCAGGCTGCATCCTTCCATTTGTGGACTTTTGATCACTGATTAAAAAAACAGCTAATTAAAACAGATGCACGCTGAGAACAATTAAAAATAAAAAATAATGAATGAATAAAATATTTAAAACCTGAAATGTAACACCTTTGTGTTCTTCACCGATGTATCCGATGCTGCACGCTGCAGGTACCAGACAAAACAAAGGGTTGATTGGCAGCGTGCCTGCCAGCCACTACCGATTTAGCCTTTAGATAATATTCTGGACTCGGAGAGGGAGAAAAGGAAGCACGGGAACGCTGAGATAATAGCCGCATATGGGTATGTGGAGACATTGTGTGTGTGCGCGTCCTCTCTTGCGTGTGCGTGTAGGTGATATGATTCCTCTTGAGTGTGGCTTGTGAGGTGGAAGAGGAGATTACTGCACCACGCTTCTATAATTACCTCTCATCTCTCAGCCGTTGCTCTTAAACACAATGGGGAACGCCAGGCTCCCGCGCACTCCAACACATGCACACACACAGTGGGGCGCACTTCAGCACAATGTAGCCGGGTGAGAGGGAGTTATTTCTAGAGGGTTACATTTCACTCAAATTGTGATTGGAGACCACCCACACTGCCTTTAAGCAACACAGGTCAGCTTTGCTTCGAGCAATACACCCTCTCTTTCTCTTTCTAATCTCGCTCACACAAGTCGCTGGTAAGTAAGAAGAATGACTCACCTGTAGCCGTCCTTCCCACACACACAAAAAAAACCACCTAAGAATCTATTCTCACAAGTCAAGTTCTCACATCACGCCATTTCTATTTAGTCGGGATAATGCGGAAAAATCACAAAGAAAAATCACAAAGAAAAGAGCGGCAACATTTCCCCACAACTTCAGCAGCAACCCGGCTTCACTGCACCGACTCTAGGACAGAGGCATCTTTAATCACCGTGCACGCCGTTCAGGGCCAAGCGTGTTTCGTCGTTGACACCGTCTTACAAAGATGAATAAACCAAGCAACTCACAGCCTCAAATAAGTCATTAATAATATGCCACAAGTAAATTGCTCTGGCACAGTGAATGACTTAGTACCGCTCCCTCTCTCTACCCACTTGCTCAACTATTAAAATAGCAATATGACTTCTTGTGGACATTCAGACTCAGGGGGCCATTTCAGTCAGCTGGTATACAGAGAGCGGAGGAGATGGAGGAAGGAGAGGAAGAAACAGAACAAATAAAGAAGAAGACATCTGCTGTCATCTTTAATACATTTCATAATCTGGTGTGTATACTAATCTGCAACAGATTACAGACTCAAACGTAAAGATGCGAGTCAAAGATGTTTAAAAAGAGCCATCAAAAGAAAAGAAAACATTAAAGCTGGTGGATGTTTTCTGGATTCAGCAGAAAGAAATATATTATATATATATTATTTTAAACTTCCAGCAAGGGAAATTTTGAAGCTGCAGCTTCTTAACACACCCACACATGCATACCCACACAGTGCTTTGATAAAACTCACCAGGCAATACCCACACACTAGGCTGGACGTCCATTCCTGACACACTAACATTTGGACACTTTCCAATCTTCTCATAATTAAGGATGCATTAAAACTGTGACAAAGCAGCGTTTAGCTGCAAATGAGATTATAGTGTCCCCGCTGAGCCCGAGGCGTACAGCTGTCTGGACATGCACAACTTCCCTTTCGCAGGCCTGATGCGTTCAGCACACTGAAAAAAGGAGACTGGCTCACTCTTGGATTTATGTAAGCATCTTGTGTGTATTTAACATAACTGCCTCATGTTTCAAAGTTAAATATAACTATATCATGTAGAAACTACATAATACGCAAAGAGGGTACATAAATGTGTTCAGATCATGTTGAGATGAAGTGAGTCAATAAAGTACTATGTTAATTAACGTGATAACTGACGCGATCTCGTCTCACGCGCTTTGCATTGTTGGTAGAAGACGTCAACCGTCACTTCACCAACGGACTCGTCGCGGGACGGTACGCCTACGCCACGCCATTGTTTTGGTCGGTAAGTCTATTCTCTTATTAAATATTGTCGAAATCTCAGCCCAATGTAGTTTCATGTCTTGAGAGTCACCATGTAGGCCTAACGTTAACGTGTAGTGAGCTTATTTGCTCGTGCTATTTTATCACCATGTTTCACTTGATTTTTTTTTTTTTTTTTGAGCGGGCGCCATTAATGTTATGTTCAACTTAACTTTTCAACTTAACTTTGCAACTTAACTTAACTGGTGTACGTCTATTCACATATGTTACTTAGCCTAATGGAGCTACAAACTGCTAGCTTTGCACAGCCAGTCCAGTTTTTGAACTAAAGTTAGTTTATGCTTGGCCTGAGAATGGGCTTTCTGTTCCCCTCAAAGAAGGCATTAATCATGATTATTTGATATTTTACATTGTTTATTTTTTGTTTTTTTATGTGTTTAAGTTTATGCAGTTTACATCTAATGTATGTTTATTGAAATACAGTTTTGTAATGCCTAGATTTCCCCCCCTCCTTTTGCTGCAGAGACACAAACTCAAGTCGGCATATCACCTGGAGTCAGCTGGTGGATCGTGGGCTCAAGTTTTTGTGGTGAGACCGGGATGTAATTGCTCTTTTAGTTACAGTAATGCATTATAGATTTAAATGAATTGCTCGGCACATGCACACACTGCCCACCTAAATCTGTGCAATCTAATACTACAACTTTTGTCATAGGTTCAACTTTTACCTGTAAATATTGTCAGACAGGTGGTTAAGTTTAGCTGGTGAGGTCTACTTGAGTGGACTATTTTATTTTTCTGAGCATTTCAGATATTTTTTCCATGTATCAGAACAGATAGGGCAAAATCAGAAAAATGTTCTATACCCCATCACACTAGAACTATTAATTGTAAGTATAGCTATCATTTATCTAACCTTTTGCGTCTGTTGATGAGAAACCCGATGCTGAACAAGCAGTGTCTGTTCCTGCACTCCGGAGGCGTGGCCCCAGAGAGAAGTCTGAGGAAAACGGCTTGGGACTTTTGTCTGTGTATTTTTAAAATGTGGCCTGCTACCTACCTTACCTTTTAATCCTTTTTTGTTTCCACTTTCACAGTGAATGGTGATAAAAGTGTTCCAGTGACACAGAGTGAATGTGGAAATGCAAGACCTGCCCTTCGGTGTTTCCAAGTAGGTCCCATATTCTGAAACACTATCGAGTCAGACATAGACATTATATTGGGAATAACAATCGTATTCCATGTGTCCATGCAAGTTGCCCATGCACTTTTAGAACATGGAATGCACTATTAATTCATTTGAATAGATGTCATGTTATTAAAACTAGCTGTCATCAGTCAGAGAAATGTACATTTAGTTGCCATTCGTGTCCTTGTAAGGATCTTGTGTCTGAGAGGGATTACTGGACTCACGTTAATGCACATTTAAAGAAAAATGAGGTTGTAACGTGTATGTTCTTGGATTGCACATTTCAAACAAACATCTTAGGATCTTTTAAATCCCACAAGAGCAGAAAACACAGGTCTTTTTCATCAAAAGATTTTAAACCAGGAATTGTAGTATCAGCCACCCCTGCTTCCCCAGAATCTGCATCAGATACGCCTGACGATGACATTAGTGAGGATGCTCAACCTGGTAGTAGTACTGGTGCTCTAAATGAGCTCCCAGATGTAATCGAGCACAGTTTGGCAGCAGCTTTGTTAAAATTAGAGCATTTTTCCCATGTACCAAGCAGAGCAATCAATGACTTTTTGGTTGAACTTCACCACTTAACCGACTGTCTCTCAAAATCTCATGCTGAAGGTGTTATAGTGGACATTTTTCAGAGGCACAAGCTTCAACTTGACAAAGCTGTCATCGATGAACTCACTTCCTCACTGTGCTCAGCAAATCCCCTTAATAAGGCCATAAAGAAGGATGGACCTTTGAGTTCCACATATCAACGGAAACAATATTATCAGTCAAAATTTAATGTTGTTGAGCCGATAGAATATATTTTGGATGCAAAAGAGAAAAAAACATTCCAGTATGTCCCCATCCTAAAATCGCTGCAAGTGCTGCTGAGTAGGAAGGATGTTGTGGACAAGATAGTTAGCAATCACAAAACACAAAGGGAGACAGAGATTGGGGGAAAAAATGTGTACAGGTCTTATAAGGATGGTCTGCATTTTAAGGGAAATAGTTTGTTGTCAGGGGAAGATCTAAGTTTATCCATAACTTTGTATGCTGATGACTTTGAGGTCTGTAACCCTTTGGGCACCTCCCGCAAAACCCACAAACTTTGTGCTGTGTATTGGGTGCTGAGTAACCTTCCCCCAGGGTCTCAATCGAGTTTGTCCTCAATTTTCCTCGCCATTTTGTGTAAAACGGAAAATGTAAAGTCATTTGGTTATGACAAGGTTTTAGAGCCCCTCATACGCGACCTGAGGTCTTTGGAAGTCGATGGTATTTTTGTCCCACAACTGAACAAAACACTGAGGGGTACAGTGCAGACTATTGCTGCTGACAATTTAGGAGCACATGGAATAGCAGGTTTTGTGGAGAGCTTTGCAGGCCCCTATTTTTGTCGTTTTTGTACAGCATCAGCTTCAGATGTTCAGTCACATGAGGTAAGGTCAGGAACTTTCAGCCTCAGAACAAAGGAAACACATGAAACCCATGTCAGAGCAGCGCTAGATAGTGGCAGTAGCTTTTTTGGAGTTAAAAGAGCTTGTCCTTTTACTGGAGCGCTGTCTCATTTTCATGTTGTCAGTGGCTACCCACCAGACATTGCTCACGATCTTCTTGAAGGCATTGTGCCTGTTGAAATAGCACATTGCCTCACATTACTGATATCAAAGAAATATATCACCTTGGATGATATAAACAGTTCCATTCTGCATTTCCCATATCAGTGGACAGACAAAACTAATAAGCCTCATACTTTGCCACAAAATCTTTCAAGCAGGAAAACCATAGGGGGCAATGCCCATGAGAATTGGAGCTTGTTAAGATTGCTTCCATTTCTAATTGGCCCAAAGATTCCTGAACATGAGCCAGTATGGCAGGTCTTGTTGGATCTAAAACAGATTGTTGAGCTTGTGGTCGCCCCAGTTCACAGTGACGAGTCTATTGCTTACCTTGAGAGCAAAATCTCAGATCATCGACAAAGGTATCAAGAGTGGTTTCCTAACAAAAAATTGCTGCCAAAACACCACTACTTAGAACATTATCCCCGCCTGATTCAGCTTTTGGGGCCTCTCGTTGGACTTTGGACCATTCGGTTCGAAGCTAAGCATAGCTTCTTCAAAAAAGTCATCAAACACACCAGTTGCTTTAAAAATGTGCCTCTGTCTCTGGCTGTGAAACATCAGATTATGATTGGTTATCACTTGTCATCTCCAAATATTGATAAACCAGTGCTGGATGTATCAGATGTATCCACTGTCCCATTAGATGTTTTGAAGGAAGAGCTAGCCCATGCTTTAAAACAGAGAGATCCTGATGTATCTGAAATAAACCTGGCAAAAAACGTTTGGAGCAAGGGAATAAACTACAGACCAGGTATGATAGTGGCATATGGTTCTGAGGGTGGCTTGCCTGAATTTGGGGAAATTCATCAGGTGTGCATTTTGCATCAGAGGCTATTTTTTGTGTTGAAACTATTGTGTGGATGGTATTGCGAGCATTATGGAGCCTTTCAGCTGACTCCATCTCCAGCACGAGAACTTGCTCTTGTGGAAATCTCTGAACTGGTTGATGAGTATCCTCTGGCTGCCTATGTTGTTGGAGGTGTGCGGATGGTGACCTTGAAGAGATCAATCTGTGTGTTCTGGTAAGATAATGTAAAAATCATTGTGCTTACAGTTGCAGTCTTTAAAAGGAGGCTCAGGGTTCCCATGGACTAATAATAATAATAATAATAATAATAATAAAAAAATATATATGTATATATGTTCCCTATGTTTGTTCCCTATGATCACTAACAAGATCTCTCCTTTTTTGTTTGATTTATTTCATTTAATTTGATCTTTTTTTTTTCCCAATCATAGTAAATCAAGAAAATTGAATACATATTATGGGAATGATATGGAAAATTTTGAAAACTTAATGTATGGAAACCCTGAAGAGCACACTTTTTCATTTCTGTTTTGAGCGTGTAGCACACTTCATCACTCCTCTGGTATTGTCCTGTGCTCTCCTCAGCTTCTCAATGTTATGTATCAGAGTGATATGTTTGTTGTACTCTGTGTTTTACCTTTGATGGTGGTGGGATTGGCACTCATGGCTGTGATGAAAGGAATGGTAGGGCTGTGTTGGCATGGGGAATCTTGGACACACTCATACTTTTGACAAGTTGATGTTGGCATGTTGCATTTTTTTCCCAAAGTTAAATTGTCAGATTTTTAAAATTATTATGTTTTAATAGTAAAAGATTAGATTTGGTGATTAACAATACCTCTTGTTATAAAACAGATTCTAGTTACATTTTCTTATTCTTTCCTAACAGAAAGTGATGTGAGACCATGACAACTCAAGCTATTCTAAGAGTTATCCTCGGACCAGACAGCAGTCAGAGAGTCATGTTTTCTACTGGTCTGCCTTCAACTGTGGCTGAACTAGAGAATAACATAAAGACTCAGTGTAAAATAAAAGAACCCTTCCGACTGCAGTTCATGGACACGCTTTTCGGCAACGAGTTTATGAACTTAACTTCAGTTGAGGAAATTCAAGACAAAGCGACACTCAAAGTTATATACACATCCACAGACCAAAGTGAAACCAGTTTCTCCTTTTCATCAACCAGTGCTGCCGATGACACCTCATCCTGTTCTGGTGACAGCACTGTGATTCTTTCAACTCCAGAGTCGACGTCATCACGGGCTTCATGGCCAGATTTGTTCTTTGTTCCCCGTTTCACATACGATGCAGAAATTAAGCTTGAGAAGGCCCACGTAGCTTTCAAGGAAAATGGGATGCTGCTGATCCCTGATCCAAAGCTGAAGTCCGACATCTTAGAGGGCTTGATCCAGGAGGTAGTCAAGCACACAGTCTATCTCACAGACAGTAAGTTTGACGAAGTTGCAGAGGCACTCATCCTGAAGCATCCATGTTTAAAAGAAAAAGGCTCACCCACTGGCTACGAGGGGTGGAAGATGAGCCTCAAATACAAGTTGTCAAACTACCGCACACATCTCCGGAAAGTAGGATGTCCTGAAGTATGCGTGAATTCTTTGAAATATAAACCAGCTGAAAAACGTTCCCCTGCTTATGATGTTAAGAAACCAAGGAGGGGGGAAGTGGAATACTGCCCCTCTTTTCCACTTGGAGAATGTGCCCAGTCCCTGGAGAAGATGAGGGTCGAACTCCTTTCAGATGTCAAGAAGCGCAACAACAGAGAGACAATTAGGGCTAAAATGGACAGAACATTTGCTTTAAGAAGACAAGAAGTCATTTGTGAAGCTCCATTGATCAGCAATGTACAAGAGAGATGGCCAGCTCTTTTTGATGCAATGGAGGTAATATAAAAAATGATACCCTGACTAGTTTTGTCATGGATGTGTTCATGTGGTAAAAGTAATCCTCGACTTCTTTAGCATGTGTTTCCAGGTATTCCATAGCAGAGCCCAGACGGTTAACCATGCACAGTGCATACCATGATATGGCGGGCAGATGTAGTTTTGATGTTAGAAATGTCTAAAATCTGTTGGCTGTGCCGTTATTTAAAAATAATTTTATGTTGTTTCAGATAAACATGGAGTTCAAGAGGATCACCACGATGCCTCTACAATCCAGATTTCTGTCGCAGCTTGACCTTCTCTCCGACAGTCTGCTGGGAGTGTTTGCAAAGCGATCAGGGGAGCAGGGCAAAAAGCTGAAAGACATAGCTGCCATGATGCCTGTAAGAACTTTTAACTCTAAATTGTTTAACTATAAAGTGTATATATGCATTGCATTAGGTCAGTAAAAGATGTATATGTATTCATTGCAAAACTCAACTCCCTTTACCTGTGAGTACTGATTTCACTGAATGGACCCAGTCATGTTTATCATGCATTCACTGTCCCATTGTGAGAGATGTGTCTTTTTTTTATATAATCTCTGGAGATGATATATACACAAGTCTGGTACACATGCGTAGTTTTAGTGTTGTTTTGTAGATACTTTCTTTGATCACTTTCTTCTGTGCTTCTGAAAATTTGAGTTCAAATATCTCTATTTTCTTTGCTATAATTCTTAAGGAAGACATTGATGCCCGAAGGGAGTCCCTCATTAAAGGACTCTGCATCTACCTGAATGAGAATCCTGATGTCTTGGTGCAGGAGTATGCGGTGAGTGTTTTGTGAGTAGGTTGTGGCTTTGCTACATTTGAAACCGTGAGATTAAAACAAATGGTCTAAATAGTCCACTTATTTTCCATAGCCCCCATTATGAATATGAAAAACCACCTACTTTGACCCCTCTGCCACAGAGCGAAAAAATATAAATGATATAATTCATCCATGACAACAACTTCCAGAAAAAATGAGGATGAGAAATCAATCTTTACCTTAGTTTGTAAAGCTTGAAGGCTCCTCTTCATTTGATCTGGAAGTTTTCAAGTCTGTTTGTTTGTTTGTTTGTTTGTTTCTCTCAGAAATTGACCATCAGTGGCAGTCTGGCAGGGCATTATTTGGCTGTAGTAATCTGCTATGCTGCTTACATGAGTTTCAATAAACTATAGCATTAGAATTGCTAAATCTGATCTTTTTTTTTGTTTGTTTTTTTGTTTATTTTCAGGACATGACTGAAGCCACTGCACTGAGTGCCATCGAGCAAACAACAGTGGGAATCTACATCACCAGAGAGACGCCAGGCAATGACTTTCCTGATGTTGGCATCATCATCGAGGGTGTGGTGGTTCTGCAAGATCTGGATAATGTGGCCCTTGCCACAGGCTTGCTGTTTGGACTTTTTTACTCTTTGAATATGAAGTACCCATCACAGCTCCGCTTCACTTTCGAAGTGATTCAAAAGGTCATAATGGAGTTGGACGCGACTCAGCTTTCAAGGAAAGCCCAAAACTTAAAGTCAAAACTGCTCCAGTAAGGAGAGCCCACTGTTGTGCACGTGAGGCGATTAGCTTCAGGTCGGAGGACATCGAAAGCTCACACTTGATGTCCTGCATTTTGCAAGTTTTCCAGGTGAACAATCAGCAAGCCAAAACAAATCACGGCATCCATTGTTAAGTCCACTAACAAAAAAAAAGAAGTGTCAGTCAGTTGATACTGCTCCTTCACCAAGTGTTTATTCCTTTACTGCCACGTGGATGGGGCCAGTTTTTCCCCTCTTCCTCTCCTCAATACTTATTCTGGCAGCATTCTTCAATTGTTTGTATTTTCTATACAGGTGAAGAGATCAGCGACATCAGGGCTGCGTGAAACATGTTTCTCTTTCGATTCAGTTGAATTTTTTTTTTTTTTTCGTGTACAGGTCACCTGCTTGTGACACTTACATTAAAATTCAAAGTTTAAGTACGTTTATGACACGGGTATTTATGTTATTGCACTTTTTGTTTTTGGATGAGGTCAGTGTTGGAATTTTTTATACTCGCTGTATTGCTGTTTAGCTATTGAATAAAGGTTTTGACAGGCAACTGTTCATTTGTATTTTCAATTGGGGTAAAATTTGGTAATGTTAATTTTTAGGAAAGTTAATAGAAAGGTATTATTATTATTAATTAGACATTTAAAAAACATTGCTGGAATGGCAATGGTAACTTAAGTTTTTGCATTTCAAATCAGTTCTATAGTTACATCAAATTGTTTATAGTTAGAATTGTTATTTGAATTCATTTTGACAATAGAGGCCTTGAACATAATGTTTGTATTTTCTTTGAAGATGGTTGCCTGTAAACTTTTTCAAAAGAAAATGTCTAATTTTAATTCTAAGTCGATAAAAACACTGAAAAACTGACATTACTTGTTCACTGTTCTGTATTACAGTAGGACAGTAATGTCAGCTCAATTCTTTACCTACTGTCACTGCAGTGAAATTAGACATTTTATTTTGAAAAGTTACCAGTGGTTACAGGCAACCATCTTTAGAGAACAATACAAAAAATTGTGTAATAATACTAACATTAAATAACGTAGTATTTAAGTGACCAAATAGTATTGGACTAAAAGTTATTGAATAGTGTTGAAATAAAATGCTAAAATTGCAAAGAATTAAAATGTCCAAATCACTTTAGTATAACACATTTGAATCACATTGTATCAACACAAAATACACAGGTTTATTGAACATGAATAACTTGTGTTGATTTAACCCAATTGTTTAAATTGCTGTCAAAGTAAAACATCTGTGTGCAACCAATGTCCACTATTGAATTAAGTTAATCCAACACGTTCTTTTTTTCAGTGCAGGCATTTTATTTAGGCAGCTGGCACTTAACAGGCAAACGGTCCTCGAATAAGCAGGGAAGGCTGTGCGCGATAATGTGACAATGCTGCGGTGACAAGAAAACACCTCGGGAGAGTCCTCAGCTCCGCAAATGAGCACATACAGAAAGCACGGAGGCATACACGGGCATGCTCGCTGACACTCAGCGAACTGGTTCATTATATCGCCATAAAACTAATGTGTGCCTCATCTGTGCTGACAAAGTGGAGGCACTGTCGCCAGCCCTCTTACCCCAGACATACACAAAGAGAGAAAGAGACAACAATAGTTTCTCTCTGACATTATTGGACCAAGGTGTTTTATTCCAGACAGAAAGCAGACACAAACGAGATTACGCACACATTTACGTCTTCTGGAAGTCGACCAGGCATTGAAATCTCCGAGATGCCTCCTACACTTGCAGAGAACAAAAGCAAAGAGTAACCCAAACTTCCCAGATAGAGCTCACACGAGAGGTATTTCTGTCCGGAATGACAACACGCCAAAGCAGAGGAGTGCAGTGGAACAATTTGGGCATTGGATCGCTCAGACAAGTGTTACCAAGCCGCAGCGCGTCTCACAACAGAGAGCGCAGCAGCAGCAGCAATAAGGTGGTCTCCCTAAACTGAGCCAAGCCAGCGAAATTTACGATCATTGACCGGAAAGGAAATCAGCATTAGCCAACATTACGCAACGACATATTCATGCAGCACAGACACGAACAGATTCAATATGCATTTTATCAACTTGACGATCTCTCGTACTCATATACTTGGTGAATTCAAATAACAACCGAACAAAACTGAAAAGTCATTCCAATAAAACATGCTGGGCGTTATTAAAAGAGTTGCACTACAAATAAACTCGTGTATTTTTTTCTTTTTTCAACTGGCGTTGATGAAGTGAATGGCGGACAGGTTGTGACATTCCCAAACCACCTGAAGTTAGGTGGACCCAGCTCTTTATCGGGTCTATACATTTAATCTTCTGGGTTTTTTTTTTTTCTCGCATGCAATTTTAAAACCGATGTTTCAGACGCCGGTTCACTCACCCGTCAACTGGTCATAGGATCCGTCCAGCTCTCTGGAGTCCGACAAGCTTTGGTCGCGGTTTTTCGCCTTCATATTCCCCGTGTGCGCCGGAATGTGGAACTGTGGGGGGGAAACAGCTGATATGTTGGTCGATTCTTGTGGGGAAAAAATAACTGTGGTTTGATTTTCGCCTTCACAGAGGATGGCTACAAGGACACTATCGTTAACAAGTCATAGCTTTTAGGATTTGGCATGAATAAAGAGGAGATCCGTGTGTTGTGTCGTTATTCCCCGTGTCTGCGTTCTGTGTGCGCTCTCGGCATCCAGGAGCTGAGTGAACCCAGCGCGCTTCTGGTCGCCACTCTCACATGGGTAGGAACGCGCGCACGCACGCATTCACACACAAATACACACACACACGCACACACACACACACACACACACATGGGAAAAAGATGAGATGAGATAAAGCAAATACAGAAATATTAAATCTGGTTTCGTAAGATCTTAAAACAAGCACGACTGGATAAAATATGCATGTGACAGTTCCATTTGTCCCCAGTGGAAGCTATGTATGTGGCTTCATTCATCCACTTGTGAGTCGGTCCTCTGCTTGAGTCTCTGTCATTAATATCAGCATCACATCCTCACTTAATGTTCTCCACTGAGTCAGTGCCATGTTGGTTGTGTACAGAGACATCAGGAGGAGCAACAAGGAGAACACTGCTGCTGCCAGGCAGAGGTTCTGACTATATCTGATCTATAAATACTCACTGGCTCAGAGAAGCCTTGTGTCTGTTCGTTTTCTTCGCCTCTCCCTTCCTGTGTCTTTGCCTCATTTGGCCCCACCACTACAGAGTGACATTTGACCACAATCTGTCCAGCAATCTGTCTTTGAGGCCATAGTTTTCTGCATTAAATCAGGCTTTGCATCAAGGAGTCTCTCCATTCCTCTATCCATCCGTTCATTCATTTATCACATGCGTGACTAGCTGCGATATTTGTCAGTGTTATTGTGTAGTGAAGTTATTTAGATGTCCATAGCCTTTGCTCAGAGGATTCAGATAAGCGTAAACTGTCATGGGTGCCGTAGATCTCTCCCAGCGCTCTGCTCAGTCATCCATTTCGCTCTCACAGGAATCGGCTGACATATGAATCTGACATGTGTCACTAAAGGGTTGGCAGTTCGACACTGGCTTCATTTGGACCACTTTAAGTGTCATATCTGTCACTGAAATTGCCATTTAAATATGCATTCGTCACATGAAGCACTCTCTCAGTGCCAGCAGCAGAGGCTCCTGGCATGAAGCCCTCGACCTGTCTGGTACCTAATGAGAATATACAGTTATTATGTAGGTGGGTTCTTTTTCTCTCCTGCATGAGGCTGCTAAAAAGTTTTACTTCAGCCATCCACTGAAGAAAAAAAAGACTCATTTTATTTTACAGTTTCAGTTAAAGCATTTATTGGTCAAGCACCAAAATGTATTGGATTTGTTTCCAAGTTTGTAAGACGTTTGGGTCAGAGCTCACAATAAGAAGAATTGTGACTTCTGCTCTTGCGACAAATTCTGTTTCAACATATGAAGCTACACGAGCTCGAATCCTGTAACTTTTACAAAAGCTTTTGTGATTTTTAGCTCTCTTGCACTTTCGTTGTGTATTCAGGATGGAAAAAGATGAAAATCTGAACGTCCATACAACCTTGTGTTTCAGTCACATTTATCAGACACTTCTTGCATTGAAAAGACACCAGACAAACATTAATACCACATTAGTCATTGTGTTAAGCATACACCGCAATAGTAGCTTGCAAGCTCTTGTGTGTTTGTGTTTCACACTGGTTTACTAAAACACAATGGGTTTGATTACCAAGATTCCTCCTGAATGACAGCGGCTGCATGTCCAACAAAAAAGGTTGCTGCAAATGACTCCGGTCTTTGCACATCAAATCAATTCTGTTTGGGCAGATATCCTGTCTGTGGTGATTTTATTGTCACTTGCTTTTTTTTTTGCTTTTTTTTTATCTGATGCCACAACAACAAGAAACCTTCCTTTATTTGTTTGGTCAAACTTTGGGATCAGCATGTGGATAAAAATGTGCTCGTATATGGTGCACAGGATAGCCATTACCATATAGATGCCGACACGGTTGATTTATTTGTGATCATTTACAGTTTAAGTGTGTAAAGTATGACTGAAAGCCACCGAAGCACCTTGGAAAAAGAGGTGAGCTAAGGTCGTGGAGAGTTGGATGTTCCCCTCCTAAGCTCAATTTAAACCCTGCACACTGCCAATAAGCAGAGGGAGGCCCACAATAACCACAAGGGCCGCTCTTTCTGTCATCTAATACCAACAAAATATTTCACAGATACGGACAATTGGATAGTGATTGGATTTCTGTGTGTGGTAAATGAAAGGAGACAAGGAGAGGTGGATTCTAAATGAGGGCGAGGAGGAGGAGTGTGCGAGAATGAAAGATAGGGGAAGTGGGGGGATCGATTCATGGCGAGTTAGAGGGGATTTAGTGATTCAGAGCAAAAATAAAAAGAACTGGCAAGTCATTGATGAGGAGGCTGTCTGTGACCGCAGGGTTAGACGGGATTTCTAGACAAATCTAGATGTGGATGCGCGTACGTCATAACTGTGCAGTGACCCAGAGACAACCTTGTTGTATTTCAGACGACGAATAGCAGGAACCAGGCAAGAAGCCAGCTGGATAGTGAGGTCTGCGGCCGCTTTATTAGCAAGGTGTTCTTTGAATATGTAATTTGAAATCCAGAGAACATTAAAGTACAAACCAGAGTTGTAGTTTTTTGCAGCTTGGACATTATTTCTGGCATAAAATACAATCGTTTACTCATCCATATAACTTTGGTGTCATTTGGAGTCGATTGATGAACAATATTTAGTTCCACATATATCCATATAGTGTGAGTGAATGGGGCACCGAAACGCAGCCTTTAAATATCGCATTATCTGCTGCAACTCGTTCATTTCACTCATATTATACATCTATATCCCACTTTATATGGATATATGCAAATCTAAATGTCATCTGAATGATTCCAAATGACACCAAAGTTATATAGGTGAGTAAACGATCATGTTTTATGCCATATATAAGGTCCAAGTTATAAAAAAATTGTAATTCCCCTTTAAGCGCTATCAACATCTCACATTGTCTCTGATCTCCTGAAAGACTTTTGTATTCTTGTTGACTTGTGAGTTATATTGATCCAGTTCAGCAGCAAATCATCACAAATCAACTCTCTGGATTATGTCTGCCTACACTGATATATATTTACAATAAGCTTAATTTATTTCTCCAAGTCAGTGTGTTTGCAAACACACAGAAATTTCACATTTTAAGTCTGAATTACCTGTTTAATCCAAGTCTAACCAGAAACCTTCAGCACACCGTAACCAGATTATTCACACAAGCTCAAAAGCTCATACAGGTAACGTAGCTGGTGTCTGTCTGCAAGTAATTGATAAAACTCTGGGAAAGCAGGAGAGGAGGAGAAAGGAAAGGGAACTATTGCGATGCTCCCTCCGGCTCCCACTGCAACCCCAAGGTCAGTCCTCCGTCCTTGGTGACTCTCATGAGCCAAACTGCACCGTGAATATTAATGGCACAGAACCCTGAGATCCCCAAACAAAGGTGCACGTGTGCTCTAATCACTGAGCGACAATGCCACCAAAAAGCAAACCAGCTTTATATATCAATATTTGCAGCTTCGTTGGGATCAGGGGAGAGAAGGGTAAATATTCGGTGCCAGAATAATTCTGCACCTCAGCAGAAATGACGGAATAAGCAGGATTAATTTAGAAATAACTGTCACTCTGTGTATTTCAAAGCCTCGAGCTTCCCAAAGTAGAAAGAAAGCCCTTCTTGTTAAGCAGCATTAAAAAACACTTCAAACGTCTACATGACACTTTCATTATTCACTGCAGCCAGCAACCTCCAGCACAGAGCTGTCAGCTTGCCCTCAGTCACACAGCCAATGCTGACGGTGTGGCTGATTGATGGCATCCAGTGAGCCTCAGACAAACGCACACCAGACGTAAACCTACATGTATTAACTGTATACAGACATATTTCTCTTTTTCCTCCCATGTGGTGTTGTCAAGCTTTACTCCTGCCAGAAGCCTAGGAGTTTGAAGGTCAAGCACAGTATCTCATTGCACTCTTCCAAACAGAGATCTCAGATGTTATTCCTGAAACCACTCTCTCACTTTGAGTTCCCGATGCTCATATTCCCACTGAGACCACTGTGGGCTTCCACATCTGTTCCAGTTGTGCCTTCAGCTCCTGCTGCTTCTCGATCTTTCCTCCTCCAAATATTACCGTCAGATGGAAGGGCCAGGTCTTTCCCAGCCTCATCTGTTCTTTCTTAACCATGACTACGTCTGGTTGGTTTATAGCAGCTGCTTGTCAGTCTGGAGCTAGAAGTCACAGATGTTCCTGTACACAGTCCCTGCCATTTGGTCATGCCTCTGAGTGTACCATGTCCCAGCCTGCGTCTTACATACTCCTTACATGTGCTGCACTGTCTTCTTATCTCACTGTCTTCTGCCTGGGGCGCTCTCTTAGCAGTTCTTCTGGACGCTCAACCTGGATAGTGGCTCTGACACTCAACAGTCCTCACCCTCCCTCTTTTATTTGCTCACTGAGTCTTTGGGTGGTCCAGATATGCACTGTGAAGAGTTTCTGTGTCAACTGAAAGATGATTTGTTTATAATTTCCCTTACAGTAGACATCCAAATCCTGAAATTGATAGCTAAAAGGGCACTTATACACCAGTCAGCCACAACATTAAAACAGGTGAATTGAATAACACTGACAAACTTGTGACAATCCAATGTTCTGCTGGGAAACTTTCAGACCTGGCATTTGTGTGGATGTTACTTAGACATGTACAGCACCTAGACCACCTAGACCAGACACCCCCACCCACTGCAATGACACTCCCAGCAGGATGCAGCCTGACACAGACACTTTAGGAACAACTCTAAAAACATGGTGTTGACTTGCCCTCCAGATTCACTAGATCCAAAACTGATCACGTATCCATGGGATGATCCACGGAGGCCTCTCCACTCAACCCGTAGGACCCAAAGACCCCCCACTAACAACATCCTGTTGCCAGACACCACAGGACACCGTCAGGAGGCCCAGTACATTCTTTGATGAGTCACAACTGTTTTGGAGGCATAAGGGAGACCTGAACAATATTAGGAAGGTAGTCATAATGTTATGCCTGATCGCTGTATGTGCCACGTGTTTGAGTGTGTCACCTGCATCACTACAGTATCAAAAAGATCAACAACAACCATTTTTATATGATTTACTTATTTTTTCGTGTTCAAAGGTGTCATATGGTCGTAAAACCTCTGACTGGGTGAATTTCCTCTTCACTTTTAGACCCATAAACTTCACTTTTTATATACAGCTCTAATAACCACAGCAGCTGCCTGGCTCCAAACCACATATTATAATCTGAACTTCAAAAGAATTATAGTTTCTTCTCCATCTTCAATCCTTTCAGCGATTCATTTCCATCTGAACCTACTACTAACTGTCCATTCTGTTCTCATCAAACCTGCTGTAACCTTAATGCAAACTGACTGACCGCTCTCGCTCTCCGCCTCTCCCCCTCGCCCCCTCTCCCCCTTCCTCTGATTCTCTCTTTTCTCTCTGTTGCTCCGTCTTTGTGAAACGTCCATCCCCTCCTCTGAGCCGCGGACATGCAATTACATCATTCATGAAAGGAAAAGTGTGCGTGACCTTCAGAGAACATGAACGGATTCCCCCTCGACCTGCTTCAGATTTTCCCGTGTAATCACATTTGACTGTAACTGTTTTTTGTTTTGCTCCCTGGTGCTGTCTCGGGAAAAGAAGGATGACACAACCCCTGACCCGCAGGTTAGTTTGTTGTCTCGGGGAGCATTTAAAACCTGTGATAGCTTTTGACAGATGTCGGCTGGGCTGCTGCCGCCGACGTCACCTTTTTGCCAGAGGGATGACACCGTGTGAGAGAGAGTGGCACACAAACACAGACACGTCGTAGCTTGCTTGTCGCTGGGTGAGTGTGGGTGTCTGAGAATTTATAACCTACATTGTTTCCTTCTGTTTTATCATAACATACTTATACATATGCCTCAGGTCTAGCACACTATAGAGAGCACCGGAATAATGTTGCATGTTTTTATGTTTATTGGCCTGAAGGAAAGAAACCCTGGCAGAATAGTAGCCCATATGAATTACTCATGAGGGTAAAGTGCATGCTTTCTCTCTCCCTCTCTCTTACACTCACTCCCTTCACTCATCTTTATTTGCTCTTACTCTATTTTCTTCCCCTTTTTGCAACCTCCTTCACTCCTGCCGTGTGCCCTTGTGGATTCTGTCCCAGACGTGTCCTCTCCATCCAGACAGTCATTTCTGTGGAAAGAAAAACAAACACACCAACACACAAAATGGACCATATTATCCAGAACTGCCCCTTATGATTGGCTAATAAACACACGATTGCTGTTTACACAAATCATCCTTCTCCAGTGTGCCGTATTCGTTTTTCAAAGACTTTAAGCCCGGGTAGGGGGATATCATTTTAGAAGGCTCTTTATGTGATGGGAGTCAATTTACAGCGGGCTCAGTAACATAAAATCGACCTTTGTTAGTTTGGGGATGGGAGTTTTACATATAAATGGTCGTTGAACGGTTTTAAACCTGGTGTCTGTGGTGACATTACCACCCCGGCCACACCGATAATTATGTGTTTCACATTGGTTTACCAAAGCTGTAGAGAAGAACAACAAAAACCAGGGATACACAGCAGGTTACAGGACCACAGCAGAGCTCATGGTGGGAAGCCTCCAGGAAAGATTTCAAATACCCCAGAAACAATTTAAATCCTTAAGAAGGAAGAGGAGAATCTAAGACAGAAAGTGACTGACACAGAGGACAAGCACAGATTATCACTGGTGGCTTTTCCTCATTGGAGAGCCCTGAAAGAAGTGACTGAGAGCAGACTGACGTCAGCTGCAGGAGATTGATAGGCAGGTTTGGACTGTGAACAAAATCCAGGCCTGGTTCTTTTTGTTTGGATTTTTTTTCCCCAGCAAACACAGCGCAATATAAGGCTGTTTATAACATACTGTACATAGTCTAAGCAGTAGATAAGTTGGCTGTGCTGCCATGGGACTGTAGCACTGTGCCACACTACATGCCATGTAGCAGTGTTTAATAACATAAATATCAGGATTAAAGTATACATGAATTATGACTATGAGGTATTTTTTAACTAAAACATGTCCACAAATCTTTGGTCCATGTCGATCATAACTTGATTTAACTGTGTCAGCTAAGTAGGAAACTACAACAATAAACAGACAAATTATTAAAAGAACATATCAAGGAAAAAGGCTAAAATGAGGAAGTCAAAGCAAAACTGGACAGACAACAGGCTTAGCTGGGGAACACCCTGTGTTGGTTAGTAACACAGGAGTCCCACAAGGCACTGTCCTGTCGCCATTCCTGTAGTCACTCTGTACATCTCCGAGTTCCAGTTTGACAAAGAATCATGACACCTGTACAGGCACCTGGTGGAGAACTTTGTGAAGCAGTGCAGCTGGAATCACCTGCTCCTAAATGTTAAGAAGACCAAGGAGACAATGGTGGACTTTAGGAGGACACCTACTACAGCCAGAACCATAAAGATCTTAGAGGTGGAGGTGGAGACTGTTCAGACCTAAAAGCATTTTGGTGTTAACTTGAAAAGCACTCTGGACTAGAGGATCACACTGATGAGGTGTACAGGAAGGGGGTGACTCTATTTTCTGAGAAAACTCAGATCTTTCAGTGTGTGCAGCAAGATGCTGGAGATCTTCTACAAAGGCGTTGTAGCGAATGCCATCTACTGTGCTGTGGTCTGCCGGGAGATACAGCACAAGAGCCAGTTTGCCGTATAACTTGTACACTTGCAAACTTTTTGACTATAACTTCTTTGACTAGTTTTTGTTTTGTTTTGGGTTTTTTTGCAACAGTATATCTACCCATCTATCCACCTATCAATCTAAACTAAACACTCCGGCGGGGTCATGAAGCTGTTCGTAGCACGGAATAAAACCACATCACACCCAGAACAAGACGCAGCAAAACGGTGCTACAGTAACCTTTTTAAGACCATTTCAGTTGGACAGTTCTAACAGCAGTATGCTTACAAATGCCATGATGGTTTCCCCTGGTATTTACCACTTTTCTGCCAGTCTGAAAATGGGCAACAAGGAGTAGGTCTAAAAATAAATAAATAAATAAAACTTCCACAGGCACTCTATTTGTTGTGGAAAATAGACTATGTTTCTGGCTCAGATTACCTTACCTGACAGCTTCATCACTCAATGTCCTGCTCCGGCTCCAGAGAGCTTTCCATGGGTGAAGGGATGCAGGCAAGTTCACCTGTAGGCATAAATCATGAGTCAAGTGTGTGTATTACAAGGAAAACAAACCAAACGTGGAATGATTTGCAGATGTGAACCTTGCACAACACTGCCGACACTTCCATTAAAAGACGCCCTTTTAATTTTAATAAAAGTATAGCTACAGATTTTGGTTTGTGCTACATTTGTACATGTACATGAACCAGCATGTCCCTGGCTTGCGTACCATCATTAGACATCAACCCATGCAAGTACACATGCACTTCTTGTGATACCTCATAGTAATAAAGTCTTACAAACCAGACGTCAAATGGTGATTTTAAACAAATTTTTAGTGGGCACTGGCTCGTTCTTCTTCTCATCGTGGCAACACAACCTATACTTTGTGCCCAGTTTAAGTCATAAACATTTCCATGGACACAAATGAACTCAATGACAGATTGAAAGAGAGACATGGGACGGGACAGGTCTAAAGTCTCTTTAAAGACACCTTTCCACTGTATCATTGATTAGAAGGGGAATTTAGAAACATTTCATCTCGTGTCTCAACATCTCATCCCATTTTTATCTGCTACCTTTTCAATATCCTTTTGCAATTTTCTCATTATCACATCCTATTTCCCCGATGGGTCATTGATCTGCTGGGGCAATGAATTGTCATAACCCTCCATAAACCGTGCTTGTTTTTCATCAGAGTGTCGTCAGTGCGAACAATTTAAACGTGCCGGACAAACACTTACAATAACAAATCGTCCTGGGTTGTGTGAGGACAGCTAAACAGCCATCAGCGGGAGGAAAAGCCCATAAAATCACCCTCTGATAGATCGCTGGGGTGTGCTTGGCCGAGGCAGGCGCAAGGGTTTTATAGGTGCGAGCGGGGGG
Source organism: Planiliza haematocheilus (assembly GCA_005024645.1). NCBI lineage: Eukaryota > Metazoa > Chordata > Actinopteri > Mugiliformes > Mugilidae > Planiliza > Planiliza haematocheilus. The sequence goes on along the minus strand of SRSE01000845.1, from coordinate 79,382 downwards.
GAGAAAAAATAAAGGGCGCTAAGGGAGATGAATGGAGAGCAGAGACTGGTGGGTAGATGCAGGAGATGATGGAGAGAGCAAACAGGAAAAGTGCCAACGTGCCAAGCAGACAAATGGATGGAGGCTGGCGGGTCGGAAACTGCCCCCCAGCCTCCACCCTGAAATGTGTTGCCCCATTAATGTCGCCAGAGGGTTGTTTTCATGCTGCAACAGAAGTTGTGCCGCTGACACTATTGTGGAGGGGGAGGCGGCTTGAATTCCCGGTGTCACAGACCAGTCTCGCTCCACTCGTCTCCGCTGAGAGAGACAGGAGCAGCATGCATCTGAATTACCGCAACACGAAGCGGTGATTTCCCCTCTCACGGTGCTCTTAAGAGGCCCCCTCTTTTTTTTTTATCAGGATGCTCTTTACAACGCTGCCTGCTCTCTTACTCATTGTCAATCTAATTACTCTTACCATCTGTAAAGTGGCTGTGTGATCAGTGCGCTGTGATACCAGTGGGGAATGAATGAGATGAATGGGAGCTACAGAAATTAGATTCGACCGCATAATGTATTTGATAAAACCAACCACGGAGCGAAGACTTTTATCAACGGGCAGAAGGGTTTCCTTTTAAGTGTAAAATCCAGCGACACAGATAATAGTCTGAGTTCAGTATCTCCAATGAATTGTATCAAGTCAGTCCTTTGGTGAGCTGTGTGTGTGTGTGTGTGTGGAGGGGGTTATCTGCGTGTATGCAGGCATGTGTGATTGTGAATGTGTGTCCTAGTGGCGTTGAATAAGTAATGCAGAGGCGCCTAATGAAAGATAATGTCTAGTTAATGATCTGTCAAAATGAAGTGTTTGCTTATTGAGGAAAGGATCATCCCAAGCTTTAATTTCCACCCTATGACTCATACTGTAAGATATTACTTCTTTGTATGCAAAGTGTGCACGCATATAATACACACATAAAAAAATAAAAAATAAAACAACACAGGCAAACAAAAAAAAAATACAAAAGCATTTCAATGCAGATTGCATTATGCTCAATGAATGTGCCGGTTTGCCGAAGCGTCTCATCAACCACTTCAGCTGCTTGTGGATTAACAGAGGCGACGGAAGCAGAGCACAACAGCCAAACCACCCATAAATGGCCATCTAGCCAACAGCTATGGAGGAAGGATTAGCCTCAGCTTTATTCACCACACATCGCTGTCACGCAGGCTCCTTACTGCTAATCTTGGCGACAGCTTCCCTTCTCAGTGTGGCCAAGCTGCTACAGAATCACTCTGAATGCTTGAGGTAATGAGTGTCGACGACGACGCGGCCGCTTACCGTTGAGGGACCGAACCAAAACAATGCACAATCAGGCAAGAGAAGATAAGGTACGGGAGGACAAGTGGATGAGCGCTGATGAGGTGATGAGGCAACGCTCGCGTAAACACAGACTTATTTAAGCGTTGAAAAGAATTGCAGACGAAGAGGTCAGAGATGGGGTAGGGCACCATTTAAGAGAAACATAAATGGAAACACGTGGGAAGAACGATGCATAAGAGATCAGCTCAGCCTCTCTGTCTGTGTGATTGCAGATCAGTTGGCTGTATATATATATAATTAATCAAAACAAGCAACCAATAGTCTGCAACTATCCTGATTAGCAGTTTCAGTGATTTAAACGAGCAAAAACTCCTGCACGGATTTGCTGGTTATACTTTTGTTTGTGTTTCGCATCAATTAATAACATTTTAAGACTAAAATATCAATGGAAAAACAATAACAATCTCTATAGCACTAATACAGGTATAATAGTACTAATTTATATGTATGTTAATGGTGCTTACATGAGTCAAGTCTGGTTAAACACAGAAGAAAACTTTAACACAGCCATGAGGAGAGCTAACAAACCATGTCGTGAGACCCACTGTGTCAGACAGACTAAATTAGAAGAACTCATAGTGGGAATAGATTGAATGCCCGACTGAAGACACCAACACACGCTTGGGGGAAATGACAGGATGTTTGCTGGACGGAAAACTAAAGGGAACTAGTGTAGGAGGCGAGCTAGAAGAAAGGACTGACACAGGAAAAAAAAGCAAGACGGAATCATTTGATTTACTCATAATCACACAAAAGTAAAAGGAGATATGAAGAAAGTGTTGTGTCCTTACTGTAACTGGTTGATTAATTGTCTGAAATACCGTCTTATACTTGCTAAAATGTGTAAAGAGCATTTCGTAAGCAAGCTTCTGTGGACTTACATACATGTGTATGTGTTTATAATAGCATGTATTATATAAATGTTATTATAGACATGTATATAACTGCACTGCACCAACATAAAATTAGTCTTTGTTGTTATAATAAAGATGATTTTATTCTGCTCACTGATTCTAATTGCCTTGTCAGTGTACAAATGAGCTGTCACTATGCAGCGCGTCAAAGAAAAAAAAAAGTTCCAACGACGGGTGCCACAAAATGAACTCCAAAAGACTGAATTCTGAAACGTGCTTCTGCTTGTCAGCAAACCTGTCAGGACGGAGGAAAATCTCTACAGTGTTTGGACAGACTGAGATAATAGACAATCGCTTAGTGTAAGTGACTAGTGCCACCCTGAGGTTGACAGTTCTGGCTTTCAGTCAGACCTCTCGGCAACTATCGGATGCCGTTGCCACGTATTCACGAACGATCGCGTCTGCAGCAGAAAGACCCTGATGTGCACAGCTTTTTTGACTCTGGCATTAGCAGGTGGCAATTTCCATTTAAGATTAAATTTGGTGCCTCAATACTAATGACGTCAGTGGCATCTCTTTTGGTGCGTCTGCGTTTTCCTCATCTACCAGACGTCCTGCAATTCAGTTCAAGTACTCATGTCCTGAACTACAGTAACTTTGGTGATCCTCTGACTTTTCCTGTAGCAGTGCTTTGGTTCATAATCAAACATTGCAAAGCCAATAACTTCCCCATCAGTCTCAGCTACACTCTGTTTGCACCACACAATGTATTATTGAAGTTCGGCAGCTGTGTCCATTAGCTGCTCTGTTCCCCTCAGTGACCTCTGATTACCCGTAATACACTTCTCTGTGGAGGTTTGCATGGATAGTTGTGGGTGCAGAAGCATAACTCAGCAGTCTGCCTTTCTCAGGTAAGTTATTTAAGCAAGTACCATGTATATACAGCGCAGGGAATTCATAGATAAAGTGTTAACTACTGTTTTTTACAGCCTGGACCTTATTTCTGGCATAAAATAAGATTACTCATATAACTTTTGAGTAATTTGTATTCCTATCGGGAGATATTTAGAATCAGAAAAATATTCAGCCTTGTTGTAAAAAACTAGCAGTAGGTCAGAAAACATGGATGATAACAGGTAACTTTGGACTCAGTGAGGAATAGCACCAGTGTACGACAACAAAAGATTGGTGAAATGAAAGAGTTTCGTGGCAGATAATGCGTTATTTAGAGGCTGTGATTCGGTGCACCAGTCACTCCAACTATATGGATATATGCAGATGTAAATATCTCCCGAAGGAATACAAATGACACAAAAGTTGGGTGAGTAAACAGTAGCTCCCCTTTAAAGCCAACGCTTCCTTCCCTCTGAGTTCCCTGGGAATCCATACAAAAGTGTGGGTTTAGTTTGATCAGTAAAATAATGCTTATAATTCTATTTTCAGAGACAGATTTTCGCTTGTGTGTGTGTTCAACACCTACTGTATGATGTTATCTAAGCTTTACCTCCGCCCACGGCACCTGAGGCACAAATAAACCACCAACCACATTTACACATTGTGCCAGTCAGTGAAGCACACCACTGGCCACAGCGTGAACCATATGTAGACATGTATGTGCTGCATGTACTGAAAACGCTGAAATCCTCAACTGCATCATTATTTCATCATGCATTTGCATTTCTGACATCAAGCTGTCATGGTGGTGAACTTGCTTAGCTGCTGGTGGCTTATGCCTACACAACTCACTGCACCATCACCACAAGTTCCATTTGGAGGAAGCAACAGGTCGAATGCAGACACAGAGGTGCATAAGACATACTCGTAGGATGCAAGTATGAGGAAAAGACAAGGATTTGTTGGCTGTTTGCATCGCTCTGAGGATCAGAGATGAAGATACTGGTTTCCAAGCTTCCCACCTACCTTTAGAACATAAAATATATCTTATTTAAATATATCTCTTGAAGCCAGGACGGCTGTCTTTTTCATTTGGACATTCATTCACCTAAATGCTTTCTGATTACATTACACCAACATTCTTTGTAAACCGCAAGGCTCGAAACTTCTCTGCAGTCTATTGATCCATGCTCTGTAATCAATGTACTTTTCCATCCATAAAGCCCCCATCTCTGTGTGTTGTCCCACTTAAGACTGGCATTTACCCGGTGTGGTCGATATGATTATAAACTAACCAAGTGTCATCTCTTTAATTTATGCGAGTAGTGTCGCTGATCGACACAAGGGAATGAAAGTAGATTCCCCCGTTTATTGTCTGAATGCAGGCAAACTTTCATCTGTCCTTTCATCTGTCCTTAAATGCCAGCTGGCTGTGTGTGTGTTTGGGTTATAACGACCTAGCAATGAAGGATGCACATTGGATGCATGGGATACAATTGGCGAACCAGAAGAGATTCACATCCCACCGGGACTCACAAATCCTTTACTGGGTAACATGTAGCGTTGTATTTTAGAGCTGCCTTTGAAGGATTTATTCAAACAAATATCAGATTAATCAAGGTCACCCAGCAGTTTCATCATTTGACCTGCGTTTGTTTGAACAAAACCCACCAGAGTTTCATTTACGCCCTGTATTTGCTTTTGTCATTTACAGTCTCACACAGCGTCCTCTCAGACAATCAGCATTCATCCCGGCACTCGCCTGTACCTGTTGAGAGCGGAGCTGTGCAGGAGCCAGGCCATCTCAGGCTTCCCGCCGTTTCCTCCCGGGGGGCACAGTTATCATCAAACAGGGATGCTTCACTGGAGCTCATCCCATCTCTGTCACCCAGCTTAGTGCCACATGGCCACACAGACTGAAGAGCGGGAGATAATGTTCGGTCCAGGTGTGCAGAGTGGCCTTCAGCACTGTGCTGTTAATCCAAACACTGGAAGACAAGGCACACACTACTCATTATGGTGCAAGAACACAGCACGCAGGAAAGGCAGCCACCCAAATGTAAACTGGAAATAAAGTTTGGGAAGACCTTAATAATGCTGATTCTTGGCCATAAGCATCAAAATAGGGAGAAGAGAAACAGCTGCAGGTGAGTCAGTGTTCCTGATGTTTAATGGTGTGCTGCCACACATAACTGCTCTCAACAGAGACATAACTTCTATTTCTAATAGCATGGCCAGCGTACTTATAGACAATCAGTATCTAATAGTGCAATTGGAGGCGTATAAAGCACAGCTATGGCAGAAAAGCCACTCTATGTCTAAATTAAAACTAGCCGCATTGGCTGCAGATTCTCCACAAAGAAGAATGTGCTGTCTTTACTGATACAGTTCAACAACTTTGAATTAGGCGGCACAATGGAGAGGTGGTTAGCACCGATGCCTCACAGCAAGAAGGTCCCGGGTTCGAATCCATTGACCGACTGGGCCTTTCTTCTTCCATGTTCTCACTGCATCTGCGTGGGTTCTCTCCAGGTTCTCTGGCTTCCTCCCAGACCCCATGACCCTTCACAGGAACAAGCGGTCACGGAAGATGAATGAATGATCTTTAAACTAGAACAGTAATAAGAAACCGTCTCCATGTTGGCACCTACATCATTTTCTTTTAAGTTGACAGCCCTCACATGTACGCAATGAAATGAAATCAACAACTTCTTTGCCTCTGACCATTGGCTACCGTATTTGTTTTTCCAAAATAAGGTCCTATGTTGGTCCACTGGATGGGGTGTTGTCATAGACTATCAGAGGCTTTCATCAGTGCCATCATTCAGCACACAAGTCAGACAGCTCTCTTTCCACGTGGCACGAGGTTGACCTGAATACACCTGGAAATCCATACACCTCTGGGCTTGCACATTAGCATTCACATAACTATATTTTTGGTGTTTTGCTCACCAGAGCTAAATGAACATTCCCCTTTTGACTAATTTCACTCTAATTATACAGTACTTTTGCAAGACATAGAAACACACACATACACACACACTTGAAACGCAGTAATGAGATTCAGGCTTATTATTTGTCAAAGCAGCCATTAGGAAGGGATTTGTAGAAACACTGTTGCAGGGAGGGGAAGTCCTCACAATCAATGCATCGATGCCACCGCACTGCCTCCCATTAACTCCAAATATTTATGTGTGGTTTGAGAAGCAAAGCCGAGGCCGTTAGTTCTCATAATGCCAATGCAACATAAACCTTGCAGAGTAAAGTTGGCGTCAAACACACAGCCAGGGAGAGGTGCAGAAAAGGCCCAATTAAAAATCCCACTTCATTGGGAAAAGAAAGGCTGGAAACACAAATCATATTCTGTGCGCCGTGTATTGTGTATATATCTACCCCAGCACCCCATCTGTGAGTAGGCTATAAAGAAAACATAAGAAGAAAATATAATGTAAATGACACCACACAACTCAAAAAGCATCTTCCCATGGGATAATATGTACGGCCGATATGGACAGAGACTGCCAGTGGGCTGGTCATCATCAGCATAACCTCTGAACCCGATAGTTACATGCCTTACAAACGGAAGCTGAAGCCAGGCCCGGACGGAATTTCGTAAGGACGTACACCGGTTGTGTTCCGGTTGAATGCCTTTAGGAAAAATAAAATAAACAGATCACAGAAACCACAGACCCCGACATCACCTTTCTGGCAGGAAGAGAAGGAGAGAGAGAGAGAGAGAGAGAGAGAGAAACAACAAAAGGAGAAAGACGGCTGGCAGGGGTGAGGAAGAAAGACCCAGGGTGGGAGAACGTGGAAAAGCGGCAACGGTGGTGTGATCTCGGAGTGCGCAGAGCTCAGGGCTTGAGATGACAGGTAATCACTCACACCCAATATGCTTTGACAGCACAAGAAACATGTCAGAAAAGATCCCCCACGCGAAGAAGCAACGGCACTCAGAGTGACACATACAAGCAGGCATTCCCACGCACAACCGCACAAGGCAGTCCTCATCGATTGTAGATCAGGCACATCCAGCACCAGGCAAGAAGCTGCAACTTTCCCCTCGGAAATGCTAATACTCTGAAGGGTTTAAAGCATCTGTTTGCTGGATTACGGCTCGCTGTTGATATATTTAGAAAATATTGATGAGTCAGGTTCACACTCACCCACGTTAAAGGGCCCAAGGCGAAGCCAGGTTGAGCTGCGATATATCAATACAATTACAGTCAGGCGGGGCTTTCGATTCATATATGGAAGCAGCGAACATGCACACTCATAGCCTTTGCATACAACAGGGCCAACAAATCCAGAGTATGCACATTGCCCAAGGCAGTGAGGCAGATGTGCCATCCACAAGATGAATCTACTCCACAAATAAATCAGACCTTCATAGAGTTTCCTCTGGAGGATTAGATTTGCTAGGGCACACCTGCGCACTCACTCACACACACACACACACATACAGTATGTACAGTACAGGATTTAACTAACAAACACTTAATGGCTTGTGTAAGACAAACACAGACACACACACACAGGTGCAGTCATTACATAATAAAAACTACCCTCCAAATCCCAGGGTGGTTGGAGTTCCTCACCCTTCCACCTCAGCGGAGAAAAGAGGGATAAGGGGAGGAAAAGGGGGAGTAGGTGAAATTCTCTAATCTAGTGTGAAATCCATCACGAAGGTGTGTAGATTAATCCTCGCTCTGCGTCTGAGGTCAGGGCAGTGTTGCTTCCCTGCCTGGAGTAAAGCTGGAGGTCAAACAACATGTTGGAGCAGAGCCATGACTAGAAAAACCTAAGCAACCGAAACAACGAAAGGGCATGCAGGAGGAACGACAGCAACTCAGCCAACTTTCAGCAGAGTCAATCTCTACAGACCTCCGAACTTCATGTGGCCCTCAGATTAACCCAACGAGGGTGCATGGAGAGCTTCATGGAATGTGTTTCCATCGCCAAGCAGCTGCATTCAAGCCATACACCACCAAGTGCAATGCCCAGCATCAGATGCAGTGGTGTAAAGCACTCCACCACTGGACTCTAGAGCAGTGGAGACGTGTTATGTGGAGTGATGAATCATGCTTCTCCATCTGGGAATCTAACAGATGAATCTGGGTTTGGCGGTTGCCATGAGAACTTAGTTCGATTGAAAGGAACTCTGAATGCTTCAGCATACCAAGAAATTTTGGACAACTCCATGATCCCAACTTTGTGGAAACAGTGTGGGGATGACCTCTTCCTGTTCCAACATGACTGCGCACCAGTGCGCAAACAAAGGTCCATTAAGACATGGATGAGCGAGTTTGAAGAAGAAGAACTTGACTGGTCTGCAGAGAGGCCTGACTTCACTCCGTCAGAACACCTTTGGGATGAATTAGAATGAAGACTGCGAGCCAGGCCTTCTCGTCCAACATCAGTGTCTGACCTCACAAATGCGCAAATGGTCAATAATTCCCATAAACACACTCCTAAACCTTGTGGAAAGCCTTTCCAGAAGAGTGGGAGCGGTCCAGGTCATATTAAACCCCATGGATTAAGAATGGGATGTCATTGAAGTTCATATGTAAAGGCAGATGAGTGAATACTTTTGGCAATACAGTGCATGTACCAGCTTTCTGTTGGTTGCAGTCATCGCAGTGTGTTCAAGTACAACTTTTTGTTCCAGACTCTCTGAGGTAACGTCACGTTCGGCCTTCGTGGCTGGTAGCTCTCTGAAATCGATTTCCAATCGTAGTTTAATAATCTCTAATCTGATTTCAGTTAGGATGTCCTTGTTCGCATGCACTCACTGAATCCACTTCTCTGCTCCCAAGGTGAAGAAAAACATTACTTTTCTCCTTAAGAGGTTTTAAATTTTCCTTTGCTTTTTGGCACAGATTTACTCAGTTTGCTTTTTTCCACCCATCCTGCTTTCAGTGAGTGTCATCTATTCGTCTGTAAAGGCAGTCTGAAGTGTTTGCGCACCTGTTATTACTCATTCCACAAACCCTTAGTGCAAACTATTGAACAGCACAACAAACCAGGAACATTTCTCTTTCTCTCTGGCATTTAATGTTCAACTAAATGACAGAGCTTTGCAAGTACTGGCTATCATTTACCCAAGTAAAGTTTCTAACTAAAAGAGGTACAGAGTTAAGAGGTTAACAATGAGGGGTGAGAGTATTTAATCAAAGCTGAGCTAATGATGCAGCAGTGTTGCTTTTGGTGCAATTTATATTTAGCTCCCCTTGGCCACAATGAATCAGCTACCTCATGGGTATTCTGGCTGGTACCTGAAAATATTCTACGACAGAAATGGAGGAAAAAATAGTTATATTTGGGATATTTAGGATTGAAGCGACTGGCGATTTCAAAGGATAAGACGTGGCTTTCAAATAAACCTGAGTAATTGTTAACTGCACCAGTCATTTCTCCTAAATCGCTGGAGCCAGGAGTCTTAAATTAAACCTCAGTGGTGACAAGTTAAACTTAATTTCCTGCATTCGAATACTTTAGTCAATGCCTGGAAAAACTCCAGATTCCTGCAGGGCTACACTTTCATTTCTGAAAGCTCCCCTAACAGGAGGGCTAAACAAACCGAACTAAATAAAAGAGAATTAAGGACTAATACAAATAGCACAGGGGGACTTAAATGGAAAGGCGTGGCAAGGCATCCAAATTGAGTCAGCTTCATCTGAAGCTTTATGGCATTCCCTTTGGCGCTGACCCTGGGTTCGATGCTGATGGACAGCAGGACAAACAAGGAAGAGGAGGAGAATAAGAATGAGCAAATGAAAGAGAATGGAGACACAATGCAGGGACAGGGAAGGTGGAGAAAGAAACTGGAAAACAAGAGTTGAAAGGAGGCATGAAGAGGCAGAGCATGGGGTTGTGGATGAATGGCAGACAAAAGAAAAGGACAAAACATGAAAAAGGCACAGGTGACCAGCTGATAAAGTTCATTTAAAGAGGTTAGATGGGAGAAAGGACTGAAGAGGAGGAAACACCAACACCAACTGTAGGTGTGTTCACAAATGTGTGTAATAATTTAATCTATATTCTAAAAACAATGAAGCACAGACTACTGTAATTCGTGTCTCTTTTGGCTCTGCTTTGCTTTTGTTGATTGCAAATTTACACCATTGTTCTGACTCGCTGCTCTCATCAGCTCCATGATCAGCGGCTGCAGGGATAAACCAAGTGAACACAACAGAGACCTCCTCATGTAGAAAGTCAATAACCTGATTACTAACTAAGGGTGAGCTACAAACACAGGGTAGGGACCAGTTCACCGATCTGGTAGCCCATCGGCTGACGTCTGATTACTTGGCCTCTGAGGGCGGCCAGTGCATTGGGGCTTGAGATGTGGCCAGCAGGACTGCCTGTTGTGTGTGCTGGTCATTGTTCATTGTAACATGTGACATGAGAATGGAGAGTTTAGGTTCAGTTAAACTACTCCAACGGCTTAGTTAAGGCACAGTGCTAACTTGGCGATATCTGTTTAGAAGAATTACCATTACACCAAGGACAATCAATTAAAAACACATACAAAGCAAATTCAGAAACAAAATGCTATTAGACTTTTGTTGTTGTTTCTATATCAAACCCATTTCCTGACTGGAACTCATTAACCAATCAAGTTGCTTGACACTTGGACACAACCTACATTGTTCCATAAGGAGCAAAATACCATATATGTGCCATAAGCTCCACCTTTACCAAGCTCAAAGCCCTCAGCCATCTCTAACGTACAGTACACAACCACCCTGAGGTGGAAATCTGCCATCCTTTTGCCATCAACAGTTCTCCTCTCCCTCTCTCTCACCTCTTGCTCCTCTCCTCCTCCCCTACAAAGCCGGCAGTCGAGTGGAGGCATCCCCCTCTTCTCAATAAACGAGGTGTAGCAGAGGGAAGCTGCACAGTGTGCGGAGGAGAGGAAACTATTACACATGGAGAGAACGGGGTCGTGAATGAGGGAGAGTGGAAGGAGGAAACAGAGAGGAGATAGCAGCTGCTTTCACAGATGTAAGTGGTGGCTGGTCACTGGCCTGTGAAATACTCAGGATGTACTGGCTGTGTTTTGCTGAAGCTGGAGGGAGCTCCACGAGCCCAGAGCTGTGTGTGGAGGAAGAGAATCACCTCGTGTCAGACAGGCTTTAGTTTAAAAGGTTGTCGGGTTACACCAAACTCTTTCGGAAAAATGGAGAATTGGGAGCAAAAGTTGGTCTTAAGGCAAGTTGCTACAAGTGACAAGGAACTTTGTGCTGCACCGTCCACACGTCCTGTTGACTGTTTGTGTCTCCCTAGACACTTTTGCCATGTCTTTCTCCGTACAAGAGCAAATAACCCAACAACTAGAGGAGCATTTCTGAAAGTACCTCAGTGATCAGCCACAACATTAAAACCACTGACAGGAGAAGTACATAATATTGTGACAATACAATGTTCTGCAGGGAAACTTTTTGACCTGGCATTCATGCAGATGTTACTTAGACATGCACCACCCACGTAGCAGGCACCCCCACCCTATGGTATTGACACTCCTTGATGGCAGCAGCCATCCAATGCTTTAGGAACAACTCAGAAAACATGAAAAACAGCACAAGGTGTTGACCTGGCCTCCAAATTCACTAGATCCCAAACTGATCAAGTATCTGTGGCATGCACTGGAACAAGCCTGATCCACAGAGGAACCTCGCCTCAAAAATATTCTGTAGCCAGACACAACAGGACACCCTCAGAAGGACCATGTCCATCCTCTGATCAGTCACAACTGTTTTTGAGGCACAAGACCTACATAATATTAGGAAGGCGGTCATAATGTTATGCTATGACAGGTGTACATCAGTGTTGTCTTGTCATGGCTGATTTTCGCTGTAAAACAATTTATCACTGAGCTTCTATAACAAACTAGCTAGTCTGACAATAGTAGTGTAACAGTAATCGTACTTTCACCCCATGTGTTCGTCTTTCTCGTCAGCCCTTAATATAACAGAGATTTGTATCCGTTACACTGTTAGCAGTTAATGTAGCTGATACAATAGTCGAGAAAATCTTGATTCAGATCATCAGATTTCACAGCCTCCCTTGGAGCTTTAAGACTTTATTTAAAGGGTGATATTTTAAAAGACTTTTTGTCACATAAGAGGGAATAATTTAATAACACCCACACATTTTGATGTGTGAGATCATCCCACCTAATGGATCGTAACTATTTTAACATCACGGCCTACAACAAATTGTTTCTCAAATGGTATCTGAAACCCAGTGAGCTAAACAAGTTTAACCACAACAACCGTCCCTTCTTTTATCTCCTTTTTTTTTTTTTTACATATCATGTGTCAATGTCAGCCACAACCATTCGATATAACTGAACATCCAGACAGTTGAGCTATCAGGCCCAAACGCCTCTTGCTCATCTGGTCAGTCCAGCAAACTACAGGGACATGGTCGCTAAGATGTCAGTCCCGCGGTCACCTGACCATTCTGCCAGCTCATCATGACCTGAAGGGAAATAAGGGTTTATTTCCTCTCCCCGCTTTTAGAGCTAAAATGGCATGGCAGCGGTACAGAGCGGCGTGGTAGAGCCATTTACACATGGCATTTACTCGCTAAATGCACTCACTGGCCTTTGGATAATGCACGCTCACAGGCTTCCTCTAGCCTTTCATTCTTGGCGAGAAAGGAACTAATCTATCAGGATTCTTTGGAACAGCAGCGGAATATTTTGCTGTTTATCTCAAATGCATTTGTGACAACTGGGACACTGACCGAACAGCATATGAATATCAGGCAAATATAATCGTAATCATTGAAGTCTTTTTTTAATCCAAGTGGAATGGGGGTTGCTGTAACAAAAAGGGAAAACTGTGAGCTCGCCATCCAAGACCGCTGCAAATATTTGCTCAAGTACAATTTTCTGAAGTCTTCCATATTGGCCAACATTGGTTCTTAATTTTCACTCTAACACCCGCTCTTTATTTCAGTGCTTTCTGTCTGCCCTCTTGTGCCCCGAGCAAGCGTGTAAAGGCTCAGCCACAGCTTGGTATTGATTGCTTACACATGGACCTCTCAGAGGTTAGAGGTTGTTGGGTTTTTGTTGTTGCTTTTTTTTTTTTTTTTCTTAAATGGGATTTCTTTGGGGACAGTTCTTTATGTCCATGTACGGTGCACACGATGTATTACTATCCCCACGTGTGTTTGGGCTGGCATGATCAAAAAAAATTGTATGTACAAGGGATTACATGAATGGCCCTGGGACTCAAAACCAGAGCCTAATCTATAACCACTACCCAGCCACATGATGAAGACTTAAGCCATTAACAATCAATTTCAATCTCCTCTCCATTATATTGGTATGTGTACACTTTCCAATATAGAGTTTAAAATACCAACTGATTCATGACCTCTTGTTTTGTGTTGCTTGCTTCCTTTGCCTGCAGCTGAATAATAAAATCAGGCACTGTCAGATGTTAGCATACCAAATTTTGAAAAGTGAAATAAAGACAAAGAAAGTCAAAATGACTGTTGACTGTACCCCCATGTGCACACTACAGAAGATGAGATGGGGCACAGAAATGCATGAAAGGGAGAGAAAGGGACAAGAAAACCAGAAAAGAGCACAAGAGGAAGATGAAATAAAAGCACAGCACAGAAACAAAGGAGGAACAACAAACGCATTTTCAGCCAGTGATCTTAGGGGAGAAAAAATTGGACATGAAGGCATGAAGGTAATCTTAGTGCAGCTTTATCTTATTGTGTTAGAGAGATCCAACAAAGGAAGCAGGCCCCGGTCTCATGACTCCAAGTAAAGGATGAGAGAAATCCAACTGTGTGACTACACAGTAATCGTCTCTAATTATTGTTGTCGAAGCTCAAATCCCTGCAATCGCACTGCGGCTTAGCTACACTTATCACATTCTGCACTAATGGGATCAGCTTGATTGATAATGGAGGGTTATCATTTGAGTTTATACCGTGAGGGTGAACAGCCATATTTATCTACAGTATGCATGTAATGAACATATTGTCAAATGATCCGTGAATCTGTATGATTGCAAAGTGATGGGTGACAATATTATTTCTGATTGATTATTGACTATTTTGCATGGGATCGATGCTCTGAAGCAAATATACATAACACACCGATCAGCCACAACATTAAAACCACTGACAGGAGAAGGAAATGACCATCTTGTGACAATGCAGTGACAATGGCTGTTACTTAGAATTGTACCACCCATCTAGACCAGATCAGGCACCCAGGAACAAGTCAAAAAAATATGAAAAACAGCACAAGGTGTTGACCTGGCCTCCAAATTCACTAGATTCCAATCTGATCAAGTGCCTGAGGGATGTACTGGAACAAGCCTGATCCACAGAGGCCCCTCCCATCAACCCATACGACCCAAAAACCACATGTGAGACCTACACAATATAAAATTGGTCATAATGTTAGGCCTGATCGGTGTACACTGTACAGCCAAGCCGTACTCTGTCATAAACGACACACACTCCAACTTGGATTACTTACTCTGTGGGAGCAATCATTATATTACACAACCAGTGAAATGTCTCCACATGTTGTCTCCGTGGGAAAGCCTCTCTGTGCCGTGCCAGTAAAGATTTCTGAGTCACAGTAAAGCGGAAGCCAAGACTCCGTTGTCAACAAGGAGGTCAGTGAATCTTAGTCATGGTCGGCGTCAGTCCTGTGTCACAACGCTGTCACATCAAGAGTTGTAGCTTTTAGTTGTATGTTTGCTAAACCCAATCACCAGACAGCCAATTTTTAACTACCATAACTAGTTATGGATTTTTCCACATGCCTTAGTGCATGAAGCCGTACTAAGAGCATTAAATCTGGTTCAGTCTGCCGTAGCCAACACACCATCGCCTGAAGTGCACCTTCTCAGAAATGCAACTACACGATAAACCGATGCAGATACCAGCAGCTGTGATTGGTAGCTTTTTCTGGCAGCTACGGTGGAGTGGATCATGTTGGATTTGGACCGAACAACCACCAGCCAACCACAACATCAAGTCTACCCATCCGAAAATATTGGAAATGCATTTCCTCATCCATGTCTGTCAGTGGCCAGAAAAACAAGAAAAAATCCATCCTCATTCTGCCTCAGCTGGTTTAATGGTAGTACATCTCCTCTGTCATCTTCTGTCTGTTCTGTGTTGCGTTATTTTACTATAAGCATTAGTACTGATCACGTTTTACATCGAAGTCCAAGGATTACTTTGTTGAATCATCATAATTTCATTGTGATTGTTGACCCCACTTGAGGACTTTCCACTCTCCCACACATCGCCAGTTCTTCAGTTCACCCCCATGGTAGTGGCACTAGAACCAGCTATTGTCGCTTAGCCCATGTCCTTTGTGCCTAGTCTGAATAACCTGCTTTTCTCTATTTGCTCCAGGTGCAGCCGACACTCCAGCCTTTTTCATCAGGCAGCTATTTAGAACTCCACTTGAGCTTTGTTTTCAAGTCCTGTCCTTGGGTCTGAACTCCTGAGTCTCACGTCTGGGTTCTTTCCTTCGAGTTGTCGACACCATAACAGATGTAGATAGTAATAAATGAATCATCTCAACAATACAGGTTTGTGTTTGTGCTCATTATGAGCTGTCTCTGCTATTAACTGATACCGCACAGTAAATGCCTGGAGTCGAAAAACATAAAAATTAAATTAATATTACATTAATATCAAAACAAAAGCAATTAACAGGATGATGTTTGGTATGGTCTATATGAGTTGTAAAATAAATGTTAACTCTAAAAAGTGTTAATAAAATACATTTTGAGTGATTTCTTTTTTTTAACACTGATAAATAGTTTATATCAAAATGAACTCAGTTTTAGAGGTACATTTTACTCTGCAGAAGATGAATATTTTAACACCGAACAGTTCAATCGTAACTCTGAGTAAGGTGTAAAAAATCAACTCCAGGAACAGAACTATATTAACTCTGCCATGGAGTCTATTCGACGGTCTCACATGCACACAAAAATTGTACGCAAAGGCTGAAATATGCTGCAAACAGTTTTCATTCTTTTGCACATGTCTTGAAGATAAATTTCATTTTTTTTTCACAAATGTAATACAGAGGGAAACATAAAATGATTCAGCGTTACAGAATCTGGATTAGTTTTGGATTAATTATCAGTAAATAGAAATTCAGCAAAGAGTTCATGTCTGTTTTCGTTAAAGGTTTCATGAGGGGTCTTGACGGGAAAGATGTTGCACCTGCAGATGTGTAAAAAATAGTAACATAGTTGCCATAGTAAGTGTAGCAACATGAATATTTCAACCTTTTGCATGACGTTCATGCAAAGCCAGTGACAAGGAAGGATTAAAAAACACATACCGTAAGCATATAGTACATTTTCCTCACACTGCAGGCTTTAAGTGTGCTAGCGTTAAGGTTTTAGGGGTAAGACCTGCTCCTGCTGTACAATAAACGGTGGAACAACCTCTGCTACTTCAACTTCAGCTCACTCCTTGTTTCCGCTCCCAGGAGCCAGCTTGTGGTTTACGCGTAAACACCTGCATTTGTTCCGAATTTAACCGGTTATCCCGTAAGCCTGAAACCCCGTTTCGGAAAAACATCTACAAGAGATGTCAGCCAAATACGGCGTAAAATATGCAACTCATCAGCTGAACTGACGCACTGTGTTGCTCACTTCCCTCTTAACGCGGCTCTTATTTAACATGGCCTGACAAGACCTCCTCCCACAACATTTACTCGGCTTTGGACTTGCTCTGGGAGCACATGAAACTTTAAAACAGAGTGCTGTTAGTTATGGAGAAAGAGCAAGGAGATGCTGCAGCTTTTTTTTTTTAAGAGTATAAACTTATGAAAAGCTGTATTTTTTGTAAAGTGCTTTCAACCTTAGGGGCTGACATCTACTGCATATTGCATTTAGGGAGAAAGGGATAAAATGGCTTAAATTTTAAGGTTTATCCTTTTGCTTTGCAACATGGCACAATCTTGAGCTCAAACATTTGTCCAATGACACAGCAAAGCTTTTGGATCCTTCTTGGTCTTGTCCTCTAGCAGAGATTGATCCTTTTATCAACAAAGGCTTAAGCTTTTGTATCCGGTGACCTGTCTGCTTTACATCCTTTGTACATACAGTGAGTAAACCTTGCAGGCAAGCTTGTGGCTTGAATACAAAAAAACTGTTCAATAACACGGCCTTCCTCAAGTGCATCAAGTAGACATCTATCTAATTTAGTTTTCTGTCCAAGTGCAAAGACAGAACCAATTAGATTGAGGCTGAAATGTGGAACTCGATTCTGTCGTCAATGCTACTGTCTCTCATGAGAATGCCAGATAGAGCGAGCTCCAGAGAGGAAGGATGAAAATGAGGCACAGTACAAAAAGAACAAGGATGAAAGGAAAAGTGTGTGTGTGTGAGAGAGAGGGGGAGAGAGAGAGAGAGAGAGAGAGAGAGCGATAGGGAGAGAGAGAGAGATGCCATGAGGCACCTACACCAATTTCAGAGGTAGATGGCTAATTAATCTCTCAGCAGGAGTGAAATGCCAAATACTGAACCTTAGACCCAAGACGGCGTTGAGCAGGAAGAAGAGGACGTGGGTAAAACATCAACAGGAAAACAGGGAAACTGCAGAATATAATGAGCGGAAGAATACTTGGAGGAAGAAAAAAAAAAAACAATCACAGACATCACAATAGTTAGGATGTCGGAGTGCTGTTGCCAAGATAGTGGGATGTAGATTTACCCACTCTCAATTGCTTGTAACAGCAGACTGTCACTGATGAACTGCTGCTAGTTGCCTTCTTGTGTTTACAACCTTTTATTAAAGCCAACATTATGCATCTGACTGTAAGATGGCGTGCCACAGGAAAGGGTCTCAACACTTTGGAAATGTTTATATATCAGTCAGGCATAATATTATGACCATTAACATGAGAAGTAAATGACACTGACCATCTTGTGACAATTCAATGTTCTGCTGGGAAACTTTTGGACTTGGCATTCACATGGATGTTACTTAGACATGTACCACCCACCTAGGCCAAACATGAAAAACAGCACAAGGGGTTGACGTATCTGTGACCCGTCGGCTCAACTCATAGGACCCAAGGCCCACACTAACCACACCACGGGACACCCTCAGAAGGACCATGTCTGTTCTCTGATGAGACGGAACTGTTTTGGAGGCACAAGGGAGACCTACGCAATATTAGTCATAATGTTATGCCTGTTCAGTGTATGTTTGAATGTATTTATACACATACGTATGTATACACATATATGTGCGTGTGTACTGACTGCCCCTACTGCATATACAATACTATTACAGTAAAATACTTACTTAATACAATAGCCGTAGCTTGGTCACTATTATCAGGTTCATTTTGCACCTCTCGTGTAATGCCAAACTGCATTTCGTAATCTAATCTAATGTAATTTTACGTGGCTCTGGAATTTTTAAGAGTTTATTATATAACCCCGCTTATATCATTAACTTGATAAAATGAGATGAGTCACGAGTCCAAGATAATGACGAGTAGGTTTTTCTTACAGTGCTAATCCACCACCAGTAAAAAGCTATATGTGATTTCAGCCGATGAAATAGCTGTAACTATGTGGCCAGCTATCCTAACATTTCGATCATCATTATTCATTGTTATTAAAATAAAGCAAGACAAAGTTAGAGATCCCTTTTGAGAGTCATCAAGTAAGAGCGTAGCTAATCTTGAACCGGCTCCAAAATGGATCTAACAATTAAGAGAAAAATTGTCAAATCATAAGATTAATTTGGCCGCCTTGTTGTCTTGAAAGGCTTTACATTTTACAGGTGTTCATGCTGTTGTTCTGAACTCCCATAACAACCACGGAAACAGAACAGGCAGACTAAAAATAGAAGCAGGCAGAGACAGGCAGGGAGAAATGCACAGTGTGAAAATCTTATGAAGTATGTGAATGACTTTGGCAGCTTTTTCAACCTTATTCTGTGCCCCCTCGTGCACTTTTGCTCCGTACGCCATGCTCACACACGTGCACAGCGCAGGTACCGCGCAAACTCTCACACAAGAATACACACAGATGCTGATGGGCGTACGAGGAGCCATCCATCTCCAGGAAGAGGGTGCAAAGGGAGGTAAACAACACTCACACAACTGCTACACAAGTCCAACATATCAAGCCTTCCTGGTGTAACTGAACAAAAACACCCAGGTGCATCTTTCATTGGCTTGTTAACTGGTCCCCTGGTAGTCTTTGTTGACAGTGTGCTCGGTGGAAGTTGTTGGTATAACTGATGAGTATCACACGGCCAAACAGACAAGCACACGTGTCTGCACAAATGAACACACAGATTAGCCCCACAGAGACTGAGAAACCAAACTTTAAAGAGGGGCTGGATAATAATAGAACACACACACACACTGCGTCATGTACAGCCAAGCATGTGTTGAGAACCAGACAGAAAACATTCAGACCTATTAACGTTAATGGCGTACATTTATATGCAAAGAGATCTGCGCTTTGATCACAGGAGAAGCATTGACAAATTGCATCTTGTAGGCAAATAGTGTGATAGCATTTTTCTAATTACCCCAGGCTATCAGTGTAGATTGTGATCCATGCATAATGCAGATGCTCAACACACACACACACACACACACACACACACACTCATCAGCCACTAGAGCCAGGCTATCACTCAGGCCCATCAAGCGTAATAGGTTTTCCACAAGCACCATCACAAACCAAGTACACACATGTGCACACACGTCAAGTCACACCTGAGGGGATTCAGTCTGCCGTTGCTTTTTTTGGCCACGGATGAATCCCATTTTTCATAACTTGCATAATTCAAAAAAGAAAAAAAAAATATTCAAAAAACCTTCTGATTGCGGGACCGTCGGAGAATGCCACTGGGCTCCGGGATATGCAAATGATCTCTCTCTTCAGAGTCGTCCCTCCGCACGGACTCAAGCACAGAGCGCCATAGGCGGAGCTGTCCACATGACAAACGAGGCTCTGAACCCAGGGCTATTCAAACAGGTCTGCAGCAAGACTACAGAGGGGTAACCCCACCACTCGCCTTCCCATCTACACCTGCAGCCCTCCGTCACAAAGCACACAAACACACACATTTTTTCTTTCGTTATTAGCACGACAGTTGAAATTTATCACGATAAATGAACCTCACATTTTATTACCCGGCTGTCCTGTGTATAATTGATCATTTTAAGTGTGGGTATGCGTGGCAAGTTAGGCTTTGAATGTGGAAAGTTCATCAAGCTCTGTAAGGTCGGGGGTATGGAAACTAAACTGGTTATAATAAGGAAAAGGGTGAGTTTCAGAAGCCGTTAAAATTCAATTTCTACACTGCCGTCAGCAGTGTTTTAGGCATCTTCATTTTCATCATTATAAAACTACTCAACACAGTAGAGGGGTGCATGTTTTGTCATATGTGTCCCCATGTAACATTTCGACTACTGTATGAAAAAGTAGCTGTGGATCAGGTGTTAAAGTGGGAGATCTATTCATTTCAAGGTGAGCCTATGGTCTTGCATTATTTCGACTATTGACTATGGGTCCACATTGTCCTTCAGCAAGTCCCAGAGACTTACAGATTGTTAAGCAAGACACGCATTATAAACCTCCAGGAGGGAAAGTGCTACACAGTCCATGTACTTTGGTGTTTGAATTCAGAGGGTGTGTTTTGCAGTTGGCCGTCTCATGGAAATTTGACATACGTGCAATGTTCTGACATGTTTGTTACATTTTGAGCTGCAAAGACGGTCAGAGCATATTTTAGTGGACGCGATCTCGCTGACTCTGTGAAAGCTCACAGTCGATTTCTTCTGTTTTACATGCATCGATTATGTAAAACATTATGTACTACATTGATTATGAATTTGGCTGTGAGCATGGACAGAAACTCTCAAAAAGTGCAAGGGAGGATAAGTTCGGTTCGAGCCGCCCTGAGCTGCTCAGTAGACCCTCCTCCAAGCCATTGATCCCGTTTCTGCTACTCACTGCTAGTTGTATACTTTTTTAATAAGTAAGTAAGAATAAGTACTGTAGTAATATACAAGTTGGGTATATTTCTTTCTTTGGGTCACAGGATATCTGCAGCCTGTTGATGAAGTGGGTCGTGAACACAAATGCGCAAAAAATAAACTAGAAATCCCCACGTTCATGTGCTCATTCTTTAGCTGCAAAGTGATGCGTTCAATTTCAACATGCACCGATAAAGAAAAATATTGGGTCTCATTGCCACTGTTGGAAAAGCTATTTATTTAAGGAACTTATATACAATATCTACTTGAAACATGTTTCAAATAGACCTTTGTGTATTAGGAGGGAAGGCTGGTCTGCTGGACTGGCTGTCTGTCTCATACATTTACTGTATCTCCTGCGATGAATTCACCAAATTGTGAATGACTTCAGTTCAATTAATTGTGCTTGAGGAAACATTTTTTCTCTTACCTGGAAAATGAGTAAACATAAGCCCACGCTGGCCCCTTTGCCTCCATCCTGGTCATCATCAGCTTTTATTTATTCCTTCCTGGACACACGGACCTAAAGACACAGAAGCTATTATAGAAAACACTTCTTCAATGTTAGCTTTCTTCTGTCTGGAAAAAATATTCAAAATCTTAAAGATATGCTTCATTAAAATTCACCTCAAATCTATTGTGACATATTGAAGTAAGTTTCTGACTGACATGCTCTTACATAACAAACACTGTATATTCTCCTCATTAGAGTAATGAGGCAGCGTCTCTTGGCTGCAAACATGTAAAGGAAGAGATGAAGTCTTTACAATATAATGAATCAATGGCCCTGACAAGAGCAGTTCTCCCTCTTTACTGCCTAACCAAAAAAAAAAAATAAGTAAAATGATCAGACTCCACTTCATGTTCTATTACATGAGATCGTTTTACATGAGAACGGCGCTACAGGGGCTTGCATTAAATGGGAGGTTTAAATGTCAAGTTACTAGATTGACTTCTGTAAAATTCAAGGCTGGAAAAAGGGTGTTAATGGCCTAGAAATGTCACTCATACGCAGCTTTATCCGTGCACAGTGCTTTCCAGAGGACCGAGGAAATAAAGGCCGAGTGGAGATGGGGACTGCAGCTTTGAATGGAACCCATAAACACAAAGATGGCATCTCAGCTGCTGCTGCTGCGCTTATCTGCCTGAAGTGTCTTAAGGGGAAGGGAGAAATGTCTTCTTTATATTTATATGCATGACAGTTTGTTTTGTGTGTGTGCGTGTGTGTGCGTGTGTGGCGCTACCTCAGGGCAACCTACATTATAATTCACATCCAGTTCAAAAGTTTTTCTATTTAGATTTCTAACGTGTAGTGGATTTAAATTAAATTTAGTTTGCTGTTAAAGATTGCTGCTCCTCTGAAGGAGAACAATAAATAATGTTAAGTATTATGTAAACTGCAAATTATGCTTTGAACGGGGTTCGTCACAAATTCCCAGAAAACAAGATGGCATATTAACTAGCAGTGGCGGGCTGTCAGGGCCAGCAAAGCCTTCTCTTCCGACTCACATTTTAATGTTTCCCAATAGCCTATTCTTTTCATTTTATGGCTTGTCCGTCTCTCAGTTGCGGTGCTTCTGGCAGTGTAACTTTGCATTAGCACTTTTATGCAATCATATTTCAGCCATCATGAGTTGCCGGAGTCAAAGAAATCTTCTCCATGGTCTACAGTAACCTCAGCGTCCTCTGTCTGGAGGGTCAGAGAGACGCGCCGTTTAAGCCAAGCTAGCGGCCCATGTTAATCTGTTGCTAGCTGCGCAAGAAACTCGTCCCCATGAATGTTTTAGCTATTTTTTTAACTCACAATGGTGGAAGGAGGGGAGATCTTATGGCAGATCTTCTTAGAAAGACATTTTCACAGCAGACTTTGAAAGAAAAGCTGGATATTGTGAGGAAAGTCCGCCCAGTCCTGGAGCTAGCTAGCCTGACCCAGCCAAGAAAACTTTCAGGGACCATGAGCGCTACTCTTGGCTGACAGGCTCTGAGGAGAACTCTTATTTCCTAAGTTCTGGTGAGTAAAATGAATTATATTAACATATAATTTGTCAATTTATTGGGTCGACATTGATGTTACTGCCGGATTTGACGTATGTAGTGCTGGTGCACTGCTGCGCTAAAGCTTCAGTGGGTGAAAGGAGGCTTTTTGAACTGCCATTACTAAAGCAAGTTTCTTCCTTTAGTAATGGCACTCATCTCACTATATGACACATGATGCAACGTTGGGTTTTGTTGCAAATTCATTTCTATAGCACTGGTGCCACAGCAGTTGTAATAAGAGGTTTTTCGAATAAGGTTGGAAGTCACTGAAGGCCTAGGTGGAAAATGCACGGCCCGCCACTGTTAACTAGATAGCTTGTTTTGTCTGACCAAGGATCCAAACCTAAAAGATATTTAGCCGTTACTATAAGGAACCACCAAATAGCCATATTTATTTAAAAAATGCAGAATGTTTCAGAATTTCTGTTAATTGCATAATTTGTTAATCAGCTATTATTCTGTAATTGCTCCACCATGTAGCATCTGCTGTTGAACTGGTCGTTTTAAAACACTGTTATGTGCAGCTTCATTTTTTACATAAATGTAAACCCACATTACTACTGGAGCGTGTGAGCATATCTAATTTCCTTAACCAAAGTTAAAATTAAAATACAGAGAAGGCACCAGCGAGTGTTGCAAGCTCATTCTGTCACGAATCCTGTCTCATTTCAGACAGTTCAACATTTGCTTGTTATCCATTATGTGTGGCGGCGCAGCAGATCAAAGAGAAGCCGTCGGTGCGCGCGCCGCTTTCAGCCACTGCAACAAATCAACAGTTTGCACTCAAAGCGACGTCTGAGGAGGCACTGTTTTCTCGCTTTTTGCTCAGATCTAATTAAAAATGAGTGAAAACAACAAAGTCCTGGTCCACTACAGACTCAGCACCTTCATATTCACACATTTGGAAAGGATCTAATATTTTCAGGGACTTTTTTAAACAACAGAGACCATCTCCTATAAACTGGTGTACTATAGATCATGCATGCTCAATTCTTCCCACAATACACACATGCAGTAGCTTTCCCTCTGAGTAACGCTTTCCCTCATGAAATATATATATAAAATCAAGATTTAAAACAGGCCAAGTTTTCTTTCTGTGCTGTTTTTGATTCCATAAGATAGCAAACATGATGCAGACTGTGCTTAGTTCAGGTTTGTATCAAATGATGAGAAAGCACAGGAGACACCAGGAGAGTGGAAACGCAAGACTAGAAAGAACTGGATGGAATAGAATAGAATATAAAACATAAAATTTACATTTTACGTGTCTTTGGTCACTAACCATTAAGTGACATTACTTTCTTCCCAAGTCTTTGTCATACGCATCATTATTTTTGTTTTTTGCGTGCATTTTTCCATGCATGTGCAGTGTGAGATCTCATAGCCACTGTTTCACATGTATAATGAAAGACTCTCTTGCCAGTGTTATGGAAAGAAAAAAAAATGAAAGCATAAAGTCAGTGAACCAGGAGATAGAAAGAGTGGGACAGAAAGTCTAGATGATAATAGACTTTCAGAGCAGAACACCACCTGTGACTCAGAGCCAGTTTGGGGCAAAATTCAACAACAGAAAAAACACAGTTGCGCCCAGCCCATGTTCACGGGAGCAAAATAGGTCAGGAGTTAATAACGATGGAGAATACGAGTCACACAAGTGTTGTTGACATTTTATAAAGATGTATCATTGGACCTCTCCACCCTGTGTCTCACAGAACTCTCCACCTTTCAATGTGAAGTGAGCATGACAGGAAAACTACAAAAAAAAAATGATGTTAAGTTAACCATTTTCTATCAATTATTATTTCTATTTTTCTGTTGTTGGCCGTTTGCGCACATGCAGTCTACCCTTAGAACTGTGTTATGTCACTATCGATTTTAGCCAATGAACCGACGGGGATATTATATATAATTCCTTGCACTTCCAGTATTAAGAACTGGCTGTCTGAGGCAACATTCCCACATTAAATCACAAAACTGGGTGAGACATCTTCTATGACACAGCAACTGTCGATCCGCTTGAAAGGTTAAGAGGCGCTAATGCAATAGACAAGCATTTCAACTTTGCTGCATACATATGGACACTACTACTCTAGGAATCAGAGAGATTGCATTAGAAAGGTCTCACATATCCACCTCAGCTGTAACAAACAGGCCAGACCGAAAGGAATTTTCAGTCGGTTTGAGAGAGGTGGTGTAAACCTTTGATGACTGCTTGAATAGGGAAATATTAGCACCTCATGTAAACACTTAAGTTGATTGTTGCTTTCTGGATGTCTTCGCATGTTTACCCCACATGGGTTATAAACATCCACCGATAATACAGGTTTTTGGGCTAGGCAGTGATACGGCGCAGGCAAAATGGTGGCAGAAAAACAACAAATTCATCAAGCAATAGTTTTAAAGGATGAATCGATGTGAGCAGCACTGTAGAAAATACGGGTCTGTCACAGTTCATCTGGGTTATCTTCATTCTTTTGAATCAATTCAATATTGTCAGTGAAGCGGAGAAAATAAGCCTCTTCTTGTGTTAAATTTGCAGTGGATTCGATGCTCCAAAGTGAGCAGACCCATTCTGCGTGTGTAAACACATGTATCAGGTCAATTTATTTGGAGAACTGGAATCTGATTTGAATGACTTCAGCCAAAGATAGTAAAAAAAGATTTTTTAGAAACAGAGAAAACTTAACAGTGAAACACAGTGAATAGTTTTAGCAAAATGTCAACTAGTAATGTGCATGTCTGGCCTATGTTATGTACCATATTGTAGTTGTCACTCTCATTTTTACGCCCTTTGTCCACTAACCTCACTATGTGGGATACGGTCATTTCAACCATAGAGGAAAATATGGATGGCTGAACTGCTCCTCAAAAGTGAAGCCAAAGCTAGTAGAGCTCCCCCTGGTGTCTGGCTGCAGTATAGGTCATAAGCTCCACCCCTTCCATGTTAGTGACTTGGGAGACTTGGGCCAAACTAAAACACTAAAATACGCGTCAGTTTATTTTAGGTAGTTATTGTAATGCTCATGCATGTTCAAGTGTCATTTTTTGGATAAGGTTGGTTTTAGTTATGTGACACTATAGAAACAGGATGTGACAGTTGCCATGCCAACTGCTCTCTAAAGTGGCCACGTGGGACCGTGAGAGTTGTAAAAAAAAGTTTTTAGAAATAAGTACAGCATATAATTCAACATTTCCTTGTAACTGGTGGAAGTAGAGCAGATCATAGTATGGTGGAAGTGTGGCTGCCGGGTCGTCGATATCGCGGTTTGAAGACGCCGCCGCCCATATCCACGGCAAAAGCGTCAGTTTGGCTACGATTTCAACCCATTAGATAATTCCAAAACCACAGTGCATCATCAACACAATCTCTAGTGCAAAGTTTATTTCATAAAGCACTCTATTTCAGTATCTGAATATGATGCATTTGTCACTGACTACAGTCATTTCAAAAACGCAATCAATAGGCATGATGTATCTATAACATTGTAATCATTTTTTCTCAGTGCCCTTATTTAAAATTTGTCCTCACCTTCTATATGAGTTTGATTAAGAGCATTACACCGAAACAAAAGCGGCACCAGTCTAATGGACTGCATGTAAACCACACTGCACATCCATGCATATTGCATAGATGGAAATGTTCATATTTTAGGGTGAGAGAAGAGTGGGAATACACAAAAGCTAAAGAGCCGAGCGAAATAAAAAGAGCCGCACACATTTCTTATCCTCGCGTTCTCAGCAGCAACACACCATCCAGCTATCTTTGATCACACGTCTCCCATTAAGACTCATTAGTCTGCCATCCCATAAAATACACCTTGTCTTATTTAACATTCCTCCCACAGGTCCGCCTCCAGCTTCGTGCACTTCTACAGGCACGTACTGCGAGCACAGACAAGTGCGCCTAACTTTCTCTCCTCTCTCCGTCTCTGTATCTCTATATGTGTGTGATGTTATGGACACTCGAGGACGTTTTTCTGCCCATTAAGCCAGATTTACACCTCCATCAACCCTCTTTCCTCGGGGCATCCTGCCGTCCATTCTTTTCCCTCTCTCATCTCATCCATGCATATGTCTCCTGCTTTATTCCTCCCCATCTGTTTTCTCGGTCTCCTCTGTCCTGAAACTATTAATGTGCTAGTTTCCTTGACATTTGCATCCGTCAGTCGTGTTGTTTTTGGGAAGGAAAGATGTGGTGAACCTGAACCGAGCTCAGTGAAAACGCTGTCTACCTCAGCTTCAGTCTTCATGTCTCAGTACAGTTTGTGCAGGCAAGAAAAAAAAAACCTTTGTCTTAATGGAGTCATGCTGAATCAAGTATTCAAATGAACCTCAAGCTGGTTTCCTGGCAATGCCGAACATTATTCCCTATTTCTGTCTCTTACTAACTCTTAGTGCATTAAACACAGAATTTAACCTCCACCTACAGACATCAATCTCCCTCTCTACCTGGCAAGCTCTCGCCCACACGCGGGCCCACCCGTGCACTCGCTGACATTAATCCAGTTACAACAACCACTTGAAAAAGTCCACGAGATGGAAGGTGGAGAGCTCGCTTCACTTTAAAAAAAAAAAAAAAAACTTTAAAAATACACTCGACATAAACCGCAGGCTCATCAGAAGCTGTTGCCTACCATCTCAAGATCGGCTCTAGTTGGTGGTGTTGGTTTCATTTGCAAATGAAATTACTTTCATAAATAAGAGCTGTAGGTGTGTAGTCATAGCAACGTAACACTTTCCAGAGAGAGGATACTTTTTGTTTATCTGGCACCAACATTTCGCTCCCTGTTTTGCTCTGAAAGTGTTATTGCATATGACTCAAATTTTTTATTGGTATATTTAGATTCAGTCTGTCTCTTTTGTTTTGAGCCTCAGCTGTAGCTCAACGGAACGTCTAAACAAACATCTATCGAGCTGTACCAAACGCTGCCGCAAATCGCTGCCATGGTTAAGCAGGTGTGATTACCGATCCTTGTTGTTCTTCGGCCGTACGCTCCGAAGAGAACGTCTTCGTGCGCAACAGCTTGTGTGAGGGTGTAGGTGTGTGTAGGTGTGCTCATTATTAAGTGCCACATTCAGAGCAATAAAAAGAGTGTCTGCAGTTGATAGCCCTTTTAATACCACCTTCAAAGGAGAGCTATGTTGACACAGAAATTGATGAAGGCTTTAATTGAACCGAGCCCCCCCCCAATCTACCTGCGACGGTGAAGACTAAATTTGCCTTTTAATTGCAATCAATAAAGCGTCATACTCGTTCAGGCGTTCATTAACATTCTGCAGCCCCAATGTTAATGGAAGTCATCGCCCGCCAAAGGACAGAGTCAGAAACTTGACACGAACGATCGAGATTCGTACGCGCGCTGCCGTTAACGGTGACATTCTTGTGCCTGCGTATCTTTTACCGAATGCATAAAAGCAGAGGAATCTGGGCTGTTAAAGCACTTGCCATTTCGAACATTTATAATTCATGCGCAGTATGTTCAAAGCCAGACATTGTTCAAGTGGAAGCAGAAGACGTCTCTCAAAAAGCGCGCAGCCTCTGAATCATTTACATAAAGTCACGTGTGCAGACAGAGGATCAGCAGACGGAAGAAATCTGTAACTACCCTGACTGTAAGTTAGTAGCAACTTACCACGCATGACATGCACCGATCAGCCACAACATTAAGACCACTGACAGGAGAAGTAAATAACCCTGACCATCTTTGAGTCAATGCAATGTTCTGCTGCGAAATTTTTGGATGTGGCATTTGTGTGGATGTTACTTAGACATGTACCACCCACCTAGACCAGACCAGGCACTCCCACCCCATAGCAATGACACCCAGCAGGATGCAGCCTGACGCAGACACAAAAACAGTTTACGAGCAACTAATCATGAAAAGGTGTTGACCTGATCAAGTGTCTGTGGGATGATCCATAGAGACCTCTCCCCTCAACTCATTGGACCAAAAAGGCCCTCACTAACAATGTTCTGTTGCCAGACACCACAGGACACCCTCAGAAGGTCCATGTCCATTCTCTGATGAGTCTAACTATTTGGAGGCACAAGGGAGACCTACACAATGTTATCATAATGTCATAATGTTATGCCTGATCACTGTATCTAGGTTACTATATATTTTTTTTTGTAAACACAAGTCACATTTCTGACCACCTTACAAATAAACACTACATCTGGTATTTATTATATATATTAGGCTCCATCAACTTCTGAGATAAATATCTGTTGTTGTTTTTTTTTTTTTAAAAAAAGCCCATTTCCCCCCCCATGTTCAGCAACACCTCATTAATATTTTGTTACTTAATTAATATTTTGGCAAGTGGAATGTAGCTGAAAGGCAATAAAAACAATTAAATGAAGGATACTGAAATGCCACATAGAGCTGAGACTAAAGAATAATTCCCTTTTGACTTATCACTGTGAGCAACATCTGTCATTTTACATCTAGTGGTTTGATCTGCTGTTATAAACAAAAATGCTATTGCAGCTTTAAACTTCCTCTCTCCTTCTCTCAGAGCCAGGTGAAACGCGTGATTAAACGTGGCTAATAGGATGATGCAAAACGTTTGTTATCCGAAAGGGCACCGTCGAGACTTCAACAGTCAGATCAGGAGATGAACAGATGCTGTGTCTCTTCCCCCCCCCCCCCCCCCCCCCCCCCCCCCCCCCCCCCCCCCCCCCCCCCCCCCCCCCCCCCCCCCCTCCCCTCTAAATGCTTTCTTTGGCACACAAGAAGTCAAAGTCAGTCATTTGTGAATCACATTGTGTGAGTCAGTGGTTTTGCAAACAGAGGCACATGAGGCGTTCGGTCCGTTGGCCATCTGCACCTCCATCAAGCTGGATAAGCTCCCACTGATACCCTTTGGCGGCGAGGAGACGGGGAGCAGGTGCAGCGTGGCAGCCAGCTCTGGTGATCGCTCCATGAAGGCTGGCAGGGTGGCCTGGAAGGGTGAGAGATGAGCGGGATCGAGACCCATAGCAGGCCACCTTCACCCTCCTGAAGCACCCTTGAGCATGACATTGAATCCCTACCAGCTCCACAGATGCCAAAAGAAAATGCAACTTTTCCTACAGCAAATGAACAATGACACAATTATCTGGTTTCTGCGTCTCATAATGTGACTTTAGCGATATTTATACAAACCCGAGTTTCTACTTTTAACACGTGGATTGTGCAACCATGCAGCGACCCCGTGAATCTTGCAGCCGCTGGATGCAGAGCGATGAAAAAGCGATCCACATTTCAAGCCGCACCGACTCCTGACGCATTTACGAGCGCCGAGAAAAGCTCGTCGAGTCCGCTGCAAAACAAACAAAATTAGCGAAATAGTTCACAGCATCGGCGAGAATAAAAACATGGACGTGTTATGTAACATCAAACAGGGAACAACGTTGGACACATATGCTCCCCTGGAGATGACGGCGCTCACAGTGGCTGACAACCATATGGGACAGATGCCACTGTACCTCGCATTTTCAGATCAAAGTGATACTCTCTCTCTTTCTCTCGGTGTGTGTGTGTGTGCGTGCTTGTGTCCCTTTAGCTTTAGTCAATGAAAGGTCCCAAGAGCACACTGTCTGGAAGCCTGTTCCAGATTTTGGCTGCTGAGAACTGAAAGGCAGCCTCACCGTGTTTAGTCCTGACTCTGGTCTGGATCAGGAGACCAGTTCCTGAGGTTCTCAGAACTCGAGCTGGTTCATATGTCTCTATCATGTCAGAGATGTACTTTGGTGCTAGTCCATGAAGAGACTTGTAGACTAGCAGAGCGGTTTTGAAGTCTATTCTCTGAGTGACAGGAAGCCAGTGCAGAGACCTAAGAACTGGACTAATGTGGTCGTATTTCCTGGTTCTGGTCAGGACTCGAGCAGCAGCGTTCTGGATGTACTGCAGCTGTTTGACGGCTCGTTTAGAGAGGCCAGTGAGCAGGCCGTTGCAGTAGTCTAATCTGCTGGAGACAAATGCATGGATGAGCCTCTCTAAGTCTGGTTTAGACACCATATCTCTGATCTTTGCAATGTTTTTCAGATGGTAAAAAGCTGTTGATGTTATTGTTTTGATGTGGCTGTTAAAGTTCAGGTCCGAGTCCATTATTACCCCCAGATTTCTAACCTGATTTTTAGGTTTTAGAGTGAGCGACTCAAGGTGACTGATAACACTTTCTCTTTGTTTCTTTGGGCCAAAGACAATGATTTCAGTTTTGTCAGAGTTTAACTGGAGAAAGTTGTTTTGCATCCACGCACTGATCTGTTCGATGCAGCGACAGAGAGAATCTATAGGCCCATGTTCACCTGCTGTCAGTGACACATAGACCTGAGTGTCATCTGCATAATTATGATAAGACACATTGTTACTACGTATTATCTGACCCAATGGAAGCATGTATAGGTTGAAAAGGAGGGGTCCTAAGATTGACCCTTGGGGAACTCCACAAGTCATGAACATTTTGTCAGAGACACAGTTACCAATTTCAACAAAGTATGTCCTGTCCTCAAGATAGGACTTAAACCAGTTTAGTGCAGCACCAGAGATTCCCACCCAGTTTTCTAACCTCTGTAATAATATCACATGGTCCACTGTGTCAAAGGCAGCACTTAGGTCCAGCAGAACCAGGACTGAGACTTTTCCTGCGTCAGTGTTCAGGCGGATATCGTTTGTTACCTTGACCAGTGCTGTTTCAGTGCTGTGATGAGGCCTGAAACCCGACTGAAAGGTGTCAAAGGCATTATTTGACTGGAGGAAGTCAGTAAGTTGTTGGTATACATATAGAGCACCTATATACACATGCTGTGTTGGTAATTAGGCATGAAACGCACACACCGCAGAGGCTTTCATTTATTCATCCTGCATAAACTTAAGATTCCATTCCACATCTTCATTCTGGTCCGTGCGCTCTTCTACATCCTCCTAATTCCCCCTCTTGCAATACTAATTCTGCTCAGGGATGCCCATACATCAAGCATACTCTTCGTCATCCGTTCAGGTGGCTAAACGTTACACCTCCACAAGAAAAAGGGAGCAACGTGGAAGTGATACCGTCCTGGGAAGAGCTGCAATTCATGCTGTGACTACAGAGAGGAGGATGCCATATCATCCCACACAGTTACAACATGTTCTGGATTCGGCCTCACCTGCCCTCTTTTCTGCACGTGGTGCCAGTTTTCTGATGGAATGGAAATAACCTTGCAGTGTTGTACAGTATGTCCCCATTTGGAGCATTTGTTGTTCCCCCCCCCTTCTTAGACGCAGGATGCAGGAGAATAGCCGTAACTGTAATTTACATTAATTTTGTATAATGTCTTCTATACGCCGCACACAACAGCCAAAGGCAATTGTTTCCCCCAAGCAATCCAGGCCTCCCATGCACCAGAGCGCCTCACACTTTAATATCCATCCCTACTGCGATGTAATCTGTATTATAAACATTAGGCTACATATGCTTTAGGTATGATGAATTCTGTCGTTATAATGCTATCATGCCATGCTCTGGTGTGTTGTCAGAGCAGAGAAGAAGTGTTGATATATTTTTAATGTGCACTTGTTTTCCGCATCTCAGCCTCGAGACGTTCAGAGCCTCTTTTGCCAGCAGAGCACTTAGGCTAAATGTGAGTCCACCAACTCCTCCTCCTATCGTATGAAATCATTCTGGTGCTATGATCATTGCTCAGCACGCAGAAAACCACCAGAAAAACGCCCCCCAAAAAAAGTGCAAAGCTCCTCCTTCAAGCTCCTTAAATCGTGTAAAAATAGAAGCAACGAGGGGCCGATGAGTAGTTTGTGCTCATTCTCTCCACTTTTCTACTCTGACACTTCATTCATCAATGCCGAGTTGCTTTCCAAACGGCCGTGGATGTTTTACTGGGCTATTAACTGTTAATTGTGTGTTAATTGTAATCAAAATCGTTGCCAAAATAAATATCTTGACGGATGGGCCGTGACTACAGTTCAATAGATCTTCCTCATCGTCCAAACACTTTGCTGTTTTGGAGTCGGTCCCTGTGTGGGATTCAGGAAAATTTGCTGGGATTTAATTTCATGTATTTTTGTTTGCTTTTTAAAAAAAAATAAGCTAATTGTTGATACTGTGCTGTGAGAAAGAGACCATTCACAGGACAGAAGGGCCGGGAGAGGAATCTAGTCATTCAGACTGCCTCAATCAGACGTGCGCACCAGGTTTTCAGTGTTCATTTGTGGAAGATTTGTGGTTTTTCCACCTGGCCAAGAAACCCCCACGCACCCTCCGCACGCCCCGCTTTCACCTTCCACCAGGCCCGAAGGAGATTAAGTGTCTGTGTGGAAAACGGTGCCAAATTAAACATCTTCTCTCTATCTGTATCACTTCCCCCCTGCCTTTCTCCCAGACTCCTTGATGCCTAGCTCTCCCCCGCTCCCCCATTCCTCCCACCACCCACACTTGTCTGGTCACTGATTGCTTTTTCTCTCCTCCACAAATCCCCTCCTTCAGGACCAAAACTCTTGTTTTGGTGGGATGCTGCAGGTAAAGTAATGCTACAGTAACCTGGGTTTAATAGCCAAGGAGAAAACACTGAGACACAGTCTTATATAAAAGTTAATACGAAGAATGTGTATTTACCCTTCATAACTTTAGTTTTTGGTTTAGTTTTGTGCTCCTTTTACCCTGGAATGAAACAGAGGAGGTAAAGAGATACAGCACTATAGGGATGGGATCAAAATACAATAATACTATAGCGAACAGGAGTCCAATTAAAAAGCCAAATCAATAAAAATAAAAAATATCTCGGTTCTCCGTCAATGTCACCTTGAATGCAGTTTGACCAATATAATAGCACAGCATTTCTGAGGGGGAATGAGAACAAGAGAATGAATTGACTATTTCGTGGCGTGAGATAACATCACATTTATCCACAGACGGATCAAATCAAACCCATTAATCAAATTGATCACGTATGTGTGTGCGCTCAGTGTGTGTGTGTGAGTGCATTTAATTGTGAAGTTGCCCGATAACATAAACTCTAAATCCCCCGTCTGTCCACCCACAGCAGCCCCGCGCGCTTGCGTCAGATGATCGATCACTAGAGAAGTTCCTAGTCGGATTTTATTTCCAAGGGAGATCTGAGCGATCAATAAGCGTCCGACCGAACGGAAGACAGAAGATGAGGATGATCTTTTCAAAGTGCCATGAAACCTTCACCGCCTACCGCCTTTGATAAATGGCTTGCACTTACAGTATTTAGCATTTTCTCCCTTACTGGACAAAGCGCTTTAAAATTTGTGCCTCTCGTTCCTCCATTCACACTCACATTCACGCACCAACGGAGTGTGACTTGTAAGGCACCGGCCTGCCCATCAGGAGCTTTTGGGGATTTACTGTCTTTTCCCAAGGATGTTTGGCTACATCTCAGCTGAACAGCGAAGGTGTGCACAGGTCGAACGAAGGAAAGGAAAACAACCAGAGTTGCTTCTTATTTAAAATGATTTAACTCCACTACAAAGAATTTAGTTTCTTTTCTTTGACAGGAACACAGAGGAGAACAAACATGGACAAGAGCAACCTACATTTGCGGCTCTTCCACGCGTATTTGACATGGAGATCACCTGAAGGAATCTGATTCCAACTCACAAGGTGCCTGTGTGATCTGATTTATTTCAATAAAGATTCATTTTGAGACATTTCCTTTTTAAAGCAATTTAGAGTTTTCCACAAAACAAACGTTGACCCAACTAGACATCCAACTCTTCACTTGGCCTATACATGCAGCCACATGTTGCCTGGTAAATTTGTTCTTTTTTTTGTAATAGTTTTTAAGCGATTTGATTATTTACTAGTCATGACGCTCATCTCTCACGGGTCTTTGTTTTGCTCTGCTTAAGTCTACAAGTCAAATACCGCAACAAAACAACACACTCTCTCACGTTCGCAAGGGCATTATTATAGTAATAAAGGCAATTCTGTGTGGATTAGCAACTAGATAAACTCATGGCAGGGTCTGGCCTTACTGTGAAATTTAAAAACAAATCCCTGGCCGCTGTGAAGATTAATTTTCCTACAGCAGCATTTAATTACTTGACTTGGATCCCAGAGCACCAAAACACCAGCACCTCCTTGCTCTGGCCCATTCTCCTCGCCTCCATAGGATGGTATTTAACTTGGCTGCATAATGTTGCTCGCCGTCTCAAAACAAAATGAAGGTTTCTCAAGTTTCTTTCATCCAGGTGATGGACGGTAACTTGTGTGTCCTCAGACAGCAAGGTGATTCTTGGAAAGAGAAGAATATAATACCCAGACAGTTATATTATTCTCATGTCACAGCAGCTGCAACTTAATATCTAGCTAATATTATGTTGCCATCATAATGCAACATACTGAATGGTTTTCAGTATTAAAAAAAAAATAATCCAAATGGTGTCAGAGCAGTTTCACTAAATATTATAGAGGTCATTATGAGTTCCTGAAGGTGATATTATCATCAAAACACACTTACCAAAAATGTATACATCAGCAGCAATAAACAAGATGTGATCCTCTGTCTGAATGCAACTCATTACAAGCAAATAAACCGCCCTGGCAGGACCCCTAATGTATGTGCACGCCATAATGCGCTTAGTTGGCCCCAGGAAACACAGGCATTAACACTGATGTCACGTAGGATTCGGCTTTGCCTCTCAAGCACGCGCACGGACGAATGTATGTAGATGTTCCTAGAGAGGAGAGAGTCAATACGAAGCTTTGCTCCCTCAGCTCCCTATACTTTGGCTGAAATATTGCATACTGGTAAAATGACAGATGGGAGATAAACAGATAAACAGTGACAACACATACAGTTAGCAGGCGTAACATTATGACCACCTTCCTATTACTGTGTAGGTCTCCCTTGTGCCTCCAAAACTGTTTTTACTCATCTGAGAATGGACATGGTCCTTCTGAGGGTGTCTTGCAGTGTCTGGCAACATAATGTTGTTAGTGGGGGCCTTTGGGTCCTATAGGTTGAGGGGAGGGACCTCTGTGGATCAGGCTTGTTCCAGGGCAACCTACAGATACCTGATCGGTTTGGGATCTGGGGAATCTGGTCAACACCTTGGGCTCTTTTTCATGTTTTTTGAGCTGCATCCTGCTGGTGGGGGTGCTTAGACTGGTCTAGGTGGGTGCTACATGTCTGAGTAACATCCAAACCTCTGTTCATAGCATTATGCTTGATCAGTGTAAGTAACAAGGAGTGCCATCAAGGAGCGATGTTGCTAAGGGGTCAGGGTGGCTAGTCTGGTCTAGGATTCTCAGATAACACTGCAATTGTGGGGTGTATCAGGGATGGTCAGGAGCAGGAGTACAAGAATCTGGTGAACAACTTTGTCTCATGGTGCCAAGCGAACCAGCTTCTGATCAATACAGCTAAAACCAAGGAGATGGTAGTGGATTACCAGAGGTCCAGGCCTCACCTGCAACCCATAGCCATCAATGGGGAGTGTGTGGAGGTGGTTCAGACCTGTAGTCAGACCTGGTCAGCTAGCATACTCAGTATACAAAAAAGGTCAGAGCCGCCTCGGTTTGCTCAAGAGGCTAAGGTGGTTCAATATCTGCCGGAAGCTGCTGGATATGTTCTGCCAGACTATCGTTGACAGTGCTGTGGTCTGCTGGGGAGGCAGAAGAAGAAGAGTACCTCATGGCTGGACAAGCTGGTACAGAAGGTGAGCTCTGTGGTAAGAGCAGAGCTGGAGTCCCTGACATCGCTGGCAGATGCAAGAACCCCGAACAAAATCCAGACAATTATGAACAATGTCCACCGCCTTCTACATGACACCATAGTCAGGCAGAGAAGCTCGTTCAGTGACAGGCTGTTGTCTCTGTCCTGCACCACAGACAGGTTGAGGAGATAAGGTTTTACAACGCCTCCTTGGTGCATATTCGGATCCGCTGGACTAGACATTAAACAGACTTTACTCTGGCAGCTCCACACTACAACGTCTCTGAGTCCATGTGTGAATAGAGCGGGTCAACGAGCAAATGGGATGACATTTTTGTAGTGTGACTGCCATGAAAACCTGAAGCACACAAACATCATAGGGTGAAGAGGAAAGGTCATTCACACAAAAATGTCTGACTGGAGAGAATCGGGAACTCCTGCTGGTACAGGGCCAACGCCAGTACTGACGACAAGATCAAGGAATGACTAGAGAATAGCCTGCTTCAGACAAAATTTCAAATTGTGTATTATCCGAGTCATGTCCTGGCTTCCCCAAGTTTGTTTTAGTTTAGGATAGAGAGTCAAAGATTATATTGATAATAAGACTTTTGTCATATTATTCATGTTGTTTGAGTCTCACCCCACTTAGCAGCTTTTAATGAAGCTTTGAGGAAAAACAACACGGGAGCGTTTCTAAGTGCTCACAAATTGATAATGGATTAATCTTCATAAAACAGTAACCTGATCGTGGCGCAAACAAACACGATTATTATGCAAATTAGCTGAATGCATTAGTTTGACTACTGTTTATTTCTGAGAGTGGTGCTTTTAGTGATTTTACATCTACACAATATAACTTTTTATCTGAACCGATGGGTGCACCAGGTTGCAACGCAACAGCACTGGTGCAGCAGATTAAAAGTTGTGCAAGCAACTAACGCCACTGCACGTATTAAATATGCAGTAATGAAGGAAGATAGGCGTGTGTGTGTGTTTGTGTGTGTGTGTGTGTGCCCCTTCATGCATACCACAGAATACAGCCTGGGTTCGTGCCTGCTCTCTTTGGAAGTTTGCCTAATCTTTGAAACACAAAGGAGGAAAGAGAGGGGAGCTGTTACATTATTAAACGCACACACGTCTCTATTGCCTCTGCTGACACGTGCATGGCCCTCTGTGCAGTTGTTTGTGTATGCAACTTGGAAACGTACCCAGGGGGCTTACAGCTTTTGTGGTTTAAATAGCGGCGTCCCTCCTTCCTGTCTTATATTTAGAAGAATATTGCTTCCTCCACAGACTTCTCCACAAATATGCCTTCTCACTTATCTCTCCCACTCGTCTCAGTGGGTGAGGACGTACAGTTTGAACTCCCTCACACATACAAAGGTCGCCCGCAGCGCCAAACTCTCAGACTTATGACATCTCTTGCATAATTCACAAGTCCAAATAAGAGTACATGAAATAATCATGAACAGAGGCCTTGTTCACCAAGTAAAAACTAAAAGGTGGTCCTAATTGGCCAATTCAGGAACAAAACTTAAAGTAATGTGCTTCTCAGTGGTGATTTTAAGGGCCGCTCTAAAAGCAATTCTCCGAGCACTGAAACAAAAGACAAGAAAGAAAGATTTCCCAGAAGTGGTGGAGGGCTGCGTTTGGCGTGGATGAAAAAATTCTTGATGATGACATATAAAATGTTGCCTGTACTCGCTGAGCAATAAATGTCTTAATCCATCACAGTGGCTGTAACTCTTACATCAGTCCAGCAAATGTTGCTAGCAAAACGACCATTGTTCCCTAATGGTTTCCATATTGTATCTCACTTAAAGATTAACTGGCAGTGGTAATTATTACAATAATAGATTCTTCACCAGTCGGTACAAAAAAAAGACCAAGAGACTAAGAGATGCTTCTACAAAGGTTAGCAGTGTCTCTTCTTGCCCTAAAAATACCTCAGTATAAAAGCTGCCTTGTGATTAGTTGGAAAAGAAAAATCCTCCTTACTCTTGCTTGTCTGCCGTTGTTTCAAGAAAGGGGGGGAGACAGTATTTTTAGGGGGAAGATAAAACACTTGGGGGGACCTCAAGCTCATTTGTTATTGGTTGTTTGGTTGTGGATCCTGCAAACAAGCTTAATGTGACAAGAAAGTGCTCGCAAGCTGGGATTGAGAACGTATCCCATGTTAAACAACAGTTAAGCCAGTGGAAAGCGTCCTATTGAATGGTGTTTGGAGGGTCCTCGTGTATTGTGTTTATTTTTGCACACTTAAAAAAAATATTGGCGGCTCTTGTGAATCCTGCAGCGACGGCTAAGGTTCAGACATTCAGCGGGCAAATGAAGAGCTGACTAACCAGATACTGTCACATTGCATTGAACAATTGGGTTTTTTCAAAGTGGTTATCATTTATCAGCTCAACAGCTTTAGATGTAAGGGAGACTACTTTACTATTAATGAAAAACAATATGAGTCCTCACAATCATCTGATTCAGGTCATCACGTACTGTACATGTTTTAGGTGCAAGCAAATCAAGAATAAAGAGCAGTGGCACTGGGGATAATGTTGGTGCATCCACTTGTGCACCAAATAAAAACCTACACACACTCTGAGCACACTTCTTTCTTGCTGAAAACACTTTCTATATGGCGTACGCAAACGAAAACACTGGGACTCGTGACCCGAGCTCTCAAACTGTTTATTCGCATATCATTTTCGAGTAATTGATTTTTATTGCTTCATCAAACTCATTAACAGTGCCACATGCTGCCTCTCTGTGCTGGGGTTCTTTATTCTTTAAATATTTGACTCCTTCTCTCGGAGCACGCTATCTGCGTGTGCACATCCTCCCTGTTAGAGTGTCTCCAAATCTCTGGCTTTATTCTCCGTGAATGAAACCACGAGCACTGCGCAGTTTTCCTCTCAGTGCTATTTATCGTGGAACATGAAACATCCACGGGGATTTGATTACAGCAAATTACATTCTTAATTACCCCAGACATTTTAATAATGGAGCTGATTAACAAATATTAGAGGGCACTGGGGAATACCGCTAGTCGAGCAGTGAGAGGAGGATGATGTGAACCAGGATGCAGGGGATCAATAGGATGAGGCAGCCAGGCATGCAGAAATCTACAAATATATTCTTCAAATGATTTGACTGATGCATAGCTTTTTTTTTACCTTTTGGTTTGAAAAAGACATATCAAGGAAATAAATCAAATTGAAGAGACGCTGGAGAGCTTTTTTTAATTCCATATTTGAATAAATTGTGAGCAGCCCTATGAGTTGCCCTGAAAACCACCTGCTCTAAAGATAAAAAAGTCATTTCTAATCCAGCCCATGTGCATTTATTCTACCCACCAAAACCCGTGCACACATTCCCAAACGCTGCGACACAGCCTCACTCTGCGGCACTTTAACCTGAAGGAGCTCTTCATACATTATTCCGTGTCCATTCTTCATGGCTCCTTGCCGGAACACTGAACTCTAATAGCAGCAAGGCGCTCGTCCAGCTTTCCACTGTGGCGGCTTCGCTCCACCCAGTCCGCTGCAGCCAACTGAAGGGCACAGGCTGCAACCCGTAGAGACAAACAAAACATGCTTTTCAGAGCGGTAAGAGAGCTTGGGGCGGCATGCTAAACACACTCCAGGACATGCCCGAAGCCAAGTGAAGAACCAGTTCTGTTTGTCACGTAGCTGAAGCTGAATGGATGGATTTGTTTATAAATTATCCTTCCATTATGATGTCATATAATAAATTGCTCCAGTCCTCGGGGTAGTTTTTGGGAGCCCATTATTTCTCTTTTTGCTAATATTGGTCTTCTTTTCCCCATGTATGTGTGTGTCACCTTGACTGAGTATCTGCCGTGTGTATATTACATTTTATTAATCCGTGAAGTGGGTGAAAATAATTGAGGGAAATCTGGAGTTGAGGTAGATTATTACAATTCACTTTCTGTGGCTCACACTGAAAG
The DNA here is from genome assembly GCA_005024645.1 of Planiliza haematocheilus. Taxonomy (NCBI): domain Eukaryota; kingdom Metazoa; phylum Chordata; class Actinopteri; order Mugiliformes; family Mugilidae; genus Planiliza; species Planiliza haematocheilus. Next base: position 38,576 of record SRSE01000845.1, on the reverse strand, counting down.
AAGAGCCAATTATTTCCTAAGGTTACTGCTGGTGTTCCCTCTCTTTTTAATCATAGCCAAAGAGTGAAGGCAGCCCAGCTCCAGAACAGCGATCCAAACCCAAAGCAGCAAGGAAACAAGCTATTGGAGGGGGAGAGAGGAGGGAGCTAAATAATTCAAAGTTCTCTAATGAAAGGCAAATCCTGATTCACTGTTCCTGTCTATAACACTCAAACTTTTCATAAAGTTCCGGGACATTTGGTTGCATTTAATATGAGAGTCGCTGTTCCTGTGTTTTTCACTGGCATGCAAAATTTCCAGTAGCTTGTATAGTTTTGCAGAATTTCATCCACTGTCGTATAAACAACTTCATCTACAAATGAACCAACCTGTCAATGACGAGCTTCTCTGCCTGACTACGGTTTTGTGTAGATGATGGTGAGCAATGTCCATAATGATATAAATTTTGTTCAAGGTCCTTGCCTCTGCCACTGATGTCAGGGACTCCAGCTCCGCCCCAACCACAGAGAACGCTCCTGCATCAGCTTGTCCAGCCGTGAGGCGCCCTTCTTCTTAGTGCTGCCTCGCCCAGCAGACCACAGCGAAGAAGAGGGCACTGGCAACGATAGTCTAGCAGAACATATCCAGCAGCTTCTGGTAGATATTAAACCACCCTAGCCTCCGGAGGAAATAGAGACAGCTCTGACCTTTTTTGTATACCGAGTCTATGTTAGCCAACCAGCCCAGTTTGTGATCCAGGTGTAGACCCAGGCACTTATAGGTCTGAACCACCTCTACACACTCTTTGTTGATGGTTAGAGGCATCAGGTGGGGCCTTGAACAGTTGTAACAGTTTACCATAGAATGGCATTTGGGTTGGTCAGGTTTCTTTGGTAAAATATAAGGGCTGCATAAAGCCCACGGTCACATAGGTCAACGTCAAGGCAACGGTGAGCCTCTACGACTGTAGTTGACAAAAGGAAATGACTTGTCAAGCGGGAACACACATTCACTTCCACAAATATTTCCACAATAACATAGACATCTGGACTCAAACAAAATGAAGGAGATCGTTACACAACAGTTTGTAGCTATTGCTTGCTTCTCAGTTCGACCCCATAAATCCCAATGTATGTGCTCGCTGGTGCAGTCTTTATGGTGGATTTAAGCACTACTCTTTGACCCGGACACAGTCGGCCTTCGTTGCCTGCTGGTTCTCTGATGTCGCTGTGCTATGTTAATAAAGCAGTCTGAATGTGGCGCTGTCGTCTAGGGGCCACAGAGGTCATTTGGTAATACTTACCTGTCAAAGAAAGAGAAAGAAGCTGAAACTTTCGGCAGCAAAAGTTTTGCTAATAGTACCTTACATTATGTTTGGTTTCGTACCCAAAGAGGACCTTCTGTGGCCTCCAGTGAAAGATGGACTGATTTGAGAAAGGGAGAGAAGTGAGGGATTGTTTCTTATCAAGGTGTTAAATGTGAATAAAACTAAACGCTGGATTGTCAGAAAACATATAGATTCGTGGCAGAAGTAAAACACATTAAAAAAAAATACGTTTTGAGCCTGAACAGTCATATGCACAACATTTTTTGTGTATTTGCGTGTCTGTGTTTTGGGAGACAAGCCAAGCGCTGCCTGAGAACCTCCTACGTTAACTCGGAGTGACACTAATTAATGGAGCTCTAATAGCTCCTTCTACAAAAACACTTGGACGGTAAACAAGCTTTCAAGGTGAAACAACGACACTAATGTAATTTTTAGCGAGCAGGGCGCACGGCGACAGCCCCATGATGTCCGAACATTACGAAACACTGTAGCCGTCAATTCAAATACTGTCCCTGTCTGCTTTAAGTATGTTCACCATTTGCATCAGAGACCTTTTGCACCTCGAGCATAGTAAAATGAGCCTGAAGCAGCGCACGGTTAATGTCATGTGGGAACAGATGTGGCAATAAGCCAGCCCCAGGTTCCTCATTATACTGAGACAGGTTCCCTGCTGTACCGGGTCTAACCCAAGTCACTAGTGTCAAGCAAGGAAGAAAAATAAACCTTAATAAGTCTTAACTGAACCTTAGGGAGCCTCGTCTTTTTATGCATGAGAGAATGTGACATAAAGAGAAAATTAAAGCAGCTGAATTTGCGGTCACATGTTTACCCTTGTGCATCGTTGCATAGAGGGAGACGCATGGGGACATTATCTGTGTACACCAGGACGGAAAGCTGCGCCATCACTGAAGCAGTAATGATCATTAGTTTATCTCCCACACTGTGGCTTGAACAGCTCCAGTGACAATGGACCTTAAGACAACGCAAGCACAGCTCCCCGCACAAAACATGACCAGGAAGGCGACTTCTTCGTAGTGATGAGCGGCGTTCCCAGAACAAGACATACCGATCCAGCGATCCACCTATTTTTAGCTTTAACTGAGTGATTTGCCACCCACACATAAATGCATGTTTTACATAAACCCACTCTCAAACAATTAAACAAAAGGACAAATTTGACTTTCACATTTTCAGGGACATAAGCACACACATGCCTGTCACTTTATCAATCACAGTCGTCACAAGGAGAAAGTTAAGTTTATCCAACTACTGGCAAATGTATTTGGTGAAAGTTGAACCTAAGTGGATATTTTGGACAGTTATTTGGATAATTATTTTACCACCTGCCTCTGTTTCCAATGCCAGACATGCTTGGCTAAGCTCGGCGGTTGTTTACAACCTGGATGATCGTCTGACAGCTCAGGTTCCTTGTCTTGTTTGACATTTTTTAGTGATGCTGCCATGTTCACAGCAGTTCATTCAGTGTTATATTTAGTATTGTTCTGCGTTATTCTGATACGCAAGAATGACGACGGAAACCAATAAAAATAGACCTCTTTCGCAGCAGGCGTTTTGACTTGACACGGTACAGAAAGCCCCGGATAATCTGGGAGATGGAAGGTGTATCTACAACATTTCCAAACATATTTAAGTCTACCTGTTTCTGCACAGTGGTTGTTTGGAGATTCCAAGAAAAAAATAAATAACAAGTTCCATGTAAATGTGGAGCTAACCTAAACCTGATATTCAGAAAACCAACAACAGAATATGCACTGCTGTGAAGATACTCTGTCATCCACATCATGGTACAGTACCTACCATTCAGCCACAACCTTAAAACCACCGACAGGAGAAGTAACATTAACTATCTGGTGATAATTGTTCTGCTGGGAAATTTTAGGACTCGGCATGCATGTGGATGTTACTCAGATGTGTACCACCCACCTAGACCAGACCAGGCACCCCCACCCCATAGCAATGACACTCCTGGATGGGAGCAGCCATCCCCAGCAGGATGCACACAAAAACAGTTCAGGAACAACTCAAAAAACATGAAAAACAGGCGGTGACCTGGCCTCCAAATTCACTAGATCCCAAATCCCATAGGACCAAAGTCCCCCCACTAACACACTCAGAGAGCCCATGTCCATTCTCTGATGAGTCACAACAGTTTAGGAGCCACAGGGCAGACCTGAACAATATTAGTAGTCATAATGTTATGCTTGATTGCTGTAAAGAGTACAGTATATGTATGTATGGTTTACAGTATCAACAGTATTTTCTTCACTTCACACAGGCAATGTTTCATCTCATCTCCACTGCGGAGGGAGATCTTCAGCACATCACAGATTTCACGTACATCGTGATTTATTCCCTTCCTCCGTTCCATTGCACATAATATTTTCTTAGCCGTCAATCTGCCAACTTTTCCACCCCAGATGTGGGTTTCCTCCAGATTTTTTTCTCTGGCATTTCCTCGCAGGCTCTTTCATGTGCAAATGCTGTTTCATGAAAACAGGTGGATGGAAAATTAATGAGAAGGCAGATGCCAACCTGCACAACTTATGTCAGCGAATTAAGAAGTTAACGTTAATGGTAACACCGTGTCATTCTGCTTTAAAACAAATTCCTAAACGTTAAGTGTGCACAAGTTTTGCCGAAAACACATTTAACAAACTGGAATCATTCTTAAATAAAAGGAAATCCATTTTTGCGTGCATGGTTGTAGGTTTGTCCTTGGGGGTATGTCTGGCTGTCAACATCTTGGTTACTGCCAGGATTTGGTTTTATATGGTAGATGTCTTATATAAGCATTTTTCTTTTGGCAGCGTCTGCTTCTACCTTGCAAACACAACATAACAGGGTGGTAATCGGACTGGGTATTAATGTGGCATCTCCCCAGGCTTTTTCCTAGAATCAGCCTCTTATCGCGGCACAGTGACAAGCAGATACACATATATACCTTTACCGTTCACAGGCCGGATTAATCTTGAGCTGTGTGTGGGGGAAAGCTGTAGATTGAGAGATACTGCAGAATGCCTGAGGCGTTTATATATATAAAAAAAAATCAGGACAAATAGTTTATGCAGTTCTTAATGGCACATTGTCACCCAAACAAGCCAGAACTCCTCGGCTGGTTTACCATCATCCAATAAATCCAACTAAGTCAGACAAATGTGTTTTCTTTCTTTAGAGAAGAAAAGCTCATCCCCTTCTTTTACCTCTCACTTTCGTCTCTTTCCTGCCTCTGCCTCTCTCTACGGGGATCTGTTACAACTGAGTGGTTCTCTAATGATCTCCGAGTGAGAGGCAGAAAGTCATCCATGAGCATGCACATGGTCACAGTCACACACTGTCTCGCACACACACGCACGCACACACATACTTATCCTGGTATCCTCGGGGATAATTGGGTTCTCTTAGCTCACCGAATCCCAGCATCCTGCCACCATTAAAGCATGGAGCAGTGTCTGTGCAGCTGCATTTAGTGAAGTGGTGTGCTGACTGTGTGTGTGGAAGACAGCAAGAAGGAGAGGTGGTGGTGGTGGTGATGTAGGGGGGCAAGGAGAGACAGTGAGTTGGGACATACTTGACAGGTATTTTAGGGATGAAGTTCAGCAGACAGGTTGTCAGTTTGATGGGAAGTATTTTGTGTGTGCACGCGGGTGTGCATGCGTGCGTGTGTGACATGTAAAGTGAAATGTTAATGCTTGGTTGAGCACGTCGAGGGCTTGCACATGAGCACGGAGAGAGGGAGAGAGGGACAGGAGCAGAAAGACACAGAAAAGGAAAAGGAGCTGCAAAAAAAAACTGAAGCGGTCAATTATTGAGCTTTTAAAACTCTAAACTAGACAACAAAGAAACGAAACGAGGGAGGTAACTCTTTATAGTTAATCCATAGCATTATAGGCCAAGCAGCTAGATTTTTTTTAATCATGTCGTCAAATCAAATTAATGAAATGTATAAAATCATTGGGTCTTTAAGTGACCCAATCACAGTGGCTTATTAGCCGTTAAACACAGCTCTACAGCTGCTCTTATTCTCTTTCATGTGACCATAACTTAGCTTTGATTAAAGATGCTTATTCTGGCCACTAAGGCTTGATCCCTCTGCCTTCACATCATTAATATTATAATCATATGTTACTTTCAACACTGTAAAACTACTTTATTACATCAAACGCCACTTTTAATACTTGTTAGATGGTTGAGCCAGTAGCTTACATGACGTCTCTACATATTGCACAAAGTGAGAAAGTCAAAAGCTTCGAATCTGATTGGAACAAGACTGACAAGATATTTTCACAGACATATAACACTCCACTTTGTTAAACTGTGCTCAGTCTGCACTCAAAGAATACAACGTTAACAAAATGTTCTTAAAAACCTCCCGACTTGTGTCAGAATCAAATCCATTCAAGTTTCAAAACTGAAATCCGGCTGCTGCCCCGATGCATGCGTGAAAACAGACATGAACCCATGCACAGCGTTTAAACACCACTACATGTGCATACGCCCTTTGATCCTCTTCTCTCATAACTTTTAAACTGTAACACGTTTGATCTCTGTACAGCACTCTGGGTGAACCCGCAAAGTTAAAACTGCTTTGTTACTTAAAGAGACGTGACACGACTTATTTTTGCATAGCTATACAATTTCTGATACTTTAAAAACACCCCCACATACACCAGCTAGGCTGTTTTCTCATTATGGCTCTCAGACATGGCTGATAAATGCACTAACCGCTAAATATCAAACACAAAAACGTCTACAAGTGAGGCTGCCTTCTCTTCTCCTGATGTTTTTGGATGTACTATGACCTGGATGACCGAGGACCTCCAGACATGTTTCTTGTGGACGTGTTTTGGTGCAGTGTGTGGTGTCAGTGCCATCTGGTTCAGAAACTAATAGCTGCATAATACTGCAATGGCCTGTAATTCAGCAGATCTCAAAGGGGACTTGAAGGGGAACTACTGTTTTTTACAACCTGAACCTTATTTCTGCCATAAAATACGATCGTTTACTCACTTTTGTGCCATTATCAGTCCTGGCCAGCTGTTCCTGATGACTCCAAATATCAACAAGTTAAAATAAATATCAAATGGAAAGTTCTGCTTTTCTAATTATATGTGGATGCTTTGTCAGTTTGTACACTCGGTAACAAGGGTACCAACGTCCAGTACTGTCATGTGCAATGGTATCATAAGAACTGTTATTTTTTCGTGAAGTGTTAAAAATTATCATGAGACAATATGCAAAGAAAGAGAGAACGTAGCAGTGATGTGGCAACAAGAGATCATGGAATGTGAATGCATTTTCAGCCAGATGTGGCAACTACTGTACAGGCAAAAAACCTTGGTGGTGATGGCGGGTAGTAAGAGAAATGCTGAGACAAAAAGCAATGAGAGCAACCGATACAGTTGGAAATATCGTCCAGGACTTTGGTTCATTCCACCAAAGTAACCACGCCGGTAGCAAGCTTGGAGCAGCCGATCAATAGCAAATGGAGCCGCTGCTTCATTGGCAGTAACTTCCTTTCAAACAGAGAGAGAAAAGCCATCTCCATCCGTACACTAGGATATTTTTTTTATGTTCTGCTTGTTTCACTCGATAACATTTTGGGGAAACTGAGGAAAGACAGATGCTGTGTTTAATAACCTGACAAGCACTTCATTTGATCCGGGCATCTGTGCGCTCAGATTTACACAAGCGAACTTTTCAACGCTGACAAGAGAAATTCCAACACAAGATGTTCTTTTCATCTCAAACGAGTGCATTCGGTTGGCCGCCGATAACAAGGAACAAACAAAAATGTACTGAGTGATTTTTGGAAAAACCCCTCTTCAATTAGTCACACGGCATTCGAAAGCAGTCTGGCCAAGAACTCGTCATCTCCCCAGATATTAGCCTAGTGAGCTTTCAAATCCCACATTTCCACTTTCAACAGCTGAAGCCGCGGTATTAGACTGCATCCCATGTTTACCCCACGCTGCCAATGGCGTCCCTGGCAGTTCGCAGTCAAATGCATTCCCAGCACACAACAGTGAAAGCCCTGCCACAGAGTCAGTGGAAAACAACAACACCTACTTGTGTAAATCCTCTCTAAGCCGCCACATTATCTCCACAGCACAACTATAGCTTGCTGAATCATGAAATGCTTTTTAAAAAAAAATTACAAGCAGCACAACGTGCTTAGCGCCTGCATCTTAGACAAATGAATATACCACACTGCAACACGAGCCGTGTATTGCACTAAGACGGCCTGTCAATCACTGTGAAAGCTCTCTCTTTAATAAGCTCGAGCATTTACATATTCAGTCAGCATGCATGTGCAAAACATAATCACATTACCGACTGAACCGTGACAGCGAGATTAAGTTATTTCACGATTTGGTGGGGAAAAAAAGAAAGTTGTGTTTTGTTTTAAAGTCTGATTAGTGCTCCACTTCTCTATACTCCTGTACACTTCAGCTGTTCAGAGGCTTGCCGCTTAATCACATTAATCATCTGGATGAGGCTTTTTTGTCACTACAGAGTAATTTCCTGGCACAATACACGGTCATAACACAAGCAGCTGAGTATTATCGGGATTGATTTAAAAGGTGCAATGTCAAGTAAAAGCAGAATAGTGTAACAATACGTATTTAAACATTAGATGATGTAAATACATCATCTAATGTTTAATAGTATGTGTTTTCTAAAACCTTTAGTTTGATTTGATTGATATACCGGTGGACAAACTCTGACTTTACCTGTAACTTTCCTGAGGACTGAAGTTTGGTGTGTGGTGAATCTGATTGCCAATTCCGTACAAAAGACAATGGACATTTCATAATATGTGTCATCACTAGCTTACCAAGTACGGCTCCAATTCAAAGTACGTATCTGACTAAATACAGACCAAACTCCTGGTTGTGTTCCTGCAAGCTTCATCGAGGACGCTTCAGGAGGTAATGTACAGTACGTGGACTCAGGACAGCTAGGTATCCCAGAAGGCATTTCACATGCATCGTCAAGAACTCTGCTGTTACATTTGCAGAAGGACCGCACTGCGTCCTCTCCCGTGATATTTCAAAAGCTTTTAAACGACCATGTAAAGTTCAAGAGCTAGAGAGTAAGCTTAGTGGCACCAAGTCAGGCAGCTAGTAATCTGAGAGGGCACCACCTGTCAATCAAAGCAGACATGGCCAAAGTTCTGCATAACTTCCTATAATTTAAACTAATTACTAAAACGCTCGTATAGTTGTCATGAATGGGGAAATTAGGTATGGAGACCAAGCAGGCAATGGTGGAAGACATATTTATGCCTCCACACCGCAAACGCCATGGGCAGAGGCATAAGTACACTACATATGCACATTGATAATTACAAAGTTCCTCCCATTTAGAACGGGGCAAATGGACTCAAAGGTGAACTGATGATATCTGACATATCAGTGGTTAAGGTTACGCTTTGGTAATTTCAGAAACTCCTTGAGAATGTTGCTTCAAATTTAGCCATAAACATTCACTTGGATTCATCCACCATTATGTAGATTCACGTTTTTATCATCATACATATCATGTTCTAGACTGAGCGCCTGTGATTTACTTGGGGGGGGGAGTTGCTTTTAATCTTTTTGCATGCAGACAAATCTGTGTGTGTATGTGTGTATGTGTGTGTGTGTGTGTGTGTGTGTGTGTGTGTGTGTGTGTGTGTGTGTGTGTGTGTGTGTGTGTGTGTGTGTGTGTGTGTGTGTATGTGTGTATGTGTGTGTGTGAGTGAGACAGTCTCTGCTTAATCACAGCATCTGTTGCTGTCATCGCCCCTGGATATAAACATCATCAATCACCAAAGGAAGTGACATTATATATTAGGACCCTATTTGTTGGTTTATTATACAACCGCATCCAGGCAGCGTGACATGAAACGCTGCTTTCTGGTGGCAATAATAAAATAATAAAAAATGAAACTAATTCCAATTAAAAAGCTTTATCAGAGGAGGTGTGTGCCGTTTACATCAACGTGATGAATGTCCTCTAAAGTGTCAGATTAAACATCGCTGTTTAAAGAAGCCGCGCGCTGCTGCGTTTTGTCCCTCCAGCCCGTCTATATACCGGCTGAGTCATTGTTGCAGCTCGACGGAGATTTGGAAAATAATGAAGAGGAGGTAAAAACGGTAATCTCAAATCTGTCCAACACCCACTCTCATCTGCTCTCTCATACCCCCCCCTTCCCTTTGTCACCCTAACTTCTTACAGTTTTGTGGAGGAGGACTCTTGCCTTCATTTTTTCCTCTTCAGAGAACAGTGAGCAATGTGGTGTCTGAAACTTTCCTGCGCAGGGAAAATATTGGCAGTAATATTAACAGCAATCGATGCCGTCGCATTCTAATCATCTAAAGGATTTGCCAGTAATAGAGTTAAAAGTGTTAAACATGACCCCTCGGGGGTTTTGGGCTTCTTTCCAATGGTCAAAAATGATCCTCTGCACAAATAATGAACAGATCAACCAACACAACAAGACATTTGTGTTATACTGTACATTCATTTTTAAGTTTCTTTAGCAGCTGCCTGTGTTAAAGGACAGAGTTTTGTTTCGTAGTAGTAAAAAGTGAAACCAAATGGCATGCAGCATTTATCTAGATATACATTTTATATCTACTCTTTACTCCCATCCAAACTGTCATGAACCTCAGGGGCCTAAACATCAGTCCTTCCCTGTGCAGTTGGATCTTGGACTTCCTGACAAACAGATCACAGATGGTGCAGATCACCAACTCCACCTCCTCGACACTGAACCTGAACAGCGGGGTTCCCCAAGGATGTGTCCTCAGCCCTCTGCTTTTTACCCTGTACATTAATGATGAAGTCCAAGCACAGCTCCAATACAATCATTAAATCTGCTGAAGACACCGTGATGACACAGCAGTGATGAGACAGCAGAGATTAGAATCGAGCTTTAACAACATAGTGTAAAGCCACCTACAGGAGGCTTCAGGGAGGAGGACACACGCGCACAGACAGCATCTCGTCTTCCTGCGGCGCCTGAGGAGGTTCAGCATGGACACCAGGACACTTTTACAAATGCACCATTGGGAATCTCCTTGCTGGGAACATCACGGCCTATGGCAGCTGTACTGCCCTCATTGGCTGTAAATTTCCAGGACATTTATAACCAGCGCTGCAGGAGGAAGGCTCAGCAGATTCTCTGTGACCCCAACCACCCTTTCTACAGACTGCTCACACTCCTGCTGTTTTGCAGGTCGGTTTCAGAGCACCCAGAATCGAATAAGCTGGTTCAGAGACAGGTTCTATCCATGAGCCATTAAGCTACTGGACATAAACGCACACTATTCTGCTTTTATTCCGTTTTTATTCTCTCTGTTCTGTATTTTTTTTAATTATTATTATTAAATATTTTGTATGTTCGCTGCTTCTCTGAAGTTGTGTTGGCACTAAGTACCAAGAATTTCATTACTGGTAATGATGCTGCGTTGTCACTTAATATAAGGAAATAAAGAATCTTAAATCTTCAATCCTGAATCTAGATGTAGCTGCAAGCAATGGTTCCTTTGCATCTACAATATGTTGCCATCACTTTGTTCTCTTCACTATGTGCCTCTATGCTTTTAGAACATACTCCTCTAATTACCCAGTGCGACAAAGCTGAACGGACCTTAAAGCAGCCTGCATCATGGAGTAACGCAGAAGATTAAAAAACATTACCTTGCAAGCAAGCTGCATCTGTTTTACTAACGTTACTCACTTAAACTAATGCTGTAGAGAAGACATTTTAATCACAATTGCAAGTGATTGTACAATATCAACTTTATGATAAATAAAATGAGTTTACCTTTTGTTTTTTGTTGCATGAATAAAAACAGGCCAGTTAGCACAGAGTCTCAGTTTCCTTTTCTGCCCTCCAGCTGATGAACAATGACTGGGATGTTGAACTGATGAGCAGTGATGTTTACTTACTGCAGAATGAAATACCGCTTTTTTTCCCCCTCAGTAATAGCGGTGAGCACACTCAAAAGGCTAATGCCTCCGCTTAGTCATCTTTCAATGAAAGCTATGAGCTGTGCCTTGAAAATGTTTTTTATTCTGAGTAACTGTAATTTTCCCAAACAAAAGTTTCTCCTCTAAACTCTGTGTTTTGTATTCACTTTGAGTTGCTGCTGTCTGCAGGAATTTGGCACCGAACAGAAACAGTGTGCACGTTTCTTGTGTGTACGCTCGCGCACCTGCCTGTCTTCTGGCCCTCCACGTGCGCATGCTGGTTTATTTGCCATATGCCGAGGGCTCCGTGGAACAGAGGCACCGTTATCCATTCATCAGGGCGGCAGCATCAGTGTCGGCCGGTTTCCCTGATCTACAGTCTAATTTACACCTCAGACACCGACTCTACTCCCTCTCAAAACCTTTGTTGACACAAAACAGGACTCACAAACCATAAATCTACAAATGCTGGGTCCCACTGGTCAGCATGCGCGAGTCTTAAAAGGCGAAAGTTTTGAAACTATGCTCCAAGCCGTTAAAAGACAGTCAGATGAAAGGTGTCCCCAGCGAGTCTGTGAACCACAAGTGGAAATTTAAAAGTTAGGCACTTAGTACAAAGTCTTATCTTAAAGCTAAAATCGTTAACCGGTAGTGACAGTGACAGACAGTTCAGAGAACAAGGGGGCTTTGATAAACAACAGCCGCAATAAGAGACACCACTAATTCTTCTCGTTGTCTTACAAGAGGAGAAAACGTCATCGCTTAAGGTGGCATGGCTGTAGGCCCCAGGTATCGATTGTATGCTGAGGACTAATGGGCATGACAAAAGCAGTGTGGGGAGGTATGCGAGACGTTAAGAGGGAGCGAGCGCGAGGAAGGAGTAACAAAGAAAGACAGGCCATTCTGCCACAACATGCTGAAAACAATGGTCTCAAAGAAAGACCGGAGATCTCAGAACAGGTCGCTGAGATGGCTAAAGAGGGAATCAAGCGCTCGTGACCAGGCAGCGAGCAGTCAGATGCCGCATTGATGCTTTTCACTATAAGATACGGCATGAAGCATTAATTCAGTGCCTTCCTTTTAGGAACATTAACAGCTATAGTTCAACCTAAGTTCAACCTGACTAAACAGTCTGTAAGTTACTCCATCATCTACATCCGATAGGTAATCAGCAGTGCAGTCTAAAGCACTGCCCACTTATAAAGCTGACAGTGCGTCATTAGCAGACCTTCAAGGCTCTGATTGCCCAAGTAAATAACCGTTCTGTATACATGTGCACCTCCCACCCCAAATGTTTCCAAGTGAAACAAGCAGAAAAAGAAAATATTGGCAGTGTATTGACGGAGCTAGGTTTTTACTGCTTGCTATTAGAAAATAAAATACACCACCATCGGTCTTCAAAGCCATGTGTGCCATTTCTTTGAGGACTCTATGTCAATCATTTGCTGCCCTGCCTCTGAGATGAGATTAGTTCAACCGTCCTCCCGGCTTCAGATTGACTGAAATGCATTAAAATGCGACGGTCGCTTGTTGCCACTATCTGACCAGCAGGGGTCGCCCCAATAAGAGGAACTGAAATAAGTTTCTAAATAAATATCCTTAGATTGTAAGCCCATACTTTCATTTGCAAAGTTTTGGAATATTTATTCTCACCACCTACTAGTGAGAATAAATAACCGAAAAACCTTGTAAATACATTGTTCTATCACCAACATTTATTTATTTATTTATTTTTAATCCTTGCCTCTTCCTCCATTTACAGCACTGGTGACACAGCATGAGGTCAAACAGGGACAACACGTGTACGCAAAGCCACAACATCACATGACAACTTGCCAGGCTTCAAGCCATGTGCCTGCAGCTGATTTCACGGAAGTGCGGACTGATCAAGCGGCAGCTAAGAATGCTTTTTAAGCAAAAACGCCTACCAACATGCCAACTCCACATCTAGTTAAACCGACTGCTTGCACATTGCTGTGTTTAGCCTGTGGTAATCAGTGACAGAAAGATGGCTGCATGTCGTGAACGCGACTGTGAATAAATGAAAGCACTTAGTCACCAGCTCTAAGCCTTACACATCTCTGGTATGCTCCTGTTCTTTTAATACTTAGCTTGATGTAGAACATTGTCAGCTACAAGTGCTCCCCCAGCAAACGATTGCGCCTGCATGCTCAGTGTCAGGACCCTGAAAGCTGTTCGCCTGCTCGTACTTTTGCTATGATGACAACCATAACGCAGCACTAAAGTTTGATACCTAGCCCCACCAGGGAGCTTGCGTTTGGTTTGAAGAATAAAACTAGGGACACAAACTAAAGAGGCGTAGCAACACGTTAAGAAAGAGCGTGGGAAGTCAGACACTGACAGTGGTGTAGGGGTCTTCGCCGTCCCTTTCTCTCCAAGAAGAGCCGCTGCACAAACGAGTCTCGAGATAGCTGCCTTCTTCATCCCCTGATCCCTCCTACCTCCTCCTTCGACCCCTACCTGATCAGGACTGCTTCTGCTGCCCACAGGAAATCATTACATCCATTGCGAAACCCTCCGCCAATCTCCTCTCTCCCCTGAGCTCCACCTTCTACCAATTAGGAGGTGTGCTGCATCTCTGAACTCATTCCTCTTTACTCCCAAGGTCTCCGGGTTTTTCCAGTGTTTAATGATGAAAGCCAATTAAGAGCAGACGGCTGTATACCTACACGCCAAACAGGCAACGTGAATATGAACTTTGGTGCTGTACGTGTTGTTGACACGTGTAAACAAGTGTCAGCGTCAGAAGGAAGTTTGCGGCACATGTGATATTTCTGACAATGTCCAGCTAACGTGCGGTGATATAGCACTTCTCCTTTCCATATGGCCTGTGGTTAGGTCATAATGAATGTGCAGTGTAATGTTGAATGTCTACCCAGGGACCTAATTTATCAAGGAAAGGCCAACAGTGTCAAAGCCATTTCCCACAGAGATGCAGTCACACAGCGGATGACTCAATGAGGCTGTAATGTGGAGCCGGGCAGACGTACACATTCCTCCTCCATCCATGCATGCATGGGAGACCTGAGGTCAAATAAATGGGGAAGGCATGGATAGGTCTCAGGTCTACAGGGAGGGTAATTCAAGATGGCAAATCTGTCACAGGAAAATGTTGAATGATCTCTATTTACGGCGTGCATGTTGAATGGTTTTTGTAAGAGAGAAATCTTAAGAAAATTCAGTTTTAAGTGACGGCGATAATAAATATGAAGCTCCGTAATACGTAATATGATTTATAAATGAGCGAGATTGCTAGAATGTGTGTATCCCATGTGCACACAGTGTTGTCATGCCAAGATTAAATTACACTAGACACTTAGGCCTCACATTCAGTACAAACCCACAGAAAGACTTAATATATATAGAAATATACACATATTTGAAATTCATCATTAAATATGAATGTAATATTACATTAAATTTTCTCTTTTTGTCTCTCTCATCCGTCCTGCTAGGGGGTCTAAGGGATTATTTGGAGCTCGACGAAAATGTGCAGCGCCAGTTCAGCTGCAGTTATTCCCTTATCCCATCTTAGCCAGGCTGATCCTGCTCCCTGAGCCAAATTTTGAAACAAACCAGACACCAGATGCTGGAGCAGTTCGACCAAATGACCAGAATTACAAAAAAACAAAACAACAATCCTTCTCGCAAGATGATGAGCAACTGGTCCGGAAGTACCCCCTGCCTCTTCCACCAGATTTTCACCCCCCTGCTGGTTAGAGGTAAAATTAGGAGGATGTCACTCACAGCCTCGCCACTACGATGGTGACGTGTAGGGATATTTTTTTTTTTTTAGGATGCTTTCTTGCACAGTCAGAGGAGGGAGTGTTGTGGTACATGCACGAAGGATATATTTGACAGAGGGAGCCATGGGACTGCAAATATTAAGCTGACGATGCTCATGGACACAGTGCACTTTACTTGGAGACCTTTGATGATGAGTAGTGAGGCAGTGGAAACAGTTTAGTCAGATTATTAAACTTCAACCGAAGAGTCTGAAATGTTGTTAACGATCTACAGAGAAAATACAGTGCATGTGCACCCAACTGTGCTAAATAAAGAAGGTTAAATGGAGGATCCTAACTGTGCTTCATTTACATGTTCAGTCTGGTCTAATGGCAGCTGACTGTTGCCACATGCAGGTGTCTAAGAGCAGAAAATCCACTTCAATTAACAACAGCAGCAGCTGTGGAGACGGAGGGAAAGACGAGAAAGGAGACGGCGCATGTCTGAATATGCTGGCTCATGGCGGCAAAAGCAAGAACAGATGCCGGCGAGTCTCCATAAAAGATTACGAGCAAATGAAGACGATTTGCTGAAGGTGCACACGGACAGTTTGAGACGCTACAGATTTCTGATGACGTGGCAAGATCTTGTAATTTCACGCACAAGTTCATCGGACGTTTTGCTGCGTCGGGTGTCCTCATAAACATAACATCCAAGGAACACCATGCGGGATATATTTTCCTATTCCAGTTTTAAACATTCACTTGAATTTGAGGATGAACTGATAAGGGTTTGGAGATCAAAGGTCAAGACTGTCAGGAATTCATACGCTAATAGTCCTCCTCTGCTGCTCCAACCCGAGTTAATTGGTTTTACTGATGCTGAGCTTCCGGTGATTATCGGTCCTCTGTACTTTTATCTTAAAATAGTCTGAAGTGAAGAAAGCATTGATCAAGCTTAAAATTATATATGTAACATTACATCTAATAGCTTTTTAAAAAAAACCTGAACATACACCAGTCAGGCATAACATTTCTAATATTGTGTAGGTCTCCCTTGTGCGTCTAAAACAGCTGTGACTCATCAGAGAGTGGACATGGGCCTTCTGAAGGTGTCCTGTGGCGTCTGACAACAAAATGTTGTGAATGTCAGGCTGCATCCTGCTGGGGATGGCTGCTGCAATCAAGGAGTATCATTGCTGTGGTGTGGGGGTGCCTGGTCTGGTCTAGGTGGGTGGTACATTTCTGAGTAACAACCACATAAATGCCAGATCCAGAAGTTTCCCAGCAGAACAATGAATTGTCACAAGATGTTCAATGTCAGTGGTTTTAATGTTGTGGCTGATCTGTGTATATTACCAATGACCGTAGAGTCAGATGGACAAATACACTGTGGTGTCATCCGTAGGGTTTCTAAAGAGGTCAAGTGGCTCAAAGCGGCCGCTCCCTTAATTATTTAAAATTTCATGTCTTGATGAAGTTGGACAGTTTAACATAGAGGTCAATGACGACTCTCAAGTGGTCACTTGAGAAACTGCAGAGCGTTGGTTTCATTTTTCCCCTGCGGAGGCTTGGTCTGGAGAGACGTGGATGTAAACAGCAACTCGAATTGTTTGTTAGAGGCGTACACACAACCCGGATTGTTTTTACTGAAAGTGGGGCAACGTTAAGAGGGAACTAAAAGCAGCACTCTCAACGCTCGCAAAGCTTTCACACACAAATAACACGTGTAAGTACACATGCACACATGCCGCCTGCGTTTAGAGGATCTGATCACGCTGACATGACGTCAAATTCACCTCAGAACGCAGCCAAGGCAAAGGCCTTTTAAGTTGCACCGTCAAGGTATCGCAGGTACGAAACCTGTTAAATTAGGCCAGCGCAGGCGAAGGGGCGCTTCATGTGATCAAAGGCGAGACCGATCCATGTGTTCCATGTTGCAGAGGCAAGGCGGATGTTTTCAGAGACAAAAAAAAAAGAGGCAATTGCATCCGAGGGGCTTATCTCAACAGCAATTATACCTGATCCTGGGATGGAGAGATGAAGGCAGGAGGAGAGATGTGCAGAAGCTGAGGCTGAGAGGGAAAGAGCGGGCATAAATACCAGAGGTGTAGGGAGACTTTGATACAACTCTCGGCTGATTAATGAAGAGGCAGTGAGGTGAAATGAACAGGAAATCAAGGAGGACGCTAAAGCCGAATCCTGTTCTTTGATCTTTTGGAGCTACCGCAAGCACAGTGACTCAAACCTGTTTCTGAAGCGAGAAAACGCACAGGAGACACAAAGGTAGGATTTTATAGAGTACTCTACTCCAAATCCTTCAGGTACAAGTAAAACAGTCGGCATGCTGAGTGTAACAACAGTAGTGACATGACCTTTCATCCTCTCAACACCAAACTCAGACATTGTTCATCAAAGTAAATGCACATACTGCCAATAAGTGGTCACAATGAGAACTACAGCAGTCAAGTGTGTCTCGCTCTTTGAGGACATCATAGATAACCATAGAGATACAGAGATAGGAGACAAATAATAGAGGAAATGGCTCTGAAAACATGAAAACATCCTGCCACGACTCAAGGGCCACCAATCCGATTAATAATGTGATGTGAGAGCTAATGCTACTGACGCTCAGAGACGGGGTATGGATCACTGAGATAAGAGCCGGGGCTAAATGTGGAGGGACAGCCGATTGTAAATGGTCGGTTATCTAACCAGCCAATGAGGCCAACAGAACAGCCGCCGCGGGCGCCAAACGCTTCAGACATTTCACCACTGCCGTGACCTCTCCACGGGGGTTTATTTGAGGAACATCAAAAGTTTCTTTACAACAATTCAGCGTTCCTCATTACGCCAAAAATCGCAGCCAATAACATTAGCAAAATGGCCATTAAGATCCCATCCACGCCCGTCACCGTGCAGCCATCTGAGCCGGAGATGCACTCAGTTATAGCTCGTTCTTTCCACGAGTCTGTTTGTTTTCCTAATGAACCACTAAGCTTCCCTCTCACCATATCCTCTCTCCTCTCTAGTCACTCATGAATTGCCACTTCATGTGTTCCTCCAAACTAATTACACAGCCACTATTGCTGCTCAGATACGCGCTCGGAAGCTGGAATATAATCTTGAAAATTAGTTACAGCTTAGAGGACTCCATCAGTGTAGGGAAATTAAGCTCTGGAGAGGAAAACGATTTAACTTCCAAGCCAGTGAAATCATCTCAACCATTAAAAAAAAAACTGACAATGAACATTTCTCATATAGATGTCTGAAGTAGTTATTAAATTCTCAAGTTATTCGCAAACATCAAACGCTGAAATATTTCATCAGGGCTGTCCCAGAATCCTTCTTTTACGATTCTTTGGAAATATTAACGTGTCTGAATTTAAAATACACACAGATCAGGCATAACATTATGACTACTGAAAGGTGAAGTGAATAACAACCTTGTGACAATACAGCACTCTGCTTTTTGACCTGGCATTGTCTGTTTTTTACAAGAAAAGCAGCACAAGGTATTGACCTGGCCTCCAAATTCACTAAATCCCAAACTGAGTAAGTATCTGTTGGATGCACTGGAACAAGCCTGATCCACAGATTTCTCTTGTATCAGTAGAAAAAAAAAGTATGATGGATTATTTAAGCTTCCATAATGATACCTTATGTCAGGAGAGACCGCCAATTAAAGACCTTTGAAGCCCAAGACAAAATGCTCCAGTAGAGGGACTTTAAAAAGCAAAGGGAGATATGGTATGAGACAGACAGGCCGCACACATGATAGCATTTCAACTGCGAGAGCAAACTGACAGTAATATCAGCCTGTTCTCACAGGAGACAGAAGGCTGACAAGCAGCTGCAACTTTTATTTGACACGCTGATAGAGAGAAATAGCATCTCACTCAAAGCCCAAAATGACTAAGAGACATCTTTCCTTTCTCACACTTTTACACACAGCGACTCCTTCCAAATTGCTCTCAAATTAAAATAATTCCATCCTGGAGGGATGCAAAGCTGACAGCCGACCCATCTTCTCTGCCCCGAGCAGCAAAATTTTGCAGTCATTGGTTTTCTTTACGGCGCCTTATAACTCAAAAAGGAAATCTCCCCCTGCATCCAGCCCCCTCTACTCTCCAGTCGAGCACTTTATCTTCCTGTCTGAAGGCACAGCAGACTAAACACACTCTCTAATAGGTGTTTTCTATCCGAGGCAGGCCTGACTGTAGGCGATGGGGCTTGGATCTACTGTTTGAGTAACATACTGCATCCGTATATCTTATCCAGCAATGACACCGAGACGTAACAGGACATAAATACATGGGCACACATACACACAACGCTATGAATAGGTAACCTGCCACCCTCTGGCAGAGTAATAGACTAGAGCCCAGATTTGTATGAGAGCTTAAAACGAGAAATCATCAGCAACCTAAAGGAAAATATTCATGCTAGCGTTCAGCTAGTCGGTCAGGGAACATTTCAAAACCACCCTTTTTTCATCCAGTGAAGATCTGAGCCAAACATCAGTGGATCCACCACCAGCTGGGCAGACGTACGTGGAAAAGTCAAACAAAAACCTAATCTTATCCTTCAAAAACTGCTCAGGGCACCTCAAACTTTTGGACCCACACAGTCGCCAACAAACAGGAGATGCCTGTGGATTCTGCTGGACAGCTTGAACCGCCCAGACGCAGTGAGGTAAGACAGAAACAATAAAAGTCATGAGATTTAACAGACATGTTTACTTAACTGCGGGTTACAGCAGATATCAGCCTTGTGATGCTGGGTCTGAATAGCCATGTGATGCTAATTGAAAAACACAGCCAGTGTTGTCTGCAGTGCTTTAGTTTCATTTAATGCACTTGTGCGTTTGAGGTAACTGGGAAAATAAGAAGAAAACTCCACCCGTGTTTAACTCCACCACAGTGAGCACTTATCACATATATTTTCCATTTTTTTATTTTGTGCTTGTGGCGTTCAGGTCACAGGCCACGAGCAGTGAGCGAAGAGCAATACTGCCTCCTCCTGGATGTTAACGGAACTTACAGGCAAGAGAAATAAATCAAAGATAGATAAACCAAACCAAGAGTAAGCAAATAAAGATTCAAAAACATGATTTTTTTTTTCCTTTGTCATAAGTGCCAAATATCTTGAGTGAGACAGAGGCAGAGGGACTTTCTCCATAATTGGATTACGTTATTGGTATCATGAGGTTTCACTGCTAATTCGTTTGATATTATCAAACACAGGCAAACCTAACAATCCTTAACTTTATCGGTCGCCCTCACTCAATAGTGAGATTAGATGTGTTCACAAGATGCTAAACCTTATGCACACAACATGGAACACCTAATAAAGGAAAGGACATGAAAAAGGCCTCCCCTCAGATTTGTTTGACTTGGTCCTCAAATGCTGCCAAGAGAAAACATGCCTAATAAAAGAAAATATGCCTATGCCTGTGTGTGTGCCATTGTGTTGTGTCATTTACCGGCACAGCTTCAAAGCAAGAGTTCACTGGAAAGTTCCCGACGAAGTTTGTCAAAGTAATAAAAGCGGCCTACACCATGAGTCACCGCTGAGCCTTTCGCTCCCATTGTAATAACACAAAAATCTAAACTAGATACTGTATGGGAGTTGTGTTACATGCCAGGTTGTTTGTCTACACATAACATCACTTCTCAAATCCTCTTTCAGTCACATCTGCGCTGTGAAGTGGGACGACTCTCTTCAGGAGCTGATTTAAGTGAGTCAGCTTCTCGTGTTGGTGTCAGCCTGGCAGAGGTTGTTATTGACCAGCTGCTTTTCGCAACCTCTCGCCAAGATGAGCAAGGATGCCTCAGTTTTATTTCTTGCCAGTTATAGGACTGATTCATGCCTCGGTGTCTGCGGAGGTTAAGCTGGTTTCTATAGTTACACAAGTTTGAGTTGCATTTAAAAACTTTACAAGCATGTCAAAGCAGAAAAAGGAAATAACACGGTTCCTCATTTGTGGACATTGTATTTAAGTCACCTTTTGTGAGTTTCAATCAGTTTCTAGTCAAACAGCACCAGCATCACTCCACGTATTCTTCGCTCTCCTTTTATTTACCCTCCAGCAACATGAGGAACTGTCGATTGCCAAAGTGGTACGACCTTTTTGTTTGCTCAACGCTCCAAAGGTCAAAGGTGGTGGTCAGGCACTAAGCTGAAGGCATTTCAGTATCTCGCACAAGATAAAAACCAATTTGCAGCCCAGCACTGAATTGTTCTCTTCCCTAAAGTTTTCATTTGGTTGGTGGGAAGCGCCTCAGTAGCAGAGATGCACACTGACAAAGGAATTGAGTATGTGATCTACATCCTGTTTTACTTGTAAACATGTTTACAAAGCACATCAGATGCCCGTGCAAATGGTCTTGTGCCATTTTGGATGAACAAGTTTAAACGTTTGGAGCAAAGCAGCTAGGCATGCTGCACAATGTCAAGTGGACAGACAGCAGCAACAAAGACTTATATTTGAGCAGCGAAAGATTGAGAAATTGTCATTTTACCTTTAAACATGTTTGCAAATTACATCAAACAAATGCCCATGAAAAAGGTTGTGCATAATTGGAAAATAATTGAATAATTGAAAAACCTGCGAAATCACAACAACCAAAGAGACAAAAACCATGAAGTGACATGTTTAGGAGGGGAATGAAATGCTGAAGCGTGAAATTCATAAAAACGATAGAAGGATTGATAATTTTCCATTTTATTTGATTTCCAAACACTTCTATGTCCACCAAATTCGTCTACTTCAACCAGTTTGCTGGAGTTTCTAATATTATTTGCTAGACAGACGCAAAGATATTGTGATATTCAACTACAACTCACCAGCTCGATTCAAAATTTGCCCGAAGAGACCAACGTGCGCCTGTAGTAGCTTCTCTCTCTGCCTGCACAAAATCTTTGCTAGCCTCCGTGACGCCATCGGCTCCTCCTCTTATGCAAAACACCGTCGGTATCCGGAAATTAACAATCCCGTGATGTTGAGGGGAGTGCTAGCATAGCATGGGTATGACTAGAGTGCCTGTCTCGATTCGGACCTAAAACGTATCCAACGGTTACTGTTATCTAACAGTTTAGCGCCGTTGTCGTCTACGGACATGGGGTTACCGGGGTCGAAGGCTGTCGGTGGACGTATCCCTCCGCGGGGATGTTAACGGCATGAAGCCTGCTACAGGACGTAACGGGATGCTGCTGCTCACTTAGCCCGAGGTCAGATTTACGTGCCGACACAAGCTAGCTGGCTAGTTAATGCGTTTTAATACGAGCTACAGCTTCGTTTAGAGACGGCGAATGATGGCGCGGTTCGTGTTGAAGCAACTGTCAGATTTCCGGGACTATATCGGCAGTAAAGAGCTGAGTGAGGTACTCAACCTGACCAACAACGAGCTCTCAAACAGCCTGTCAAATGTTCGCCTGAGCCCAGATGGACGTCACATCCATGTCATCCTCCGCAAGCCTAAGGTCGGTCTTGTGACTTTTGACAAGTATGAAAGACCTCCGCTGGCTCAGAACCAGAAGAAGCTGGATTTATGGCTGACGAGAACTGTGCCCATTGTGGATGTTTTATATTTGGACGTTCATAATAACAACAATAACAGCACCAGCAGAGGCACGGCAGTCGTGGCAGTGGTTTATGAGAATGGAAAAGCTGAGTTCTGGAAATTCCAGGAGTCCAAGTCTGGCTGGCATCTCCTGCAAACGTCGGACTTGTGCAACAGCCCCCGGGCCAGAGTTGTGTCTGTGTGCGTCTGCTCCAATCTCATCATCTGGTGTGAGGAGCGGCCGCCCTCCGAAAGCTCCTCTGCCCTCAGCTCCACAAGGAACAAGCTCAGATACTGTGTTTGCAGACGTGACTTCGAGGTGGAGGAGGGGGCTGTCAGCTTGGGAGGGGTGAAGATCGCCCTCCACAACAACCCTAAATTCACAGCAGTCAGCTCAGGTGATCATGTCCACCTCCTTCCTGATTTGAAAGCGGAGCCGCTGCTGAGCATCTCCAAATTTTTCCTCTCCTGGTCCCCTCGCCACGACTCCATCGCAGTCTGCACCACGTGTCGAAATACGCCCCTGAAAAAGCTTTCCGCTAAAGAGTCTGACTTTAAGAAGCTGGTGACAGATTGTTTAGGATACGTATCGGCTCTCGATCCGCCTGAGATCTACGACTTCTGTCCCGCCGCCTGCGGAGGGCTGCTGCTGCTGCTCAGCACGGGCTGGCTGTGTCTCCTGCAGAAAGACGGGACTCTGCGGCATGTGTACAAACCGGCGGACAACTGTTTGGCAAAGTATGGCACTCACACCAGCCTGTGTATGTACCAGGACACGCTGGCGCTGCTGATCGGTCAAAACCTGCATCTGATAGACTTGAACTGCGGCATAGAGCTGGAAAAGATTGTGTTGAAGAGAGAGGGGTTGTTATATGTCAACCAGGCTGAAAGCCGGACGCCTCACCTGCTCTCAGAAACTGGACTCTTTACGGTAGTGAGTAGGGAGACAGACTCCAGAGACTCTAAGACTAAAGCCTCTAGTTTCGGGACAGTGGAGATTATTCATCCTGGAGCCCTCCTGGTGGAGGCTGTGTTTGAAGAGGCCTGTAAATACTACCAGCAGAGGAGCCTGAGCAGCACTCAGCTCACTGTGGACACACTGAAGGAAGGAGGTCGATTCCAGGCTCCCATCTCTTTATCCTCCATCCTCAGGAACTATCTCAGCACAGGGCTGAGGCAGAAGGGAGCGGCGTTGTCCCAGAATGGAGGAGGTGGATGTGTGGGAGGGCAGGACAAGCTAACGGGCTCTCTGGAGGCCGAGCTCAAGGCTCTGGTCTCTCTGGAAGAGCTGAAGGGGAGTCTGGTGAGGGCGAGCGTTAAAGAGGTGGAGGCAGTGTGCGAGAGTCTGGTTGAGAAAGAAGTAGTGAGGCTGCTGTCGTCTGCTGAGCTGGATAAAGACGGTCTGCTCTACCTCAACTCCATCTTCAGCATCTTCCCCTGCCAGGCGTGGAGGGCAGCTCAGGTTGCTCTGCAGCTACACTACAACGGGGAGGGCTCCCTGTCCAGCAAGGCTTCTCCAGATGTGTGGAAAACTGTCCTGAGTCCTGCCCCGACTTCTGGTCCCGCAGCCTCTGTACCGTTCACAAACGGCGGGACAAAATACAGTCACAGCCTTAAAGGTGATTATGTTGCCAACTGCAAAGCCAAACCTACAAACTCCACTTCCTCCTCCAGCCTGCCTGTGTTTGAGCTCCTCTGTCAGTCAGTTTTTCACTTCCAGCCCAGCTGGCTCTCTAGGTTCCTCGAGCTGGCCCAGCAGCAGCAGGGCTCGGCAGGCTTGGGCCTGAGCCTGGCGTCTTCCTCCTGGAGCTTTGCCAGCGGGAGAGGAGGGGAGGGCGGCGAGAACAACGTGCCCCTCTATAAACGAGCGCTCGCCGTCTTGTCCAGCTCGAAGGCCGACAGAGAGCAGCACCAGAGCCTGGAGGTGGAGCTGCTGCTGGTCAGCGGGCGGCCCAACGCCATCCTGCAGGCGCTGAGGATCCTCATTAGCAAGCAGCAGTGGGAGCAAGTCACCAAGGAGGCCCACAAGTTCTGTAAACTAAGTCCGCTGCTCAACAAGGAGATTTTCACTACTCTGCTGTGCGAGGTTGCTCAGCACAGAGACCTGGACCCCTACCTGGACCTGTTGTGGGCGCTGTGCCCGGAGGACTTCACCGTCACCACCATCCTCAACTTGGTTCTGAAAAACCTCCCGTCTCCCAACACTCCCTATCACTCTTCTTCTTCTTTCTCTATGCCCAGCTCGACCTCCTCGTCTTCTGCTCCTTTTGCGGAGCCTCACAGCAGCCAGCTGACCATCGGGCTGTTGAAGCCCCTGCTGAGGAAAGTGCTTCAAAGGGAGACCAAGCCCAGCCAACACTACGCCGACATCCTCCAGTCGCCGTCCTTCCCCCCTCCGGCGCTCCCTCGCCAGCCCGCGGAGCAGCCCAGCAGCGCCGCAGGTCCCGGCGCGGACTCTGCTGCGTACATCAGCGCAGCCCCGGCTCTCCTTGCAGAAACACCGGGACAGCAGTCGTCCACACGCGCGGCTATTCAACGAGCGCGCGTTTCACTACCCGCCAACCCCGTCTGAACAGACAGAATGGAGAACAGAAACCGTCTCCTCAAACATTCTCCACATTTTCTGACCAAAGTCTGAAACGGTGTGTGTGTGTGTGTGTCGACAATCGTATTAAAGCAGAATAATATGTTACAGGTG
Source organism: Planiliza haematocheilus (assembly GCA_005024645.1). Classification (NCBI taxonomy): domain Eukaryota; kingdom Metazoa; phylum Chordata; class Actinopteri; order Mugiliformes; family Mugilidae; genus Planiliza; species Planiliza haematocheilus. The sequence goes on along the minus strand of SRSE01000845.1, from coordinate 13,280 downwards.
TTACCAGTGTAATGCAGTTAATTGTTTTTAAACCCATCGGTAATGTCAGTTTAAGACGACAAGAAACTATAAAATGACTACTGAATATCTCACCAGTGTAAATACTTTTTAATCCTGATGTGTATATACTTCGACTGCAATGTTATTTATGTCTTAAGCCTTAACTTCTTATGGGTGAGAATTAAAAGACCATAATAATAATATATTGTATTAACACAGCTGATCAGTCCAAAACTGCTGTTTCTAGGGGATTACCTTAGTGGATTGCAGACGTTGCTAATGTTAGCCACAAGTAGCTTAGTTTCACTTGCTGAAGTGCTTGTAGTCTACTGAGTGTGTTTAGAAAAGCTGCCCTTTGTGTTTGTTTTAAGCGAGTACTGGTTTAGAGGAGGAGGGAGCTAATGGGGGACTTCAAGATCCTTTTACTGACTTATAGTGCTGCCTTTAACGCATTTTCCGTGCATTATATTAATCCGTTCCCTAAACCGAACCCACAACGGTCCCTAACGTCCACGTTTTGCTTCTAATTCTTTCGCTCCCGACGCCCATTTTTCCTCTCTAGTCTCCATCTTGTCCGGCTCACAGGACATTCCAGGCAGACTACCGAGTAAAACTGACTCACAGTTCGACTTCAAAATTCAATTTCAGAGCTAATTCCCTGCATAAGGCCACATACGCCTTCTTCATGCACCCAGTGAGGGTAATGTTATTAGAGACCATCATCGGGCCTCTGTCTTCTTGCCCCTGCACTTTTTTTACGTCACACCAGTCAGTATTGTTTGAGCCGTGCGTTTGATGCGTCCCGTGAATGTATTCTGATGAAGCGCTGGAACAAAGGTGTAACCCATGTGCCTATTTAGCTTCGATGCATTTGTTAATTCCTCCTTTTTGTGTGTAAATGTGAAGCCCTACAGGACAAACTATTTATTGTACTGCTAAAAAATGACAACCACGGGCCATGTAAGGTCCGGAAGATAGAAATCTCTCTTAAATGTTCAGTGACAATCAGAATCCCAAATGCTGCATGGCAATTCAGAGTGCCTTTCACTGTGCGCTGGTCTTCATTTGCAGGGTAGTGTCACTCTTTGTGTCTTATTTGTGTATTAGTGTGTGATCCCAAAGCTCTGTGCAGTCAGCAACACATGATAAATTATGCACAGCTGACTTCGGGGTCAAAGTTTGACTGCTTACTAGACGCGTTTCGGCTCATCTGAGATTCACCGGGTGCTCTTCGGATGTTAAACATTAATTTGCCTTAAGCTTCTTTCTGCTGCCGACAGATAGGAACGCCTCCCGTGTTCGCCTGACAGAGTTTGCACGCTTTGTTGACTTCTGGTCACTTTTAGGCAGCGTTTGGGGGAAAAAAAGAAAAAAAAAAGAAAATGTATTTATGAACAGATGCTGTACGCTATTAAACTGAAGATAAAACCTCTGTTGGCTGTCATGCGTTTTATTAAATTGTGTTAACGCTGCTTTCATTACGCTCTGGTGGCTTTTCACTTTAATTTGTTGACTTTATTATAGCGTTGCATGCCTCCCTGATGCACACGAGACTGAACAGACAGTAAATTTATATTCCAGCTGCATTTTAAAGGTACTTTCCAAACATAACGTCTACCTGCTAAGATCCTCTTTTCCCACAGATGAAAGTAGTTCAGGTTTGCTTCAGCTCTGTCAGCACATTACTTTCTCACTGCCGCACAGCAAATAGCTGACAAATCACACCTCATTCGATCGCCGCTCAAATGTCAAGGCCCGTGTGCTCTTACAGGTTTATTCACTCAGCCATTTGCGGTTCAGTCTAACCCGAAAAAACTGCCTTGTATAATTGTAAAGCTCTTGTAAACACAGCTATCCGTTCATGTGATCCACTGCCCCCGTTTCTGAGTTTCCCCACATCCCTTTCCACGGGTAAATCCACTTAACGGCTGCAGTCGTATGTGTGTATGTGTGATCTATTGGAGGGATTTGAGTGCGTGAATGCCTCCGTGGTCGGGGACTGTAAGAGGAATGTGAGAAGTCTTAGCAGAGGTGGGACGCCGACCGAGTGCATGTCTGTGTGTGTGTGTGGCTCTCGCAGCAAATAGGCAGCTTCCACACGATGATGTGAAGGTATAATCACGGGAGTGGAGGCTGAAAGTGGAGCTCTGTGTCCTCTGTGTCAGAGGCAGAGGGTAATAAGAGTCCTTCCAAAGGGCGACAAGCCAGAGGAGTGGTGCCGAAACTTGCATAACCTGATACCAAACATTTCTCTCTTTATTCCCTCCTTCCCCGCTCGCCTTTTCTTCCTCTTTCGCTTCACCGCGCTTTTCTTCTTCTGATTGATTTTCCCAGTACGCGACGTCTCTTATTACAAGGTTTCGAGTCACGCCGGTGCTGTAATGCCATCGATCCACTTGTTCTAATTATAGATGGCATCCTATGCAAACGACAACACGTCTGAACAGATGCTGGCCCCCGCCTGCCCGCCCTGCTGCTCTGTCCTCTGCTTGACTTTGAACAGCTGATCATGTCCTACTGAACAGCACAGATTAATGCGTCAGGAGACGAGTCATCACATTAAACTGCGTTTCTTAAAATAGTTTGATGACGGTTTTTAAACCTTTGGTTGGCACAGATTTAGTAACCATAAAGTTGAATCTAATTTGTGTCTTCTTTATGGATCATTATCTTGATTTATAATGACTTCCCATACAAGAGTGTTACTACATTCACATTATGACTGATTTAAATGGTACACTAGCAGGTTTTATTGTGGAATATCTACTCATCTGATGGGTTTATATCTGTGGCCAACACCCAGCTCCCATTTATGAATCAAGCAACACTTTCCATCTGCTGCTGCCCATCTTGATTGCCTCTGCCCATGAGAACCTTGAGTCTTCGTGTAGTCAGAACACAAGTCCTGCACTGAAACCGTTAATTAAGTAAAGTCACTGGAATTGACAGAGAAAAGTAAAAAGTAAAACTACTTTACCGAACGCAGAAACATTTTCCATGTGACATCACTACAAACTCATTGAGTTCCTTATTAAGTACATCTTGTCGGTACCAGATTTTTTTGTCTGAGGAACCACCGTGCTTCTTTGTAGACTAAACAAGGTGCTGGACACAATCTGTAGAGAGTTTGGGTCATATTAACATGTACTAATCATCATCATGTTTTAGTCAGTGTGAGATGAATTTGGCTTTGAGACACACAGTCAAGCCCTGCAATAGACTGGCGACCTATCCAGGGTGTACCCCGCCTCCCCGCTCCAGCAGACCTCCGTGACCCTTTACGGGAATAAGCGGGTACAGAAGATGAATGAATGAATGAATGGATGAATGGATGGATGAATGAATGAATGGATGAATGACGTACAGTCAGCAACAATGCTCAGGTAGGCTGTGGCATTTAAACAACACTCATTTGGTACTAAGGGGACCAGATTGTGCAAAAAAAAATCATATCATCGCATGTCATATTCTTAGCTAACGGGCGGTCATAGTCCATCTTCTTTAAGGTTCGACAAGTCTTCAGACATGCTCCTCTTCTGCATATTTGTGTAACCGTCTCAGACATCCGGCATCCACAAGGCATTTTAACACAGATCAGCAGCTTCTGAAAAACTCAAATTCAGAGTCACTTAAATCACCTTTCTTCCCGTTTCTGAAGCTCGGTTTGACCTGCAGAAGATTATCTTGACCATGTTTAGATGTCTAAGTTGCTGTCGTGTGACTGGTTGACTGGATATTTGCATTCACTGGCCAGTGAATTTATATTACTGTTGGCTTATTATTCCTCATGTACTGATGTTAAAGTAGGATTTTGCTGTTGCAGCAGATTAAAAAGCAGAATCCAGCAGTAAAAAACAGCACAAGGTAGTGACCCGGCCTTCAAATTCACTAGATCCCAAACTAATCTAGTATCTGTGGGATGGCCCACAGAGGTCCCTCCCCTCAACCCATAGGACCCAAAGCCCCCCACTAACCACACCACAGGACACCCTCAGAAGACCCATGTCCATTCTCTAATGAGTCACAACTGAGAGGCCTACACAATATTAGCAAGGTGGTCATAATGTTATGCCTGATCAGCGTATAGTGGTCTACAAATGTGCACCATGAAAACAGCTGTCACGGTTCACAGCCTTTCTCAGAGATAAACAGAACAACGGACTCAGTCATTAATTTTTACTCACAGTAATTTGTAGCTGGCAGAAATGTTCACACTGAGCAAACAGACCATTTAAAGTGCTGCGTAACAGAAGATATAACAATCTACTATTAAGTCCAAAGTCGTACAAAAAAATAATCATCATCGTCAAATCACAGAAGTAGTCAGTCAAAATCGGCATTGACAGCAACGCACCGGCAAACAACATGGCAGCAAAATATGGCGGCTCTGAATTGTTAGCGGGCAGTAGTGGTACGGCAGCAGGATCTCTATTAGAGAAGTACTCATTCAGTGATGCACACAGGAAATTGTGCTTTGATTTTCAACATTAGTGCAAATAAGATTAAGAATCCAGTTAAAAAGTGTTTCCCATTAGCGTAAAGTTGCCACAAATAGTGGTGTGCAGACAGAGACTCATTCTGTCCTAAAGAACTGCACGACATTCATATAAATGAGCATCATGCCAACATAAATTAGCCTCAGTTTGACATCTAAACCGTAGTGTTCTCCTAGAAACAGTTCAGTTCATACATGAAATGTGTATTCAAGTGATACAGTACATGAAATAATTCTGATTAAAAAAACAACAACAATAAAAAAAATCCCTGCAGGTTCCCTTATGTCCTGTGTCCTCCTGAGGTCGACTTAAGAACGCTGTGTGGCGCGTAAGACCGCCGCGGTCACCTTTGAAATGGCTTTGATTCTCGACGCCGTGGTCAGAATTGGAATTTAAAACAAAAAGTGGCTCAAGTAACGTGAATTTCAGTCTGAGATATTTAGCCAGTGCGACAATGTGCCACATCTGTGCAGGAGAGCGCACCGCACGAAGCCGTGCACTCTCACTTAGTGGTATTTCATCTGGGCCCGTGGGATGCTGTTCATGGGTATGTGGTCTCTGGAAAAAGACGGACATGGAGAGAGGTCAAGGGCAGGCCGCCGCAGTCAGATCAATCCGTCGTGTCATTTTTGTGTGGATGTGTGAGTTAATGGATCTGATGCACGCACGCAGCTGCTTTGTTTGTGCTACTCACTCGTAGACGTCTGAAGACTTCATTTTCCTGTAGTACTTGGCCAGTTTCATGGAAAAGATGATGCTGGGGATGAAGAAAAGGATGCACCAGCCCATGCTGAACCAGAACGCATTCTGAAGAGGGAAAAGATCGGTTCGTATGATGCAGAGCTTGCAGGAGATATAAACACGATGACACCCATAACACGCTGACATACGACTCTCCGGACAAAATAAAAATCAGGTGGAGCTAACAACACGAAGTCCTCACCAGAGACTCCACCCCGTATGTGCAGACGATGACCTCAACGGAGTCCACAACTTCCGCGAGCGGCCCACACCGGCCAACCTGTGTTGTGACCTGAGGAACGACACAAGCGTCAGTGCAAAAAATAAAATAAAGAAAGAAATATTTATCAGACCAAGTGCGGTGAACGACTCTTTACCACGAGTTTGGCCCAGTCAGCGAAAGCAATGAAGTAGTCCAGTAGGCAGTTCAGAAACTTTTTGCTCTCCTGGGATTGAGAGGAAGAAAAAAAAAGGGGGGATCAGATGGGAGTAAATTCCTCACATTTTCTAACTGCTTTACAGTGAGAAGTCATGAGGAATCAGTGGAACGCCTATCCGTCTCAGCTGGATGAAATGAGGTTTAATCCTCTAAAGGGACCCGTAAAAACGACTGCGGCAGATTTATGGTTACACGAGGGCAAGGCAAGTGTTACAGTGTCAGTCCAAAGTTGTTTCACGCAATCCAATAAAACATTAAAAGATATTTCTTTATTCTTACTGCGTACTTGCTACTATAAGTACTCAATAAACATTTACTCATTCATGAGTCTGTTCCTGGAAACGGTCCCCGAACAACTACTTACCGCTATCTGAGCAACAGATTAGGAAATTATTAAGCCAGTTTACAAGACAGACGCTTTTCACAGTTGAGATCTTCAGTAGAAATGAAAGTGCGTGCGTCAATCAAGTTTGGACGCTTCCTTTAGGTTGTAGAAAACTGTAAAGTGGGCGCTTGCTAAAAGTAGATGCTTAGGTTCAATGGAGCACTGAGGCAGATAGTAAATACGTGTCGTTTCCGCACGTTTAGTTTAGACACGGTAAGAATAGTTCTCGCACAAATGCAGCTTGTGTTGGACAGAAGGTGGAGAATAGAAGTCAGATCCAATTCGTGCCTTGTGCATGTGCAACCAACGAGCACACTGTTTCCACTAAAAGCAGCACATCCACACTGACTGAGCGGCCGATCCCCTCTCTCCCTCCCCCTCTCCCTCCCCCTCCCCACCGACAGACCTCGGGCATTAACAGACCACATGGAGCCCTTTCCCCCGAACTCATGTGACTCGTGCGTGCCCCTACTCACGGTCTTGACGATCTGTGTTGTGTTTGTGTTGAGGAAGTCTTGTGCTGCTCCCACGTTGTCCAGCACCTCCCCCACTGTTCCCTGGAGGAGACAGAGAGCGGCGAGTGAGAAAAACGGAAAAAAAGAAGAGAAAAACGAGAGGAGAGGAGGGCGAAGTCTCCGGAGCCCCAGGTGTCAGTCCCTGTACTCACGTTGATTTTTTTCCCGTACGACTGAAGGCTCTTGACGCTTGAGTTCAGGTTTGCCTAAAGAAAAGAAGCTTTTTTTAAAACTGGGAAAAAATGAAAACCAGAATTAGGAGATGCTGAGCAAGTACTCACCAGTTGTGGGATGATGTTTTTGTCTATATTAGCCTGGATCTGCCTCAAGTCATTGGCCTCTTGTGCTAGTTCTGCTTTAATTGTGTTATCTGTCTATAAAGATGAAAATGGTTGGTTACTAGACTACTAAATAAAGTCGCAGGAGTCGGTAGCAGAGCAGAGCACAGTAAAACGTGTTCATTTAGTTGATTCTCACCTGATTTACAGCCAGCTTATCAATCTGAGCGGCCGTTGTGTTCAGATTGATGCTTGAAATCTTATTCAGCTGAAACGCAAGGAGGTCACATGCTTTAAGTACTTTAAGGAGCACTGTTTGTTGCATAAGTAGTGTCCCTGCGGTGCTGTTCGCAGGTGATAAAAGTGAATAAAGACACCAGTCATAAGTTCACGTGGCTACTTTGCATACATTAGCACAAACACATTACTGTCCCACGAAGGGGAGAAAGGGGACGGCCGAGGCCTACCTGCTGTGTGATGGCAGCAGAGTCGAAACTGTCCGTCTTGGCGGAGAAGTTGCTGAGCTGATTTTTAATTTCGGGGCTCAGAACAGTGATGGAGGACAGGTTGATGTCTACGCTGTCAAACTGCTGCTGGATCTTGTCAGTGTACTGTGTGTGACCGTCAGAGAAAAGAAAAAGAAAAATGACATAGTGTACATTTAGTTATTGTATGCGTGTCAGTTGACGTAAAGCACACATGCAAAACATTTTTTTGTGTGTGTGTCACTTTTTTAGCGGTTATGTAAATAAAAGATGGAAAAGCTCTAATAAGGTTTACACCGATCAGGCATAACATTATGACCACCTTCCTAATATTGTGTAGGTCTCCCTTGTGTTTCCAAAACAGTTGTAACTCATCAGAGAATGGACATGGGCCTTCTGAAGGCGCCCTGTGGTGTCTGAATGTAGTTAGTGGGGGTCTTTGGGTCCTGCGGGTTGAGGGGAGGGGGATCCTTGATCAGTTTGGGATCTAGCGATTTTGGATTTTGAGTTGTTCCTAAACCGTTTTTGTGCCTGCATCAGGCCGCATCCTGCTGTGTAGGAGTGTCATTGCTGAGCAAACGTTATTTACTTCTCCTATCCGTGGTTTTTAATGTTGTGGCTGACCGGTGCATCTTTTAAAAAGGTCTCTTTGCATATCTACTCTAATAAATGAAAGGGAGGCGAGGACACTCACCTGTGATACATTGAGCAGCTCTTCAAGGTCTATGACGTCATTCAAGTGGAACGCTGTCCACAGAGGGAGATTCTGCTGACAGTCGCTGTAAGAGATTACCATCAAACATAACAAACGTATCGGCACAGCTACCATGACGTGAAAATCAGCTTTCTAGCCGCCATACAACTACCTACTCGACAAGGAGAATTTCCCATTGCAGTGCAGTTAAATGCAAATGTAAACGGACATACAAAGAGTCTAAACAAAAAGCGGTGAATACAAGTCGATAAACTGGCACATGCCTGTTTCTTGTTATGAATATGTGCGTTGTGTCTGTATGAGAGGTGAAAATGAATGACATACCTGATGACACCGGAGATACTGACGTTGATGTCATTCTGTCTGAAAGCTGCGCTGAGATCATACCCTTTAATTAACCCTGGAGTGTCGATAAACTGTGGACAGAGGAGACAGAGCAGCTGTAGCGTATGTCCTATCAACGCGTATGCGCTGGAATGTGGGACGCACAACTGTATGATACTACCTTTATGAGTTCTCCACTCTTCAAGGGCTTACAGAACAAAGTGTAACCATTTCCACCCAGTAAGAACAGCACCAGCACCACTATCATGAGGAGCCAGGAGAAGAGGAAGCTGAAACCTGCACCCCTGTAACCAACACCCAGGTCAGAGGTCAAATGAGAACTCGCGAGGTGACTCGAAGAGTTTTAACGCAAGTGAAGCCCAGAAGCTACTCACATCATGAGGAAGATGCCTCCACAGTCCGCCGTGCAGGAGCGCCTCGAGGGGGGGTCTTTGGGTTTCAGTCCCGCGGGGCCGAGGACCAGTCCCAGGAGGTTGCACACCACCACCAGGAGGATCACGCAGCAGAGGGCCACACACACGCCCCATCTGGAGAAACACGTAGCCAACGATTCGTGGGTCGCTCTTGCGTTGATGTGCGTGCAGCAACTCCGGGGTTTGTTTTTACCTGATTAACTCGAGATCCTGGATGTGCGGCATGTAGGTGTTGATATCGTTCTGCACTATGCTCAGGTCGTTGGACAACGTGGCCATAGAGTCCAGATTGATGCCGCTGGTGACCTGGGATATCTTTGTTTTTATGTTACTCAGCATCTGCTTGCTGCCTTGAAAAAAAAAAAGACACAAACATCTTTTAAAAAACTGATTCACAAAAATCTAAAGCTTGAGACAACAGATGCAGCGTTCACTCACTTTGGACTACATCCTTGGTTTCGTTGGTCACTGTCTGGGGGATGCTGTTGAAACTGGTCTCCACCTGAGGGAGGCACCATGTAAATATGTTTTTTTAATATGTAATACACATGTCTTCCTGGTTCAGGGTGTAAGTGTGTAGTAAAAGTTCATTTTTCATTTACTGTAATTAACTGTCCCCCCTGTTATTATTATTATGTTTACTCACCTCGTCGACTTTGGACTGCAGATTTATTTTAACCACTTCCTCCACTGCAGACTGAAGCTCTTTCAAGCTGGGAGCCTGCGGAGCAAAAAGCACACACGCAACCTGAGTGACCAGCAACCGCATGTCACGCCTCCGGCTGGCAGAAGGGGGCAGGAAACTGCAGCGAAAAATTCAAATTTCATTGCAAACCACGACGCTGTGGGAGAGGCCACAAGGTCACGGCTTTAAAAGAGGCGCTCGGAGGAAACTACGTGCTGTCGTCAGTGCCTTATTCATGTTTTCACGCATGCAGACGAGGAGAGGGGAGTCAGAATGTGTCAGAGTTGGAGAAGCGTAGGAGGGGCGGAGAAGAACAGATGGGTGGAGGACTAATCAGCTGTTCAGACAAAGCCGAAAAAGAGAGGAGCTGTCATCATCTGTCACACCGCCTCAGTCTGCGTCAGAGGAGTCCGATTGCATAAAAGACTCTTCCTGTTTCTTGAGAGGCAACATCTTGTAAAATCCAGTAAAGATGCCTGACTCCTGTTTTGCATCAGACCTTTAAGCACTGCACTGACCTTTGCCACATTTGGGAGCTAACTCATCTGTTCTTCCGTTCAAGAAATTAAAAACAAGAACAGGGTATCATGTGTATTAGGTTATACAGAAACAGTACTCACAGAAATGGAGGCGTCCAGTGTAAGTTTCTCTAGCTCAGGCTTCAGTTCAGCACAGTGCAGGCACTCAGGTTTGGATAGAGTCTCATTGATGCGACTTCTTAAAGCACTCGCGTTGCTCTGGATGCCGTCCATGCTGGTCTGGAGCCGGGCCAGAGACGAGTTGAGCTGGTCCAGTTGGACGCTGATGTTTCTTGACTCTGCTCATTCGAATTAAAATGAACACAAACGAACATCAGTCAGTCTGCGCGCGCATTGCGAAGCAAATAAAACCTCACTGTTGCTTCTTAGGGAAAAAAAAAAAAGTGAACACACAAGCTGAGACCGATGCGCGAGAGAAGAAACGTTTGTTTAGGCAGATGTAAGCCAACTGCTCTCGGCGAAGTTTAGCCCGTCGTTCCACTGAGCCGACTCTCACTTTTCAGAGCGAGCGTTGTGAAATATTTTTGGTGAATTGTGTGTCGGTGTCGAACGGGGGTAAAAAACAGCGCAAATGCTGCAGCCAAATACAAACAAGCTAAAGAAGAAGTGCTGGAAACTTCCAGACTTAATTGCAACACAGTTGAATGTGTTTAAAGCTACCCTTGTGCAGGGGTGCGTGATTCTAAATAATCAATGCAGCCTGGCAGTTTATTCTGATTTAATGCTACCTTCATTTTTTTGTTTGTTTGTTCGTTTGTGGGCAGAATCTTTATCTAAACTGAAGTGTTTTGGTGTTAGTGGCCTCTACGCTTGCTTCCAGACACACAGGAGGAGTTTATTACATGTATTATAGTAACCCTTTACTTATTTTGGAGCTTTCTGTTTCCAAAATAATTGCAGATACTCAACATTTTAGAACTCGTAACATGATCACTCTTTGAAAGTGTGTGCAGTAAATCCCTTTTTTTGATTAAACCCTTTGACTCATAGCTAATAGACACTTCAAACATGGAGCTGAAGGCTCTACAGAAGTCCCCTGACTGCTTGGCTTCCTGTGTGGTAATCCCTTGCAGAGATGCATCGATGTGGTGGAGTGGAGGTGGGGGGGCTAAATTTTGAAGAATTTATTTGCGGCCTTTAAATTTCAGTGTGAATGCAGTGAGACTTTGCAGAGGCTCCGCCTGTGAGATCACTAATCTTCGACCAAACATGCACGCAAGCATTTACATGCTCGCATGGTAAGCAGGACGCAGCATGCAGGAACTCCGTACCTTTATCCAGAGTTTTAACCGAGCCCAGCGCCGGGTCCAGGAGTCCACGGAAGCGGTTTTGTATCTGCGTTCCCAGCTCAGGTCCGATGTCTAACACAAGCACACACACATACAAGCGTCACAATAGAGCGGCCAGGGTGAAGTAAAGTGGTTCCTCTGTTTTTAAACAAATGATCTCACCGTTCAGTTTTTTGTCAACCTCATCTACGGTTTTGTTGCCCTCATTCACCACATAGTCAACTTGCTAGAGAGATGGAGAGAGGGGAAACACACAATTTCAACGTGTGTACATAAGATAGGGCTGGGGTTTGCATGGGCTAATTGTACGCGGCGGCTTTTACAAGTGAGGAACAACAAACAGAATGTAGTCTTGTCTTTTCCTCTAACCTTTTCCCACTCGCCTGTACCTTGAGTTAAGTCTGTTGACACTGCAGAACACAGAGCTAGTCTTTAATCACAGGACTAACTGGAGAACTGACTGGAGTGTTTGCATCTCACACAAATGCTGTTGACTCACAGCGGACTTAACGTGGCACTTAACGTGACTAATATTCAACAGACGTGGTTATTTATGGTTTTAACATCTAAAACATTTTGGGAATACGGATAAACGACCTTTGGTTCTTGTACATTTCCACGCTTTAACCAACAAGAAGTTTGCTCTTGCCTTAGGCACAGAGGTGAGGAAGGTGTTCAGGTTGCTTATGGTGTCGTTGAGCTCCTTCGGACTCTGGTCCACGCTCACTTTGAGGGCTTCGTTACTTCTGAACATGCAGATGTTCCCAGCGCTGCGAAAACACACACCCACAGAGAGACATTGTTAAATTTGTGTCGCAGACAGTGAGCCACTCGAGCTGCCTTTTTTTTTTATGCTAATTTTAGATAGCACATCATCATCATCGCGCTGTTCAACTAGAATTACAGCCTCGTGCTTTTATTGTATGCCTCTATCAAACAGTCAAGCTGCCTGCCTGTCTGTTCAGGCTCATATGAAGGCTAAAATAAAATCAGCAATGATCTACAGATTGATTTGGACGTCATCAGGATGTTGACTTTTGATCTACTGCATATTAAATGTCGACATGTTTTGCAACAGTGGTGTAAGATTTGATCATGTTGAGACTATGAATCCCTCAGTCACGGCCATAAACATGTTTCCGTGACGTCACAGTGACCTTTGGCTGTCGCATTCTAGGCTTCTGTTCGTGCCAAATACGCAGGAAACTGTCCCAGACGCCTCTCTCACGGAGGCCTCAAAGCCACTACGAGAGCACGCACTCACAGTATAATGATCGTGATGGCGAATGTAAACCAGTAGTACGTTCTCCTGCGGCAGTTAATCGACGACGTCTGCTTCTGGTACATCTTCCCGCCGCAGTTCCCACAGCAGCGACAGCACGCCACGAAGAAACCAATGATGGGCATCAGAACGATGTAGAGGACGGCGATGGCCACGCACACCAGGAAACCCACCTCATACACCAGGATCTGGACGCAAACAAACAAGAACACGCAGATGAAGAGCGTGTATGAGTGTTAAAGTGGCACAAACAACAGCTCCGGGGCAGAGATTCACAAACGGCGGCTGGACTTTGAGGCCTCGCGTGACGTCGAACGCCAGCGAGGCTTCGTTTAACAGTGGTTTTACCTTACTGTGGTGACAGAAGAAAGTGTTCAGGGAACTTTAGCGGGATTCAGACACACAAAGACGATTTAAACCTTCTCAGGTTTCCGCCTCGAGGGGCTCAGATGAGGGGCGTGTGTGTTTTATATACCAGAAGTTCATTTGAACATCACAGAAAGTGTAAAACTCACACACGTCCACTTACCTTTTGAACAAAATCCTGATTATACAGTGCACTTGAATCCTGAATTAGAGTCTGGATTAAATCTGCACAGAAAGGTGAGAGGGGGAAGAAAAAGTTGGGTTTGAGTAACTTGAGAAGACACAGAAAAAAGACACAGGAGTGGCC